>CM046882.1:208454200-209654200 GCA_025667525.1 Glebionis coronaria | reverse complement strand
AGAAGATATTCCGCATGATGTGAACTTTCCGAATAGAGAAATATTTTTATTCCGAATAGAAGTGTTTTCCGAATAGACTGGATTTTCTGCATAGAGCTTTTTCCGAATGGTCAATATTCCGCATAGGGTATTTTCTCAATAGAATATTTTTCCAGTTTTGCTTATTATTTGTTTTAAGTTTACTTCATTACCATTATACTCACTTATCTGTTTAGTAGACTAGAAAACCAAATCCACTTTTTGTCACCAAGAACAAATCATTCTACTTTTAACTAGATCAATTCGAGAGGATTCCGAGAAATCTGAAACCCATAGCAAAAATCCTAATATCAAATGGCGCCGCTGCCGGCTCCTCTCGTTAAGATCAAAAGTTTTTTGTAGAACTTGGATTTTGGGATCCGTTCCCCGTGAACGTTACTTTTTCCTAAAATTTTCAAAAACACTAAAAAATATAAAATTTTCAAAAATCCTAAAAATTAAAAAACCATAAAAACCAAAAATATTTTTGCCTTGTTTTTCCTTGTTCGTTCTTTTGCAGGTGTATGCGCACTCGATCCACGTCTTATCAAGAGCCCGAGCCTCTCGATAACTTAGACATGGCTGGTGTACAAAACAACAATAACATACCACCTCCGAACAACAATAATAACAACAACAACCCGCCTTTCAACAACATGAACAATAACAACAACAATGAGCACCTTCCGGATAATCGCCCAATGATTGAATTGCTGCAAGCTCATGTCAATGGCAACATGGATCCAATTGTTATTCCACCAATTGCCGCCAACAATTTCGAGTTAAAGTCAGGCTTTATCCAGATGGTCTCAGCTCAACCATTCTTTGGACGAACCATTGATGACCCACACGATCACATCAAGAGATTTCTACAACTCACGAACACGGTCAAGTTCAATGGCGTTCCACAAGAAGTGATAAGGTTACAACTTTTTCCCTTTTCTTTAGAGGGACAAGCCCGGCATTGGCTTGCTAAAGAACCGCCACAGAGTATTCTCTCGTGGACGGATTTGGAAACAAAGTTTATCAACTACTTTTTTCCACCCTCTCGTACTACCGCTTTGCGGAATGAGATTATAACCTTTGAACAAAAGTACGACGAGTCATTCAGTGAATCTTGGGATCGCTTTAAAGATCTTTTAAGAAAATGCCCACAACATGGTTTTACCAAAGTTCATCAAATAAATACTTTTTACAATGGTTTAAGCATAAATGACCAAGATTCACTGAATAGTGCTTCGGGGGGTAATCTATTGGCTAAGACTTCCAATGCTGCTTGGGATATCATTGAGAACAAGTCTCGTGTGCAAACCAAGAGCATTAGGACCAATGTTGCTAGTGCTAGCACTAATGACAGCGACAAGCGATTAGACAAAATCACTACGCTTCTTGAATCGCTTGTCACCCACACCGTCAGCAACAACAACAGCAACAACGCAAAAAATACACAAGTGAACGATGTCAGCCAACCTTGTGAGATATGCGGTGGTCCCCATTCTTACACCACTTGTACCGCCACCCAAGATTACCCTGCTGAGAATGTGAATGCGGCATATGGCACCTACCAACAACCTGCTTATCAAGCTAGACCTCAAGGTGACCGTAACTTGCTTAGCTATCGCAGCAACAACTATCTTTCACCACCTGGCTTTCCTCCAACCAACCCAAACCAACAACAAAACCTTAACCGCCCTGCTCAACAACAACAACAACCTCGCCAACCATATATCCCACCTCACAAGCAGCAACAACCACCTCAAAGAAACAATCAAGTCTACCAACAACCTGCTTACCAACCACCTGCATACAATGCTCCTCCCAACCAACCCACCGCTCTTCACCAAGAAGTGGAAACTTATATGAGGACTAACGATGCGATAGTGGGAAATCTTCAGAGAGAAGTGCTCAACCTGAAAGCCGACTTGGTCAAGCAAGGAAATGATTTGAGAGCTGACATGAGAAACACGTTGGATAGCCAGACTAATGATCTGAGGAACATGATGGCTAGTTTCTTCCAAAGTAGTCAACCCTCTTCTTCGGGTACTCTTCCGAGTAACACCGTTGCGAACCCAAGAGGGGAGATGAAAGCAATCACCACTCGAAGTGGCAAAGGTACTACGGAACCCGAGCTTCCTATACCTCCACCGGTGGTTGTGACTAAGGAGAACGAGTCACCTGCTCCTGTTCCTCACCCTTCTCCTTCCCCAATTTCTCCACCTCTTCTTTCTACCCCTCCTCCACCCGTGCTTGTGAGTGATCCTATTCCCCTAAAGCCTTCCTCTTCTTCCAATATACCTTATCCTTCTAGGTTGAGGAAAGAGAAGCAAAAGAGCAAGGATGATATTCAAGTTTCGAACTTCTTAAAAATGTTCAAGAAACTGAATTTCAATATCTCCTTCGCTGAGGCTCTCGCTCACATGCCCAAGTATGCCAAAATGTTTAAAGATCTTCTGAGCGACAAGGAAAAGCTCCTCGATCTCGCCAACACCCAACTTAATGAGAACTGCTCTGCAGTGCTCTTAAGGAAATTGCCAATCAAGCTTGGTGATCCAGGTCGTTTTCTTATCCCTTGCAATTTCCCGGGAGTAGAGAATTGCATGGCCCTAGCCGATCTAGGTGCCAGTATTAATCTCATGCCTCTAAGTGTTTGGAAGCAATTATCTCTCCCAGAGCTAGTCCCCACCAAAATGACTTTGGAATTGGCCAACCGTACGGTTGCTTATCCAGTGGGGATAGCCGAAGACGTCATTATAGGAGTCGACAAATTCACCTTCCCTGCCGATTTTGTTGTCGTCGACTACGAGATGGACCCCCGTGTGCCACTCATTGTTGGTCGTCCATTCTTGAGGACCGGTCGCACTCTCATTGATGTTGAAGCCGGTGAGCTTATCATGAGAGTGGGTGACGATAAAGTAGTCTTCAACATGGGAAAGTTATCTAAACAGCCTTCTTCTTCTGAGAGTGTTAATTGTATTGACGTTCTTGATGAGGCTTGTGAAGAACACTTCAAGGATGCTTGTAAAAACATTCCTACCTCTCTTCCCAATGTTGAGACCGTTTCCTCTATCGACTCATCACTATCTCTATTTGGAGAAAGTGATTTCCTTTGGAAAGATTTGGAAGCCACCTTAGGAGATGTGAAGCAAGACAATGACGATTCTACTGCCACTTGGGATGAAGACCTCAGTTTCATTGCAAACCTCCTCAAAGAAGAAAATCCTTCCCCCCCATCTCCCACTATTATTGCTATCGAGACTCCGACTTCGAACACGCCTCCCGTCGACAATCCTCCGGATTTGGAACTTAAGGAGTTGCCACCCCATCTTGAGTATGCATTCCTCGAAGAAGAGAAGAAGTCGCCAGTCATCATTGCTAAGGATTTGAAGGATGAAGAGAAAGCCCGACTTGTCGCTGTGTTGAAAGATCACAAGAAGGCTATTGCTTGGAAGATTTCGGACATTCGTGGAATTGATCCTCACTTCTGCACGCACAAAATTCTCATGGAGGACGACTATAAGCCCACTATTCAAAGCCAACGAAGGGTGAATCCAAAAATCCATGAAGTCATCAAAACAGAAGTCATTAAACTTCTTGATGCGGGTATGATTTACCCTATTTCGGATTCACCATGGGTTAGTCCAATCCATTGTGTGCCCAAGAAGGGCGGAATTACCGTTGTTCCCAATGAACACAACGAGTTGATTCCCACTCGTCTCGTTACTGGGTGGAGAGTTTGTATAGACTACCGCAAACTCAATGATGCCACGAGAAAGGATCATTTCCCTCTACCTTTCATGGACCAGATGCTTGAACGATTAGCCGGTAATGAATATTACTGCTTTTTGGATGGTTTCTCGGGTTATTTCCAAATACCCATCGATCCCCAAGATCAAGAGAAGACTACATTCACTTGTCCCTATGGCACTTTCGCTTACAAAAGAATGCCTTTTGGCTTATGTAATGCGCCAGGGACGTTCCAAAGGTGTATGTTAGCTATCTTCCATGACATGGTTGAACAAACCATGGAAGTCTTCATGGATGATTTCTCGGTCTTCGGAGATTCCTTCTCATCTTGC
Source organism: Glebionis coronaria (assembly GCA_025667525.1). Classification (NCBI taxonomy): domain Eukaryota; kingdom Viridiplantae; phylum Streptophyta; class Magnoliopsida; order Asterales; family Asteraceae; genus Glebionis; species Glebionis coronaria. Next base: position 209,650,106 of record CM046882.1, on the reverse strand, counting down.
CTTGCCAATTTAGAACGTATGCTAAAGCGGTGCGAAGACACTCGCCTTGTTCTAAATTGGGAAAAATGCCATTTCATGGTAAAAGAAGGCGTCGTGCTTGGACATAAGATTTCGAAAGCCGGTCTTGAAGTAGACCGTGCTAAAGTTGATGTTATAGCAAAGTTGCCTCCACCTTCCACTGTGAAGGGTGTGAGAAGTTTCTTGGGTCATGCGGGCTTCTACCGTCGATTTATCAAAGATTTTTCTCAAATCGCTCGCCCGATGACCCACCTCTTGGAAAAAGATACTCCTTTTATCTTTTCCAAAGAGTGCCTTGAAGCCTTCAACTCGCTTAAGCATAAGCTAACTAAGGCACCCGTCTTGGTTACCCCTAATTGGGAGCTTCCCTTTGAGTTGATGTGCGATGCTAGCGATTTTGCTATTGGAGCGGTTCTTGGACAAAGAGTGAACAAACACTTCCAACCGATCCATTACGCTAGCAAGACAATGACTGGGGCACAATTGCATTATACGACAACTGAAAAAGAGCTTTTAGCCGTTGTTTATGCTTTTGAAAAATTTCGCCCCTATCTTGTCCTTTCCACCACCATTGTGTACACCGATCATTCCGCGTTGAAGTACTTGTTGACAAAGCAAGATTCCAAACCAAGACTTCTTCGCTGGGTTTTGCTGCTCCAGGAATTTAAAATCGACATCCGCGATAAAAAAGGAGCAGAAAACCTAGCCGCGGACCATCTTAGTAGACTTGAGGATCCATACCAAGGGGATCATCCGACCAAAGAAATCAATGATTCTTTTCCCTTGGAGACCTTAATGTCTATAAACTCGAAGCCGAATGAAACCCCGTGGTTTGCGGACTTTGCAAACTACTTGGCGGGTGGAATTCTCAAGGAAGGGTTGACGTCCCAGCAAAAGAAGAAGTTCTTTACCGACATCAAGACTTACTTTTGGGACGACCCTTACCTATTCAAACAATGTGCTGACCTGATAATTCGCCGATGTGTTGATGGACCGGCAGCGTCGGACATCCTTGATGCTTGCCACAAAGGACCCACCGGTGGTCACTTTGGTCCCAACTACACCGCAAAGAAAGTGTTTGACTCGGGATTTTATTGGCCCTCCATATATCGTGATGCTCACAATATGGTTAAGCGATGTGATGTTTGCCAAAAGCAAGGCAAAATCACACATAAAGACGAGATGCCTCAGAATTTCATTCAAGAGTGTGAAATTTTTGATGTATGGGGTATCGACTTTATGGGGCCATTCCCTTCATCTAAAGGACACAAATACATCCTTGTAGCCGTTGACTACGTTTCAAAGTGGGTTGAAGCCAAAGCTTTGCCTACTAATGACGCAAGGGTGGTTTGTAACTTTTTGAAAGCTCTATTCGCTCGCTTCGGTGTGCCTCGCGCCATTATTAGTGATCGTGGGACTCATTTCTGCAATGACCAATTTGCTCGAGTCATGGCTAAGTACGGTGTAAACCATCGTCTTTCCACAGCCTACCACCCACAAACTAATGGCCAGGCCGAAATATCCAACCGAGGACTGAAGCGAATTTTGGAAAGAACCGTGGGAGAGCATCGTGCCGCATGGGCTGATAAGCTCGATGATGCTTTGTGGGCTTTCCGTACTGCTTACAAGACTCCGATCGGCTGTACGCCTTATCGTCTTGTGTACGGAAAAGCGTGCCACCTCCCCATTGAGTTGGAGCACAAGGCTTATTGGGCCTTGAAGTGGGCTAATTTTGATATAAACAAAGCCGGTGACCTACGCAAGATCCAACTCAATGAGCTGAATGAACTCCGGAATGAGGCTTATGAAAATTCTTTGATCTATAAGGAAAGGACTAAGCTCATTCACGACTCCAAGATCAAAAACCGAGAGTTCCATGTTGGAGACAAAGTCTTACTTTTTAACTCTCGGTTGAAAATCTTTTCGGGCAAGCTCAAATCTCGTTGGTCCGGCCCATTCACCATCGCCCAAATTTTTCCATATGGTACTCTCGAGCTCGCTCAACCTAATGGACCAAATTTTAAGGTGAATGGCCAACGAGTGAAGTTGTACTTTGGTGAGGACACCTCTCAAGAGGTGATTCCATCCCTCACCACGTTCCCCATGAACTGAATTTGGGTCGAGTCAGGCTCGTGACTCGGTTATCAAAAACAAGCGCTCCTCGGGAGGCAGCCCGAGTATCTATCCCTTTAACCCCCTAAGTGTAGGGGAGGACCTATTTTGGTCATTTGTGTTTGTGTGGTGATGTGCTTACAGGGATAACTGCAATCTTGGAAATCTTTGAAGAACCGTGCTCCCGTGTTATCTGAAATCCGGTTCTATCTCTCAACTATCGTGATTCAATTTTCTTCATACTCACATTTGAAATTGATCACTTTAGTCGTCTCTTCCTTAACTTGAGTTAACCAACGTGCACAATGTCATAAGTGTAGGGGAGATTTTTCCCACATGCTTAAACATTGAGGACAATGTTTATCTTAAGTGTAGGGGAGACTTCTATCGAAGTTTTAAGTGGACTTTTCCATGAAAATGCCTTCATTTAACCAGAAAATCCTATTTTTCAGCATTTTTCAAATTTTTTATTAACTTTGGCCATTTAGTTGTAATTTTTAAATTTTTATCGTTGCTTTCATATGTATATATTCCGCAATAAAGTCAAAAATATTAATAAGTGGTGTAGCTAGTTTAGAAGTCTTTGACATATTAGGCCCGTTGCGTTTATTTTGACTCAACCCGAATAGACTTATCCAAGTTTATTCTAGCTAGTATCCTTAACCATGTAGACCTTAATTGGTTTATTAGGCTAAGTATCCACGAGTCTCATTATTTGAGATTTTAAATTGTGGAGAACGAGAAATGATAGAGTCAATTATAAGTCGGTATTCTTGCGCAAGCTCACTTGGTGTAATTATTTGCCTATTCTCCCATCACTTGCTAATAATTTATCTGCAATAAGTAAGGTCGTACGATTTGAAAAGTTACTTAGCTTCTAGCCCAAGATCGTTTAAAAGTTGCTCGGTAATGATAAGAGTTCATAGCCAAGGCATAACTTATGAAGCGGGGCGCGAAGATTGGCGAGTCCGAAAAGGCCCTAAAAAGGCATGAGGATTCAATTTTATTGCTGAAGATCCAAAGTGATGTGAAAAGCATTATTCCTAAAGTCAATATGAAGGATCAAGACTCACGACGAAAAGCAATCAACTCCCATAAAGATCATGGAGAAGTCTATCCGAAAAGACCCTAACAAGGTATGAGGATAAATAGATCCAAGTCCGAAAAGGAGGCGGATCGTTGTATCTCAAAATCCCAAATAGAGATTGAAGAAACAATCATGAAGTCGTGGTCAACAAAGTTGGAGTACCCCTCAAAAGTCTCCAAGTGAAGAAACTCTATTATGATGAGAAGACCATTATCTCAAGAACGTCTCTCGAAGATATGAAGTATGAAGTACATGCCAAATATCGGCCCGAGAAAGGTCTCAAATCGTGAACCAAGTTATGCCAAGATATGAACTTTTTGATATCCCGAGAAGCAGTTTTAAGAGATTTTGTCCTTAGGCTAACTATTGATCAAATCGTCCTACTTTGCTTTCAGCCTTAATAAATTATCGAAATAAGTCCAAAAATGCATCTTCATGATCATTCTAAGACAAAAATAAAATATAAGAGATACAATTAGGAATAAGGGAGTTTAAGCACTTAATTAAGCCATGTGTGTAAGTGTTTGATTTACTAACTTATAATAACAATGATCTCGTTTTTAAGCTTAGTTTGGGGAACGTGAAACTTGAGGGTGATAAATCTTCACAACACCAAAGCCCTAATGTAAGTCTTTGATTTCTTTACAAGTTATTTCATTTCTTTTTGTTTATCTTAAAGTTTTTATTTCTCCTAGTTATTTGATTCTTAATTAGTAGTATTTGAATAAGGCCGAGGTTGATTAATAATGAGAAAAATGTAAACTTGCTTTATCACTAAGCATTGCATGAGGGCATGGCAATGGTTAAGTGTAGGGGATTTGATAGGTGTGTAAACACCCATCCTTTTACCACTTAATTCTGGCTAAAACAAGACCAAAACACGTATTTAATATCATTTGTTTGGAATTATGCGTGGTTTTTGTGTTTATTGTGTTTTCAGAGCCAACCGGATAAATATTAAAGAAAACATGGGATTGCACGGGTTTTATCAAGGAAAAAGACTCAAGATAAAGTCTATTGTCCAAGACGTGCAAAAGATTTGAAGTCACTAGGCCTATTCGAAGATTTATTGAAGAAAAGGACTAAAGACGGAAGATTTTCATAAGTCGAAGAAACTCGAATCTATTTAACGAAGAAATTAAAAGACGAGTTGGATTTAATCGACAACAAATCCCGAATCAGAATCGAAAACGTCAACTTTTCTGAAAAGACGAGAAGACAAGAAGAAGAGGAGAAAGCCCACTCACCAACCAACCACTAGGACTATATATAGTTTTTCTCTTCACACATTAGGAGTTAGTTTTTATTTTTTTCTTTTTCCAGGTTTTGTAGTTCGTCTCATCACAAAACTCCATTAGGGAGTTTGGTGATTTTCATCTTTTCTTTTTGTAAGTTTGATTCAATACTCTTGTTACTTTTCCCTTAATCAATCCATTCCATCTTTTCATTAATCTTGTTCTTCATCATCTCTTTTTGCAAGTTCTTAAGTTTTTATGTGATTCAAGTTTGATCCTAAAAAAATTGTTGATTTAATGTTTTTATTGGTGGGATTTGTTTCTCATGGTATGTTAATGATTTGTGTTTAATTTGGTGAAACCTTTTTGAGTGATTAAGTCGTTTGGATTAAAAACCGTTCCCCTATTTTACTTGCTGTTGTATCTGTTCTTCATCTGCCCAGATTTTCCGAATAGACCTTTTAAGTTTGCTTTACTCGGAATATTTCAATTATTCCGAGTAGAGGTTTTATTTCCTCTTCATTCGGAATATCCCAGATATTCCGAATAGCCCTATTTTCCGCATAGAAGTTCATTTTTCCGAATAGCCTTTTTTCAGTTTCCTTATTCGGAACTTTTTTCCGAGTAGCCGAATTTTCCGCATAGCAAATCTTTGTATCCCTATTCGGAATATTATTCCGAATAGGCATTATTTTCCGAATTGACTTATTTTCCGCATAGTCCATTTATTCCGAATAGCATTTTTCTTCCGCATAGACAGTTGTTCCGAATAGGTCCTTATTTTCCGAATGAAGCAAATGTTCCGCATAGAGAAGATATTCCGCATGATGTGAACTTTCCGAATAGAGAAATATTTTTATTCCGAATAGAAGTGTTTTCCGAATAGACTGGATTTTCTGCATAGAGCTTTTTCCGAATGGTCAATATTCCGCATAGGGTATTTTCTCAATAGAATATTTTTCCAGTTTTGCTTATTATTTGTTTTAAGTTTACTTCATTACCATTATACTCACTTATCTGTTTAGTAGACTAGAAAACCAAATCCACTTTTTGTCACCAAGAACAAATCATTCTACTTTTAACTAGATCAATTCGAGAGGATTCCGAGAAATCTGAAACCCATAGCAAAAATCCTAATATCACATCTCCCTCTAAATCATCATCTAGGGATGTGGTTGACATTGGTGTCCCAACAGGGTCACATGAGGTCATACCATGCTTTTTGATTATCTCTTGACAATAATTAGCTTGGTTAATAAAGATACCACTTGGGGATTGGTGAACTTGAATTCCTAGAAAGAATTTTAGTTCGCACATCATAGACATTTCAAATCTGTTGTGCGTTACTTTTTCAAACCATTTTGAAAGTTTTGGGTTTGTAGACCCGAAAATAATGTCATCAACATAAATCTGCACAATCAAAATGTCATCCCCATATTTATAAGTGAACAAAGTTAGATCAATGGAACCTTTTGAGAAACCTTTGGAGACTAGAAATTTCGAGAGCTCGTCGTACCACGCCCTTGGAGCTTGCTTGAGTCCATAAGTGCTTTGTGGAGACGATACACCTTTTCAGGATAGTGAGGATTGACGAATCCTTCTGTCTGTGTGACATAGACTTCTTCCTTCAAAGGACCGTTAAGAAACGTCGTCTTTACGTCCATTTGATAGAAAATGAATCCCTTATGTGCAGCATAAGCAAGAAAAATCCTGACTGCTTCCATTCGAGCTACTGGTGCAAATGATTCTTTAAAATCAATACCCTCTTTCTGTCCATACCCTTTAGCCACTAGCCTAGATTTATTCTTGATGATAGTGTTCTCTTCATCCATTGTGTTTTTCCAGATCCATCGAAGATTTAAAGGTATTACATCGTATGGTCTGTCAACAAGTTCCCAGACTTCAAGTCTTTCAAATTGTTGAAGTTCATCCGTCATCGATTCAATCCAAGCGTGATCAGCCATGGCTTCTTTGATGTTTTTCGGTTCAGCTGAACTCACGGCGAGTGCGAACATATAAACATCGCCATCGGTGTTAAGCTGTCGTCTTGTGCGAACGGATTGTCAAGGGTTTCCATTTACATGAACCAAAGGATGATCTCGGGTCCAATGATGTGTTGAAGGATGTCGTTGATAGAACGTATGCATATTTGACGGATCAACATGGCGAGTAGAAGACTCTCCAGTTTCGTGTACCGGTGTACCGAATGGGTTGATAAATTCGTCTTCGTCAGATAATGCATTGTCTACTTGATTTGTGTTCTCTGGAGCAATGACAGTAGTTGTGGATGTTGTAGGAGCGATTGTTGAAGTGATATTCTGAGGAAGTAACTCTGCAGCAACTGGTGTTGAAGTAGATGAAGTTGTATCCTTTTTTGACAACGATCGGTATCATCATTCTTATCAGGAGTGTCAGCGGAAGACTTCGATACAACTTGTTTCTCCCCCGTGAAATATTCATCATACATTGGTCCATATAACATTTCCAACTCTTCAATTGTTGTGTTGACTGTCATATCAGCTCTAGGAACATTTCTAGAACCAGCGTTGAACTTGACGGTTCATTGTTGTGGTCTTGAGTTTCGAGTTCCGTGCGGTTGTGAACGGAAGTCATTTATCGTTGTGGATCGGGACTTAAACTGTTTTGTTCAAGTTCCATCTCTTGTAATTCATCAAATCGAATGTGAATGGTCTCGACAATCAATTTTGTTCTCTTGTTGTATACTCTATATCCCTTAGACTGAGTTGCATATCCCACAAGAATACATGCATCACCTTTCTCTTTCATCTTATCCAAATTGTCACCATCTCGAATAATGTAACAAGTACATCCAAAAACATGAAGGTGTTTGAGTGAAGGTTTTCGATCATGAATTATGTGATATGGTGTCTTTTCGTGTCTAGGAATAATTAAGGATCGGTTTTATGTGTAGCAGGCGGTTGACACAGCTTCGGCCCAAAATTATAGTGGAAGTTTTGAAGCAGATAATAATATTTGAGCAGCCTCAACTAAAGTACGGTTTCGTCTTTCAACAACGCCGTTTTGTTCGGGTGTTCGAGCAATAGATGTTTCATGTTCAATTCCTTCGACATCAAAATAATTTCTCATATTTGAATTCAAAATTTTTGTACCTCTGTCAGTACAAACCACTTTAACTTAAGCTTGAAGACCACGTTGTATCAGTTTAAGGAAGCTGATGAGAACTTCGGGTGTTTCATCCTTGGATCTCAAGAAGTGATTCCATGTGTACCTTGAGTAATCATCGACAATTACCAGAATATATTTATTTCCATTGATACTATGAACACGCATGGGACCACACAGATCCATATGGAGAAGATCTAACCGTCCTTTAGAGCTTGGTGTAGTTTTTGTCTTGAAACTACTTCGTTTAGCTTTACAAAGCTCACAAGAAGAACAAAGATGATCTTTGATGAATTTCAAACTTGGAAGGCCTCTCACAATATCTTTCTTGGAAAGCAAGTTGATGGTATCAAAATTAAGATGAGATAAACGTTGATGCCATAACCATGCCTGAGTCGTTGAAGCTTTAGCCATGAAGCAAATTGGAGTTGATGAAGTTGTGTCTTGTAGTGAAATTGTGTAAAGATCAGTACCCCGTGTACCGGTAAGTAAGTCATTCCCATCAGAATCACGAACAAAACATGTCTTCTTTCCGAAAGCAACCTCCAAATCCGCATCACAAAACTGACCAACCGAGAAAAGATTGTGATTGAGCCCTTCGACGTAGTATACCCTTTTGATCGTGATATTCCCCTGAACCAAATCTCCATATCCTAGGATCATTGCAAATTGATCATTTCCGAATCGGACCGTACCCATGAATTTCTCGACGAAGTTAATTAGAAGCTTGAGATTCCCCGTCATGTGCTTCGTGCATCTGGTGTCCAGTATGAATAGAATTATTTGTATCACCTGCAGAAGAGTTAGAACACGATGGAGCAATTGCTAAATTGGATACCACAATAATAATTGTGATTATAGAATCATTAGTATCCTTAGCAACATTGTTAGAAATACGTTTTTAACGTATATTAGAAATATCGGTCACTCCACAATATTATTTGTAACACCCCCAAATTTATACAACTCAATACAGCGGAAGACTAGTTGGTGTTACGGGATAGCACATTACTCACATCATAGACAACACATAAGAATCGCGTCGTTTATTTATAAAGCATTTCCATTCAATAATATCAAAGTTATATCGGTCCCAAGTCATATTATTTCATACAAAGTTTTACAAAGTATTTGAATGGAAAATATTGTTTAAGTGCGGGCCATGAATTCTTGTCGTCTTCCCGAGAATTACCTTCAAGTACCTGAGATAAAACATGTTAAAAGAAAAGGTCAGCGATAAGGCCGAGTGAATTCATAGAGTTTAATAAAATCCATCAATATAATATCAGTATAAAATTATTACTGAAAATCATTTTGTACAAATCATTTTAATAGGCCATAAAATAGCCAAAGTCATTTTATACAAATCCTTATCGAAAATCATAATATAGGCATTTTGCCTTAAAAATCATTATACGAGCCAATGTCGTAAAAACGTCATACAATACGTCTTATGACGTTGTATGAAAATAAAAACCGTTATATGAATATGGTTATGAAAACCAAAACACAAACATAATATCAATAGGATGACCATGTATTGCTAGTCAGGCAATACATCGTAATTCAGAGCGTCTAGTAGTATTTCGTTAGTTTGGATTATTATAAGCCGCATGACATTGTTACCTTACTAAACCAACAACGGGTAGCTAACCCGATACTCAATTTGCCCATCTAAAGTAGCGTGTCGTCACAAAGGTCACGCTATGGAAATCTTCTCATACATAAATTCGCTTACCAATCAATGTGGCACGACGGGGATCAACCGTCAAGGCGCGAACTGGGGTGATCATCCCTAAATAGTACTATTAAATGCATAAGTGTCTACCAAATCCCGGTAGTTCACAATTCATGCTAATGGGACTTTTAGTGACATAACCTAACTTTAATAATCCATTTAATTTCATCTATCGGGTCCTTTAATCATTCATAGGGTCATACAATCAGGTCATACAATCATTCGGGTCCAAATCAATAAACAAACAATCAGGACAAATGGTGTCCTATTTAATAAAAACTAACATGTTACCTCCCTCGCGGGTTTATAAAACATTTATAAAAACATTTAAAAGAGTGCGAGGCTATGAACTCACGTTGATGTGGGAAGACGGGTTATCGGCAATTTGGATGTACGGTGCGTGCTTCAATCACGGAAACCTATATAAATAATAATCGGTCTTAGACGTTTGTCCAATGACTTTATAAAAATAACGATTATGTATACATATGATGATTATTTATATATGATGATCAAGTGGGTTTACATATTCTCATTAACTCGTTTTAGTGTTTACGTATTGGTATCTTTTTACTAGTTTACTAGTTTTACCTATTTACGCGTTTTAAGTCCAATAAACTTATTATAAGTTCTTTAACTTGTATCAATCCATGTTATACTTATATTATCAGTATCTACACTTACAAGTTGGGCCTAAATGGGTTAAGCCCAATAATAAGTCTATAAGTGTTTTAGTCCATTTTTGTTGTATTATTAGTCCAATAACGTTAATTTAGTTCGTTAACGTCCGTATGTCCTATAGTTCGGGTCTTATCGGTTTTTACTTGTTATACATGTTTATATATCAGTATATAAGTTTTATAAAGTTTACATTAGACGGGTCCAATCATCTAAGTTTTATTTAACAAAAACGTTAATTTTACGGTATTAGCCGAAAAAGTCGTAAAAATCATGTTTATAGTTTTATAACTTATAAAACTTAACAAGTTACCATTTTTATAAAATGTCCACTTATTTACCATTGTACATATTTATATAAATGTATTATAGAAGTTAGTGGGTTTTAATTTATATTTTATACTATTAAATTTTGAGTGCTTATATAATAGTATTATACTTTAATTTCCAAAATCTGATTTTTATCTACACTTTCACCAAAACTTCCATATATAGAGTTATATATAGAGATAGAAGCTCAAATTTTTATAACATAAACTAGATGATAGGTGCTCCATTTAACTCTTCTATAGCTACTGTTGAATCATCTTCTAAGTATTTTCTAAAAATCGTCTAAAACAGTAAACTAAGATTTGTACCCTAAACTTGTTTTGATCATATCTCACTCATTACAATGATTCCATTGCATGGCCAACTCTCACATGTGTACAAGACCCATAGCTTACTGTAAATCTATTAATATATGCCATTTTTATCAGTTCATCATTTGATTCTTTACTGTTTTATACAGCCAACAAATTTAAACAAGATTTTAAGCTTGTTTCTTATAGTCTTTCATCTTTTTAAGCATGTTTATCAACACCAAATCCCCACACAATATTTTTAATCATCATTCATCATCATATACATATACATAAATAAAGAAAATACAAGATTACATATTCAAAATAACAAGAGGATAGGAAGAAACAATCTCTATACCACCAATAGTAATGAAAAGATGAGTTTTTGATGAACAAGGCTTGGTTCCTTGTTACCAAACCTTCAACATGGAAAATGAACTTCTTGGGTCCTTCAAATGGATGAATACCTCCTTTAAAATCAGCCAATAAACTCCATGGAAACTTCTTTTGGATGTTAAGATCACCTCCAATCTTTATCCTTTTAGCTAAGCTTCAACATATGTTGATTATAGCTTAAGTTCATGGTTAAATTTTTTTATGAATGGGGTGATTTGGGGCTGTATAGGGACGTTCATAGAGAGAGAGGGGAGGAGAGATTGATAAACTTTAGCTTGTTTGCATGTATGAGAATGTGGTAATGGTTTAGCTAGTTGTTTGATGGTTTTGGTCAAATGGGAAGGACAAGTGTCCTATGTACACTTGAAAATTTGACAACAAAGGGTGGTTAGCTTATTAAAATCAGCCAATAGTGGGGGTGGGACAAGTGTCCCACTTGTATCATCTCCACTAATTTACGGGTATTCCTCGATTCTAGTTTCCTCGATTTACGTGTCCTCGGGTCGTTTTACGAAAAACGTTTTTATGAATTATGAATCTACGACACAAAACGAATCTAATAAAAATTGTCTCATCAAAACGGAGTTCGAAAACGTAAATACGAAATCCTAGGGTTTCCGGTTTACTCGTAAAGGACGTTAAAATAAATCGCAAGTCCTAATCTCTTCTCGTAAATTTGTGAGTTTATGAACCAACACAAATTTAAAACTCCAAAATAATATTCATGGACAAATTTATTTTCTGAAATGTCGGACTGCCACCAAAGTCGGTGTATGTAAACGTAAGCACGTAACGTTGAATCCTCCGGTTTAGACGTAGTCGATGCTACTTCAAGACGTAAATCCAATTTTCTTCCCAAAAATAAGTGAGTTCATAAAATAATATTTTCAAATAAATATTGAGAATAAAATATTGACCATAAATTGACGGATTGTCACAGCATTTACCCCTAAACAGGATCTTTGTCCTCAAAGATCATCTTATCTTACTACTCGCTTCTTATAGAGTTAAAGCCATGTGGGTATTTCCTCCACATCCGATCTTTTCTAATAAGTGTAATCCATTACAATATGCGAGTTTCATCAAAACGTAACTACAGGAATAAGATCAGGCTTAATGTTGACTTACTTTCTCTATCCATGATGTTCACGGGTTTTTGATGAATGCAACTTTTCGCCGATCTAAATTTCATCAAGAAGAATTCAGATTTTCACTTGATAGGCATTTTATCAAGTTCGATATACGAAACATAATTCACGTAGTCTTTGAAGTCCTAGGGTTGATCCAGCTTATACGCCTTTCAAACCAATCTTTTATATCATCTCAATGGTCCCATACAACGGGGACTTATATCCCATGATTTGTCAGATCATGAATTCATTTTTCCAAATTTAAAATTTTTGGCATAACTTCGCTACCCATTTGGCACTTCAAGATCTACATTTCACATTCACATAACCTCTTGCCCACTACCGGCTGTCAATAATCAGATCCTAATTTCAATAATCATTTCAGATCTCGCGGGTCGGGTATTTTGCAAGGATAGGTTCGCCATAATAGGAAACCTTAATCCTAAGAGACATGTCCAACCCACAATGGGTGTATGTCGGGTGTCGTCAACTCAACTCCTGCTTACAGATGCTCTAAGATTTAGATCCTAACAAGATTAGGTCTCGATCCTAATACGATAGTTATCAAGGATAATCTCTCCAAAGGACAACGACTATACTGTCTATTACTAAAGGTCAATCATTTAAACATAAAACAACACTTACATTACTTTGTATCGTTACTTTACCTCGTCCCTTCGATTTCGGGTGGTAAACAGTACTCTCATCAAGGTTCGTTCCCAACGACTTCTGAGCAAATCTCTAGAAATTCGATGCGAAGCGAGGATCTTGATAAAGATGTTCGATACAGGCACACTATGTTTACATAACTCTTTTACATTTATCATTAACGGGAATGATGTTAGCAGATTTGGTCAGTCTATCGAAGATGACCCAAATCGAATCAAATTCAGATGATGACCTTTGCAATAGCTAGACGTTTACTAATGTATGAGGCGCTGTCTGCCTTCATAATTTGTCATTAGTACAACTTCTTCAGACAAAGATACTTTTAGTCATAAATGACATAAATAGAATACTTATACTTACAAATTCCAACATAATTATATCTCACAATCCTCCATATTTAGACAATCACATGTGGTCTTTAAAACATTTAACGCTATCGGCTTCTCAACTCTAATGGTTCACATTAGTCGCGAACCACTTTTATTATCTATATTATCCTTTTCACAAACATCGTCTATTTTACATTGTTCAACAATTTAGTTTGCACAATCATTATTAAGAAATACATCCTAATTGGTTCTTTATCTTTTATACATAATGTGTCAGTAATTACGTTCACTTTCCTAGATGGAATAAATATCATGACCGTATTTATTCGAAATTTCTTTCTTCTTATTTTCTAAGTTTTAGTTTCTTCTCAACTATCTTTTTTTATCAGTTTTGCTTAATCCGACGTTTAAAGCGTCGATAATTATTACAACTAATTAAATAATAAATATTTAATTTTTATGAAACTTAACGTAAAAATTTTAATTTTCTTAGTTCGACCAATTATAAAAATGTTCAAAATAAATTTGAATTTAATTAACAAGATTTTTGTCGATTTATCGAAAATAATTAAAATAATTAATAAGATCCGAAAATGTTCGAGAAATCTTTGGTTATACTTTGGTCAAAATTTTCTTAGTTGAAAAGCAAAAATTGTCGTTTCAAATTTCAAGTTATAAGTTATATAGTTTCCTTAATTCTTCTTAGGTTGTCTAGAAGTATACACAAACATTTACCCCTAAACGGAAGTTTAGTTAAATGGTTTGTGTATATGGTAATAATCCCTTAAAATCCTTTGTTAAAACATTTTTCAAAATATATTTCCATTTCTTTTTGGTAAAATCCAAAGTCTTAAAAGGGCTCTTAATTTTTGAAGAGTCTATATGCATATATCTTTCCTTCATTAATCCAATGGTCATTTTATGTAAAGGATTAAGTCTTTAATCTCATGTTAATTATTCAAGGTACAGGTTTTCGTTGTTCGGCCAATTTTAGGGCAGTCTATAAATAATTATTAACTCATTGTTATTCTTATATACAAACAAATAGTCCTTAATGATCACGAGCATGAATTTATCAAATCACAGCCTACACACGTAATTCACCAAATTTATGGATGCTACATGTGTATTAGTCAATCCAAACGACATCACGTGAAACTCATAATGTTCATTACAAGTTCTGGATGTAGTGATTGGAATAGATAATCCTTTTCGCGGACGCGAAATTGATGATAACCATGTCGTGGATCAAATCTTTAAAACATACACTAGAACCTTGTAAATGATCGAACAAATCTTCCATTTCGAGTAATGGATATCGTTTTCGATTGTCAATTTACTCAGTCACAGTAATCTATAAATATAAGGAATGATATCACCATAGCTCTTCATGATGACAGGCTTGGTATAATAAAATCTTTCTCCGACAACTCTCTCAGTTGTACGGTAATTCCTAAAATTCAGATGGTGCCGACGTACAGTGCACAAGCCACAGATGCAGCACCGGAAATATAATCAATACCAAATTCAAGTTGCCTTAATGGCAAAAGTTTAGGTAATTCACCAATAAATACCTCCTAAAGTTTCAAATAACATAAACATCCTTTAATAAATTCATATTAGGTTCTTTCTAGATTATAATATCTATGACTAATTCACAATCATTCACAATATAATTTCAATTCTAAGTACAGGATATCGTCATCCACCAAGAATTATTAATATCACTTTTGATAATCAACATCTTATCATTTAGGGGAATTCAATTCGAGTTCCCGTCAATTAAGACAATGTCGTCATGTCATAATTAATCAATCCATTCTACTGGCACTATCAACTTTCCAGTTTTATTGCCGTCGAAAAGATGTGAACTTTTCAAAAGACTAATAATAACTCATAATCCTTCACAAGTCCAGGGATATTAGGATACACAATTACTATTAAAAGAGTAAGGTCAACGCATAATCTATGCGAGATAATTTCAATTAAGATACAGACGAAAACATTTAACGAATATGAATATATCCCATGTTTTCATATTAAAAGAGTAAGGTCAACACTATTTCCTTATTTTCCAATTCTTGCAGATCTTATAAAATTTAATCTTTCACAATCTTCAAAGAAAATGTAGTGTTTATTGATCAGTTTTATGGTGACTACTAATCAGCCTTGCATGGTCCATTCCAAATTGTATGTAGGCGCGCAACTATATACAATTTCAAGATTTACTATGCAATACTCAGTTCGTCAAAATTTTATCATCATGTTTATAATAAAAATATTTTCATGCTAAATTCTTAAATAAGAATCAAAAATAAATTTACAAAGATTTTCTTTGTTATGAAAACAGTTAAGTTTTCCAAGGCGTTTCATAAACAACTTCATTTTGATATCAATCACTTATAAATCTCACTTTGAATAATCCTTATTGTGATGAAAATTTAATTTCCTCAAAGGATACCGTTTTAACTTTATAAAAACAATGTGTGATCTGCAGAAAAGTGATGAAAGCTTGTTCACCAAGAATTAACTACAATATGATAGGAAATGAGCCTTAGCAAATTAATCATGAGGTTCATGACCTTGATGGCACTCAAAAATATTAATCCACAATGTAACTCAAATCAAGATGAGTACTTGTTCAATGGTTGCATCACCAATGCGAACATTAGGATGAAGCAATAAAAGATATATAACATCGATACATGTAGGATTTAGCAATCAAAGGTAGTCTTTTCATTAATCACAAACAAGTCAAATTGTACCGTAACACATTACGTGTCACTATGTCATACAATTTCCAAAACTCATCCTACCAACTGATATCTCAGTTAAGTTAGGGATTTTAAAAGATACCACAGCGAATACTAACCTACAAGAGTCATTAGGTGTTCCACATGTCCCAGAAGATCCATTGGTCCCAATTCAGAAGAAGATTTCTTCAATTTATTTCTTGGACACTGGGCATCCTCATTAGTGGACAATGGTCTAGGAACAACCCTTAACACGAACTAACAATCAATTAAAACTTTATAATTTAATCACAAAACTTAATAATTTCATCTTAACAATTTCTTATTCCATACGGGTTAAATTTTACTTTATTCAAGTTTTAGCCATTTTTATACTCAATTCGATATCCTACCTCATTTTCCAATACTTTCAATCTTATTTTTAGACCTTGAAAGGGCAATAAAGCTCGATATGATCAACACTTAATTCCAATCCTATAGCTCTTACAACAACAATTATCAAATGAGTCACTAGCATGAGATGACTCACACATTCAATTAGACTTCTCAGAAAGGTACTAGTGCCATGAGGCTTTTGGGTAATGGTTCCAATGACAGCCTCAAGTGCAACATTCACCCTTTCGATTTAAATTTTAGAATTGGATGACAACGAGTCAGATGACATCTTTCTAGGTGGTAACGTTTTGTCAAACTCCACTCTATAAGGAAAGATCGTCATGACATCGACATCAGATGTAATCTCGCCAATTCTTATTCAATATCACAATCAACTAATATCTACATTTCTACGAATATCAACCATTTGTTGGGATCATAAATATCCACAACTTGGTTTAGATCTAGGATAGCTAGAATTCCTACGAGAGTAGCTTCGATTAATTTACTAGGGGATTTAGGGTTCCTTGTGACAATCTACGTTGTATAAATACCTCGTATAAAAATCAAAATAATCATCAAACAATCATGTAATAAAATTACATCATAAATATATAATCCAAGTTATATATATATTAAAATAACACTTCTCAGTCTTGGCCTTGTCGGTAACTCGGGAATTCTTCGGCACCGTTATAGTCAAAAGATTTTTAGACATTTTTAGAAAAATGTTTATAGTTAAAAGATTTTGAAATGTTTTATTCAAAACCTTGGTTTTAAAAATCTTTCGTTCTCTATAACGAGAGCTCTGATACCAAACTGTAACACCCCCAAATTTATACAACTCAATACAGCGGAAGACTAGTTGGTGTTACGGGATAGCACATTACTCACATCATAGACAACACATAAGAATCGCGTCGTTTATTTATAAAGCATTTCCATTCAATAATATCAAAGTTATATCGGTCCCAAGTCATATTATTTCATACAAAGTTTTACAAAGTATTTGAATGGAAAATATTGTTTAAGTGCGGGCCATGAATTCTTGTCGTCTTCCCGAGAATTACCTTCAAGTACCTGAGATAAAACATGTTAAAAGAAAAGGTCAGCGATAACGCCAAGTGAATTCATAGAGTTTAATAAAATCCATCAATATAATATCAGTATAAAATTATTACTGAAAATCATTTTGTACAAATCATTTTAATAGGCCATAAAATAGCCAAAGTCATTTTATACAAATCCTTATCGAAAATCATAATATAGGCATTTTGCCTTAAAAATCATTATACGAGCCAATGTCGTAAAAACGTCATACAATACGTCTTATGACGTTGTATGAAAATAAAAACCGTTATATGAATATGGTTATGAAAACCAAAACACAAACATAATATCAATAGTATGACCCTGTATTGCTAGTCAGGCAATACATCGTAATTCGGAGCGTCTAGTAGTATTTCGTTAGTTTGGATTATTATAAGCCGCATGACATTGTTACCTTACTAAACCAACAACGGGTAGCTAACCCGATACTCAATTTTCCCATCTAAAGTAGCGTGTCGTCACAAAGGTCACGCTATGGAAATCTTCTCATACATAAATTCGCTTACCAATCAATGTGGCACGACGGGGATCAACCGTCAAGGCGCGAACTGGGGTGATCGTCCCTAAATAGTACTATTAAATGCATAAGCGTCTACCAAATCCCGGTAGTTCACAATTCATGCTAATGGGACTTTTAGTGACATAACCTAACTTTAATAATCCATTTTATTTCATCTATCGGGTCCTTTAATCATTCATAGGGTCATACAATCAGGTCATACAATCATTCGGGTCCAAATCAATAAACAAACAATCAGGACAAATAGTGTCCTATTTAATAAAAACTAACATGTTATCTCCCTCGCGGGTTTATAAAACATTTATAAAAACATTTAAAAGAGTGCGAGGCTATGAACTCACGTTGATGTGGGAAGACGGGTTATCGGCAATTTGGACGTACGGTGCGTGCTTCAATCACGGAAACCTATATAAATAATAATAGGTCTTAGACGTTTGTCCAATGACTTTATAAAAATAACGATTATGTATACATATGATGATTATTTATATATGATGATCAAGTGGGTTTACATATTCTCATTAACTCGTTTTAATGTTTACGTATTGGTATCTTTTTACTAGTTTACTAGTTTTACCTATTTACGCGTTTTAAGTCCAATAAACTTATTATAAGTTCTTTAACTTGTATCAATCTATGTTATACTTATATTATCAGTATCTACACTTACAAGTTGGGCCTAAATGGGTTAAGCCCAATAATAAGTCTATAAGTGTTTTAGTCCATTTTTGTTGTATTATTAGTCCAATAACGTTAATTTAGTTCGTTAACGTCCGTATGTCCTATAGTTCGGGTCTTATAGGTTTTTACTTGTTATACATGTTTATATATCAGTATATAAGTTTTATAAAGTTTACATTAGACGGGTCCAACCATCTAAGTTTTATTTAACAAAAACGTTAATTTTACGGTATTAGCCGAAAAAGTCGTAAAAATCATGTTTATAGTTTTATAACTTATAAAACTTAACAAGTTACCATTTTTATAAAATGTCCACTTATTTACCATTGTACATATTTATATAAATGTATTATATAAGTTAGTGGGTTTTAATTTATATTTATACTATTAAATTTTGAGTGCTTATATAATAGTATTATACTTTAATTTCCATATCTAGAGTTCTATATAGAGATAGAAGCTCAAATTTTTATCACATAAACTAGATGGTATGTGCTCCATTTAACTCTCCTATAGCTACTGTTGAATCATCCTCTAAGTATTTTCTAAAAATCGTCTAAAACAGTAAACTCAGATTTGTACCCTAAACTTGTTTTGATCATATCTCACTCATTACAATGATTCCATTGCATGGCCAACTCTCACATGTGTACAAGACCCATAGCTTACTGTAATTCTATTAATATATGCCATTTTTATCAGTTCATCATTTTATTCTTTACTGTTTTATACAGCCAACAAATTTAAACAAGATTTTAACCTTGTTTCTTATAGTCTTTCATCTTTTTAAGCATGTTTATCAACACCAAATCCCCACACAATATTTTTAATCATCATTCATCATCATATACATATACATAAATAAAGAAAATACAAGATTACATATTCAAAATAACAAGAGGATAGGAAGAAACAATCTCTATACCACCAATAGTAATGAAAAGATGAGTTTTTGATGAACAAGGCTTGGTTCCTTGTTACCAAACCTTCAACATGGAAAATGAACTTCTTGGGTCCTTCAAATGGATGAATACCTCCTTTAAAATCAGCCAATAAACTCCATGGAAACTTCTTTTGGATGTTAAGATCACCTCCAATCTTTATCCTTTTAGCTAAGCTTCAACATATGTTGATTATAGCTTAAGTTCATGGTTAAATTTTTTTATGAATGGGGTGATTTGGGGCTGTATAGGGACGTTCATAGAGAGAGAGGGGAGGAGAGATTGATAAAATTTAGCTTGTTTGCATGTATGAGAATGTGGTAATGGTTTAGCTAGTTGTTTGATGGTTTTGGTCAAATGGGAAGGACAAGTGTCCTATGTACACTTGAAAATTTGACAACAAAGGGTGGTTAGCTTATTAAAATCAGCCCATAGTGGGGGTGGGACAAGTGTCCCACTTGTCTCATCTCCACTAATTTACGGGTATTCCTCGATTCTAGTTTCCTCGATTTACGTGCCCTCGGGTCGTTTTACGAAAAACGTTTTTATAAATTATGAATCTACGGCACAAAACGAATCTAATAAAAATTGTCTCATCAAAAACGGAGTTCGAAAACGTAAATACGTAATCCTAGGGTTTCCGGTTTACTCGTAAAGGACGTTAAAATAAAATCGTAAGTCCTAATCTCTTCTCGTAAATTTGTGAGTTTATGAACCAACACAAATTTAAAACTCCAAAATAATATTCATGGACAAATTTATTTTCTGAAATGTCGGACTGCCACCAAAGTCGGTGTATGTAAACGTAAGCACGTAACGTTGAATCCTCCAGTTTAGACGTACTCGATGCTACTTCAAGACGTAAATCCAAATTTCTTCCCAAAAATAAGTGAGTTCATAAAATAATATTTTCAAATAAATATTGAGAATAAAATATTGACCATAAATTGACGGATTGTCACATTATTGAATGTTGTATAGCTTGTAGTTAATGTTTGTTTAATTTGTTAAGTAAAACCGGCCCATGGGCTTGTCATGGGTCGGCCCAAGTCCATTAGTGGCTTGGATATAAATACCCCTTTTCCACCATGGAAAGGGGGTTGGTTGGTTGGTTGTTTCACTTTTGATTTAATAGAAAACACACATTTTCTCTCTCACTTTCTCTCACTACTCTCTCTCTAGAACCATCACCCCACCTTATTGATTCATAAGATTATCACAATTCTTCAATTGGTATCAGAGCCATGGGGTGATTTAAGGTAAGGATTTGTGTTGCTTTTTAGTTTTTGATAGTATTAGTGATTTTTAGGAAAATCTACGTTGAATCTTGTAATTTTTGGTGTTTTTGTTGTTGGGATTATTAAATAAGTGTTGGATTTAGCTTATTTTGGTAGAAATCACAAAACTTTTCGTGGTTTTTGGTCAAAAATCTGGTTTAGATTCGTTTGTTCTAAGAAAAAACATCAAAACTTGGTCTCGAAGTTATTTTCCCAAAACATTCCGAATCAACAGTTTATTCCGGATCAACGAGGCATTCCGAATCAACAGTTTATTCCGGATCAACTAGGCATTCAGAATCAACAGTTTATTCCGGATCAACTAGGCATTCCGAATCAACAGTTTATTCCGGATCAACGAGGCATTCCGAATCAACAGTTAATTCCGGATCAACAAGGCATTCCGAATCAACAGGTTATTCCGGATAAACCAAGTATTCCGGATCAACCCAGTATTCCGGATCAACCAAGTATTCCGGATCAACCCAGTATTCCGGATCAACCCAGTATTCCGGATCAACCCAGTATTCCGGATCAACCAAGTATTCCGGATCAACCAAGTATTCCGGATAAACCCAGTATTCCGGATCAACCAAGTATTCCAGATCAAGGTAATTATTCCGAACCAAGATCTTTTTCACATTAAGGTATTTATTCCGAATCAACTTAATTATTCCGGATCAAGGGGTATTTTACGAGTTTTTTCGACGATTTTTAGTGGATTTAATCTTGGCTTCTTACACATGCTTTACTTCAACAACACAACACAACTCACAACCTTGCTTTAATGCTCGATCAACCGATAATCTTTGATTCTTTAAAGTGATCAAAATGAATCCGAGTTCATTAATGCCTCAAATGACATCACTTACGGATATTTCTGTCATTACGGGAACGGATAATCGCCCTCCAATGCTCATTAAAGAAGTCTTTGAAGCATGGAAAGGTCGTATGATGTCATACATTAAGGGAAAACCGACATATGGGAGGCTTATGCTCAAGTCAATTCTAAATGGTCCACTTGATTATGGTACCATCGTTGTTAACAATGTGACTCGACCACGGAAGTTTGAAGAACTTACACCAACTCAACAACTTGTTGCCGGTGCAGACGAAAAGGCTCTTCAAACCATTCTCCAAGCTCTTCCACATGACATCTATCGAATGGTAAGTCAATATACGGTTGTAAAGGAGTTATGGGAACGTCTACAGGTTTTGCTACAAGGTACATCTCTTACTAAACAGGAACGTGAATGTTAGTTGTATGATCTGTTTGATAGGTTCACGTACAGTCCAGGGGAAACACTTCACGACTACTACTTCAGATTCACTACTCTCATGAATGATTTGAATGTGTACAATCTCGTGATTTCTCCATTCCAGGTTAACACCAAGTTTTTGAATACTTTACCTCAAGCTGAATGGGGTGAGTATATTACTGATGTTAAGTTAACTAGGGATTTGCATAAGTGCAATTTGGATCAACTCTATGCTTTTCTCCAGCAGCATGAGAAACACGTGATCATGCACCATTCGCCTCGAGGTATGTACCCTAAATCTTTAGCTTTGATGGCAAATCAACCAAGCTTGTCATATAACAACACTCCTTATATCACGGGACACCAAGCTTATCATCCATCACCATACATGACTCCAAGCTTCCCCTAATATTCGATTCTACCGCAACCACCCACCTCACATCAGCAATAATATCGGTTTAATGCACCTTTGTCTTAGAGAGAACCACAAGCATCACAATATGCTCCACAACCTCACCCATATTCACCAGCAAGCATTGCACCCTATGCTCAGTCATCATACTCTCCATATCGAGAAAATGCAGCATATCCACCAAGTTATTCTGACCACATCAGTACTCCTTCTAGTGCTTATGCCGCTCAACAAGATCAAGCAATGTATTGGGATAATGATGAGGTTCCCATTCCTGAATTCAAACAAGGAACTGACGCAGCTAAAGTGTTAGCCACTATGTCTGCTTATCTCACAAGGACATTGAGCAAACGAGGATTTAAAGGACCAGCTCCTACTAACAATCAGCTGAGGAATTCATCCAATTCTCGACAACAAGCTACCATTGAGAATGGAACGGTAATGGTTCAACCTATTCAACCTTATCAGGGGAGACCCACTACATCAACCACCAATACACACATGGTCAATCCTGTTCCAATGGTCAACACTCCTCCACGGGCTAATTCCACAGGTAAGTTGCGAATGATTACATGCTACAGCTGTAAGGAAGAAGGTCACATGTCTAGGGATTGCACAAAACCCAAGAGGAAAGGGATGGTCAATGGTTTGCAGAGAAGATTTATTTGTTGAACGCTCAGGCACAAGGACAGGAACTTGATGAAGAGGAGCTAGCATTTCTTGCTGATCCAGGGATTACGGAACAAGAATTTCTCACTACACAGAATGTAGCATACCAAGCAGATGATCTGGATGCTTACGATTCAGACTGTGATGATCTTCAATCTGCTCAGGCAGCTCTTATGGCAACTATCTCTAGCTTTGGGTCAGATAAAATATCTAAGGTACTTACTAATACCACTGATACTAGTATTCAACCACATCAAGTTGGGCAAGAGGATGCTAATCCGAATGAGTCTTCGGTGGTGAGTCTTTCAAATGAGGAGACAATCAATGATAGCAATATCAATGCAAGTCCCCAGACTTTGAGTGAATCACAACCGGGAGTCATTTCGACTACGCATATTCCTGCTCAACAAGATTTGGTCATGGTTCCTGCAAAGTTACTTAGCCAAATGAATACTTCACTTTTAGAAACCCTAGCTACGAATAAGAATCTGTCGGCTTAGCTTGCCTTGTGCAACGGAAAAGTTCAAACTTTGGAATTAGTTCCTTCGTTCAATGTTCTAACAAATCCCAAATATGATCATTTTCGAAACAAACAAATGGGTCATTTGCAAGAAATTGAAACCTTAAGAGCAAATCTTTCCAACGAACTTAAAGAAAAAGAGTTAGTGGTCACTAATTTTCACAAACTTCAAACGGATTTTGAATTACTTGAGTCTAAAAAGAATGAAATGGAAATTAATGCGGCTAATAAAATTAAGAGTTTAGATTATTTGCTTTTAAGACAATACGCTGCCTCTCAACTAGTGCACTTATTTGACGCATCGTTTAGAGAGTTTAACTTATCGCGTCAAAAAGACCTTCCCCCTAACCCACGGTATGCAAGACAAGCTTTTATCCATAATCCAAGACTTTATGATGCAACCAAATTAGGATTGGTCTTAGATCCGATTGTTATTTTCGAGGATTGCACGAATAAGGATCTAGTTGATTAGAGTCGGTCATACAACTTTGCAAAATATCCCCAGTGTGATTATTTTAAAATGAATCAAGAGCTTGCAAAAACAGACTTTAGAATTCGCTTCCATATGGATAAAGATCTCATCACAACACCAACCTACATGTTAAATGAAGAAAACCCTAGTACACTTCCTACACTTGTCAAAATGGAAGGACCTAAGGAAATTCCAAAGGATCTTCCACCTATTAGCACTGTATGGATAAACTTGCAAGAGATTAATCAATACTTTGCTAGTTTTGACAAGGTCATCCGGGAATGTACGACTTCAAATGGTCTAAACACCGGAGAATGGGCTTTCGAACACATGAACGAGGTGTTTAAGAATGAGATCAACCCTTTTGTCTAAAATCTAAAAGGAAGTTTTTCATCTCTTTCGGAAAATCTCGATTTTGAAATTAAAGAAGTTCAAAAAGTGTTTTATGAAATGGACACCGCTTACGAACTACAATTAATTGAAAAGGAAAAGATTTTATCCGAGTATGACCGATTCTTGTCCCAAGTAATTTCGTATGATGTGCTTACTACTGTGAATGTTAATTATTCGAATGAGCTTACATCCGCTATGAATAAATGTGATGTTGTGAATATATGTGATGATGTGCATGATATCTTTGTAAATATTGCTGAGACTGTAAATTAGGTAGATAATCATTCTTGTCACGAGTCTAACGCTAAAGTTTTAAAGCTTCAAGATTCTTACAATTTACTTACAAAACGCTTTTATCAACTTTCACAACATTGTATATCTTTAGAATTAAAACAACAAACTCAAAATGAGGTTCTTTTGATAACAAATGGTTGTGAAAACAGTGTTGAGACGAATGACAAGATGATTGAGATAGTTAAGGCATTACAGGAAGATATTATGAGATTAAAGAGAGATATGTCATCGAACGAAACAATAAAATTGGAACTAGAGGCTGCAGAGTCTAAAAACCAATGCTTAGAAACTAGACTTTCGTCTATTCTAGGGGAGATGGATCGTGCAAGACAGGGAATGTCCACTCTTTATGGTTCACTAGAAGAACGCTTCGCTTTTAATGCGGCACAACAACAATCTTATGTTGAAAAATTGAACCAAATATGTGAGGAAATCTTTGACTTAAATATCCAGCTTATTGACAAAAACATGGTTTTGGCCGTGTTAAAGGAGACACTTCTTCTCACCCGACAAGAAGTTGTTAATAACTTAGCTACTAACTCTGCACCGTCCTTTAGTGCTCCATCAACCAATTCAGTAGTGATCTATAAGAACCCGCGCCATAAGCAAAATCCGGATACTTACGATGTTTATATGATGAATGCAATTAAGCACGTGGACCTTGTTAGGGATATTTTAGATGATTTGTATGCGTTAGATCCCTCAAGCAGTTACTATTATTCAGCTCATGCATATATTCAGCGAGTTCAATATTGCTTAGCATATTTGCAATACATAGGAAAACCGGGTTCTGCACTACTCACTAATCGACCCATTGCTGTAACCCCATTCAATAAGACCCCAGGAGCAAAACCGTCATTGGCACCATCAACTAAGGCACCTTTAAAATCTGTTGCTAATGTTCCCACTTTGCCATCTACAAGAATAAAAGAGTCTACTAAGGCTAAAGGATCGCCACTCAAGAAAGATAAGATCAAGCCCTCCACTAGTAGTACCATCAAGAAGAAAGTAGAAGCTCACCCTAGGGATGTTATTTCAGATTTAAATAAAAAGAATCATGTTGCTAAGACTAAAAGCTATGCGCCTGTACAGAAGCCTAAACCATTTGTGAATTCTAATTTAAAATGTTGGAATTGTAATGAATGCATGTTTTCTCAACGTCATGATTTGTGTCTTATTGATCATGTGAATGAAATGAATGCCATTAGGAATGATCTTGAATGGAAGCCAACTGGGAGAACTCGTTCCCATGTTGGATGGCAATGGCGTCCCACTGGTAGGGCCTTTACATTAGATGGAAAAATGTGCCCTTTAACTAGGATGCATCCATTAAGGTTAGGTCTCAGTGTCCTTTAATTAGGCACACTAGCACTAAAGTATGGAAACCGCGCCCTTTAATTAGGTCAGCCCCCACTATAGTGCCTATCAGTGAAGAAATACCTTAGGAATTAAGCTAACTTGAATCTACACCACCAACTAGGAAGAAGGCTAGGAAATATAAGAAACCTAAAGTTAGCAAATCTAAGATCATTAAATCTGTACCTGCTAATAACAAGTAACATTGAGATTCCGAAACCTATACATTGTCCTCGTCTGGTGATATTTTCAGGTGGTCCAAATCATCCTCTGGTATTTGGACTCCTGTTGTTCAAAGCATATGACCGGAGATCGCTCGATGCTCCGAAATTTCGTCAGCAAGTTTCTTGGACCGGTAAAATTCGGTAATGATCATATTGCAAAGATAATGGGATATAGTGAATATCAGATTGGAAATGTCACGATTTCAAGGGTATACTATGTAGAAGGTCTTGGTCATAATTTATTTTCAGTAGGACAGTTCTGTGATTCCAACCTAGAGGTTTCTTTTCGACAACATACTTGTTTCATCCGCAACTTGGAAGGAAAAGACTTGTTGAAGGGGTCTCGTGGTGCAAATCTTTATACTTTGTCCCTACAAGACATGATGGCCTCCTCTCCAGTATGTCTTCTCTCCAAAGCATCTAAGACCAAATCATGGTTATGGCATCGCAGATTATCTAATATTAACTTTGATGCTATTAATCATTTGGCCAAAAACGAATTAGTTCGTGGTCTTCCAAAGCTCAAATTTCACAAGGACCATTTATGTTCCGCGTGTTCAAGGGGGAAAAGCACCAAGAAATCATACAAGTCCAAAGCTGAAGACACCAATCAAGAAAAACTTCATCTTTTGTATATGGATCTTTGTAGGCCAATGCGAACCGAAAGTGTGAGTGGTAAGAAATTCATTCTTGTTATTGTGGATGATTTCTCCAGGTTTACATGGGTTAGATTTCTACGTACAAAGGATGAAGCACCGAAGGCTATCATCACTTTCCTGAAGTTCATTCAGGTATGTTTAAATACTATTGTCTGCCGTATTCGTACTGATAATGGAACAGAGTTCGTCAACCAGACTCTTCGTGATTACTATGAAGAAGTTGGTATCTCACATGAAACATCCGCTGCACGTACTGCACAACAAAACGGTTTCGTTGAAAGACGGAATCGTACGCTTATGGAAGCTGCTAGGACTATGCTGATTTATGTGAACGCTCCATTATTCTTATGGGCAGAAGCTGTATCTACTGCATGTTACACCCAAAACCGCTCTATCATTCGGAAACGCCATGGAAAAACACCTTACAAGCTTCTACATGACCGTAAACCCGATGTTTCATTCTTTCATGTGTTTGGTGCTCTTTGTTATCCAAACATTAATAGTGAGAATTTGGGCAAACCTCAACCGAAAGCCGATATAGGTATTTCATTGGTTACTCGCCCTCAAAGAAAGCATACCGAATTTACAACTGTCGTCTTGGTAAGATAGTAGAAACTATGGACGCAAATTTTGATGAGCTGACAGCGATGGCTTCTGAGCAACGCAGCTCTGAACCCGCGCTTCACGAGATGGGAACCAGTGCTATTAGTTTCGGATTAGTTCCCAATAATCCTACTTCTACATCATTTATACCACCTACAAGGCCCGAGTGGGATAAACTATTTCAACCTTTGTTTGATGAATTCTTTGATCCTCCATGTGATGAAGTCCCAGCACCTGTAGTGATAGCTCCAATCCCTGAAGTTGTTGCTCAAGCTAATGAAGCTTCATCTAATGCATCTTCAATTAACATTGAACCGGATGCACCTCCACCAAGTAATTCTCAAACTACACCTGAAACTTCACCATTACTTGTGCCTAATGATGATGAAGAGGATTCTGTCAATCATGATTTGGAATATGCTCACCTACAAGAGCTTCCATTCTTTGGTATACCGATACCTGATAACCCTTCAGCCGCGTCTACCTCAGAAGAAGCTCCTACAATCGTTCACTCCAGACCACCACGGATTGAAAATCACAGCACCAAATGGACAAAAGATCACCCAATTAGGAATATTATTGGAGGTCTTGATCGACCAGTCTCTACACGCCATAAATTACAAGAGAGTGCACTCTATTGCTATTTTGATGCATTTCTCTCCGAAGTTAAACCTAAAAACTGGCAACATGTTATGACTCAATCATCTTGGATTGAAGCCATGCAAGAGGAACTAAATGATTTCCAAATACTTGAAGTATGGGAATTAGTTCCTCTCCCTGACAAGGTTAACATCCTTACTTTGTTTTGGGTTTATAAGGTTAAACTCGATGATATGGGTGGAGTTTTGAAGAATAAGACTAGATTGGTTGCTAGAGGATACAAACAAGCCTTAGGTATCGACTTTGAAGAATCTTTTGCTCCTTTTGTAAGATTGGAGGAAATTAGACTATTCCTTGCGTATGCTGCTCATATGAACATGATCGTCTATCAAATGGATGTGAAGACGACATTTTTGAATGGTGAACTAAGGGAAGAAGTCTATGTTAGTCAGCCGAATGGGTTCGTTAGCATGGAGTTTCCTAATCATGTGTACAAGCTTAAGAAGGCTCTCTATGGGTTGAAACAAGCTCCACGCGCGTGGTATGATCTCCTTTCAACATATCTCATGTCGGAAGGCTTCTCCAAAGGCAAGGTGGACCCCACTCTATTCACTCTCAAGTAAGACAACGACATGATACTGGTACAAATTTATGTTGATGATATAATATTTGCTGCCTCTAACATAGAATTGTCAAACCGCTTTGAAAAGATAATGTCCACACGCATTTAGATGTCAATGATGGGAAAATTTTCATTTTTCTTAGGACTACAAATTTCTCAGAATCCCAGAGGCATCTTTATTAATCAATCCAAATATGCTCTAGAATCATTAAAGAAATATAACTTTGAAAATTGTGACCCCGTGGATACTCCAATGGTGGAGAAATCCAAGTTAGATGAAGATAGGAATGGGACTATTATCGATCTGAAACTCTACCGTGGGATGATCGGCACCCTTCTCTATCTGACTGCTAGCAGGCCTGTTCTGCAATTTGTTGTATGCATGTGTGACCGGTATCAGGCTCGGCCTACCGAAAAGCACCTACATGCTGTTAAAAGGATCTTTCGGTATCTCAAAGGAACACGTCATCGTGGTCTATGGTATCCGAAAGATTCCTCTATTGCTTTAATATCATATGCAGATACCGATCATGCTGGGTGTCAAGACACGAGGCGTAGCACTTCTGGGTCTGTGCAACTCCTTGGAGACAGATTGATTAGTTGGTCTTCAAAAAGGCAGAAAAGCGCTGCAATTTCTAGCACGGAGGCTGAATACATTGCCATGTCCGGTTGTTGTGCTCAAGTCCTTTGGATGCGATCACAACTAACTGACTACGGTCTTGGATTCAACAAAATCCCGATGTATTGTGACAACTAGAGCGCCATTGCCCTTTGCTGCAACTACGTTCAACACTCCCGGGCAAAGCACATCGACATTCGCTACCATTTCATTAAAGAGCAAGTGGAAAACAGAGTGATCGAGCTGTATTTTGTCACCACTGAGTTTCAGCTGGCAGATATGTTCACAAAAGCCTTAGATCGAGGACGAATCGAGTTTTTGATCGACAAGCTTGGCATAAAATCCTTCTCTACAACGACTCTCAAAGAGTTGGTAGAAGAATCAGCAGAACAGTGGTGGTAAACTATTCATGCGTATCCTTTGATCGTGATCATGTATACTATCGTATATATATAAACCATAAAAAAGAAAAATACAAAAATATAAAACCTACAAAATCTATAAAAAATATAAAACCAAGAAAAACCATAAAAATATAAAACCAAGAAAACCCAAAAATATTTTCGTTTTTTAATCGGGCATGTCTTTTAGTAGGGTAATATTTACGGCATTAGAAATTTCGATTAAAATTGACACGGCGCCATAAATAGAGTCCGTATAAAAGTTGTACATTTTTAAACATGCCCATTATGGCTTGTAGTTATTTCTGACTGCAACCCGTTTTTCGCATTAAAGTCACGTATTTCCTTGGAAAACGTTGGCTCACAACGGGAATTAATTTTCTCGGGCATGATTTACAAGCCAAATCATGCAAAGGGATCAAGTTTACTTTATAACTTGGTCTAACACGAGTTAATGTATGTCTCAGTGCATTAATTTGTCAAAATAAGAGAAATCTTATTGCCACCACGAATCAATCTTTTCAAGACATTAATTGGAAAATGTTTTCATCAACATGTGCCTCGTTAAACAATGACTACAGCTCTTTAAATAGAAAACGGGTCATCGTTTAAGGGGGAGAAAATGTTAAATCGTCTTCGTCATCAAAAGAGTCTTCAAAAGTTTTCGAGGAAAATTAATTCGCTAATTGGTTAATGACTGGAATTGCTTTGGTATTCGTCTTGTATTCGTTCGTGATTTGTCGTGAGTTTTAGGCCTCGGATATTTTGTTTAAGTGGTGCGAGGGCCAGAATAGTTAATTCAGTGAGATAGGCCTAACGATTGTTAATTACTTTAACGAATGTTAACCTAAAGTTGTTATTAACTAGAAAAGAAAAGGAAAAGTAAAGAAAAACGAATAGTTAAGGGGATTAAAACTGAAAGGGCTAAATGTGACAACTTTGAAACTTGTGGAATTTTGACCCAGTCAAAACCCCCCCTCTCCCCGTCTTCTCTTTCTTTCTTTTTTCTTCTATTTGTGTTTCTCCTTTCCGCCATTAACACACGAAAACAAGCACACAAGCTCTCATAATCCAATTTTTTTCTTGCTTAAATAATCCGTATCAGTCGCAAAAACAAAGGTACAATCATCATTTTAATCTTTAATTCATCTAATCCATCCTTAAATCTAAGTAATTAATTCGTTTTAATTAAAATTAATCAAATTAGGGTTTATGTTTTAATTAGGCGTTAATTGATTAGGGTTTAAGGTGGGTTTTACTCGGAATAGCATTAGAAAGATGTTTGTTGCCGTTAGAATGCCTTAAACACTCAAATGAGCTTAGATTAATCCATCATAGAACGAATTTAGGATATTCCGGATGAACCGTTTTGCAAAAACATTCCGGATGAACCACTTTTTAATTATTCCGAATGAACGTTTATTCCGGATGAAACAATCATTCCGGATGAAACAATTATTCCGGATGAAACAATTATTCCGGATGAAACAACTATTCCGGATGAAACAATTATTCCAGATGAAGCAACTATTCCGGATGAAGCAACTATTCCGGATGAAGCAACTATTCCGGATGAAGCAACTATTCCGGATTAAGCAACTATTCCGGATGAAGCAACTATTCCGGATGAAGCAACTATTCCGGATGAAGCAACTATAGCAATTATTCCGGATGAAGCAATTATTCCGGATGAACCAATTATTCCGGATGAAGCAATTATTCCGGATGAAGCAATTATTCCGGATGAAGTGCTTATTCCGGATGAATTGTTTATTCCGGATGAATTTTTTATTCCGGATGAAGTGTTTATTTCGGATGAAGTGTTTATTCCGGATGAAGTGTTTATTCCGGATGAAGTGTTTATTCCGGATGAAGTGTTTATTCCGGATGAAGTGTTTATTCCGGATGAAGTGTTTATTCCGAATGAAGGTATTTTTTGCTTAATAACTTGTTAAGTGTTTGAGTGTTTTCAATCCTTAAGGGATTATGTCATATGCTTAGGTATAAATTCATAATGGTATTCATATCTGTATGTATCAACATTTATGTTTTATCTTAAGCAGAAACAATGACTAACCCAACCGTGCAACAAATACAAGACGATAGAACAGCAGCCATTGAAGAAGCCAAAACCCTCAAGTTCATTCCAAACAACTACCGGTTGAAGGAGGTCTCTAATTCCACTCACAATGGATTCAAGGTAGCTTCAGCCATTCTTGACAATTCTCACTTCAAGAATGCGCTAAGGGGTAGTGCTTCGGTGCCCTTCGACTACATGTAGGAAATCTGGGCAACCAAAGAGAAGATGTTAAACAAGATCACATTCTTCCTGGACAGCAAGCAACAGACTCTCACCGTGTCAGACTTCCGCAAGATCTTTGGTTTTCGGGAGTCACCCAAAGGTACAACATTCTCAGCGAACCCGACCAAGACCGAGCTCATGGCGATGTTCTTTGATATTGGATGTGCGGACTTACGAATAGTGTCCGATTTTACCACAGCCAAAGTGGGTCAACCTTGGAGAGCGATTTTTGGTATTCTCAGCAGATGTCTCACACCCAAAATGACTGGGTATGTGATACACACGTTTTGCTATGGGTTCAATTTTATGTCTCGATATCCTCTCGAATTGATCTAGGTCTTAAGTGGAATGATTGTTCTTGGTTACTAAATAAAGGGGTTGGGTTTTCTAGTCTAATAGAAAGTGGAAATGAAAATTTAAATCAAAGGCAATTACTTTCATTAAGATTAACAAAAACTTGGTTGCAAATTTAAAGTTCAAATTAAGATCAAATTAAAATTAAAGTTAACAAGTAAATTGTGAAATATGAGTAGAGAAACAGTAAATTAATCAACAGTAAAACAATAACATTAAAATACTCAAAAATAATTGATTCGGAACTAACTGATTCGGAAGACACTATTCACTCATCCGGAACTTTTCCCATCCGGAACTTACTCATCCGGAACTTTAATAGTTGATTCGGAACCTTCCGGATGAAGGTTCTTGGTTCGGAAGTCTGAGCTTGATCCGGAACTTTTGCTTCGTCCGGAAGTCACTGGTTCGGAACTTTATGACTGATCCGGAACTTTCCGGATGAATAGGTTGATTCGGAACTTCTGATGCGGAAGTAACTGATCCGGAACTTCTTCTTGATTCGGAAGTTTGAAACTTCCGAATGAAGGTGACTTGATGCGGAACTTAAGAACTGATTCGGAACATTCCGAATGACTACTTCATTCGGAACTTTTTGGCTGGTTCGGAAGATTTTGAAACCCAGAAACAGTAGCAGTTAAAGCGAAGAACACGGGATACAAAATTAATCAAAATCAAATCAAACACTTAAAAAGGTTTTACCAAATTAAACACAAATCATTTAGACACCATAAGCAACAAATCCCATCAATAAAAACACAAATCCAAACAACTTTTGAAGATCAAATCAAGAAAAATAAAACTTAAGAACTTGAAGATAAAGATGAAGATGAACAAGATTAATTGGAAAGATTAAATAAGAACTTGGTATTGAATGATTGATGTTTTGACAAGATGAAACAAGGATTAAAATTACAAGATTAAAGTACTAAAAATAAAAATCACCAATCACCCTAGTGGTGATGGTGTTCTACGAACCAGGAGGAAAGAAAAGGGAGGAAGAAAGAAAAAACTAGCTAGCCCCAAAAATGTGTGTGGGATGGCCTATTTATAGGTGTTTCCTTTGGTTGGTGAGTGGGCTTTCTCCCGTTCTTCGTGTCTTTTCGTCTTTTCAGAAAAGTTTCCGTTTTCGATTCTGATTCGGGATTTGTTGTAGATTAAATTCAACTCGTCTTTTAATTTCTTCGTTTAATAGACTTGAGTTTCTTTGACTTATATAAATCTTCCATCTTTGGTCCTTTTCTTCGATAAATCTTCGAATAGGCCCAGCGACTTCAAATCTTTTGCATCTCTTGGACAATAGACTTTATCTTGAGTCTTTTTCTTCAGTAAAACCCGTGCAATCCCATGTTTTCTTCAATATTTATCCGGTTGTCTCTGAAAACACAATGAACACAAAAACCACGCATAATTCCAAACAAATGATATTAATTACGTGTTTTGGTCTCGTTTTAGCCCGAATTAAGTGGTAAAAGGATGGGTGTTTACACACCTATCAAATCCCCTACACTTAACCATTGTCATGCCCTCATGCAATGCTTAGTGATAAAGCAAGTTTACACTTTTCTCATAATTAATCAACCTTGGCCTTATTTAAAATACTACTAAACAAAAATTAAAGAAATAAAACTTCAAAGGTAACAAAAGGATAGAAAACCATTTTCACTTGAAAATAGCTACATGGAAATAACTTGTAGAGAAATCGATGACTTACATTAGGGCTTTGGTTCTGCGAAGATTTATGACCCTCAAGTTTCACGTTCCCCAAACTAAGCTTAAAAACGAGATCATTGTTATTATAAGTTAGCAATTCAAACACTTACACACATGGCTTAATTAAATGCTTAAACTCCCTTATTCCTAGGTGTATCTCTTATATTTTATTTTTGTCTTAGAATGATCATGAAGATGCATTTTTGGACTTATTTCGATAGTTTATTAAAGCTGAAAGCAAAGTAGGACGATTTGATCAATAGTTAGCTAAAGGACAAAATCTCTTAAAACTGCTTCTCAGGATATCAAAAAGTTCATATCTTGGCATAACTTGGTTCACGATTTGAGACCTTTCTCGGGCCGATATTTGGCATGTACTTCATACTTCATATCTTCGAGAGACGTTCTTGAGATAATGGTCTTCTCATCATAATAGAGTTTCTTCGCTTGGAGACTTTTGAGGGGTACTCCAACTTTGTTGGCCACGACTTCATGATTATTTCTTCAATCTCTATTTGGGATTTTGAGATACAACGATCCGCCTCCTTTTCGGACTTGGATCTATTTATCCTCATACCTTGTTAGGGTCTTTTCGGATAGACTTCTCCATGATCTTTACGGGAGTTGATTGCTTTTCGTCGTGAGTCTTGATCCTTCATATTGACTTTAGGAATAATGCTTTTCACATCACTTTGGATCTTCAGCAATAAAATTGAATCCTCATGCCTTGTTAGGGCCTTTTCGGACTCGCCAATCTTCGCGCCCCGCTTCATAAGTTATGCCTTGGCTATGAACTCTTATCATTACCGAGCAACTTTTAAACGATCTTGGGCTAGAAGCTAAGTAACTTTTCAAATCGTACGACCTTACTTATTGCAGATAAATTATTAGCAAGTGATGGGAGAATAGGCAAATAATTACACCAAGTGAGCTTGCGCAAGAATACCGACTTATAATTGACTCTATCATTTCTCGTCCTCCACAATTTAAAATCTCAAGTAATGAGACTCGTGGACACTTAGCCTAATAAACCAATTAAGGTCTACATGGTTAAGGATACTAGCTAGAATAAACTTGGATAAGTCTATTCGGGTTGAGTCAAAATAAACGCAACGGGCCTAATATGTCAAAAACTTCTAAACTAGCTACACCACTTTATTAATATTTTTGACTTTATTGCGGAATATATACATATGAAAGCAACGATAAAAATTTAAAAATTACGACTAAATGGCCAAAGTTAATAAAAAATTTGAAAAATGCTGAAAAATAGGATTTTCTGGTTAATTGAAGGCATTTTCATGGAAAAGTCCACTTAAAACTTCGATAGAAGTCCCCCCTACACTTAAGATAAACATTGTCCTCAATGTTTAAGCATGTGGGAAAAGTTTCCCCTACACTTATGACATTATGCACGTTGGTTAACTCAAGCTAAGGAAGAGACGACTAACGTGATCAATTTCAAATATGAGTATGAAGAATATTGAATCACGATAGTTGAGAGATAGAACCGGATTTCGGATAAACACGGGAGCACGGTTCGTCAAAGATTCCAAGAGTGCACTTATCCCTGTAATCACATCACCACACAAAGGCAAACACATATAGAAGTCCCCCCTACACTTAGGGGATTAAAACATACAAGGATAGATACTCGGGCTGCCTCCCGAGGAGCGCTTGTTTTTGATAACCGAGTCACGAGCCTGACTCGACCCAAAATTAGTTCATGGGGAACGTGGTGAGGGATGGAATCACCTCCTGAGAGGTGTCCTCTCCAAAGTACAACTTCACTCGTTGGCCATTCACCTTAAAATTGGGTCCATTAGGTTGAGCGAGCTCGAGAGTACCATATGGAAAAATTTGGGCAATGGTGAATGGGCCGGACCAACGAGATTTGAGCTTTCCCGAAAAGATTTTCAACCGAGAGTTAAAAAGTAAGACTTTGTCTCCAACATGGAACTCTCGGTTTTTGATCTTGGAGTCGTGAATGAGCTTAGTCCTTTCCTTATAGATCAAAGAGTTTTCATAAGCCTCATTCCGGAGTTCATTCAGCTCATTGAGTTGGATCTTGCGTAGGTCACCGGCTTTGTTTATATCAAAATTGGCCCACTTCAAGGCCCAATAAGCCTTGTGCTCCAAGTCAATGGGGAGGTGGCACGCTTTCCCGTACACAAGACGATAAGGCGTACAGCCGATCGGGGTCTTGTAAGCAGTACGGAAAGCCCACAAAGCATCATCCAATTTATCAGCCCATGAGGCACGATGCTCTCCCACGGTCCTTTCAAGAATTCGCTTCAGCCCTCGGTTGGATATTTCAGCCTGGCCATTAGTTTGTGGGTGGTAGGCTGTGGAAAGACGATGGTTGACACCGTACTTAGCCATGACTCGAGCAAATTGGTCATTGCAGAAATGAGTCCCACGATCACTAATAATGGCACGAGGCACACCGAAGCGAGCGAATAGAGCTTTCAAAAAGTTACAAACCACCCTTGCGTCATTAGTAGGCAAAGCTTTGGCTTCAACCCACTTTGAAACGTAGTCAACGGCTACAAGGATGTATTTGTTTCCTTTAGAAGAAGGGAATGGCCCCATAAAGTCGATACCCCAAACATCAAAAATTTCACACTCTTGAATGAAATTCTGAGGCATCTCGTCTTTATGTGTGATTTTGCCTTGCTTTTGGCAAACATCACATCTTTTGACCATATCGTGAGCGTCACGGTATATGGAGGGCCAATAAAATCCCGAATCAAACACTTTCTTTGCGGTGTAGTTGGGACCAAAGTGACCACCGGTGGGTCCTTTGTGGCAAGCATCAAGGATGTCCGACGCTGCCGGTCCATCAACACATCGGCGAATTAGCAGATCAGCACATTGTTTGAATAGGTAAGGGTCGTCCCAAAAGTAAGTCTTAATGTCGGTGAAGAACTTCTTCTTTTGCTGGGACGTCAACCCTTCCTTGAGAATTCCACCCGCCAAGTAGTTTGCAAAGTCCGCAAACCACGGGGTTTCATTCGGCTTCGAGTTTATAGACATTAAGGTCTCCAAGGGAAAAGAATCATTGATTTCTTTGGTCGGATGATCCCCTTGGTATGGATCCTCAAGTCTACTAAGATGGTCCGCGGCTAGGTTTTCTGCTCCTTTTTTATTGCGGATGTCGATTTTAAATTCCTGGAGCAGCAAAACCCAGCGAAGAAGTCTTGGTTTGGAATCTTGCTTTGTCAACAAGTACTTCAACGCGGAATGATCGGTGTACACAATGGTGGTGGAAAGGACAAGATAGGGGCGGAATTTTTCAAAAGCATAGACAACGGCTAAAAGCTCTTTTTCGGTTGTCGTATAATGCAATTGTGCCCCAGTCATTGTCTTGCTAGCGTAATGGATTGGTTGGAAGTGTTTATTCACTCTTTGTCCAAGAACCGCTCCAATAGCAAAATCGCTAGCATCGCACATCAACTCAAAAGGAAGCTCCCAATTAGGGGTAACCAAGACGGGTGCCTTGGTTAGCTTATCCTTAAGCGAGTTGAAGGCTTCAAGGCACTCTTTGGAAAAGATAAAAGGAGTATCTTTTTCCAAGAGGTGGGTCATCGGGCGAGCGATTTGAGAAAAGTCTTTGATAAATCGTCGGTAGAAGCCCGCATGACCCAAGAAACTTCTCACACCCTTCACAGTGGAAGGTGGAGGCAACTTTGCTATAACATCAACTTTAGCACGGTCTACTTCAAGACCGGCTTTCGAAATCTTATGTCCAAGCACGACGCCTTCTTTTACCATAAAATGGCATTTTTCCCAATTTAGAACAAGGCGAGTGTCTTCGCACCGCTTTAGCATACTTTCTAAATTGGCAAGGCAAGATGAGAAGGAATCCCCGAAGACCGAGAAATCATCCATGAAGACTTCCATGGTTTGTTCAACCATGTCATGGAAGATAGCTAACATGCACCTTTGGAAAGTCCCGGGCGCATTACATAAGCCAAAAGGCATTCTTTTGTAAGCGAAAGTGCCATAGGAACAAGTGAATGTAGTCTTCTCTTGATCTTGGGGATCGATGGGTATTTGAAAATAACCCGAGAAACCGTCCAGAAAGCAGTAATATTCATTACCGGCTAATCGTTCAAGCATTTGGTCCATGAAAGGTAGAGGGAAATGATCCTTTCTCGTGGCATCATTGAGTTTGCGGTAGTCTATACAAACTCTCCACCCAGTAACGAGACGAGTGGGAATCAACTCGTTGTGTTCATTGGGAACAACGGTTATTCCGCCCTTCTTGGGCACACAATGGATTGGACTAACCCACGGTGAATCCGAAATAGGGTAAATCATACCCGCATCAAGAAGTTTGATAACCTCTGTTTTGATGACTTCATGTATTTTTGGATTCACTCTTCGTTGGCTTTGAATAGTGGGCTTGAAGTCGTCCTCCATGAGAATTTTGTGCGTGCAGAAGTGAGGATCAATTCCACGAATATCCGAGATTTTCCAAGCAATAGCCTTCTTATGCTCCTTCAACACAGCAACTAGACGAGTCTTCTCTTCATCTTTCAAATCCTTCGCAATAATTACGGGCGATTTCTTGTTGTCGTCCAGGAACACATACTCGAGATGTGGCGGCAACTCCTTAAGTTCCAAATCCGGAGGATTTTCGACGGGAGGCGTTTTCAAAGTCGGAGTATCGATAGCAATGACCGTGGGAGATGGAGGTGAAGGATTGTCTTCGGTGAGAAGATTGTCAAAGAAACTCATATCTTCATCCCCCTCGGTGGGAGAATCATTAGTAGCTAAATTCGCATCTCCCATGGCATCTTCAAGATTGTTCCAGAATAAATCACTATCTCCAAATAGAGACAACGAGGTATCAATGGAGGACACGGTCTCAACAGTGGGAAGAGAGGTAGGAATACTTTTGCAAGCATCATTAAAGTGTTCTTCACAAGCCTCATCAAGAACGTCAATACAATTAACGCTCTCATATGAATAAGGCTGTTTAGACAACTTTCCCATGTTGAAGACTACTTTGTCGTCACCCACTCTCATGATAAGCTCTCCGGCTTCAACATCAATAAGAGTGCGACCGATCCTCAAGAATGGACGACCAACAATAAGTGGCACACGGGGGTCCATTTCGTAGTCGACGACAACAAAATCAGCAGGGAAGGTGAATTTGTCGACTCCTACAATAACATCTTCGGCTATCCCCACTGGATAAGCAACCGTACGGTTGGCCAATTCCAAAGTCATTTTAGTGGGGACTAGCTCTGGGAGAGATAATTGCTTCCAAACACTTAGAGGCATGAGATTTATACTGGCACCTAGATCGGCTAGGGCCATGCAATTCTCTACTCCCGGGAAATTGCAAGGGATAAGAAAACGACCCGGATCACCAAGCTTGATTGGCAATTTCCTTAAGAGCACTGCAGAGCAGTTCTCATTAAGTTGGGTGTTGGCAATGTCGAGGAGCTTTTCTTTATCGCTCAGAAGGTCTTTAAACATTTTGGCGTATTTGGGCATGTGAGCGAGAGCCTCAGCGAAGGAGATATTGAAATTCAGTTGTTTAAACATTTTAAGAAAGTTAGAAACCTGAATATCATCCTTGCTCTTTTGCTTCTCTTTCCTCAACCTAGAAGGATAAGGTATATTGGGAGAAGAGGAAGTCTTTGGGAGTATAGGATCACTCACAACCACGGGTGGAGGAGGGGTAGAAAGAAGAGGTGGAGAAATTGGGGAAGGAGAAGGATGAGGAATGGGAACAGGTGACTCGTTCTCCTTAGTCACAACCACCGGTGGAGGTATAGGAAGCTCGGGTTCCTTGGTACCTTTACCACTTCTAGTAGTGATTGCTTTCATCTCCCCTCTTGGGTTCGCAACGGTGTTACTCGGAAGAGTACCCGAAGAAGAGGGTTGACTACTTTGGAAAAAACTAGCCATCATGTTCCTCAGATCATTAGTCTGGCTATCCAACGTGTTTCTCATGTCAGCTCTCAAATCATTTCCTTGCTTGACCAAATCTGCCTTCAAATTGCGCACTTCTTCTTGGAGATTTCCCACTATCACATCATTGGTCCTCATATAGGTTGCGACCTCTTGGTGTAAAGCAGTGGTGGTTTGGTTGGAAGGAGCATTGTATGCAGGTGGTTGGTAAGCAGGTTGTTGGTATACTTGATTGTTACGTTGAGGTGGTTGTTGCTGCTTGTGAGGTGGAACGTATGGTTGTCGAGGTTGTTGTTGTTGTTGAGTAGGGCGGTTAAGGTTTTGTTGTTGGTTTGGGTTGGTTGGAGGAAAGCCAAGTGGTGAAAGATAGTTGTTGCTGCGGTAGCTAAGCAAGTTACGGTCACCTTGAGGTCTAGCTTGATAAGCAGGTTGTTGGTAGGTGCCATATGCCGCATTCACATTCTCAGCAGGGTAATCTTGGGTGGCGGTACAAGTTGTGTAAGAATGGGGACCACCGCATATCTCACAAGGTTGGCTGACAGCGTTAACTTGTGCGTTCTTAGCGTTGTTGCTGTTGTTGTTGCTGACGGTGTGGGTGACAAGCGATTCAAGAAGCGTGGTGATTTTGTCAAGTCGCTTGTCGCTGTCATTAGTGCTAGCACTAGCAACATTGGTCCTAACGCTCTTGGTTTGCACACGAGACTTGTTCTCAATGATATCCCAAGCAGCATTGGAAGTCTTAGCCAATAAATTACCCCCTGAGGCACTATTTAGTGAATCTTGGTCACTCATGCTTAAACCATTGTAAAAAGTATTTATTTGATGTACTTTGGTAAAACCATGTTGTGGGCATTTTCTTAAAAGATCTTTGAAGCGATCCCAAGATTCACTAAATGACTCATCGTACTTTTGTTCAAAGTTTATAATCTCATTCCGCAAAGCGGTAGTACGAGAGGGTGGAAAAAAGTAGTTGATAAACTTTGTTTCCAAATCCGTCCACGAGAGAATACTCTGTGGCGGTTCCTTAGCAAGCCAATGTCGGGCTTGTCCCTCTAAAGAAAAGGGAAAAAGTTGTAACCTTATCACTTCTTGTGGAACACCATTGAACTTGACCGTGTTGGTGAGTTGTAGAAATCTCTTGATATGGTCATGTGGGTCATCAATGGTGCGTCCCAAGAATGGTTGAGCGGATACCATCTGGATAAAGCCTGACTTAAGCTCGAAATTGTTGGCGGCAATTGGTGGTATAACAATTGGATCCGTGTTGCCATCAACATGAGCTTGCAGCAGTTCAATCATTGGGCGATTATCCGGAAGGGGCTCATTGTTGTTGTTATTCATGTTGTTGAAAGGCGGGTTGTTGTTGTTATTATTGTTGTTCGGAGGTGGTATGTTATTGTTGTTTTGTACACCAGCCATGTCTAAGTTATCGAGAGGCTCGGGCTCTTGATAAGACGTGGATCGAGTGCGCATGCACCTGCAAAAGAACGAACAAAGAAAAACAAAGCAAAAATATTTTTGGTTTTTATTGTTTTTTACTTTTTAGGATTTTTGAAAATTTTATATTTTTTAGTTGTTTTTGAAAATTTTCTAGGAAAAAGTAACGTTCACGGGGAACGGATCCCAAAATCCAATTTCTCACAAAAAACTTTTGATCTTAACGAGAAGAGCCGGCAGCGGCGCCATTTGATACACACGTTTTGCTATGGGTTTAATTTTATGTCTCGATATCCTCTCGAATTGATCTAGGTCTTAAGTGGAATGATTGTTCTTGGTTACTAAATAAAGGGGTTGGGTTTTCTAGTCTAATAGAAAGTGGAAATGAAAATTTAAATCAAAGGCAATTACTTTCATTAAGATTAACAAAAACTTGGTTGCAAATTTAAAGTTCAAATTAAGATCAAATTAAAATTAAAGTTAACAAGTAAATTGTGAAATATGAGTAGAGAAACAGTAAATTAATCAACAGTAAAACAATAACATTAAAATACTCAAAAATAATTGATTCGGAACTAACTGATTCGGAAGACACTATTCACTCATCCGGAACTTTTCCCATCCGGAACTTACTCATCCGGAACTTTAATAGTTGATTCGGAACCTTCCGGATGAAGGTTCTTGGTTCGGAAGTCTGAGCTTGATCCGGAACTTTTGCTTCGTCCGGAAGTCACTGGTTCGGAACTTTATGACTGATCCGGAACTTTCCGGATGAATAGGTTGATTCGGAACTTCTGATGCGGAAGTAACTGATCCGGAACTTCTTCTTGATTCGGAAGTTTGAAACTTCCGAATGAAGGTGACTTGATGCGGAACTTAAGAACTGATTCGGAACCTTCCGAATGACTACTTCATTCGGAACTTTTTGGCTGGTTCGGAAGATTTTGAAACCCATAAACAGTAGCAGTTAAAGCGAAGAACACGGGATACAAAATTAATCAAAATCAAATCAAACACTTAAAAAGGTTTTACCAAATTAAACACAAATCATTTAGACACCATAAGCAACAAATCCCATCAATAAAAACACAAATCCAAACAACTTTTGAAGATCAAATCAAGAAAAATAAAACTTAAGAACTTGAAGATAAAGATGAAGATGAACAAGATTAATTGGAAAGATTAAATAAGAACTTGGTATTGAATGATTGATGTTTTGACAAGATGAAACAAGGATTAAAATTACAAGATTAAAGAACTAAAAATAAAAATCACCAATCACCCTAGTGGTGATGGTGTTCTACGAACCAGGAGGAAAGAAAAGGGAGGAAGAAAGAAAAAACTAGCTAGCCCCAAAAATGTGTGTGGGATGGCCTATTTATAGGTGTTTCCTTTGGTTGGTGAGTGGGCTTTCTCCCGTTCTTCGTGTCTTTTCGTCTTTTCAGAAAAGTTTCCGTTTTCGATTCTGATTCGGGATTTGTTGTCGATTAAATTCAACTCGTCTTTTAATTTCTTCGTTTAATAGACTTGAGTTTCTTCGACTTATATAAATCTTCCATCTTTGGTCCTTTTCTTCGATAAATCTTCGAATAGGCCCAGCGACTTCAAATCTTTTGCATCTCTTGGACAATAGACTTTATCTTGAGTCTTTTTCTTCAGTAAAACCCGTGCAATCCCATGTTTTCTTCAATATTTATCCGGTTGTCTCTGAAAACACAATGAACACAAAAACCACGCATAATTCCAAACAAATGATATTAATTACGTGTTTTGGTCTCGTTTTAGCCCGAATTAAGTGGTAAAAGGATGGGTGTTTACACACCTATCAGTATGATGTTGTGCGTCCGCCAATCATCAATATGTTTTATGGTATGTTCAAAGGTATTAATATTGATTATGCATCATTGTTGTGGGACGAGTTTACTTATCAACTCTTCAAAAACACGAAGACTAAGGCTAAAGGTTACCAGTACCCTAGGTTCATAAAGCTAATCATACATTATTTTATGGAAAACGATGCGTCTATTGATAAGCGTCCAGGTAGCCGTCACCACACAAAGGATGCTGATGATCTGGTGGAGCTAAGGCAAGAAAGTCACTCCAATGTTGTTATCCTAGGTCCTATTCCCGGTCATCTCCTGACAGATAAGATTATAGCTTCTGCTAATTACAAGCGACTGCTAATAGAAATCAAGAACCAACAAGCAACCAT
The DNA here is from genome assembly GCA_025667525.1 of Glebionis coronaria. NCBI lineage: Eukaryota > Viridiplantae > Streptophyta > Magnoliopsida > Asterales > Asteraceae > Glebionis > Glebionis coronaria. The sequence continues at coordinate 209,606,241 of CM046882.1, read as the reverse complement.
TCAGACAGGAGAAGACTCGTCTACTACGGTCAAGAGTAAAGGTAAACGCAAGCAAACAGTTGCTTTATCTGAACCCAAAACCAAGAAGACAAAGACTGAGCCTAAGAAGGGTAAGAGCACGGCTGACAAGCTTGTTCTTCACGATGAAGAATATTTTGATGACAATCCTACTCTCGAGCTAACTCGCAAGACTAAGAAAAATTTAATGAAGGAGGCTATTGAAAAGAGTAGGAGAGACATAGGCGGTAGTGGTTCGGGTGCACAGATAGATGTTGAAGAAGAATACGAGGAGACACATGACATTAGAGAGTTTGGATCACCCGAACGTTACTCAGCATCGAAGGAGACATCCATTGCTGATACAGCAAGTGTTGATAAGGAGTCCGGTGCTACAACAATCATTGTGACTACACGGCCTCTTGTAACTCAACCTCCACCAATCCAGCCTTTACCAACACGACCGGTGCCAACACCACTACCATTCCCTCCACCTCCACCTACTTCCGTCATGAGTACTATAATCACAACCGTGCCTTTTCAACCATCCCAAAGTAGCCCAGTACCATCTTCAATGGCTGCATTCGTAATGGCAGAAATGTTGGATAAACACATGGACAGTCAAATAAAAGAGATGGCTCAACTTCGAGAAGAGCTATTTCGGCGAGTGCAAAGTGAAGAGGCATCCAAGAAAGCCCAAGAAGAGATGATAGCTAAGTTCACTGCATAGATAGAGTTGACACGTAAATCTCATGCAGAAGATGTAACACCCCCAATTTCGGGTCATAGCAGCGGAAGGGTCATTGGGTGTTACTATCATGGTTCAACCTCAATATCATAGAAAACGCCTCAAAATGAGTCGTTTTAACAAAACATACATCCATTCATTTGTTTAAAAATAAAACAGTTCACACATGGTCCCAAATAGTTTTAAGTTTACACAACCAACCAAATAATAAAAGTTTCTTAGAATGGACATAGTTTAGTAAAGCGGGCCAAAACAATTTAAGTTAGCAAGCTGCGAGAAACCGCCTTCCTTGAGTGCCTTCTTCATGGACCTGAGATAGAACATGCTATAAAGTCAACAAAAATGTTGAGTGAATCTATAGAGTTTAAATTAAATAAATGAACACAAGTATTCTGAATAAACCTTCCGTGGTTGACAATCATGTGGATCAGACATAATTATCGTTGTTATTTCATAAGTCTCGTGAAATTGAACGTTAACATATATTATTTCAGCCCAACACACCTATCCAAGTGCGTATATTTCTCTTATACAATTGCATCCGATGTTTCATTACTGGTGCATCACAACACCACGCGATAGCTAGTCGCGACTGGACTGAGTGTCACCCCGATAGATCTATCCATAGTATTAGCGTTCCTTTCGATTAACAATTCACGATTCATGGGTCTTTTAAGGCTAAACAAACTTGTATAACAACTTTCATCTAAGCATACAATCGGGTCCTTTGTGTTCAATTTTAAAGAAAGAGGGTTTACCACAACTTCTCGTTGTACCCTTCATTTATAATAATGTTTTTCCAATAATAAGGGTTTCCACAACTTCTCGTCGTACCCCTTTTATTTTAATAAAACAAGCATGTTATCCCCCTCGCGGGTTTTATAAAACAAGTAAACATGTTAAAGCGAGGCTATAGACTCACCTTGATACGATAGTAGTGACGTGACGATCGCCGACGATTCGTGATGCCCGTTAAACACGAAGACCGCAACCTACCAATTAAGGCGCGTTCGTTAATAAACGACTTAAGTATAAATAATACTTAAATAATACGAAATTCAATTTCAAATGACCATGAAAATCCCGAAAAATAACAAAAATATAAGTGTACTTCTATACCCTTTTATCCAACACTTATTCTTTTAAACACTTACACCCTCGACATTGACCGTCATAAGACGCCAAGCCAACGTAAGTCAAACCATCATTTTTACTTCCCTCGGACCAGTAACTAAGTCATTTATATAATGACTTAATACTCGAGTAAGTCACTACGTCCAATAGTGAATACTCAACTCACGCCATACAAGTATTGAACTACGTGTCCAAAATACCACTCAGCATGTACACTCCAAATGTACACACCAATCTAACCTATCTAGACATGTCCGATTTCGACGAAACTTGGTGACAAACTCACACATAATATGAATAAGACTCAGTTTAAATTTCATTCAAAAATATTACTTCTAAGACCTTCTGCCCGACACACCTTCGTGTTGCAAAAACCGGACAGTTTTACGCCTTTGACTTGTAAACCATTTTGACTTATCTAAACATTTCCGTTTGCAAAACGACACTCGGGTTTGAAAACAGACTCATAACCTGAGGTTTATCAACTTACAACAGCCCTTGAACATTTTTAAAACTCATTTTATAGTCCCCGAGATTCGTTCCAAATATCGACAACAATTTTCGGATTGTGCCGATACCCGTCTCCCGGTACACAAATACTAAAAGTAGCATAACTTTTCGCTCGTAATGAGTTAGAAGCTCTACTTTAGCTCAAATCGAAGCAAACGAAATTCTCTACGACCCTATCTTATTAGTTTACCAAGTTTATAACAGTAACAATTTCAAAAATGGCCTTAAAGTTACTGCCTAAAATAGCCTATCTAAAAATCATACCAAAACAATTTTTCGACCCATTCCAACAATTCCTATGGTCCTAATATGATCCTAAGATCATACTAACACATCTAACTAACTCATAACACCCTCAAATTTAATCTTACAAAAATTAAATAATTAAAAATCTTACATGCAACCAACACCCACTATGAATATAATAATATTAACACCATTTATCACCATAAAAATGGATCAAACTTGATGTTCATCATCAAAAATTAAAAATAAAAATTTAGTGAATGCATGTAGAAGAAAATTATACCAATAGAAAGCTCTTGAAATTTCTAGGATGGGACTTTGATTAGATTTCAATGAATCAAAGTGGATCAAAAACAATGAGAGGGTTTTTGTTGTGAAGGTGGACGGCACACGAGCAAGAGAGAGAGTGAGATTTGTGTTTTAGTTTTTAAAATGAGTTAGTGGGATTAAATTAAATAAAGAAATCCTTTTATACTAGGTAGTGGAGGGTCTAATTTTGCCAAATTTGCATTCTTTTGGTCTAAAAGTGCAAGTAAATAGTTTACAAGGTAGAAAATGTAAATTGTAAATTTTAAAAATATTTACGGGGCTCGGGTTTCGTAAAAATACTTTTCGAAAGTTAAAACGCTTTAAAATATAATAACAAAGCTTCGACACGACTTAAAACGCAATTAGATCGAAAACGTCGAAAATACACAATATCGAGACAATCGATAATAAAACGTAAATTTTGGGCATCCGTCGGTATCGCGATCACTAATAGTTATCGTCATTCGTTAAAACGTAAAACACGAGAAATAACGACTAAATATAATAAAAATCATTTTTATGATTATTTGAGAATATAATATCGATACCTAACATATTCCTTGTCGGTTTTCATCTAATCGACATTCTTACGCTAGTTTCAGGTCATAACCTTCTCGGTTAGTCGATAATTTAAAATTCTCATTAAAGCGAACACGTAATACGTAATAGTCAAGATTAAAATAACGACCTGAAATTGACGGGTTGTCACATCATCCCCACCAAATTAGGATCTTCGCCCTCGAAGATCAACTTGCGTTCTTGCCCGATCGCTTGTTGAAATCAAAGAGATGAGGGTAATTCTTCCACATTTGGTCTTCTCGTTCCCAAGTAAACTCCGGTCCTCTTCGAGAGTTCCATCGAACTTTGACGATAGGTATTCGGCTTTGCTTTAGTTGCTTGACCTCACGATCCATGATCTCGACTGGTTCTTCAATAAAATGCAACTTTTTATCAACCTTAACCTCGTCTAACGGTATAACGAGTTCTTCATCGGATAAACACTTCTTCAAATTCGACACGTGAAAAGTGTTATGAATCCCATACAGTTCTTGTGGTAGTTCAAGTTGGTATGCCACGGGTCCTACTCTAGATGTAACCTTAAATGGTCCGATATAACGAGGACTCAACTTCCCACGTTTTCCAAATCGTACAACACCTTTCCATGGTGATACCTTTAGCATAACCTTATATCCCACGTTAAACTCCAATGGTTTTCTTCTCACATCCGCATAACTCTTTTGTCGGCTTCGAGCAGACAACAACCTATTCTTGATTTGCACAATTATATCCGTCGTCTCCCTAATCAAATCTGGTCCAGTGAGTTGGGCATCACCAACCTCACTCCAGCTCACGGGCGATCTACATTTTCTCCCATACAGTGCTTCAAAAGGTGTAGCTTTAATACTCGCGTGATAACTGTTATTGTACGAGAATTCGGCCAAATGTAAGTGCTTATCCCAGCTACTTCTAAAGTCTATCACACAAGCACGTAGCATATCCTCCAAAGTTTGAATTGTTCTTTCGCTTTGCCCATCAGTTTGCGGATGATAGGCTGTGCTCATATCCAAATTGGTTCCTAACGACTTTTGAAGTGATCTCCAAAATCCAGAAGCAAAACGACTATCTCTATCGGAAATGATTGAAATAGGAACACCATGCATGCACACGATTTCCTTCAGATAAATATCGGCGAGTTTTTCCAAACCGAACCTCTCGTTGATTGGAATAAAATGAGCGGATTTAGTTAAACGATCGACAGTAACCCAAATTGCATCGAACCCAGACGGTGTCCTTGGGAGTTTTGTGATGAAGTCCATCGTAATTCGCTCCCATTTCCAGACTGGAATTTCAGGTTGGACAAGTAATCCTGACGGCTTCTGATATTCAGCTTTCACTTTTGCACATGTTAAGCATTTCGCGACGTATGTTGCAATATCAGCTTTCATATTCGGCCACCAGTACAACTTTTTCAAGTCTTGGTACATTTTGTCCGATCCAGGATGAATAGAATACTTGGACTTATGAGATTCTAACATGATCAAGTATCTCAGTCCACCATATAATGGTAACCAGATTCGACCTCTCAAACATTTGATACCATCGGCTCGCATCTCGAGTGTTTCACCGTCTCCTCTAAAACTTTCGGCAGCAATATTTTCCTTCTTGCATGCTTCGACTTGTGCGTTCCGAATCTGCTCAGGTAAGTTATTATGAACTGTCACCACCAAAGCACGCACTCGAATCGGTTTCTCCCTTTCCTTTCGACTTAACGCGTCAGCTATCACGTTCGCCTTTCCTGGATGATAACGAATTTCGCAGTCGTAATCACTCAAGAGTTAAACCCATCGACGTTGCCTCATATTCAGCTCCTTTTGATCCAATATGTATTGTAGGCTTTTATGATCAGTGAATACTGTACACTTCGTACCATACAGATAATGTCTCCAAAGTCGCAGAGCAAAAACCACAGCGCCCAATTCCAAGTCATGGGTAGTGTAGTTCTCCTCATTCTTCCTTAATTGTCTAGAGGCATATGCGATCACCTTTTCACGTTGCATGAGAACAGCACCATATCCTCTGAGAGATGCATCGCAATAAACAACAAAATCTTCACTTCCTTCAGGTAACGATAAAATCGGCGCACTACAGAGTTTCATCTTCAGGGTTTGGAAAGCTTCTTCTTCATCATCGCCCCACACATACGGTTTATTCTTCTGAGTCAGCTTCGTTAATGGTTTCGATATCAAAGAGAATCCTTCAATAAACCTTCGGTAATAACCAGCCAGACCTAGAAATTGTCGCACTTCAGTTGGAGTAGTCGGAGCACTCCAATTCTTGATGGCTTCAATCTTTGTAGGATCAACATGTACTCCACTTTTATCAATCACGTGTCCGAGAAATTGTACAGAAGTAAGCCAAAAATCACACTTTGAGAACTTAGCGTATAACTTTTCGTTCTTTAACAAGTTCAAGATAATCCTTAAGTGTTCGGCATGCTCTTCATTGCTCTTGGAGTAGATTAAAATATCATCTATGAAAACGATCACGAATTTATCAAGATACGGCTTACAAATGCGATTCATTAAGTCCATGAATACAGCAGGTGCATTAGTCAAACCAAAAGGCATAACCAGAAACTCATAATGACCATAACGAGTTCTAAACGCCGTAATAGGAATATCTTCCTCACGTATGCGAAGTTGATGGTAACCAGAACGAAGATCAATCTTGGAGAAAACACGAGAAACTTGAAGTTGATCGAATAAATCATCAATTCTTGGAAGCGGATAACGATTCTTGATCGTTAGCTTATTCAACTCTCGGTAATCAATACACATTCGAAACGAACCATCTTTCTTCTTAACGAATAAGACAGGAGCTCCCCAAGGTGACGAACTTGGTCGTATAAAACCTTTATCAGATAGCTCTTGCAATTGCACAGATAACTCCTTCAGCTCGGATGGTGCTAAACGATATGGCGCACGAGCCACGGGTGCAGCACCAGGAATTAGATCAATTTGGAATTCTACTTGCCTTGGAGGAGGAAGTCCAGGCAAATCTTCCGGAAACACTTCAGGAAAGTCACGGATAACAGGTACATCTTCAGCACGTTTCTCCTTCGATTCTTTCTCCACTACTTTAGCTAGGAATAACTCACACCCTCTTTCGATATACTTACGAGCCTTAATGCACGAAACGATTTTCAGTCGCGAATTACGTTGATCACCTTCGATAACCATGGTCTTGTCGTCTAAAGGAATCCTAACTTTCTTTTCTCCACACAAGATAGACGCGTTATACATGGATAACCAATCCATTCCGATAATAATATCAAAACTTCCCAATTCGACAATCATCAAGTCTATCTTAAAAATACGGTTCAAGAGATTAAGAGAACATCCTAGGAGCGCACGATTGGTACTCACTAATTTACCATCAGCTAGTTCTACCTCATAACTTGCGTTTAATTCGACCGGTTTGATATCAATTAAGGTACTAAAACTTGTAGATACAAAGCTTTTGTCCGCACCAGAATCAAATAAAGCTGTAGCATAACGGTTGTTCAGTAAAAACGTACCAGTGACAACTTTCGGGTTTTGCTTCGCTTCGGCTTCTCCCAACTGATAAGCTTTTCCTTGGTTATCTCCACCACGTGCATTCTTCGGAGGTTGAGGGCATTGGTTCCTCATGTGACCTTTACCTTGGCAGTTATAACACGTCACTCCCTTCTTTCCTGGTCCCCAACAGTCTTCAGTCTTGTGACCTAACTTGTTGCACTTTCCACACTTAGCACATTCACCAGTATGAGACTTCTTGCAGCGTTGACATCTGGTTCCCTTATCAGCAGTTGCAGCTTCAGTCATCGCATTAGCATTGCCCCTCCTTCGGTTTTGATTCCTACTGTGAGATTTACGGTTATCACCACGATCATCACTGTCATTTTCAGCTCTTCTTTTGTTGCCTTCGGAAACACCATCAGCCTTGTCTTGGATGATTTGACCCATTAGTTGGTAGGCCATACGAACAGCTTCATCAATATTGGCAGGTTTAGATGAGGTCACATCACCACGGATGTTGGTCGGTAAGCCTCGAATAAACTGCTCTACCTTCAAGTATTCTGGGTTAACTTTGTTTGGACAAAGTAGAGCAAGTTCATGGAATCTGTTTGTGTATCCATCGATGTCAGTACCCTTCAGTCTCAGCTGATATAATTCCTGTTCTAACCTCTGAATAACACTCCTTGGACAGAATTCCTCAGTCATCCACCTTCTTACCTCAACCCAAGGTGTAGCATAAGCAGCATCCATACCCAATGATGCCATTCTTCCATTCCACCAAGTTAATGCTCGCCCTTGAAGAGTAGCAGAGGCAAACATCACTTTATCTCCTTCCTCACTTCCACTAAATCGAAACACGGATTCTAATTTCTTGAACCATTGCATTAACCCAACAGCGCCTTCAGTACCCTTAAAAGTTGGAGGTTTGTATTTCATGAACGTGGTATAATTGCACTTCTTGTTTTCAGGAATTACTGGTCTATCAGCATCACCAGTTCCAACACCAGCATTACCAGCTCCCGTATTACCAGCTCCAGTAGCGCCAGCTCCAGTATCGCCAGCTCCAGTAGCGCCAGCTCCAGTAGCGCCAGCTCCAGTAGCGCCAGCTCCAGTAGCACCAGCTCCAGTGTTGCCAGCTCCAGTAGCGCCAACTCTAGTATCGCCAGCTCCAGTAGCGCCAGCTCCAGTAGCGCCAGCTCCAGTAGCGCCAGCTCCAGTAGCACCAGCTCCAGTGTTGCCAGCTCCAGTATCGCCAGCTCCACCAGATCCACCAGCTCCACCGGATCTACCAGCTCCACCGGATCCACCAGCTCCACCAGATCCGCCAGATCCTCCAGCTCCATTATTCAAGTTTGCCATAAATGCATTCATAGATATCTGAAATTGATCAGCTACTATAGCATGTAACTGAGTCTCAGTCAACTGTTTTGGCGGCATGATCCTGTTACACAATTCACATCAAAATGAGTATTCATTCAACGCTTGTGACAACAAAACATGAATAACACAGAATAAGAATAGATAGATGAAAAGAAACAAGAATGGATGATAGAACGAAGGATAGAATTTAGACAAGGAACGAAGATTCACGAGGAATGAGTCAAAAGACAGGGATTTCTATTGTGACAATCAGCGTCGTTTATAAATCACGTATTAGTATTATAATAATCAAATAATTAACATTTATAAGTAAATGTAATTTAATTATGCTTTAAGCATAATTAATAATTAAATATGTATAACATATATATATACTTTTCTTATTCTCGTCCATTGGCAACTCGAAGGTTTCGCTTGCAGATGTTATAGTCAAAAGATTTCAAAAATTCATTTTTGGAAAATCTTTTCGTTCTCTATAACTTGAGCTCTAATGCCAATCTGTAACACCCCCAATTTCGGGTCATTGCAGCGGAAGGGTCATTGGGTGTTACTATCATGGTTCAACCTCAATATCATAGAAAACGCCTCAAAATGAGTCGTTTTAACAAAACATACATCCATTCATTTGTTTAAAAATAAAACAGTTCACACATGGTCCCAAATAGTTTTAAGTTTACACAACCAACCAAATAATAAAAGTTTCTTAGAATGGACATAGTTTAGTAAAGCGGGCCAAAACAATTTAATTTAGCAAGCTGCGAGAAACCGCCTTCCTTGAGTGCCTTCTTCATGGACCTGAGATAGAACATGCTATAAAGTCAACAAAAATGTTGAGTGAATCTATAGAGTTTATATTAAATAAATGAACACAAGTATTCTGAATAAACCTTCCGTGGTTGACAATCATGTGGATCAGACATAATTATCGTTGTTATTTCATAAGTCTCGTGAAATTGAACGTTAACATATATTATTTCAGCCCAACACACCTAGCCAAGTGCGTATATTTCTCTTATACAATTGCATCCGATGTTTCATTACTGGTGCATCACAACACCACGTGATAGCTAGTCGCGACCGGACTGGGTGTCACCCCGATAGATCTATCCATAGTATTAGCGTTCCTTTCGATTAACAATTCACGATTCATGGGTCTTTTAAGGCTAAACAAACTTGTATAACAACTTTCATCTAAGCATACAATCGGGTCCTTTGTGTTCAATTTTAATGAAAGAGGGTTTACCACAACTTCTCGTTGTACCCTTCATTTATAACAATGTTTTTCCAATAATAAGGGTTTCCACAACTTCTCGTCGTACCCCTTTTATTTTAATAAAACAAGCATGTTATCCCCCTCGCGGGTTTTATAAAACAAGTAAACATGTTAAAGCGAGGCTATAGACTCACCTTGATACGATAGTAGTGACGTGACGATCGCCGACGATTTGTGATGCCCGTTAAACACGAAGACCGCAACCTACCAATTAAGGCGCGTTCGTTAATAAACGACTTAAGTATAAATAATACTTAAATAATACGAAATTCAATTTCAAATGACCATGAAAATCCCGAAAAATAACAAAAATATAAGTGTACTTCTATACCCTTTTATCCAACACTTATTCTTTTAAACACTTACACCCTCGACATTGACCGTCATAAGACGCCAAGCCAACGCAAGTCAAACCATCATTTTTACTTCCCTCGGACCAGTAACTAAGTCATTTATATAATGACTTAATACTCGAGTAAGTCACTATGTCCAATAGTGAATACTCAACTCACGCCATACAAGTATTGAACTACGTGTCCAAAATACCACTCAGCATGTACACTCCAAATGTACACACCAATCTAACCTATCTAGACATGTCCGATTTCGACGAAACTTGGTGAAAAACTCACACATAATATGAATAAGACTCAGTTTAAATTTCATTCAAAAATATTACTTCTAAGACCTTCTGCCCGACACACCTTCGTGTTGCAAAAACCGGACAGTTTTACGCCTTTGACTTGTAAAACCATTTTGACTTATCTAAACATTTCCGTTTGCAAAACGACACTCGGTTTTGAAAATAGACTCATAACCTGAGGTTTATCAACTTACAACAGCCCTTGAACATTTTTAAAACTCATTTTATAGTCCCCGAGATTCGTTCCAAATATCGACAACAATTTTCGGATTGTGCCGATACCCGTCTCCCGGTACACAAATACTAAAAGTAGCATAACTTTTCGGTCGTAATGAGTTAGAAGCTCTACTTTAGCTCAAATCGAAGCTAACGAAATTCTCTACGACCCTATCTTATTAGTTTACCAAGTTTATAACAGTAACAATTTTAAAAATGGCCTTAAAGTTACTGCCTAAAATAGCCTATCTAAAAATCATACCAAAACAATTTTTCGACCCATTCCAACAATTCCTATAGTCCTAATATGATCCTAAGATCATACTAACACATCTAACTAACTCATAACACCCTCAAATTTAATCTTACAAAAATTAAATTATTAAAAATCTTACATGCAACCAACACCCACTATGAATATAATAATATTAACACCATTTATCACCATAAAAATGGATCAAACTTCATGTTCATCATTAAAAATTAAAAATAAAAATTTAGTGAATGCATGTAGAAGAAAATTATACCAATAGAAAGCTCTTTAAATTTCTAGGATGGGACTTTGATTAGATTTCAATGAATCAAAGTGGATCAAAAACAATGAGAGGGTTTTTGTTGTGATGGTGGACGACACAAGAGCAAGAGAGAGAGTGAGATTTGTGTTTTAGTTTTTAAAATGAGTTAGTGGGATTAAATTAAATAAAGAAATCCTTTTATACTAGGTAGTGGAGGGTCTAATTTTGCCAAATTTGCATTCTTTTGGTCTAAAAGTGCAAGTAAATAGTTTACAAGGTAGAAAATGTAAATTGTAAATTTTAAAAATATTTACGGGGCTCGGGTTTCGTAAAAATACTTTTCGAAAGTTAAAACGCTTCAAAATATAATAACAAAGCTTCGACACGACTTAAAACGCAATTAAATCGAAAACGTCGAAAATACACAATATCGAGACAATCGATAATAAAACGTAAATTTTTGGGCATCCGTCGGTATCGCGATCACTAATAGTTATCGTCATTCGTTAAAACGTAAAACACGAGAAATAACGATTAAATATAATAAAAATCATTTTTATGATTATTTGAGAATATAATATCGATACCTAACATATTCCTTGTCGGTTTTCATCTAATCGACATTCTTACGCTAGTTTCAGGTCATAACCTTCTCGGTTAGTCGATAATTTAAAATTCTCATTAAAGCGAACACGTAATACGTAATAGTCGAGATTAAAATAACGACCTGAAATTGACGGGTTGTCATAGAAGAACTTGCTCATGTCAAACAGGCTGAAGCTGATAGGAATGAAGCACGATTTACATGACTTCGAGCCATAAAGGATAAATATAAGGAGCAGAAAGAAACACTTGAAGCTTCTATATTAGAGAGAGTGAATGAATCTTTTGAGTCTCTTATGCCAAAGCTGCGTGAAGAGATGAGGAAACTTGCGGCTGATAACTTGATGATTAAGTCATCCATCCCTTCCGAGTCAGCCTACAAAATTGCATATGACTTAACAGATTTTGAACTAAAGAAGATCCTCAAAGCTCGCATGAAGGAAGCTGGATCTTTTTACAAGTCTAAAATTCAGCGAACACTCTACAAAGCACTCAATGAAGCTATCTTGGAGGATGATCGGCTGTTTAAAACATTTGGAAGTGTGGTACCTTACCACATCTTGGATGAGGAGGAAAAGGAAGATAGTGAGCAAGAGGAGAGTGATGGTGAAGAAGAGGGTGATGGTGAAGAAGAGGATGATGGTGAAGAAGATGAAGATAAAGGTAGTGATGGTGATGATGATGATGATGATGATGGTGATGGTGGTGATCAAAATGAGGAGAGTGATAAGGGTAGCAACGGGGATGATGATGAGGATGATGATGACAACGAAAACAGGGATAGCGGTAAAAATGACCAGCATGATCAGTCTGATGACGATGAAACGGGGGACAAGGGTGCCAGCAAAAAGAAACCATCCAAGTCTGGTACCAAGTCTCAGAAAGATGCTGCCCGAAAGGAAAAGTCCACCTCTACAGAGTCAGGACGAACCAAGTGGCACCATGATGTGAATGTTGCTACTGCATCATCGATTCCCGGTACATCTGTTTCTGTTTCTATACCTGTTACCACTAATCTTGTTAGTTCTTTTGTTGCTCCTGTGATTGCAGAACCAGTAATTGAACATGAATCTGCACAACACTTGCCTGTTCATGATATCGCCGAAATGCCTGAATAAAAACCAGCAAGTGTTCATGTTTCTACTCCTCTGCAAAAGGAACCAGAATCTAATGTTCCCGAGTCAAGCACACGGGACTGGGCGGATACATTGGAGATTGATGAAACTGCACCTCCACAAGCTTGGATCACGGCAGATGCTAAAATATGATCCAATCACAGACGCTGATAGAGATGTTCTATATCTCCGTATCCGTAGTCCGATAGACTTGTGTGCATTTTGGGCTCATGAGTTCAAATCTTCGGTCACTCCGTCTTTGGTGAAGAAAGTGCTAAAGGACAAGAGACTTCACGACAAAACCAGGTTAAGCCGCATGGGGTACGAGTATTATGCTGACGAGGTCGTGAAAGCTCTCAATACCGTTCAAAGGCCAGGCCTTCATGAGTCAGAAAGAGCTCCACCTCCGCTTGATCCCTCTCAAGATGATCAAGTTGCTCTTGACTTCTTTGTCACCTATGATCTTGAGTATCTCCTCAAGGGATCATCCAAGTATGCGACCTCCTTGACCTTGTTGAAAGCTGCTAATTGGGGGACAATACCGTATATCGAAGAAAAGGTCAACCGCCTCTGTGTTCCAAAGGTAAGCCGTAATTATGATATGTATGCTTCTATAGGAGCATCACATTGGGACGAGGGAGTCCGAAGGGCGTATAGAGGTTGCTGCTTATCCAACTTAGGAAGTATCGTCAGATCCAATCTTCGAATCACAAGTATCTTAGGACTGAAGATTGACCCCAAGAATGGCTATCATCATGTGACGGAGATTCGTCTAAAAAGGGAGGATGACAGAGAATACAAGATACATCAGGGAGATTTTTCTATCATTCGCCTTGAAGATATCGAAGACATGTTGCTTATGATGACCCGTGATCAGCTTAGCCATCTTACTCGTGAAGAAATCATTGACTTGAATACAGCCCTTCGTATGTTCACACGAAGCGTTGTTATCAAGATCTTCAATTGGGAGTTGAAAGCTACCAAAGGAAGCTTAACATGACCCGTCCAATGAATCAAGTTCTACCTCAACATGTCGAAAGATGTCCCTATACCGGCACGACCGTTCCGATGTACGGGATTTTCTACATGAACAGTCGTGGGATCATGAAGTTTATGAGGGTAGGTGAGCTTCATAAGTACAGTGATGGGACTCTGATATACGTCAGAGGAAAATTGGAGCATCTCAATTCTGGCGGGACATTACCAGAAATGATTGAGGATTGGCATCCGGCTTATCAGAAGATGGCGACATATGTGATCAAGAAGATTGATGAAAAGCTCCGGGAACGTAGGTTGATGAGGAGCTTAGAAAAATTCGTTGGTGGCAGACCATATGGAGTGCACTACAAGTTACTACAACGATCCATCTAATGGGTCGTACATCTCAGGTCCACTCTATATTGGTTTTATTTGTGAATATGTAAATTTTGTGAATATTGTGCTTTTATGGCTTGATGTAGTGTTAAGGTATGATAATTTTTCAAGAATTTCTCACGAGATTCTAAATCTTTCAAAATATGTCATACTAAAGCACTACAATTAACCCTTATTAATTTATTAGGGGAGCATTAATATGTTCTATGGCCAAACATTGATTTCATTTTTTACCCAAAGACCGGTTAATCCATTCAATATCCCAAATATTAATGGTTAACATTTTGGATAAGGGGAGAAAATGGGATTAAGGAGACTTAAACGATACTTGGCTAAAAGATGAAAAAGACTTAATGATAATCCAACTTAATATGTGTAAAGCACGTGTTAAGGGGGAGCGTTTTTTGATGAACAAAGCACTTAAGGTACAAAACTCTTGATTTTAATATCACAAGTACCTTAAGTGATTTTCAAGGATTTTTCATGGTGACTATACTTTCCCAAAACACGCTTAATTCACGACGGATGTGGTGACAAAAGGGTGGTAGGAATAGGTATTAGTCCAATGATTCATCAGAGCCGATGGAATCTTCCCAAGGACAATTCCCTAGATAGAATTAGAAGTCCTAGGAAAGATGGAGAAAGATTGTGAACGTAGCTGAATGCCGACCAAGTACTTAAGCTAGCACTGGAACAATCACAACAAGGTGCTAGTTATGACGTATTGGTAAGCATTGAAGGGGTTGAAGAATGAAAAAGAATTGTAAAGATAAAGGGTGTAAAGAAAGAAGCCCTCCTTACAACTTTAGGTAGAAACCGGGTCAATACATATGCTATTGAGATCATTTGTTAATGTTTCTCGATATTGAAGAAAGACATCATGGACCCAGTGATGCAATGCACAACCCTTCCCAGCTAACTCAAATATCTCTCAAAAGGTATTTGTTTTAATCACATGGAGTTCAACAGGTTATCTATTGGTTTATTCACTCCGAATAGACTGATATTGAATAGGTGGCAATCCTCTCCAGCCATCGCTCACTAAATCAAAACGCACTATCGAGTCTAGAGCCACGAGATCATCAAAAGTCTCATTAGGACACTTTTTATTTATTCCTTGCTTCTTCACACAATGTGAAAAGTAAGAGATCTTTATGAGTCCTACGCAGTATTCTTGTAATATTGCCAGAACATCCGAGTGATACGCAAGTATTACAATGAAGATGGAAATCCTGCTTGAGCCAACATCAAACAAGGTCATGGTAGGTGACACGTGCGGTTCTTTAAGAACCAATCTTATGAAAACTGGAAAGAAACAGTAGTTTAATTCTTAATTGAAATTAAACTCGTTCCAGGCCTCTACGCATTATCATATGATCTTGCCAGAACACTCAGAGTGACACTCTTTAGTGTTCATAGTGACGAGTGGAAATCCTTCTAGTGCTAACATCAAACAGCACTTGGTAGGTGACGTGCAAGATTCTTTATGAATCAAGCTCGTGATAACTGGAAAGCAACGATGGTGAAAATCTTAATTGAAATTCACTTGTTCCAGGTTTCATAAATTGACGGCTTCAATCACAAGGATAATTTATCCAAGTGATTCACTATTTATGTTCGCAGTCAAGCTTAGTGATCGTCGAATAAAGAGAACGGGTTTACCCGCGAAATCCTGTCAGGAAGTTACTTAATTGAAACTATCCGTTACAGGTACGATATCTAATATCGTCCAACGGTCTTCACCGACCGGAGGTAAAACGCTACCGATTTAGAATGAAATGTTCTAAGCCATTTCATTCGTGTCTTATTATGTTGCTGCGAAGACGGTGGCGTTGCGGTGTACCAGCTAAAGTCGTTCCTACATGCTTATGTTTTTCTGCATCAAAGGTCAGCAAAATTCAAGAAAGTACAAAATGAAGTCTTCCGCTGTACCAAACTCCGAAGCTTTCAAGAATTCAACAAAAAACATAAGTGTGTGGAACATGGAGTCACGAGGAGGCAAGATTCACAAGAAGGCAAAGATCGTACGTGATTGGTCAAAAGAACAATGCTCTCAAGCCGAAGCCTAAAAGATCAAATCAACATATTCACAACAAAAAGAAAAGAAGAAAAGACTACGAGCTGAAGAACGAAGACTTAATGTAACATGGAGTGACCTCCCTTAGGGGGAGATTGTTAGAAATACGTTTTTAACGTATATTAGAAGTATCGGTCACTCCACAATATTATCGAATGTTGTATAGCTCGTAGTTAATGTTTGTTTAATTTTTTAAGTAAAACCGGCCCATGGGCTTGTCATGGGTCGGCCCAAGTCCATTAGTGGCTTGGATATAAATACCCCTTTCCACCATGGAAAGGGGGTTGGTTGGTTGGTTGTTTCACTTTTGATTTAATAGAAAACACACATTTTCTCTCTCACTTTCTCTCACTACTTTCTCTCTCTAGAACCATCAACCCACCTTATTGATTCATAATATTATCACAATTCTTCAAACATTTAAAGACATACTAACACTCGATGTCACATTTTCTGTCCTAATATTAGGCATCCATTTATATCCTGGAGGACATTGATTAGCAAAACCACCATTTCCAAGACTTGCTAGCAGACTCATATAATTCCTTAATTCTACTTCGAGGATTCTTAGTGGTGGAGTCTGATGCATTACTTTTCTTAGTAGGGGTAGCAGCAGAATGGTTCACTTTGCGTTTGGGTTTACTAGCTCTAATAGGCATCGCAAGTTGCTTCTTAGTTCTAGTATCTACGCCTTTGACTGTATTCATAGCACACATAGAATGATTAGCATTAGAACACTTTCCACATTTGACACAAACAAATTTCACATTCATGGTATTCAAATCATTCACATCATTCAAATCGTCATTACATGCGATTACAGACTTTTTATCTTAAAAACATTGAAATTCCTAGGGCGTTCTTCTACTTCCTTCATCTTCCCTTGATTCTTGTGTTTCTAGAACTTATCATTCACTTGAGTGCTCCTAAGCTAAGGCCGGCTAACACTAGCAGTGGAGACTACTCCTGTAGTAGAAGACACGCGAATATTAGTGTTTCTAGAAGTCTGAGGCGATTGAGTAACTTTGTTTGTGGGCTTAGTGGTCATTCTATACATCCCTGGTTTAATCACATTATTGTTCTTAACGCTTGATGCTATGACATTCCTTATGGGTTGATTCTGTGGTAACCTTTCCTTTCCAACCATCTTGGGGGCAAACACAGGTTTTGCAAACGAGGAATTTGATAAAGCGATGGTTTTCCCAAGATAGAGGATCTATTCACCTTAGAAGCATTGGGTTGTCTAACAACAGGTTTCTTAATGCTATGTTCCACAACTTTGCCACCAATTTTAGCAACGAGTTTCTGCAACTCTGCTATCTCTCTTTCCTTGTCTTGTAATTGAGCTTTCAACCCTTTAATTTCCAAATTCTGTTCATTCATTTCTCGAAATGTTTTGGAAAGTTTTTCTTGCAAGTTATTATCATGTGGAAAACTACCAGCGTCTTTTTGCAAAGCAAGTTCAAGTGAATGACAATGTTTTTGAAGAAAATCAGTTTTGTGTTGAAGTAACTCAAAAGCCTTTTTATCAACATTTTCTTTACGTTTCGAAAGCTCAATTTCAAGACGCTCACATTCTTTGATCTTATCAAGATATTTGCATGCAACATCAGAATATTCATCAATATCAGCACAAGATGTAAAATAAGCACACATAACATCTTTAGAAACGCATTCTTGCAAGAGTAAATCATATTCATCTGGAAAATCAGACTTCTCCATTTGAAGATCATCAATGTTTTTCTCAATAGATTCAACATATTTTAAATCATCAAACATTTCAGTTCGAATGAACTCCTCAAACTGAAGAACGGTTTCTTTAATTAATGTCGTATTTGGGATTAATAGTTCTTTCACAAGCAAGGTAATATCTTGAGGAATCGGGCGTTTCCACTCATCATTTTCACGTTTTGCCCAATCTCTTTCAACAATAGATTTAACATTATCTATGTGGTGTTTAAGAATACCTAATGTTTTCCTACTCTTGCTTAAAGATTCATCTAGAGGAAGGTAGTTGATATATTTGTAAACATTAGATTTCTTAGGGGCAAATTGTTTCTTCCATTGAATTCTCTTTTGTTTGCATTCTAAAAACACTTCCTCATGCGTTTTCTGAGTTTGTTGTTGAAAAGACCATAAAGACTATTCTCATAAGCATAATTAAATGGTTTCACAAACTCCTTATTGACAAGTGGTCGACTATCATCATCCCAAAGGGCAGTCTCTTCACTAACAGCACTTACCGGCATGCAATCAAGATCAGTCCTTTCAGTCTCATCAAGATAAACATGCGGGTTCGCAGCTTGAGCTTTGGCAAGGTACTCAGGACTTGCAAAGCTAGCTTGACCCTTAAACATCGATGGGGGTGCTATCATTCTTACAGTTTGAATAGAATCATGCGTTTTATAAACAACTTTCGTCAAAAATTCGACTTGTTCTTCTAGTTTCGTTACTTTTTCGGTTTCTTTATTATATCTACTTTTGAAGTCTTGTTTTAACGCATCTACCTCTTGTTTCTTAACCTCAAGAATTTTAGTAGAATCGATAATGGTCATAGGAAGCTTTTGTTCAAGCTCATTAACTTTGGTATTGGCAAGGTACGTTTTTTGACGTTCATCCATTAAGAAAACATTATATTGACGCTTCTCTTTGGCTAATAACTCAAGAGTTGTATTATATTTGTTTTCAAAATCGTCCTTTTGACTTTTTAACGCGCTACCCTTGTACCCCTCAAGCTCTTTGGTTTTCTGAAGGAGCTCATCTCTATAGCTTTCAGTCATCTCACTCGATTTGATAAGAGCAGCTTTGCATTCTTTAAAATTTTCAGTGAGCATAGTGTTTGCCTTCTTTAATTGCATTTGACTCTTTTTATTTTCAGTGACATCTTTTTTTAAAGTGGCAATTAAATTAGCAAGCGCAATACGTTCATCTTCATCATACTCATTTGCATGTTGATCATCCTCAGACTCATTATTACACATGTCTGATGAATTAGGTGTGGTATTACAATTAACCGTTTCCATCATACATGTGTCATTAATGGCATTGGGTAGATCACTATGCTCAAGAATATCACCAAACACATTATATTCATCAGTAGTGTGTACCTTATCGATTGGATGAGTGTCAAAGATAGGGCCATTGTCATCTTTAGTGACGTTGAGAACTTCTTCAACCTTTTCCATGTACGAGTAATGTGCATCGAGTTCTTGATCAGAATCTTCATCATCAGTGTCATCAAGAATTGCTCCTTCCTCAGCTGACAATTAAACCCCTGCTTCCATCTTCTTGCATAGCAGCATCTTTTCTTTGTGATAGCTGGAATCTCTAACCCTTTTCGGCTTCCTGCATTCCTTTTCCATATGCCCAAAACCTTGGCAATTAAAACATTAAATCCCACTCTGCTGAACCACTTGACTTCCAACAGTTTCCCTATTCCCAGTAGCAGCAGCAATCCTCTGAGTATCATACTTGGCAGTTTGTCGATCATACCTTCCAGAACCCTCAACATGCGTTAGATTATGTCGATCATACCTAGAAGGACTTTCACCACGTCGACGTGTGTCATACCTTGGAGAACTCTAAACATATTGGTTCTTTGTGTTAGATGATGTTCGAATATTGTTGTTGGTGGGTTTGTAGATTTTCTTGTAAGTCTTCATTATGAAAACAATTTGTTGTTTCATCTCTCGATTCTTTTGAGCTTGGTCTTCATCACTATCTTCTTCAGATGATGAGTCAGATGGTGGTGATGGTGCTCTTGGCACTTTACCTCGTGATCTTGTGGATGATGAAGACTTAGATGATGTGAAATATCGTGGTGAGGATGATGTAGTGGAGTATGGCTTAAGAGCACGAGAGTGATTGTCTTGAACATGTTGAGTGGTTGTCACTAAAGCAAGTGGGTTAGCTGTCTTGGCAACACGTTCAGCTCGAATCTCATTTGCTTCATTCTGAAATTTCTTCAAGATATCAAAGAGTCGATGATATGAGACCTCGTCTAACCTTTCTTGTTATTTCACTAAAGTGACGAATCGTGTCCACTCGGGTTGAAGTTGTTGAAGAAATTGAACATTGACTTGCATGGGGGAGACTTGCAGATTATTTCTTGTCATGTCATTCATCATTTTATAAAACATGGAGTAGTAAGAGTCAATTGATTCTCCATCCCTTGAAGTAAACATGCCAAAATTCCAAAACAAGTTTGTTTTGACATCTGGTTTGTTGAGTGATTCTCCTTGTTGCAAGCGTTCAATAGCAGTCCACATTTCATGTGCTGTAGGGCATGCATCAACCGTGGAATAAATATCATCTCCAATCCCACTTAAAACCATATAGTTGGCTTCCTTTTCCGCATCATGCCAAGCATAATTTTCAGCTGTGAGATCGGATCTTGTTTCATTACGTTCACTTGCGGGTACTGCATCAGTAGTATCAGTGGCTGGTCTTGGAGGAATTGATATCTTCTTGAATACATATGTTCCATGAGTAATACATTTCCTCAAGGCATCACCATTGGGTCTTGTATCAAGGTATCGTATGAAACGTGATTGCCATTGAGCATACCGACAAGACACAAGCATTAGTGGTCTATCTTTGGTACCCGCCACCATGATGTTGTTGTTTGTGACACGATACTCTTGAGTAGAATCCATCTCAAAAATGATGTGAAGTGAATAGGATCTTAAGTAGATGAAGTTGTGAGAAGATTGTGGTTGAAACTTCAAGAAATTGTGAAAATCCTTATCTGGAATAACAAACACTACAAAATTCGGAATGTTAAATGAATGACAAATCCAGAATCTCTAAAAGTTACAAATCCGGAATAATACTTTATTTGAAATCAGTTAGAATGATTATCCGGAATATTTGTTTTACCTGGTATCCGGAATGTGACTTTTGGTTACAATCCGGAATACTTGATGTTGACCTTATCCAGAATCTTCAATTCGTAGCTTATCCGGAATCTGTTTTTTGCTTCTTATCCGGAATACTGTGTCTAAGCTCTTATCCCGAATGTGAAAATTGAGCTTATGCGGAATCTTCAAAAAAACGTTCTTATTCGGAATACGTATTTTGGCTACTATCCGAAATCGTTACACTGACCTTATCCGGAAAAACTCCTTATCCAGAATGTTGGTGACACTTCTTATCCCGAATCTATGTTTTGGCAACTATCCGGAATGTGTGTTGTGATGATTATCCGGAATACACTTGCTTTTGCTTATCCGCAATACGTGCAAAACTGCTTATCTGGAATGTTGTAAAATGGCCTTATCCTGAAAACGTGAGATACTACTTATCCGGAATAGACAAATATATGTCTTATCCGGAATAACACCAACACCTCCTTATCTGGAATCAACCTTTCGCTGCGTATCCGGAATAATGAAACCCTCTTATACCAAATATTGAAACCCTCAAAATCCGGATAACAAACCAAACTTGCTTATCCGGAATGAACTAAATACCCTCTTAATCCAGATAAATAAGAAGTATTCCTTACAATCCGAATAGTGAAACTTTCCAAGAAATCGATTTTTTCAAACTTTTACCGAAAATCAAACCAAAATTACCAACTTTTTATAAAAATTAAGAAAAATGATAAACACAAATACCTACCACAACTTTGTAGGCAATTTGTATATAGATTTTGAGCTTGAAAACACAAATCTTTTTGAGACGAGATGGTTTGAAGAAGAAAAATCACACGAATCAAAAGATGATAACCACAAACTAAACACGAATCTACCCCAATTCTCTGATACCAATTGTTGTCCCAAAAAATATGATGATAGATTAAAGAAATGAGATGGAAAAGATATGATTTTTAGAGAGAGAAAGTAGTGAGAGAATGTAGAGAGAGAGAGAGATGATTAACTTGGTGAATATTAGATTAGAGAACATTAGAGTTAAAAATGATCATCCACCCTTCCTAACATGCTAGGAAGGGACTTATATAGTCGGGCATACATGTAACCATAATGGGCTTGTTTGGACCGGGCTAGTCTTTTGGGCTTTAAGTAGCTTAAATCCAAGCCCGTGAACCACAACTATTTAACTATCTATTACAACATTATAATAAATATTACATTAGAAACCTATGACCGAACATTCTTGTTTGACTCAATATTTTGAGGCTAACAGAGTCTAATCTTTTTCCATAAATTATAAAACTCAACTATATATCATATTAAGAATATACATTTATTTTAAGTCAAGTTACAAGTTGGTAAAGCATAAAGTACAAGTTATCAAAACATAGGATCTTAAGCTCCCAAAATTGTCCCTAGAATATGATCAACCTATACAAACCCTTAAACTAAAAATGTAGAATCCCTAGAATTCATAAACATACTATATAAGCCCTAGAATAAGTGTTTATAAAGGTACAAACACTAATTACCCAAGATAGATAGTCATTAGGATTAATGACCTAAAAACCCTAATATTAAGAAATCTACATGGAATCACTACCTAGTTCTTTTTGGACAAGTATATAAATATTAATAGGACTTTATGAAGGTTATAAGATTATATTAAAACAACGTACAAGTACCCTAATGCACAAGGTACAAGATTTTAATGCATGGCTTGTAAATTAGGTCAAAATGGGTATTTTCACCCTTTGGACATGTTTACTTAATAAAACAAATGTAGAGACTTCATGAACACATTGAGGAAAATGTAGGATGTATAAATGGAGTTTACATCAGTAGTTAGTTGAAGGATAATCACATTTACAAAGATTAAACCCTAGATCATTAGAAAATCCTAATCTACATAAGTATACTTCCCATTTTCACATCAAACCTTTGTTAAACTTCAAAACAAGGACTCAACTCTCTTAAATATAATGTCAAAACCCTAATTAAGCCTTAATAATTCACTAATCACTTTCCCAAGTCCTTAATCACCAAAAACACAAACCATAAGTTACAAGCCCTAGTTTTAGACCCGGTTTTATGTTTTCCGTCCAAAAACCTATTTCAAACCATTCCCTCCCATTCCAACTTTGAAAATCAGATATTTTATATGTTGTAAGATATTTTACATGTGATTTCAAGTAGGTGCATCACCTACTTGAAGCTACACATCATCAAACATATTCATATATTGTCGTGACTTAGTATTAGCCACATACATAGATATTTTTTATTCTAGACTTGATTACTAATTCCTAGACTTGCATAGATCTTTCCTAGGCTTCCTTAGTCACTAATCCCTGGTTCTTACACGTTTCAAGGCATTCCTTGGAGGCTAAGGCTTGAAACTAGTATAAATAGGGACATATGAACTTCATTTGAAACTTGCACCCCGTTTCCTTTATATCTCCTACCCATTCTCTATTTCCACTTCTATATACGTCCTAGGACATGTCCCAAGACCAGAAACCAGGTCTAGAAGCTAGCCATTGAAGCCATTAGGAGCCATTTTGGAGCATCCTAGGTAATTTCTATGTTAACTAAGCTTTGATCTTGTTATAATACGTTCTTAGAGTTTTTATAATGCCAAAATTATGTTAGAAAGATAATCTAAAAGAAACTAAGTCATTTCATCATTTTAAATGAAAGTTATAAGTTAAAGATGTCTTAAAACCCTAGTTTTATAATTTACTTAAAATAATAAGCAAAAACCCATTTCAAAATCTATAATTCTTGAGAAATGTTTTTATTATGATTATAAACATGTTTTAAAACTTTGTTTTAAAAACCTAGATCATTTGGTCCGTTTTTGAGCTTGTTATGTGATTTTTATAAGTTTAGGGACTAAAACTGTCATTTTTGAAACTATTTAACATTTTGAGCCAAAAGAGTCATTTTATGAAAGTTAAAGCTATAAGAATAAATGTTTGAAAGTTTAGGGTTTAAAATGCAAATACTAAAACTATGCACTTAAGGGGTTAAAAGTGTAATTATACCAAAGTGTAACCAAAAGGACTAATTTTGCCAATTTTCAATCTATAGAAGATAAATTATGAATATGAGGAAGTAATGAAAGTATCATGTTAATAGGGATATTCGTACAAAGATGTTCCATCTCGATATTACGTTCTGACTGAGTGGTTGGGTTTACGATTTAAAGTGCCCTCGCTCCTCAAACGTTTATAGAATGGCTTCTAAGTATGATGGCCCGAACAATGGTGCTAGAATTACAACCAAATAATAATGAAAGTATATATAACCAACACTTAACAATACTGACCTAAAAATCAAAGACATAATACTATACACAATGTATTAATCCACGCTTGTGTGAGATTAAGCTGTTGTTTATGAGACCAAGCTATGGTTTGTATGATCAAGTTGTTTATCTATGAATGAAATATATATGATTATAGATTGGATTATATGGACATAAGGTGAGTTAATAGCCTCACTTTTAAATGCTTTATAAATGATTTAGAAACCCGTGAGGGGGATATATGCTAAAACAGGAATACAAGTGCTTTTAAAATTGTATGGTATGATTATTGACACTATGTTTACTACTGCCATTAAGTCCCTTTTTAATCGTGAACCACTAATCATTTCTTGAAAATGAGCGCTAATATTGTGAATAGTACTATTTGGAGGTTGACATCCCCTATCTGGGCAAGTCGCGCTTGCTAGCAGCTAAAGGTTCATACTTAGGCTAAACAAATACACTTTATTTTGCTTAACTCAGGAGTTTGGGAAACTGCCTGCATAAGGGCAATTTGTTGGTTTATGTATGTCAAGTAGCGGTGCATGAGCATCGTGCAGTATAATGACTATGTTTTGGAATCTTCAAGCGCTGACAAAGGCAAATCCGGCGCTGACAAGCCAAATTCGGGTGTTGATGGCTCAAACGTTGACAGGACAAATTCAGGCGTTGATGGCTTCAACGCTGAAAATTCATTTGACCATTTATTCTCTTCCAATGCTTTTGAACAAGGTGAATGATTGCGGTAAATTACGTCTTTTAGGAAAAAGAGCGTAAATGAGCGGTAAGTATTAAGTGCTGATTTAGGAAAATCAAACACTAATGACCCAATGAAATTCATTTCCCAAGGAGGTATATGTGTGTGAATAATTCGTAATTGATTTGAGATTAATATTTGTTAGAAGGGGATGAGAAAAGAGGATGACGAAGACGTGAAATTAATTACTACTACGACTTAACGTAAAACCGTAAAATGAGTAAAAATAAAAATAAATTCTAAAAATTACCAAAAAGTCACCGAAAATCAAGATAAATAAACCAAGGGTTTACCAATGATCAAAACTTTTTCAAACCTTTTAATTAATTAAATATTTAATTTTTAAATGCTAATTAAAGCCCTAAAAATCAAATTAATTATCAAAAAGCCCAAATAAATATTTTTCAATTGGTAAACCTCTAAATGACCTAAAAAGATTAAAAACTATTTTTAGAAATTTTTAAACGAATAAAAACTATTTAAAATGATTTAAAAACTATTAAAACTTAAAATAATTATAAAAATTAATCTAAAGGTGATAAAATTAATCTAAAAGTTGCAAAAATCCTATTTTAATGTATTTAAGCTAAGAAAAATATAAAAAGTGCAAAAATGTGAAATTTGAAAAATAATAATAAAATAATATTAAAATAATATTAAAAATCCAAAAATTATAAAAAATTCTAAAAACATGCAAACTAGTTTATTTTAACCTAAATAATCAGAAAATGAAAGTGAAATTACCAAATTACCCCTATTGGGCCCCCAAATGTGCCAAAAGCAAAAACAGTCAAGCTTATTGGGCTTTTTAGCCCAAAAAGTCAAAATAAGCCCAAATGACTTGGAAAATCACTATCTGACTCAAAATTCAATTCTAAACACAAAACTCTAAAGGCCCAAAAGCTGAAAGTGAGCTTATCACAGCTTAATGAACAAACAGCTTATCCTTATTGGGCCATTAAGCCCATTAAGCAATAAGCTAACGCCATAAGCTATAATTTGACACATAACCTTCTTTTGGGATACTAAAGAGATCTGTAAAAAGCAATTTTGAAAAAGCACACTCAATAAGCCAGAAATAAGCAAAGTACAAATCCACTAAAAGACAAAATAGTCGGGTTTTAGTTCTAGGGCACCTCAGGACTTGATTCCACTTGCAAAATGTTACAAATGACTTCAATAAGCCAAATCAATCAACCAAAATCCAATAAGCAAAGCCAATAAGCTGGAATAAGCCAATAAGCACTTATGAAAAAGTCAACTAAGTTGGTTTTCTAGTCAAACCCTAAAGTCAACCCACCAATTGCTCCAGTATGAACAAATGGGTAAAATAATGAGCACCTATTACAAAATCCAAGTTGTTGCTGGTTAAAATAAGCTAGAATAGCTTATTGATAAGCTGATGTCCAATTAACACTAGTAGGGGGAACTTTTAGTAGGAACTGGTTCCCACTGCCTTGACTATTTGACCTGGCTTTTTAGAGAGATTCTGTAAGTTTTATTGGAAGACAAGGGCAGCCAAGTGATCAGTTAATCACAAGGAGTCACAATCAAGCACAAAAACACACTTTGGTTCACTTAATAAGCACAGAAAAATCAAACAATGCTCAGATCTAGCACAGACATGGAATATAAGCTGTTATGAACACTTAAGCAGTTTTAAGCTTGAATAAGCACTCCAAATTCAACCAGATGCATACACAAGCTATATAAACTATGATTATGCACAAACAAACTTAAATCAATCACTGAAACAAGGTATGGAACAAGATCAAAGCAAATTACACTTGCTGATATGAACTTCAAGAACAATAGCACACTTTGCTGATATAAATGACCAAAAATCCAATTTCAACACTCAAATCCTACTTCCCTGGTGAAACTAACTAGGTTTAATCACTTGTTAACCCTAGTCTATGATTAAAACTAGGTGTCCCTTAAACCATAGCCAATTTCAACAAGTATACAAGATTTTAGAGCCTATTTTAGGATCTAGGTGTTTATATGCACAAAGCTTTCAGATAAATATCTCTTAGCACTTATGAGATATGTTCCAACTCAAAGCAACACAAAGCATCAACTCAAAATACAACAAATCTAAAACAGGCTGTTATACCAAACAACCCTTAATCTACCATTTTTCAAAGCAACTTGTGATTTTAACTAATAACCTACTGATTTTATGAATCAAAAACACTTCCTAGGTGACAACTAAGAGATTCAAACACTAAAATCACAACCTCAAACACAAGAACACAAAATCAAAGCTCAAAATCAAAAACAGGCAAGAACATGAAATATCTAGGGGAAACTTAAACAAGGGATTATACCTGTCCTCCACAACATCCTAGGAGGACCAGCTATGCTCCTTGGACCCTGTTCAACAACTAGAACAAGACCAAGGTTCTTCAAAAAGGAAGATCAAAACCTGCTGATGTTCAAAGCAGAACAAGGTTTTGATTATGATATTTCTTCAACACAAATGAGCAAACAACTCAACCAAGAGCTCAAAACTCTTCTCAGGCTTGGTGTCAACAAGCTTGAAGGAGCTTAATGCCTTTGGCTAAGGGTTAGTACAAGAGAATAACCAAAACAGTAACAAGGATTTCAAGGTTTTTGAACCTTTGAAAACCTTATAAACATAGACGTGCCTTAACCACAAGATTAAGGAAGGTCTAAGAGATCAAATGGAACACAGATTTCAGCTATTCAAACACCAACTTTTAATAAACATAAAAGAGATTTCTCAAATTTTTGGAAATTCAAATTTTATTTAAATAAAAAGGAATTATAAAGATTATAGCCAAAATCTGGAACAAAGGGACTCTCACAGTTTGAGGTCTCATTTTATAGGCAAATGCTAACCTAACACTATTCATAAACCCTAGATGTGAATTTCCCAAATTATCCTTGAGTGCTTCTAGACGGATCCTTGATATGAGCTGTCCAAAATGATCAAGGACGTTCATTTTAGCTTTGGAGTTAAGCTATGACTCTTAGCTGTTGATCTTGACACGTGTTGTAACATCCCCAAATTTGTACAACTCAATACAGCGGAAGACTCGTTGGTGTTACGGGATAGCACATTACTCACATCATAGACAACGCATAAAAATCGCGTCGTTTAATAATAAATCATTTCCATTCATAAACATTAAAGTTACATCGGTCCTAAGTCATATTATTTCATACAAAATTTTACAAAATATTTGAATGGAAAATATTGTTTAAGTGCGGGCCATGAATTCTTGTCGTCTTCCCGAGAAATACCTTCAAGTACCTGAGATAAAACATGTTAAAAGAAAAGGTCAGTGATAACGCCGAGTGAATTCATAGTGTTTAAATAAATTCCATCATTATATCTTTGGTATAAAATTATTACCAAAAATCATTTTGTACAAATCATTGTAATAGGCCATAAAATAGCCAAAGTCATTTTTATACAAATCCTTATCGAAAATCATAATATAGGCATTTGCCTTAAAATCATTATACGAGCCAATGTCGTAAAAACATCATACAATACGTCTTATGACGTTGTATGAAAGTTAAATAAAAATCGTTATATGAATATGGTTATAAAAACCAAAACACGAACATAATATCAATAGTATGACCCTGTATTGCTAGTCAGGTAATACATCGTAATTCGGTGCGTCTGTTAGTATTTCGTTAGTTTTGGATTATTGTAAGCCGCATGACATTGTTACCTTACTAAACCAACAACGGGTAGCTAACCCGATACTCAATTTGCCCATCTAGAGTAGCGTGTCGTCACAAAGGTCACGCTATGGAAATCTTCTCATACATAAATTCGCTTACCAATCAATGTGGCACGACGGGGATCAACCGTCAAGGCGCAAACTGGGGTGATCGTCCCCAAATAGTACTATTATATGCATAAGCGTCTACCAAATCCCGGTAGTTCACAATGCATGCTAATGGGACTTTTAGTGACATAACCTAACTTTAATACTATCGGGTCCTTTAATCATTTATCGGGTCATACAATCGGGTCATTCAATCATTTGGGTCCAAATCAATAAACAAGCAATCGGGACAAATGGTGTCCTATTTTATAAAAACTAACATGTTATCGCCTTCGCGGGTTTATAAAACATTTCATAAAAACATTTAAAAGATTGTGAGGCTATGAACTCACGTTGATGTGGGAAGGCGATTATCCGCGAATTGGATGTACGGTACGTGCTTCAATCACGGAAACCTAGACAAATAATACTCGTCTTAGACTCATGTCCAATGACTTTATAAAAATAACAATTATGTATACATATGATGATTATATATATATATATGATGATCAAGTGGGTTTATATATTCTCATTTACTTATTTTAGTGTTATGTGTTGGGAATTTTTCAAGACTAGTTATACTAGTTCAATCTTGTTTATATTTTGAAGCCCAATGGGCCAATACAAGCCCAATACTATTCATTAGTCCAATTATACTTTTATTATCAGTATTTATACTTCATATGTTGGGCCTAAATGGGTTAAGCCCAATAAATAAGTTTATAAGTGTTTTAGTCTATTTTGTTGTATTATTAGTCCAATAACGTTAACTTATCCCGTTAATGTCCGTATGTTATATAGTTCGGGTTTTTATCGGTTTTTACTTGTTATACATGTCTATATATCAGTATATAAGTTTTATAAAGTTTTCATTAGACGGGTCCAACCATCTAAGTTTTATTTAACAAAAACGCTAATTTTACGGTAATAGCCGAAAAAGTCGTAAAAATCATGTTTATAGTTTTATAACTTATAAAACATAACAAGTTACCATTTTTATAAAATGTCCACTTATTTATAATTGTACATTATTTATATAAATAAAATTCATGAGTTAGTGGGTTTTAACTTTACATTTTATACAATATAATTTTGAGTGCTTATATAATAGTAATAAACATTAATTCTCAAAATCTGATTTTTATTTTCAAGTTCACCAAAACTGCCATATCTAGAGTTCTATATGGAGATAGAAGCTCAAATTTTTATCACATAAACTACATGATATGTTCTCTATTTAACTCTTCTATAGCTACTGTTGAATCATCTTCTAAGTATTTTCTAAAAATCGTCCAAAACAGTGAACTCAGATTTGTACCTTAAACATGTTTTGATCATATCTCACTCATTACAATGATTCCATTGTATGGCCAACTCTCACATGTGTACAAGACCCATTGCTTAATGTATATTAATTCTACTTCATCATTTTATCAGTTCATGACATGTTTCTTTACTGTTTTATACAGCCATCATTTTTAAGCAAGATTTTAGCCTTGTTTCTTATAGTTTTTCACCTTTTTAAGAATGTTTATCAACACCAAATCCCCACACAATATTTTTATCATCATATAATCATCATATACATATATAATAGGAAAGAAAATACATGATTACATAATCAAAATAACAAGAGGATGAGGAGAACAATCTTTATACCACCATGATGATGAAAAGATGGGATTGATGATGAACAAGACTTGGTTTTGGGTAACCAATCTTATGAGATATCAACACCACTTCTAGGATCATTAAGTATTTGTAGACTCTTTGAGTAATCAGCCTTAAGACACCAATAAATCTCCTCCTTGGATGTTAAAATCACCTCCAATATTCAAGACTTCAAAGGAGCATCATCATGTGTATGAATAACACATGAATTTATGGTTAAAATAGATCAAATGAGGGTTGTTTTTGAGGATTGTGGGACGAAATGATAGAGAGAGGAAGGGTGGTTTAGTGGTTTTGCATGTACAAGTGAAGAAATGGTTAGTGAAAGATGGTTTTGTTTGTTGGATAGCTTACTTGTTAAGCTTAGGCTAACAAGTGTAGCTAGTAAGCTTACACACTTGACACCTCATGGTGTTGAGTCAATGTTTTGGCCATCCCATGTTAGTGGGGTGGGGCAAAACTTGTTTTGTCTCATCCCACTAATTTACGGGTATTACTCGAATCTAGTTTCCTCGATTTGCGTGCCCTCGGGTCGTTTTACGAAAAACGTTTTTATAAATTATGAATCAACGTCACAAAACGAATCGAATAAAAATTGTCTCATCAAAAACAGAGTTCGAAAACGTAAATACGTAATCCTAAGGTTTCCGGTTTAGTCGTAAAGGACGTTAAAATAAAATTGTAAGTCCTAGTCTCTTCTCGTAAATTTGTGAGTTTATGAACCAACACAAATTTAAAACTCCAAAATAATATTCACGGATAAATTTATTTTCTGAAATGTCGGACTGTCACCAAAGACGGTGTATGTAAACGTAAGCACGTAACGTTGAATCCTCCGGTTTAGACGTAGTCGATGCTACTTCAAGACGTAAATCCAAATTACTTCCCAAAAATAAGTGAGTTCGTATTGTAACACTAAAATAATGTTTTCAAATAAATATTGAGAATAAAATATCAATCATAAATTGACGGATTGTCACACGTGTCCTTTCTTGGAGAGGAAGTTGGCATATGATAGGTGGAACGGTTTTGTGTGTGGGGTCCTTGGGTGAGTGGATAAGTGGGATTTAATGTTTGGATGGGATTCTGTATGTGTGAATCACACGGGGGAACAACTAATTGCAATTTACCCTTTGTTGGTAAAAAGTAATTTTTGGGTTCATACGTGCTACAGTGGTAACTTTTGATCCGTTTTCTTAGGGAAGGATTTGTTTGGCGCGTGTTTAGGAGTTTAAACTTCTAAATAGGCACCTTTGGTCCTTGTTCTTTGGCAAAGTATGTATAATAAGAATTTCAGCCCACAAAACGTGTTCCCTTTGTTAATAAACTTTCCATGTTTATACTTTTGCCACAAAACTTTGGTGAAAAGGTTTAAAGGGTTGTTTTGCCAATTTTCCATATTTGAAGGACTGAATTTGGACTTTCTTGATCTTCAAAGGTCTTCAATAGATGTTTGCCTTTATGAGGGACCATAATTGGCAATGTTGAATAGTTGAGGGACTAATCTTTCCATTTCTTCAAAGTTGAAGGACCTTTTTGCAATTTTGACAAACCTAAGGGACCAAACTTGTAATTATGAATTCACAAGGGTTTTAAGTGTCATTTCTTCATTGTTTGAGGATCAATCTTGCATATCTTCAAGTCTTCAAGGGTAAATCTTGGATAATTCATGAACTAGGGCCCGGTTCTTTGTACGGCTTCGTTTCTCGTGTTCGTTTTTCCTTGTTTCTTGTGACCTTTTGTCTTTTTCATGATATCCATACCTAAGTAAACAAACACAAGCATATATCTGGTATTTTATGACATTTTAGTGCATTTAAAACCCGAAAAGAACGATGAGATCATGTATAAATGCCATCTCATCACTCCCCCATACTAAGCCATTGCCGTGCCCTCACGCAATGCTAGAATAAAGTATCTAAGCATCACCAAAATTCAATTTTATTACCCTTTATTGAAAAGTAAAAGACTTGCAACAATACTATGAAGATGTGTAAAGACATAATGTATGATTTTCATCACGAATGTGACTTTTAGGGTCAAAGAATAGAAACAAGTAAATGTCCCTTAGAGTAAATTTCATCATCCTTGATTGTCATACATTCCATGCTAAGTGCAAAAACGAGATCATTGTTGGTACAAGTCACAATGCTAACACTACTCATACGTCCAAATTGTGTAATACTTTTTCTCCCCGCAATCCTAGTTATTTATAAAGGAAATAGGTTACTAGCATTTTTTAACTATTTGTCATGGATCACAAGTGATTCATATTGACTTATTTGAGTAGTTATTTGTCCGAAAGGAAAGTAGCACGGTTTAATCGATAGTTATCCGAAGGACAAATTCTTTTAAAACGGCTTCTCGTGTATCTCCTTAAGTTCATATCTTGTCATAACTCGTTTCACGATTTGAGACCTTTCTCGGACCGATATTTGGCATGTACTTCATATTTCAAATCTTGGGAAGACGTTCTTGAAATTATGGTCTTCTCTTCATATATTTGGAATTTCTTCACTTGACGTTTTTGAGAGATTCTTCATATTTGTACCACGACTTCATCATGTTTCTTCAATCTTTATTTTGGACTTTGATATACAACGATCCGCCTCCTTTTTAGACTTGGATATATTTATCCTCATACCTTTTAAGGGTCTTTTTGGTTAGACTTTCTCCATAATCTTTAGGGGAGTAATTGCTTTTCGTCGTGTGTCTCGATCCTTCATATTGATTTAGGAATAATGATACTTCACATCATCTTGGATCTTTAGCAACAAAATATAGCTCCTCATGCCTTGTTAGGGCCTTTTTTGATCTTCACCAATCTTCGCGTCCCGCTTCAATAAGTTATGCCTTGGCTATGAACTCTATTCAACCACGAGCAACTTTTAAACGATCATGCGCTAGAGGCTAAGTAAACTTTCAAATTGTATGACCTTACTTATTGAAATTATTTTTATTCCTAATGCATTGATCTTATGGGAAGAAAAAGTCATAATTAAAAACATATGAGTTTTTGAAAGAACATTTTCATGTTCTACGTTTAGCATGATCACTTGTCTAACTCTATCACTTCTCGTTCTTCACTATATAAAGACCTCTAATTAAAGAGACTCGTGAATACTTAGCCATGCAAGTCAAAATTAAGCCAAATTTGGATTAGCTTTCATTAAGACTATATCAAATCAAAGTTTTAGGTTTTCAAGCCACCTATAGGATCTTGCACTTTCTTGGACTTTTTCAAGTTTAGAGAATGCATTTTATAGTTCCCTTGATAAGTGACTTTCTAGGATCAATTATAGGAACTTGCGAAAAGTTCTTGTTCTTAACCCGAATGAGCTATGACTTTCGCGTTTTAAAGTTCCCTATATAAAAGTCTAGCAAAACTTGAATTGAGCGGGTTAGGGAATGTAAATGGCTCCAAATGCCCATCAAGTAAAAAATTAGCTCTTATTCTACCCATCGGAAAATATTCATTCGTGTCAAAAACACTTATGAAAACTAAGAAAAATTTTAAAATTTGGCCATTTTTAGCCTTATTAGCAACAAAACAAAACATTGAATGTTTGGAAAAACGTGAGGGCGTAGCAAAGCAAGTATCTATTCACACCCCCATACTAAAAGTAAACATTGTCCTCAATGTTTCGAGTCTAAAGGTGGAGCACCCCCATACTAGAGACGAAGAATCGAATGCTTAGGATTTATCATGGAAAGGGTGATCAACAATATATCTAAAGCCGTTTATTAATTATGCTAAAAGATAATTGTTAGAACAATAAAGGATATGTCACGGATTCGTGAAAAACTTCTTCAAGCAAACGATGGAGGCTCACGTAAACTAACACGAGAGTTTTCAATCATAGATGATGATGATCTAGATAACACAATCACAAACAACCACGAGACAACGAGTTGGTAGGGCACAAATCCCCTCTAATTAGTTATTAGTAAGAATAAAAGGATAAGCATGGGATCTCCCCCACGAGGCACCTCGTTTTTGATTACCGAATCATGAGCTCGACTCGATCCCCTCAATGCTAATTATCATTGGGGAAGGTGACTTGGTCGAGGTCAACCATTGAAGGAATTTCCCCACCAAAGTAGTGCTTAAGCCTATGTCCATTCACCTTGAAGTTAGGACCATCATCTTGAGCTAGCTCGATGGACCCATAAGGAAACACTTGTGTAACGGTGAAAGGACCCGACCAACGAGATTTCAATTTCCCGTAAAATATCTTAAGTCTAGAGTTAAAAAGTAACACTTGATCACCAACGTTAAAAACTCGGTTTTTAATCTTTGCATCATGAAACTTTTTAGTCTTTTCTTTGAAAATCAATGAATTTTCATAAGCATTGTCTCTTAGTTCATCCAATTCATTCAATTGTATTTTCCGGTGATCTCCCGCGGTTTTTAAGTCAAAGTTTGCATGCTTAAGGGCCCAATATGCCTTGTGCTCCAATTCAATGGGCAAATGACAATTCTTTCCATGGACTAACTTATAAGGAGTACAACAGATAGGTGTCTTATAAGCGGTCCTAAAGGCCCATAAAGCGTCATCGAGTTTGTCGGACCATGAAGCACGGTTTTCTCCAATCGACCTCTCTAAAATCCTCTTCAAAGCTCGATTCGAAACCTCGACTTGCCCACTCGTTTGCGGGTGATAAGCCGTAGAAAGACGATGAGTAAATCCATATTTCTTTAAGACCTTCTCGAATTGGTCATTACAAAAATGGCTTCCACGATCGCTTATTATAGCACGAGGGGTTTCGAACCGAGATAATAGTTGCTTCAAAAACTTCACTACCACACGAGCATCATTAGTAGGTAAAACCTTAGCTTCCACCCAATTAGAAAGGTAGTCCACCGCGACGAGTATATACTTGTTACTATGAGACGATGGGAACGGCCCCATAAAGTCTATGCCCCAAATGTCAAAAATCTCACACACTTGAATTATGTTTTGCGGCATTTCATGACGTTGAGACGATTTTCCTTGACGTTGGCACGAATCACACGACTTCACAAGTGCGTGTGCATCACGATAGATAGAAGGCCAAAAGAAGCCGGCATCGAACACTTTCTTAGCCGTGAGATTAGCACCGTGGTGACCACCCGTGGGTCCCTCGTGACAAGCTCTAAGGATATTAGAAGCTTCGGCACCAAAAACACAATGTCGAACGAGTTGATCCGCACAAACCCGAAAGAGATAAGGGTCGTCCCAAAAATAGAACTTGACGTCACGAAAGAATTTTTGCTTTTGTTGTGTCGTCATACCCTTGATTATGAAATTGCCCGCATGGTAATTTGCAATTTCGGCAAACCATGGGGTGGTGTCTTTAGAATTCACAACACCGAGAGTCTTGAGAGGAAATGTTTCGGTGATTTCCTTGTTGTCGAAAACATCTTTGTGAGGATCTTCTAGACGAGAGAGATGATCGGCCGCTAGATTCTCGGCTCCTTTTTTGTCAAGCACGGTGACATCAAATTCTTGGAGGAGGAGCATCCAACAAAGCAATCTCGGCTTAGCATCTTGCTTAGCTAAGAGATACTTGATAGCCGAATGGTCGGTATACACGATGCTTTTAGTTAAGATGAGATAAGGTCGGAATTTCTCAAAAGCATAGAACACGGCAAGGAATTCCTTTCCTGTTGTGGTGTACTTTAATTGAGCCTCGGTCATCGTCTTACTAGCATAATGGATAGGACGGAAATGCTTTTCATAACGTTGCCCTAAGACGGCCCCAATAGAATAATCACTTGCATCTCACATGATTTCAAAGGGTAATTCCCAATTAGGAGCAACAAGAATGGGAGCTTCGGTAAGTTTCCTTTTGAGAGTTTCGAAAGCTCTAACACAATCCTCATTGAAATTAAAAGGAGCATCCTTCTCGAGAAGGTGTGTCATAGGTCGAGAGATTTTAGAAAAGTCTTTGATGAAACGACGATAAAAGCCCGCGTGGCCTAGGAAACTCCTAACTCCCTTAACGGTTCTAGGATGAGGTAATTTGGCGATGACGTCTACCTTAGCTTTATCGACCTCAATCCCCGCTTTCGAGACCTTATGTCCTAAGACGATTCCTTGTTTACACATGAAATGACATTTTTCCCAATTAAGCACAAGATTGGTTTCTTCACAACGTTTTAAAATTTGCTCGATATTAGATAAACACGACGTGAACGAATTGCCAAACACCGAAAAGTCATCCATAAAAACTTCCATCGACTTCTCGATCATATCGTGAAAAATGGCCATCATACACCGTTGAAATGTACCCGGTGCATTACAAAGTCCGAAAGGCATCCTACGATAAGCAAACGTTCCATAAGGACACGTAAACGTAGTCTTCTCTTGATCACGAGGGTCGATAGGGATTTGAAAGTAACCGGACAAACCATCTAAAAAGCAATAGAATTCATTTCCGGCGAGTCGCTCCAACATTTGATCCATGAAGGGCAAAGGGAAGTGGTCTTTACGAGTGGCGTCATTTAACATTCGGTAGTCAATACACACCCTCCAACCGTTCACAACACGAGTGGGAATTAACTCGTTGTTTTCATTGGGCACAACGGTCATTCCTCCCTTTTTAGGGACACAATGGATTGGGCTCACCCATGGGCTATCGGAGATAGGATAAATCATTCCCGCGTCATGGAGTTTCAAAACTTCCTTTTTAATGACATCGTGAATTTTGGGATTCACCCTTCTTTGACTTTGAATTGCGGGTTTGTAGTCCTCCTCCATTAAAATCTTGTGAGTACAAAATTTTGGGTCAATACCCTTAATGTCGGAAATTTTCCACGCAATCGCCCCTTTATGAGCTTTAAGAACTTTCAAGAGCTCGGTTTTTTCATCATTAGAAATACCTCTTGCAATAATAACCGGCAACTTGTCATCACCTTCTAAGAACGCGTATTCAAGGTGAGAAGGAAGATCTTTTAATTCAAGGATAGGTGGTTCCTCGATTGAAGATTTTGGTTCAACACTCATAACTTCTATCGGCGGAAGAAATGGTGGAATAGAAGTATCATCACTAATCAACACTTCATCTTCATTGTCGGTTTCATTTGAAGTGAAATCGCCTCCTTGGAATGGAGTGAGATTTGGTGTAGAATTAGCAAGAATCGGATCCAAAATAGTGGGATTGCCACTCAACGAGCTATCGGAAAAACCTAACACTTCTTGTGAAAACTCATCGCAAACCACATCAACTAAGTCAATGTGATTAATGGTAGCGATTGAATAAACATGAGAAGGTTTTGAGTTTTGAGTAGCTTTTATAACAAGTTCCTCTTCGTTGAATCTCAAAGTGATAGTTCTTGCATGAACGTCGATAAGTGATCTCGAGGTGTCTAAAAATGGACGACCTAAAATTAGAGGAACTTGAGGATTCGCGGGGATGTCAACTACTATAAAATCAACGGGATAGTAGAACTTCCCC
This sequence comes from Glebionis coronaria, assembly GCA_025667525.1. Taxonomy (NCBI): domain Eukaryota; kingdom Viridiplantae; phylum Streptophyta; class Magnoliopsida; order Asterales; family Asteraceae; genus Glebionis; species Glebionis coronaria. Next base: position 209,568,179 of record CM046882.1, on the reverse strand, counting down.
ACTTTCACGAAAACATCTTCGGCTACTCCACATGCTAAGATCGTAGAATGATCAGCCATCTCGATAGACATGTTCGAAGGAGTAAGAGACAGAAGCGAAAGCGATTTCCATATGGAAAATGGCATCAAATTAATGCTAGCACCAAGATCGGACAAGGCGAGGCATTCTTTCATATCTTGTATGTCACAAGGAATGAGAAACTTTCCGGGGTCACCAACTTTTCCCGTTATGCGGTTAAGATAAACCGAAGAACAATTAGCAAGTTTTGAAAGCTTTTCCTTATCGCTCATCATACTTTTAAAAGTGGAAGCGAAACGAGGCATATATAACAATGCGTCGGCTAAACTCACATCAAAATGCACTTGTTGAAACATTTTTATAAAAACCTCAACTTGTTGTTTCTTACGTTCTTGCAATTTCTCTTTGTTTCGTCTCGAAGGGTAGGGTAAAGGTGGTGTGGGTTGGACATTAGGCAATGGCCTTGGAAACTCGGGTTCCATGATTGGTATTGGTTCAACCGTAGGTGTGGTAAGAGCGGTACTTTGTGGGATTGTGATATGCTCCTTTTCGACCATCACCTCGGGCTCTTTCTCGATTTCCTTCTCCGTAGAAGTACTTGGATGAGAGATTGGTTCTTTGAAAGTTTTACCACTTCGTGTAGTAATAACCTTCATTTCTCCCTTCGGGTTTGCAATGGTATCACTAGGAAGACCACCCGAGGAAGAGGGTTTACACATGATTGCTTCAAACATTTTTTCCATTCGGTCCTCAAATTTTGATTGCCTAGCATTCGCTTTTAACAATTCATGCTTAATCTCATGTTGTCCTTGTTCCATCTTTTGTTGATTTTGTTGAAGACGTTGGACATTTCCCTCCATTTTATTTGCATGAGTTTTAAGTTCATTAGCATGTTCGTTTTTAAGCTCGTTTTTCAACTCAGATCTTAAGCTAATCATCTCACGTTGCATGTTATCAAATTTGGCATCATTTGCTTTAGCATAATCCAAAAATTCTCCTTGAAGATTTTTAGTGTGAGCATTTTTTAAAACATTGTGTAGTGTTTTAAAAATCACGGTTTTGGTTTTGATTAGTGACTTGTCCATTCCCACTTTGATAATTACCTTTGTTGTAGTTACATGAATTGCCTTGGTAATTACCACCTTGGTTGTTGTTTCGATAGTTATTAGCATTTTGATTTGGTGGAGCTTGATTTGGGCGGGAACCTTGACCGTTTTGGTTATAAGTTCCCGTTGCTACATAAGCACTCGAAGTGTTACCACCGGCGGTAATGCACTCGGAAAGATCATGAGCTCCACCACAAGACAAACAACTCTTTTCAACCGCTTTAACCGAAGCGGAATTCAAAGCCTCTTGTGCTTTCCAATGAGTCATAAGATTAGCAAATCTATCAAAAAACCGATTTTCCTCATTAGCTTCATCATGTAAGGCATTAATGCTACGAGACGATGACGACGATGACGAACCCAAATTGGCAACAGTCGGTGTGTTACGAGGGCTATAAACCTTAGATCTATTCTCGATAATCTTTAAAGCTTCATCGGTCGTTTTGCACAAAAAATTACCACCCGCGGAGGCATTCAAGTAATCTTGTTCATGATCATTAAGTCCATTATAAAAAGTATCAATTTGATGTAATTCCGAAAAATCATGGTGTGGACATTCATGTAACATTTCTTTAAAGCGTTCCCATGCCATTGAAAAACTTCCATTATTTCGTTGCACAAATCTTGAAATCTCATTTTTCAAATGTGTTGTTTTAGATGGTGGAAAAAATATGTTCACAAAATTAGAAACGAGATCACCCCATGTCAAAATTGAATTTTTCGGTTCTTTCTCAAGCCAAATTTTTGCGGGTCCATCTAACAAGTATGGAAACAACATCATCTTAATGGCGTCATGTGGAACAACCTTAAACTTGCTAGTAGGGTGAGACGATTAAAATTCCTTATGTGGTAATGCGGGTTGTCTTTCTCATGAACTCTAAACTTATTAGCTTGCAACATCGACATTAAACCCGTCTTAATCTCGAAATTCTCCGCAAGGATAGCGGGAATCACAATGGCCTCTCCAAAACCCTCGATGGGTGCTTGTAGCAACTCCATCATAGTACGATTAGCCATAACGACTTCTTGTTCTACAATAGGTTCAACAGTTGGAGTTTGTTCTTCAATCAACGTCTCTTGATTTGCTTGCTTTTGAAGACGTTTACGAGCTTGTTTTGCTTGATTATGAGTGATCATAAACTTCACGAAGAATGGGAGGTGAGCAAAGAAGATTCTTTTTGGGTGTTTTGTGAATTTTCAATTTTTTTGTGTTTTTGATTGTTTTTAATTTTTTTTTGATTTTGGTGTATCTTCGTAGACAACAATGTACCAAATCTCTCCTCGAATCAAACTCTTGATTAAAGAAGCCTCAAAGGAATGAAAACGATCACGTGGAGTGAACGCCTTCGAATGACTTTAGAACTTTGGTGAAAACCAAATTGTTCAAGAGGGTTTAATCACAAAGAAAACCAAGCAAATATATTATACGTAATAACACTTTGGGCGGCAAAACCCTCGATTAGCCTTCAATCTCAAAATACTCACAAGCAAGCGGGGAAACGAGGCGGCGCGAAGCATTAAAAATAGCCTTTTTCCTTAGGGTATATTTTATAATACCCGCCTTATAGTTTGTATTTTTCAAAATCGAGCTTCACGAAAGTATTTATCTATTTTGCCTTTTTCTTTTTGTTTGAGATTCGAATACAATAATTAGGAGATCAAATCCCAATTAAGGTTGTGTTTTCACACTTTTGGAGATATTTTGTATTGATTGTGATACTTAATACAATATAGTAATAATAATTTCACAAGAAAAAACAAAAAACCGATATTTTGTATTGATTCGAATACAATAATTTGTTTGAGATTCGAATACAATAATTAGGAGATCAAATCCCAATTAAGGTTGTGTTTTCACACTTATGGTTAATATTAAAAACAACAAGACAAATTAATCACGACACACCTCCCCGGCAGCGGCGTCAAAATGATTGCGGTAAATTACGTCTTTTAGGAAAAAGAGCGTAAATGAGCGGTAAGTATTAAGTGATGATTTAGGAAAATCAAACACTAATGACCCAATGAAATTCGTTTCCCAAGGAGGTATATGTGTGTGAATAATTCGTAATTGATTTGAGATTAATATTGGTTAGAAGGGGATGAGAAAAGAGGATGACGAAGACGTGAAATTAATACTACTACGACTTAACGTAAAACCGTAAAATGAGTAAAAATATAAATAAATTCTAAAAATTACCAAAAATTCACCAAAAATCAAAATAAATAAACTAAGAGTTTACAAATGATCAAAACTTTTCCAAACCTTTTAATTAATTAAATATTTAATTTTTAAAAGCTAATTAAAGCCCTAAAAATCAAATTAACTATCAAAAAGCCCAAATAAAGATTTTCAATTGGTAAACCTCTAGAATGACCTAAAAAGATTAAAAATTATTTTTAGAAAATTTTAAACTAATAAAAACTATTTAAAATGATTTAAAAACTATTAAAACTTAAAATAATTATAAAAATAAATCTAAAGGTGATAAAATTAATCTAAAAGTTGCAAAAATCCTATTTTAATGTATTTAAGCTAACAAAAATATAAAAACTACAAAAATGTGAAATTTGAAAAATAATAATAAAATAATATTAAAAATCCAAAAAATTATAGAAAACTCTAAAAACTTGCAAACTAGTTTATTTTAACCTAAATAATCAGAAAATGAAAGTGAAATTACCAAATTACCCATATTGGGCCCCCAAATGGGCCAAAAGCAAAAACAGTCAAGCTTATTGGGCTTTTTAGCCCAAAAAGTCAAAATAAGCCCAAATGACTTGGAAAAGCACTATCTGACACAAAGTTCAATTCTAAACACAAAACTCTGAGGCCCAAAAGCTGAAAGTGAGCTTATCACAGCTTAATGAACGAACAGCTTATCCTTATTGGGCCATTAAGCCCATTAAGCAATAAGCTAATGCCATAAGCTCTAATTTGACACACAATCTTCTTTTGGGATACTAAAGAGATCTGTAAAAAGAAATTTTGAAAAAGCACACTCAATAAGCCAGAAATAAGCAAAGTACAAATCCACTAAAAGACAAAATAGTCGGGTTTTAGTTCTAGGGCACCTCAGGACTTGATTCAACTTGCAAAATGTTACAAATGACTTCAATAAGCCAAATCAATCAACCAAATTCCAATAAGCAAAGCCAATAAGCTGGAATAAGCCAATAAGCACTTATGAAAAAGTCAACTAAGTTGGTTTTCTAGTCAAACCCTAAAGTCAACCCACCAATTGCTCCAGTATGAACAAATGGGTCAAATAATGAGCACCTATTACAAAATCCAAGTTGTTCCTGGTTAAATTAAGCTAGAATAGCTTATTGATAAGCTGATGTCCAATTAACACTATCAGGGGGAACTTTCAGTAGGAACTGGTTCCCATTGCCTTGACTATTTGACCTTGCTTTTTAGAGAGATTCTGTAAGTTTTATTGGAAGACAAGGGCACCCAAGTGATCAGTTAATCACAAGGAGTCACAATCAAGCACAAAAACACACTTTGGTTCACTCAATAAGCACTATAAAAAGCAAACAATGCTCAGATCTAGCACAGACATGGAATATAAGATGTTATGAACACTTAAGCATTTTTAAGCTAGAATAAGCACTCCAAATTCAACCAGATGCATACACAAGCTATATAAACTATGATTAAGCACAAACAAACATAAATCAATCACTGAAACAAGGTATGGAACAAGATCAAAGCAGATTACACTTGCTGATATGAAATTCAAGAACAATAGCACACTTTGCTGATATAAATGACCAAAAATCTAATTTCAACACTCAAATCATACTTCCCTGGTATAACTAACTAGGTTTTATCACTTGTTAACCCTAGTCTATGATTAAAACTAGGTGTCCCTTAAACCACAGCCAATTTCAACAAGTATACAGGATTTTAGAGCCTATTTTAGGATCTAGGTGTTTATATGCACAAAGCTTGCAGATAAATATCTCTTAGCACTTATGAGATATGTTCCAACTCAAAGAAACACAAAGCATCAACTCAAAATACCACAAATCCAAAACAGGCTGTTATACCAAACAACCCTTAATCTACCATTTTTCAAAGCAACTTGTTATTTTAACTAATAACCTACTGATTTTATGAATCAAAAACACTTCCTAGGTGACAACTAACAGATTCAAACACTAAAATCACAACCTCAAACACAAGAACACAAAATCAAAGCTCAAAATCAAAAACAGGCAAGAACATGAAATATTTAGGGGAAACTTAAACAAGGGATTATACCTGTCCTCCACAACATCCTAGGAGGACCAGCTATGCTCCTTGGACCTTGTTCAACAACTAGAACAAGACCAAGGTTCTTCAAAAAGGAAGATCAAAACCTGCTGATGTTCAAAGCAGAACAAGGTTTTGATTATGATATTTCTTCAACACAAATGAGCAAACAACTCAACCAAGAGCTCAAAACTCTTCTCAGGCTTGGTGTCAACAAGCTTAAAGGAGCTTAAGGCCTTTGGCTAAGGGTTAGTACAAGAGAATAACCAAAACAGTAACAATGATTTCAAGGTTTTTGAACCTTTGAAAACCTTATAAACATAGACGTGCCTTAACCACAAGATTGAGGAAGGTCTAAGAGATCAAATGGAAAACTGATTTCAGCTATTCAAACACCAACTTTTAATAAACACAAAAGAGATTTCTCAAAATTTTGGAAATTCAAATTTTATTTAAATAAAAAGGAATTATAAAGATTATAGCCAAAATCTAGAACAAAGGGACTCTCACAGGTTGAGGTCTCCTTTTATAGGCAAATGCTAACCTAACACTATTCATAAACCCTAGATGTGAATTTCCAAAATTATCCTTGAGTGCTTCTAGACGAATCCTTGATATGAGCTGTCCAAAATGATCAAGGACGTTCATTTTAGCTTTGGAGTTAAGCTATGACTCTTAGCTGTTGATCTTGACATGTGTCCTTAATACAAGGCTTTTGACCTAGTAAGAAAATTTATCGTTCTCGTGGTGTTGGTCTAATCGAATTAATCTAGGTTCTATGTGTGACTCAATCGTTCTTTGGTGAAACAAAAATGTGTCGTTGTAGTATTTAAAATAAAAGTGCGAAACTTTAAAGTAAAAGTGCAATTAAAGTAAATCTAAAACTAACTTAAAGTAAAGGTAGGTATTTAAAACGTGACTGAAATTAAAAGGCAATTAAAGTAAATAACGCAAACTTAAAACTAACTAAGGCAAACTTAAAACGCAACTAAAACTTAAACTAAAGCAAAGCTAAAATAAATCTAAGGCAAAATTAACTTAAAGTGCTACTAAGGAAAAGGCAGGAAAAATAAAGCTTAAAAATAAAAATCAAAGACAAAAACTAAAAAGAACTTGAATACAGCTCGTTCGGAATAATCCTTCGTTTGGAACAATCACTCATCTGGAATGTCACCTTCGTTCGGAATGATGCTTCTTTGCTTGGAATATTGCCAAAATCCTTGATCCGGAACAAATTGATCTTAATATGTCACTTATCCAAAACAATCCTTCGTCCGGAACTTTGTTGATTCAACCCCTTGATTCGGAACTCTTCCGAATGAGTTGGCTTGATTCGGAAATTTCTGGTTACCCCTTGGTTCGGAAGTTCTTGAGTTCCGAATGAACCCTCCTTGACTCGGAAGTTCTTGATCCGGAACTTCTTCCGAATGAAGCCTCCTTGACTCGTAAGTTATTGGTTCGGAAGACTTCCGAATGAAGTACTTGGTTCGGAACTTTTTGATGTTCCGAATAAGTTGCTTGATTCGGAAGTTTTTGCTTAACCCTTTGATTCAGAACTTTTGTTCGGAAGTCCTTGATTCGAAACTCTTCCGAATGAAGCTTGATTCGGAACTTTTGGATGTTCCGAATAAACACCCTCTGGTTCGGAACTTTTGCTCGTTCGGAAGTTTCCTGATTCGGAAGTTCTTAATCCCAATCCTTCGTTCGGAACTTCTAATGTTCCGAATGAAGCTCAAAGCCTTGGTCCTGAAGTGTTATTCGGAACTCTTCCGAATGAACAAGAAACCTTGGTTCGGAAGTTTTCCTTGTGAACAAAGACTTGATCCGGAACTTTCCTGGGAATCACAACAACAGAAACAAACACCCCGAAGAACAAGGGATTACAGTAACAACGAATCTATCCACAAATTAATCAAAATCAAACAAAAGATTTAACAAAACTAATAACAAAACAACAAATAATCATAAACAAACAATCTATATCAATAAAACTAACAAATCTAACCACAATAATCAAAAACCCACTTTGATCAAAATAAGAACATGAACATAAACACAAACACAAACATAAACATAAAATTCAAAGATTAAGAAAGGTAGATAGGAGATTAACAAGATAAAATAAAGATTGACAAGAATTAAATGGAAACTTACTTGAAATTAAAGGAATTTAAGGTACAAGACAAGGTATTTAAATTTGACAAGTATTTAAATGACATGAATTTAAAGGTGCAAGGTAAATAAATGGTGGAAGACTAATTGTCACACTTAGCCAACAAAGAAAAATAATAAACATCCTAATCTATATATAGGGGAGGATTAGGAAACTTCCTCCCCTCCTTCATTTTCTCTTAATTGCAAGATTAACCCTTCCTTCTTAATCTCTTTGTTAATTGCATGCTTAGTCCTTTTCTTCTTATCTTCTTTAATCTTGGACCTTTAATGACTTTTGGCTCGGGATTTATTTGAACTCGTCTTTTAAATTCTTCAATAAAGTAGACTTGAGTTCTTCGGCTTTAAATAAACTTCCGTCTTTTGACTTTTTCTTCTATAAATCTTCAGGATTGGTCTTGGACTTCCATTCTTTTTGCACTCTTGACTTCTCGACTTCTTCTTTCATCTTTTTCTTCAATAAAAGCCCGTAAATGCCCGTGTTTTCTCCACTTTTCACCTTTTCGTCTTAAATCACAACAAAAACACAAACCACGCATAATTCCGACATAAAAGACATAAAATACATGTTTTGGCTCGGTTATTATTGTAATTAAGTGGTAAAGAGGATGGGTGTTTACACACCTATCAAATCCCCTACACTTGACCATTGCAATGTCCTCATGCAATGCATTAGTTACAAAGCAAGATTACATTTTTCATCATAATCAATCCACGTTGGCCTTTATTAAAGAGACAGAAAATTATAAACATTCAAAATAAAGAAATCAAAAAGCATACCTTGGGTTTTGAAAATTTCATGAATAATCATCATCCTCAAGTTTTCACTTTCTCAAAACCAAGCTTAGAAACGAGATCATTGTTATTATAAGTTAGCAAACTAACACGAACTCATGTGGGTCAATTATTTACTTAGACTCCCTTATTCCTAGGTGTTTCTCTTATATTTTATTGTTGTCTTGAATGATCACGAAGATGCATTGTTGACTTATTTCGATAGTTATTTAGTCTGAAAATAAAGTGAACGATTTAATCAATAGTTAGCTAAAGGACAAAATCTTTTAAAACTGCTTCTCGGGACCTCATAAAGTTCATATCTTGGCATAACTCGCTTCGCGATTTGAGACCTTTCTCGGACCGATATTTGGCAGCGACTTCATACTTCAAGCCTTGAGAGACGTTCATGAAATTATGGTCTTCTCTTCATAATGGAATTTCTTCACTTGAAGTTTTGAGAGATTCATACTTGGACCACGACTTCTTCATTTTTCTCCAATCTTTATATTGGAATTTGATCTATTTATCCTCATACCTTGTTAGGGTCTTTTCGGATACACTTTTCCATGACTTTAGGGGAGTTTTTGCTTTTCGTCGTGTGTGTTGATCCTTCATATTGATTTTCGATAAATGATTCTTCACATCACTTTTGGATCTTTAGCAACAAAATATAGCCCTCATGCCTTGTTAGGGCCTTTTTGGACTCGCCAATCTTCGCATCCCGCTTCAGTAAGTTATGCCTTGGCTATGAACTCTAATCCATACCGAGCAACTTTTAAACGATCTTGGGCTAGAAGCTAAGTAACTTTTCAAATCGTACAACCTTATTTATTGCAGATAAATTTATTAGCAAGCGATGGGAGAATAGGCTTATAATTAACTCACATAAATTCACGAAAGAATACCAAACTTATAATTGGCTCTATCATCTCTCGTTCTCCACAGTTTAAAATCTCAAGTAATGAGACTCGTTGATGCTTAGCCAATTAAATCAAAGTTTTGGGTTTTCGAGTCGCCTATAGGATCTTGCAAATTCTTAGACTCTTTCAAGTTTAGAAATCGCGTTTTAAAGTTCCCTTGATAAACGACTCTCTAGGATCAATTATAGGAACTTGCGAAAAGTTCTTGTTCTTAACCCGTGAGAGTTAAGACTTTCGCGTTTTATAGCTCCCTATATAAAAGCCTAGCAAAACTTGACTTAAACATGTTAAGGATACTAGCTAGAGTAAACTTAGATAAGTAAACTCGGGTTGAGTCAAAAGATTCATAACGTTTGAAAATTAAAACCACTTTATTAAAGATTTATTCTAATAAGGAAAGAACATAACTATACAAAGGGCAAAACTAATAGGCCAAAATAGATCAAAAATTTTGAAAAATGTCGAAAAATTGATTTTCCGGTTAAAATGAGGACAAATACAAGGAAAAGGCCACTTAACTTCGATAGAAGTCCCCCCTACACTTAAGATAAACACTGTCCTCAATGTTTAAGCATGTGGGAGTAAACTCCCCTACACTTAGGACATTGTGCACTTTGTTTAAATCTCGCTAAGGAAGAGACAACTAAAGAGATTCCTATTTTAATATTGAGAAATATAAAATAGTGAATCGAAAAGAGTTTAGGATAGAACAGGGATAATGGAGACATGGAATCACGGGTCGTCAAGAATCATCAAGAGTGGATCATTGAAGCTCGAATCCCTGATTAAGAAGAGAGAGGAAAGCAAATCAACGGGTCTCCCCTACCCTTATGATAAAGAAAGCGAAAAGATAGATGCATGGGTTGCCTCCCAAGAAGCGCTTGATTTTTGTTTACCGAGTCGTGAGCCAGACTCGACCTTGATTATCAACGGAAGAAGCATGAAGTATATCCACCAGGATCAAATACATAGTTTTTGTCCATCAAGTAGCACAAGCTTAAGGCGAACAAGGCAAGCCAAAGAAGAATAGGCAAGGTTCCCTTAAGCAGCGATGGAGCACGGTGGAAGCAAGTATGGTGAGGTGCAAGCATGTCTTCAATATTTCCAAAGATTTTTCCTTTTATTTCATCAGGTGGATACTGAGATGGCTTAAAGATTTCAATACCGGGGTCGAACACCTTTTCCTTTAGGGGAAAATAGCACCCAGGCTCAGCAGAGTGTGAAGAAGATCCGCGAAGAAGCACAACCTCGTCCTTAGAAGGGGAACAAAGAGGTGTTAACTCATAGGTGCTGCGGATATTGGTGTCGACCGGTTTCTTCTCCTTTGAAAGAATGTTCTTCAAATCCAAAGTAGGATCAAGACGATAATCTTCAAAATCATAAGGAGGAGCATCACTCTCATGAGGGAAGTAAGTGTTGAGAAATTCAGAGAAGTCTTCCTCAAATGAGTAATCGTCCAAAGTAGGATCGAGTGATGGCGGAGGATCTTCATCATGTGAAGAATCGCTCGAAAGAGTATCAGCCTCATCGAAATCATCATACGTGGGCAGATCGGGATACTCAGAAGTAAGGTCATCATAATGATCCGAATCTGAGCTAGAATCATCATCATAAGCATCAAAGACCGGTGGAGAATCATAAATGGGAGAAGCGTCCAAAGTAGGGAGAGAATCATCCACATCATCATGAAAAAGTGGATTATCGAAGGAAGACTCAAATAGAGGATTGTCGTAGACAACAAAGTCATCATGTACATTAATCATATTCACTGATTCTCGGCCTCCAAAGGATTTGCTAGTAAGCTTCCCTATTTTAAAAACTTGTGAATCATCCCCGACTCTTAAGATTAACTCACCTTCGGCCACATCTACTAAAGCTCGTCCGGTTCTCAAGAATGGCCGACCAAGTATTAAAGGAATACGAGGGTCCATTTCATAATCAACCACAACAAAATCGACCGGGAAAGTAAATGTGCCAACTTTTATGAACACGTCTTCGGCTATACCGACGGGGTAAGCGAGAGTGCGATTAGCAAGTTCAAGAGTCATCTTTGTTAGTGTGAGGTCGGGTAATGATAGTGTTTTCCAAACACTCAAAGGCATCAAATTAATACTAGCCCCGAGATCAGCAAGGGCAGTAAATTCTTCAGTTTTGTTGAAAACGCAAGGCAACACAAAACGACCGGGATCTCCAAGCTTTTCCGGAAGTTCTTTAAGAATAACTGCAGAGTAGTTTTCATTTAAGCGTGTATTGGCGAGTTCAATGAGCTTCTCCTTCTTGTTAAGCAATTCCTTAAATGCTTTAACAAATTTGGGCATGTGGACAAGTGCTTCAAGAAAGCTAATGTTGAAGTTCATCTGAGAGATCATCTTCACATAGCGTGTCACTTCGGAGTCCTCCTTGGTTAGCAGTTTGGTCTTGCCTAAACGAGATGGATAAGGGATATTGGGTTTGGGTGGTGAAGGTGCAGGTGTAGCAGGTAGAGGTTTAGATGTTGAAGGGTCCTTGCTAGATACATCGTCATGACGAGGCGGAGACGGTAATGGTGCACTAATACTAGGTGTAGGAGGAGTAGGGATAAATGGTGGTGGAGGAGTTGTAGATGATGGGGGTGGGATTGGTGGATCGACAATGGTAATTCCACTACGCGTAGTAATAGCACTCACATTTGCTCGCGGATTGGTGACGGTGTTTGAAGGTAGAGAACTCGAAGTAGAAGGTTGAGCGGCGGGCAAGAAACTAGCAAGCATATTCTTCAAATCATTGGTTTGATTGCTGAAGGAGGATTGAATGTTATCTCGAAGCTCGGATCTAATATCATTTCCTTGCTTTGTGATATCTCGTTTAAGATTGATAATTTGGCTCTGCAGATTCTTGATTTGCTCACCTTGGGTTCTCATGATGACTTCAACATCGGGATTACTGGGTGGGGTTTGTTGGGCGGGTGGGTGATAAGGATTAGAAGCTCTTGGTGGGATTTGGTTGCTTCTATTGTAGTTGTTGGCGGGGTTTTGGTTTTGAGGAGAAAAACCGGGTGAAAGGTAGTTGTTAGATCGGTAACTCAGCAAATTTCTATCCCCTTGAGGTCGAGCTTGGTAATTTTCCGGTGAATAATTACCATAAGCTGCATACACATTTTCCGGATATCCTTGAGTTGAAGGACAATCGGTGTATGAGTGTGGACCGCCGCATGTTTCACAAGGATTAGCAACCGCTTTAACTTGTTGTTGTTGTTGGTTTGAAGCGAGAAGCGTGATACTTTTGCTCATTTCAGTCATCATGAGGGTGAGTTCGGTCATATCAGGGTTTGCTGAGGTGGAAGAAACATTGACTCTCGGGTTGTTCCTTGAAGAAGTAGATGAATCCTAATTTTTGTGATGAGTAGTCATGTTCTCAATTAACTCTCTACACTCCTCGGGTCTCCTTTTCCTAAATGTGCCACCGGCGGTTGCATTAATCGTATCACGATCACGAAAAGTCAATCCGTTGTAGAAAGTATCAATCAATGTGACAGGGAGCATGTTGTGGTTTGGACAACGATCAATCAAGACATTATATCTTTCCCAAGCATCAAAAAGAGATTCATCAGGATCTTGCATGAAACCGCTGATTTGATTGCGAAGGCTCGTGACCATGGATGGTGGAAAGTAGCGCGACAAAAAGCGTTGAGTCATGTCATCCCAAGTGTGAATAGAATTCTTCGGGAGACGATCAAACAATTTCTCGGCATGATTCGATAAAGTATGTGGGAAGAGTTGTAGGCGAAGAACATCCATTGTGGCACCAGGCAACTTCATGCTTTGGGTGATTGTAATGAACTTGTCGAGGTGTTTGTTGGCATCATCATCAGGCAATCCACGGAAAAGATTTGTTTGCACTTGCTGAATCATGTGGTGCTTCAACGAAAACTCAGGAGCGTTGATTTGCATCGGCGCAATCGGTCCTCCCCGTCCAAACATGGTTGGTTGACAAAGCTCCTCCATTGTCCGAAGATCGGGTTGTGGAAGAACATTGTTGTTATTATTGAGGTGCGGTGGATTATTGTTGTTGACACCTGACATAGCTAAATCTTCTTGAGTCTCGGGCTCTTGATAAGTAGAAGATCTAGTACGCATACACCTGAGGGGCCCAGTTGAACGCTCGAGTATAGATTCCCTATGCAAAAAGGCAAAAGAAAAAGAAACCAAACACAAAGACAATATATATACACAATAAAAATAAAATCTTTTTGGATTTTTGAAATTTTTAATTTTTATGGATTTTTATCAATTTTTGATTTTTTATGGTTTTTTGAATTTTTTAAGCACGAAAATAACGCTCACAAGTGAACGGATCCCAAAAAGCAACGCGTCTTTCACAGAAAACCGTTAATCTTTACGAAAAGAGCCGGCAGCGGCGCCATTTTAATACAAGGCTTTTGACCTAGTAAGAAAATTTATCGTTCTCGTGGTGTTGGTCTAATCGAATTGATCTTGGTTCTATGTGTGACTCAGTCGTTCTTTGGTGAAACAAAAATGTGTCGTTGTAGTATTTAAAATAAAAGTGCGAAACTTTAAAGTAAAAGTGCAATTAAAGTAAATCTAAAACTAACTTAAAGTAAAGGTAGGTATTTAAAACGTGAGTGAAATTAAAAGGCAATTAAATTAAATAACGCAAACTTAAAACTAACTAAGGCAAACTTAAAACGCAACTAAAACTTAAACTAAAGAAAAGCTAAAATAAATCTAAGGCAAAATTAACTTAAAGTGCTACAAGGAAAAGGCAGGAAAAATAAAGCTTGAAAATAAAAATCAAAGACAAAAACTAAAAAGAACCTGAATACAGCTCATTCGGAATAATCCTTCGTTTGGAACAATCACTCATCCGGAATGTCACCTTCGTTCGGAATGATTCTTCTTTGCTCGTAATATTGCCAAAATCCTTGATCCGGAACAAATTGATCTGAATATGTCACTTATCCAAAACAATCCTTCGTCCGAAACTTTGCTGATTCAACCCCTTGATTCGGAACTCTTCCGAATGAGTTGGCTTGATTTAGAAATTTCTGGTTACCCCTTGGTTCGGAAGTTCTTGAGTTCCGAATGAACCCTCCTTGACTCGGAAGTTCTTGATCCGGAACTTCTTCCGAATGAAGCCTCCTTGACTCGGAAGTTCTAGGTTCGGAAGACTTCCGAATGAAGTACTTGGTTCGGAACTTTTTGATGTTCCGAATAAGTTGCTTGATTCTGAAGTTTTTGCTTAACCCTTTGATTCGGAACTTTCGTTCGGAAGTCATTGATTCGAAACTCTTCCGAATGAAGCTTGATTCGGAACTTTTGCTCGTTCCGAATAAACACCCTCTGGTTCGGAACTTTTGCTCGTTCGGAAGTTTCCTGATTCGGAAGTTCTTAATCCCAAGACTTCGTTCGGAACTTCTAATGTTCCGAATGAAGCTCAAAGCCTTGGTCCTGAAGTCTTATTCGGATCTCTTCCGAATGAACAAGAAACCTTGGTTCGGAAGTTTTCCTTGTGAACAAAGACTTGATCCGGAACTTTCCTGGGAATCACAACAACAGAAACAAACACCCCCGAAGAACAAGGGATTACAGTAACAACGAATCTATCCACAAATTAATCAAAATCAAACAAAAGATTTAACAAAACTAATAACAAAACAACAAATAATCATAAACAAACAATCTATATCAATAAAAGTAACAAATCTAACCACAATAATCAAAAACCCACTTTGATCAAAATAAGAACATGAACATGAACACAAACATAAACATAAAATTCAAAGATTAAGAAAGGTAGATAGGAGATTAACAAGATAAAATAAAGATTGATAAGAATTAAATGGAAACTTACTTGAAATTAAAGGAATTTAAGGTGCAAGACAAGGTATTTAAATTTGACAAGTAATTAAATGACATGAATTTAAAGGTGCAAGGTAAATAAATGGTGGAAGACTAATTGTCACACTTAGCCAACAAAGAAAAATAATTAACATCCTAATCTATATATAGGGGAGGATTAGGAAGCTTCCTCCCCTCTTTCATTTTCGCTTAATTGCAAGATTAAGCCCTTCCTTCTTAATCTCTTTGTTAATTGCATGCTTAGTCCTTTTCTTCTTATCTTCTTTAATCTTGGACTTTTAATGACTTTTGGCTTGGGATTTCTTTGAACTCGTCTTTTAAATTCTTCAATAAAGTAGACTTGAGTTCTTCGGCTTTAAGTAAACTTCCGTCTTTAGACTTTTTCTTCGATAAATCTTCAGAATTGGTCTTGGACTTCCGTTCTTTTTGCACTCTTGACTTCTTGACTTCGTCTTTCATCTTTTTCTTCAATAAAAGCCCGTAAATGCCCGTGTTTTCTCCACTTTTCACCTTTTCGTCCTAAATCACAACAAAAACACAAACCACGCATAATTCCGACATAAAAGACATAAAATACACGTTTTGGCTCGGTTATTATTGTAATTAAGTGGTAAAGAGGATCAGTGTTTACACACCTATCAGTCCTTTCTTGGAGAGGAAGTTGGCATGTGATAGGTGGAACGGTTTTGGGTGTGGGGTCCTTGGGTGAGTGGAGAAGAGGGTTTTAATGTTGGGATGGGATTCTGCATGTGTGAATCACACGGGGGAACAACTAATTGCAGTTTACACTTTGTTGGTAAAAAGTAATTTTTGGGTTCATACGTGCTACAGTGGTAACTTTTGATCCGTTTTCTTAGGGAAGGATTTGTTTGGCGCGTGTTTAGGAGTTTAAACTTCTAAATAGGCAGCTTTGGTCCTTGTTCTTTGGCAAAGTATGTATAATAAGAATTTCAGCCCACAAAACGTGTTCCCTTTGTTAATAAACTTTCCAAGTTTATACTTTTGCCACAAAACTTTGGTGAAAAGGTTTAAAGGGTTGTTTTTGCCAATTTTCCATATTTGAAGGACTGAATTTGGACTTTCTTGATCTTCAAAGGTCTTCAATAGATGTTTGCCTTTATGAGGGACCATAATTGGCAATGTTGAATAGTTGAGGGACTAATCTTGCCATTTCTTCAAAGTTGAAGGACCTTTTTGCAATTTTGACAAACTTAAGGGACCAAACTTGTAATTATGAATACACAAGGGTTTTAAGTGTCATTTATTCATTGTTTGAGGATCAATATTGCATATCTTAAAGTCTTCAAGGGTAAATCTTGGATAATTCATGAACTAGGGCCCGGTTCTTTATACGGCTTCGTTTCTCGTGTCCGTTTTTCCTTGTTTCTTGTGATCTTTTGTCTTTTTCACGATATCCATACCTAAAATACACAAGTAAACAAACACAAGCATATATATATGGTATTTTATGACATTTTAGTGCATTTAAAACCAGAAAAGAACGATGAGATCATGTATAAATGCCATCTCATTAGTGAACCTTCCATAGTTCATCAAGAGGTTCATTCTAGTGATGATGGAGGAGGCTATGTGTAAAACCTGTAAATTCAGGTTTTGACTATGTCATCATTGTATACGTCACTTTATGATATCTGAATATATATTACCACCTTTGCATGAAATTATTTGAGCAATGATATGCATCATGCACAACATACATTATTTTAATCATCAAAACATGGGGACATTTAAATCTCATAGCATGCATTGTGATTTTCATCACTTAATAACAAGGACAGTCACATTTGGATGACTATATTTTATGAACATGCAGGACAATAACTAGTCACTCTTTTTTTGAACATTTTAGTTACTTGAACAAACACTCCTAAGCATTCATCACATTGGTTCATAAACCCAAACTCATGATCACAATTAATAAATATTTACTTAAGTATATATTCTTAAGCTTTAAACATATTGATGTGTATATATATTTTTCTTACACTATAAATGAATTTACGTTACGACACCAACTATTATTATATTTAAACATTACCTTTAACCATTTTAACTTACTTAAACTAAGTTGTCATACTTTTAATATAGTAAAGTATTTTCTCATCTAAAAATGACCATACATTCACCAAGGATCCCTAACTTAACTAAAATCAACCTAGACTTAAACATACTCACACAATACTATACCTATACTCCTAATAACTATATTTAGACACAAAAGTTAAACATAAAAATACGCTAAACTCCCTTATAGCCGAATACATATACATACATAACATTTAAATACCAAAAACCCTTACCATTTACACTCTTGACTTTTAAACTTGTACAACCTAGTTATTTAAGTCTTACACTATATGAAACACATTTTCCCTTCCTTTGACTAGCATATACCGCCGGTTTTATTTTAAAACAAGGGCACCATGTACAAACTTGGCATTTAAAACATGTACTAGGTATTACTATGCTTCTATCACATAACCAAGCCACCTAGCACCCCCCTTGTATCATTAGACGTGTAGTAACATGCCTCCACACAACCATTTCACTTGTACAAGCACTACATTCAATTAAAACACTATGCAAGCTATTTTTGTTCCCTTGGAAGCCTTACATGCGACAACAAATGGGATCTCTATGACATTTGTACATTTGCTTGTCATTAAAGCATGTACTCCTAAGGTACACATCCAATATCCTCTAAATCTAACTATCTCTCTTTCTTGCCGTGGCATACCTCAAGCCACGACTCACAATTCACACTCCTAGATATTTAGTGAGCTAACACCCACTTCTCTCTTACCACATTCAAAATTCGGACCATATCTCTCTCACATAATACCTTGAGGCAACGAACACTTGCACCTTCAAATACTTCAAACCAAATCTTGGTTCCAAGGCATTCAGAGCTAGTCAACACCAAGTTCCATAGCATTCAAGATCATCCTAAGTCACCACAAGAGTAACCTGACGTCTAGATCACCAAAACCCTAGTCATCACCTCGTTTTTTTCTTGAAGCAAGTAAGTACAAACCTTCTCTAATCTTTTTCTTATCTATTTTGCTCCTCATGCATGTTTTCACTATAAAAAAGGAGTTGGTAATGCATGCATACGTTGGAAGCTTTTAAACAAACCCTAAACAACATATAAGCCCACGACTTATATGATGTCTATGGGTACTCTTGCCCTTAAAACCCTAAAACGTGTATATTTAAGCTCGTAGAACTTGTTTAAGCCTTAGAGAAATGACTATGCCCTAAAAACTCATAAAGAAGTAAAATAAGCCGAGCCATACAAACTTATATAAGCCACGTCATTTAAGACTAATAACTTGTTAATGCAAGTGATGCCTAAAAACATTATTAGTGTTAACTAATCTTTCTTATTTTTGATCGCAACAAACTATACAACACACTTAGCGTAAAACATAAAACGAATTATTTAACTAACACTATCATCTGTTGGGAATAAAATTAGCTAAGTCACTTGAACGCTGACAAGAGGAAATTGGACGCTGACAAGAGTAAACGAGGCGCTGACAAATGAGACGCTGATAAGAATTATCAAGGCGTTGACAAGAAGAATCTTAAAGACAAAGACAAGGACTAAATCTGCCAATGATGAATTCTTCAAGGTGGTGGACAAAATATGAAGATAAGAATTCAGAATATATTCTTAATGTTTAAAAAGATTTAGTCAATAATTATGTTTATCTTATCTCTTTTCCTAAAATAGTTGATCTTATCTTTTTGTACAAGGCTCCTTAAACCTATAAAAGGAGGCCTTAGGGTTAGACATAAGACACATCTCACCTACACCTCTACCACATATCTCATAAAACTTTCATTGTAATCTTTCATTGTTATTATTAATCAAAGTGAAAGTTTGGTATTCATATATTCTGTTTGTTCTTCGTTCTGAGTATTAGTTTCCGCATAATACTTAGATTGTTGAATACACAAAGTTTCTCTACGTGTTATACTTGATTTAATCTCGATAACACAAAGCTAAATCGATCTAAGTTTGGGATCAACAAGTGGTATCAGAGCTTGTTGAGAAACTTTGATTTAAAGAACTAAATCCAATATCGTGAGGTGAACCAGGCTAAGGAAGAAGGTGAAGAAGAATCTGATGATGTTTTCAGTTAAGGCCACGTCTACTTCAAGTTCCACAAGTTCTGATAATGAGGTATGTGATGACTCTTCTTGTCGTTTAAATACTGAAAGACTTAATAAAGAGGTTTTAAGATTGTTAGATGATTTGAGTACTGAAAGATGCAAATTGTCGAACTATCAAATTGCTCTCACTAAAACTGAGAAGACAGTTTCTGAGTACAAGAAAATGGAGTTTGACTTAAAAGATCAAATCAATATTTTAAAACATGATTTAAACTCTAGTATGGATATTAGAAACATCATGGAGAGAGTCAATGCTGAATTACAGGTTAAGTTAGATGAAACTATTAAGAATAAGGATAATGTTGGCCTTTAAATTCAGAGATTTGATAAGGCCACACAAACCCTAGGAGAATGTGTTAATAAACAAAGGGATCCTAAGTACATGTCTGGGATTGGGAAGAAAGAATATGTTGTTGTTCCTCCACCTGCTGGGAACTTCTATGGTGTCCATAGAAAGGATCTATCTTGGACTGGTATTCCAGAACTCCAAGAAGAGGAATTTATTCCTCCACCTAGAGTCCTTTCCCCAGTTGAGGAATATCAACAAAAGGTTATTGATCTAGAAGAGTGGAAAAAGGCCAACCCCACTTTGTTTGTTAAAGGTGGGATACTTAGTGAGAGTCCATATGTGCCTACACCCATTGAGAGTCCAGTAGTATCTACACCTATCACTGTGACCAATCCCATCACTGGAAAAGCTGTTAATCTTGGCTCCCCAATTAAGAAACAACCTAGTGTTAAATACGCTGAAATGTATAGGAAACCTAGGTCGTTCAGAAGCCAAGCAATTGTTAATGGGACAAGGTTTTATCATTCTAAACCTAAGTTTGTGTCCAAAAAGGCTTGTTACTCATGTGAGAGCATCTCACATTTGGCCTATAATTGTGTGAGTGGATACAATTCATTCGCTGACAATAGGTCATCCAATGTCAACCATAGACCTTTTGTCCACACTAGACCACAGGCTACTAGACCAGCTCCTTTCTTCTCTAAGGCAGCTAATATCCATGGACAAAGGCCCTTTCAAAAGACCAACACTTGGTCAAACATACAGTATGTTCCTGTAGCAAACCCTAATTTGGGCGCTGACAAGAACAAAATCAGCGCTGACAAGAACAAATTCAACGGTGACAGGAGCAAATGCAGCGCTGACAGTTCTAAGGTTAGTATGAGACCTTATGTTAGACCATCTAAACAAAGATACTTGGTTAATAAGGGTCAAGGGTCTGAAGCATCATCCCACTTAACTTGGAAACCTAAACAAGAGCAAAACTCTAATTTTAATGGTATTTCAATGACTTGCAATAGATTTAAATATCTTGAGAAGGTCATTACTAGTCTTATTGGAACAAATTGGGCGCTTAGGTCACAAAGGGATGAACAGGCATTTGTGGTAAAGAATAATACCACTCTAGTTGAACAACTAGACCGATCCAAGTCTGACAAGGCTTGGATCTCCAAGGAAAACTAATTTGTTTTCTTTTTGAGCAGCCTATCCAAAAGCAGGTTAATGATCAAGGATATTGGGATATTGGATGCTCAAGGAACATGCATTGTCGGTCTTTCCACTGTTATTATTTTTCTCCACTGACATGTTATCTCTACTCATTATTTTGGGAAAGGGTAGCCTCTGTTGGTGTGTTTTTGTGGTTTTTGTCTAACTATGCAGGAAAATGGAGCTACATTTGGATGGATACAATGTTGCAAACTTTTATTTATGATGGTTGGAATGTTTACATTCCTATCTTGAAATAAAATTTTGCTTCTTCACATATAATGATTTGTATGCTTCTGTTAAGGGGAGGTAAACCTCTAGGTTTTTGGGTACTCTTAGAGCACTCTTGCATAATTCTAGATTGTGTCCATTGGTGAGTGGGGGTTAGAAATAATGAAGGCTCTTTCCTTATGAAATTGTTGGAATTTCTAAACCTCGAGGCACTGTAGCATGCACGTAGTTTATTTTACATGCATGTTGCCAAGACTTCTGACCTAGAATTGGGTGTGGTCGTATGGGTGACTTGGGGTAGTTATTATTTTTGGGTTACTTGGGGAATTGCAAAGGTTTTATATGAGTCAACTTTCTCTTTGGGGAATTTGTGAACAAAGGACTCTAGAGTTCATATGTGTCTATCATGCTTTTGCATGAGTGTATGCATGAATAGTGTTTATCACTCTTGCTTATTAGAGACTAGTTAATTTCCTTAGGATTATTATCTTTGTTTATGTTCTAACTAATGTTTTCCATTCTCAAGTTCATTTTATGCTATGACATCTTAGCTGATGTGATTAATAAACTTCTTTATAGTCCTAAAATGTTTCATCACCCTTTCATTTTTCAAATTTTTGGATATCTGGAAGCCTAATGATCATTGAGATGTTTTTCCTAGTGATTGACATCTAGTAGCAGCAGAGATCACTTTCACAAGGGTGTATAGTTTTATGGAGATGGCTGAGACTATTTGCACTAGCTTTAATGCAGGTCAAGTCAGTCTTATCATCAGTAAGTCCATCCCCATGTCCTATGAATCAACATTGAGGATTTATTTCCTGAATGTGGATGAGGACAGTATGAAACCTTTGACATTAATGGAATTGACGAAAATCTGTATTAGCTTTTAAAAGCATAATACAGAAATGGTACAAATTGTCAAGGATCACAGTTTTGAACTGATAGACTTGTCGTTTTGGAAGCTGAGGCAAGGAGGACGTTCTTAGTTCCGTCCTTGTATTTTGATCTTGGAGAGGAGTCTTAAAAAGGGGAGGATCAATCGAATTTGAGTGACAAAAGTAATAAAGAAAGCTCCAAAGAATCTACAGGTGTTGAACATGATTAAGACCAAGTGAAGGCTGCCTATACAAGTGATTTGAGTGATTGACTTTGTGAGGTTTATTCATACACAAATTCAAGGATAGAGCATGTTTATAAGAATCCTCTCTGTATGTTTTATTTTATTCAGAAACTTGATTACTAGAGTAGATATCAAGTTTAGGGGAGGATTGTTGGGAATAAAATTAGCTAAGTCAATTGAACGCTGACAATAGGAAATTGGACGCTGACAAGAGTAAACGAGGCGCTGACAAATGAGACGCTGATAAGAATTATCAAGGCGTTGACAAGAAGAATATTAAAGACAAAGACAAGGACTAAATCTGCAAATGATGAATTCTTCAAGCTGGTGGATAAAATATGAAGATAAGAATTCAGAATATATTCTTAATGTTTAAAAAGATTTAGTCAATAAGTTATGTTTATCTTATGTCTTTTCCTAAAATAGTTGATCTTATCTTTTTATACAAGGCTCCTTAAACCTATAAAAGGAGGCCTTAGGGTTAGACATAAGACACATCTCACCTACACGTCTACCACATATCTCATAACACTTTCATTGTAATCTTTCATTGTTATTATTAATCAAAGTGAAAGTTTGGTATTCATATATTATGTTTGTTCTTCGTTCTGAGTATTAGTTTCTGCATAATACTTAGATTGTTGAATACACAAAGTTTCTCTACGTGTTTTACTTGATTTAATCTCGATAACACAAAGCTAAATCGATCTAAGTTTGGGATCAACATCATCAAGGTAATAATCATATCACTAACTGTAACACCCCCAACTTCGGTCATAACAGCGGAAGGGTCATTGCGTGTTACTATCATGGTTCAATCTCATAATCATAGAAAACGGCTCAAAACGAGTCGTTTTAATAAAAACATCCATTCATTTTCATTTAACAAAAAAACTTTTCATACGGTCCCAGATAATTTAAATTTTACAAACTCAATAAATAATAAAAGATTCTTTGAATGGATATAAATTTTAAAAGCGGGCAAAAACATTTCAATAAGCAAGCTTCACGAAACCGCCTTCCTCGAGTGCCTTCTATATGGACCTGAGATAAAACATGTTAAAAAGTCAGCAAAATTTGCCGAGTGAATCTATAGAGTTTAATTTAAATAAAGAGAACACAAGTATTCAAAGATAACCTTCCATGGTTAAATAATTTATCAAAGACAATTATTTTGTACGAACATAATTATCGTGTCATTACATAAGTCTCGTGACATTGAACGTTAACATATATTATTTCAGCCCAACACACCTAGCCAGGTGCGTATATTTCTCTTATACAATGCATCCGATGTTTCATTACAAGTGCATCACAACACCACGCGAGAGCTAGTTGCGACCGGACTAGGCGTCACCCCGATAGATCTATCCATAGCATTAGCGTTACTTCGATTAACAATTCACGATTCATGGGTCTTTTAAGGCTAAACAAACTTATGTAATAACTTTCATCTAAACATACAATTAAGTTCTTTGTGTTCAATTTTAAAACAATCATGTGTTTACCACAACTTATAGTTGTACATTTCAATTTCAATAATTACTTTTCAAGTAAATAGGGTTCCCACAACTTCTCGTTGCACCCATTAATAGGATTTCCACAACTTCTCGTTGTACCGATTATTTTAATAAAACAAGCATGTTATCCCCCTCGCGGGTTTTATAAAACAAGTAAACATGTTAAAAGCGAGGCTATAGACTCACCTTAGCCAATAGTGGTAATGAGACGATCGCCGACGATTAATGATGCCCGTTTAAACACGAAAACCACAACCTACCAAATAAGACGCGTTCGTTAATAATCGACTTAAGTATAAATCATACTTAAATAATATAAAAATAAAAATTACATAACAAAAACAATCCCCAAAAACTTAATAATACAAGTGTTATTACTATACCCTTTTATTCAACACTATTCTTTTAAACTCTTGCACTCACGATAATGACCCGTCTTAAGACGCCAAGTCAACGCAAGTCAAATTATCATTTTACTTCCCTCAGACCAGTAACTAAGTCATTTATATAATGAATTAATACATTAGTAAATCACCATGTCCAATGGCGAATACTCAACTCACGCCACATAATTATTGAACTACGTGTCCAAAATACCAATCAGCATGTACACTCCAAATGTACACACTAATCTACCCTATCTAGACTTGTCCGATTTCGACGAAACTTGGTCACAAACTCACACATAACATTAAGAAGACTCAGTTCAAGTTTCATTCAAAAATATTAATTCTAAGACCTTCTGCCCGACACACCTTTGTGTTATAAAAACTGGACAGTTTTACGCCTTTTCCTCGTAAAACCATTTTGACACATCTAAACAATTCCGTTTACAAAACTGACACTCAGGTTTGAAAATAGACTCATGACCTGAGGTTTAGCAACTTACATCAGTCCTTGAACATTTTAAAACTCATTCTATAGTCCCCGAGATTCGATCCAAATATCGACAACAATTTTCGGATTGTGCCGATACCCGTCTCCCGGTACACAAATACTAAAAGTAACATAACTTTTCGCTCGTAATGAGTTAGAAGCTCATTCAAGCGGCAAAACGAGCGTCTTGAAGATTACTATAACAATATCAAATAATATAAGCATATCTCAGAACTTAAACCCACGAAATAATCTGTTGTAAGCTGCTGTCCCAAAATACCTTTTTTGAAATCAAGTCAAATGAATTTTCCAACACAATCTACTTAATTCCACACTCCTAATATCATCATACTAACACTCTAACACCTTGACCTCTAACACACTTGCATGATCATCTCTCATAAGTCACCATCAAAAATTCAAACATGCAATAGTAAAAATAAAAAAATATAACCATAAACATGATCATACAACAATAAAATAAGATCAAACAACCTTGTTCTTCAATAAAAATTTAAAAGATTAAAAAGTGGATGCATGTTAAAGAAAATTATACCAAAATGTAGCTCTTTGAATTTGTAGAATGGGTCTTTGATTTGTTTTGGAGGATTCAAGCTAGAAAAATCACAATCTTGGTGTTTATATGGGGAGGGGGTCACGGCATAGAAGAAAAAGAAAGAGAGAAGAAAGATTTTTCTAGTTAGTGGAAGTATGTTTTTAATTTTAAAATTTAAAATTATTTATATAGTGGGTGGAGGGCTAGTTTTGCCAATTTGTGATAGTTTTGGTCCAAAATGAAATTAAATA
The DNA here is from genome assembly GCA_025667525.1 of Glebionis coronaria. NCBI lineage: Eukaryota > Viridiplantae > Streptophyta > Magnoliopsida > Asterales > Asteraceae > Glebionis > Glebionis coronaria. The sequence continues at coordinate 209,542,818 of CM046882.1, read as the reverse complement.
GTTGTAAGGGTAGAAAATGTAAATATTAAATTTTGAAAATATTTACGGGACTCGGGTTTCGTAAAAATACTTTTTAAAAGTTAAAATGCTTCTTAAAAATAATAATATCACTTCGACACGACTTAAAACGTATTAAATCGAAAAAGTCGAAAATATAAAATATCGAGACAATCAATAATAACGTAAATTTTTGGGCATTCGTCGGTATCGCGATCATTAGTAGTTCTCGTCATTCGTTAAAACGTAAAACACGAGAAATAAAGATAAATACAATAAAATCATTCGTATGAGAATTTGAGAATATAATATCGATAATTAATATTTTTCTTGTCAGTTTTCATCGAAACGACATTCTTACGTTACGTTTCAAGTCATAACCTTCTTGGTTAATCGAAAACTTAAAATTCTCATTAAAGTATACACGTAATACGTAATAGTCGAGATTAAAATAACGACCTGAAATTGACGGATTGTCACATTATCCCCACCAAACTTGGATCTTCGTCCCGAAGATCAACTTGCGGTCTTCCTCGATCGCTCGTTGAAATCAAAGAGTTAAATGTATTTTGGTCCTCGTCTTGAGTTCCATCACACATGACAATAGGAATTCGACTTTCCTTCGGTTGCCTAATGATAGGTGTGTAAACACCCATCCTTTTACAACTTAATTCGGGCTAAAACGAGACCAAAACACGTATTTAATATCATTTGTTTGGAATTATGCGTGGTTTTTGTGTTTATTGTGTTTTCAGAGCCAACCGGATGAATACTGAAGAAAACATGGGATTGCACGGGTTTTACTGAAGAAAAAGACTCAAGATAAAGTCTATTGTCCAAGAGATGCAAAAGATTTGAAGTCACTGGGCCTATTCGAAGATTTATCGAAGAAAAGGACCAAAGATGGAAGATTTATATAAGTCGAAGAAACTCAAGTCTATTAAACGAAGAAATTAAAAGACGAGTTGAATTTAATCGACGACAAATCCCGAATCAGAATCAAAAACGGAAACTTTTCTGAAAAGACGAAAAGACAAGAAGAACGGGAGAAAGCTCACTCACCAACCAAAAGACAAGGCTATAAATAGCCCTCCCCTCACACATTTAGACAAGTTTTTAGTTTTTTTTCTTCCCCACTCTTTCTCTCTGTTCCGTTTCATCACCATCACCACTAGGGTGATTGGTGATTTTAATCTTTGTTTTCCAAATCTTGTTATTTTAATTCTTGTTTGATCTTGTTAAAACATTAATCATTCAATACAAAGTCTTGTTTAATCTTTCCATTTAATCTTGTTCATCTTCATCTTTATCTTCAAGTTCTTAAGTTTTTATTTTTCTTGATTTGATCTTCAAAAGTTGTTGGGATTTGTGTTTTTATTGATGGGATTAGTAGTTTATGGTTAGTAGATGCTTTGTGATTGATTTATTTAAGTTTTTGGTTAAAAATTTGGTGATTTTTGGATTAAATCGTTTTTCCTTGTTCTTCGGTATTTTAACTGTTTCTGGGTTTCCAGACTTCCGAACCAAATTAAAAGTTCCGAATGAAGCTTGAACTTCCGAATCAAGCAAAAGTTCTGGATGAAGCTTAAACTTCCGAACGAAGCAAAAGTTCCGAATCAGTTTGTCTATTAAAAGTTCCGAACCAGTTTTCTTAAAAACTTCCGAACCAATCCATAAGTTCCGAACCGATTTTCAGACTTCCGAACCAAAGACTTCCGAACCAGTAAGTTCCGAATCAAGGGACTTCATTCGGAAGTCCAAAACTTCCGAATCAGTAAGTTCCGGATGAGTGTAAAAGTTCCGAATCAGAAACTTCCGAGTGAGTCTACAACTTCCGAATGAAGGATAAGTTCCGGATGAATCCAAAAGTTCCGAACCAAGCACAAAGTTCCGAATGAAGCTTAACTTCCGAATGAACAGTAACTTCCGAATCAGTTATCTTTTGGGTATTTTAAAGTTTTACTGTTTCTTTACCATTTCTTTACTGTTTCCTTGATTTAATTTTAATTTTATTTTAATCTTAATTCTAATTTAAATTCAAGTTTAAATTCAAGTTTTTATTAATCATCATTAAATTAATTATCTTTGATTTAAATTTTTATTTCCATTTTTTATTAGATTAGAAAACCAAACCCTTTTATTTAGTAACCAAGAACAATCATTCCACTAAAGACCGAGATCAATTCGAGAGGATTCCGAGAGATAATCTGAACCCATAGCAAAAACCAAGTATCAAATGGCGCCGCTGCCGGCTCTTCTCGTTAAGATCAAAAGTTTTTTGTGAGAACTTTGATTTTGGGATCCGTTCCCCGTGAACGTTACTTTTTCAAGAAAATTTTCAAAAACAACTAAAAAAAAAATAATATAAAATTTTCAAAAATAAAAAAAAATAAAAAAAAAACATAAAAACCAAAAATATTTGTGCTTTGCTTTTCTTTGTTCGTTCTTTTGCAGGTGTATGCGCACTCGATCCACGTCCTATCAAGAGCCCGAGCCTCTCGATCACTTAGACATGGCCGGTGTACCACCTCCAAACAATAATAACAACAACAACCCACCTTTCAACAACATGAACAATAACAACAACAATGAGCCTCTTCCGGATAATCGCCCGATGATTGAACTGCTGCAAGCTCATGTCGATGGCAACACGGATCCAATTGTTATACCACTAATTTCTGCCAACAATTTCGAGCTAAAATCAGGCTTTATCCAGATGGTCTCCGCTCAACCGTTCTTGGGACGAACCATTGATGATCCACATGACCATATAAAGAGATTCTTGCAACTCACCAACACGGTCAAGTTCAATGGTGTTCCACAAGAGGTTATAAGGTTACAACTTTTTCCCTTTTCTTTAGAGGGACAAGCCCGGCATTGGCTTGCTAAGGAACCGCCACAGAGTATTCTCTCGTGGACGGATTTGGAAACAAAGTTTATCAACTACTTTTTTCCACCCTCTCGTACTACCGCTTTGCGGAATGAGATCATAAATTTTGAACAAAAGTACGATGAGTCATTCAGTGAATCTTGGGATCGTTTTAAAGATCTTTTAAGAAAATGCCCACAACATGGTTTTACCAAAGTACATCAAATTAATACTTTTTACAATGGTTTAAGCATGAGTGATCAAGATTCAGTGAACAGTGCCTCGGGGGGTAATCTATTGGCTAAGACTTCCAATGCTGCTTGGGACATTATTGAGAACAAATCTCGTGTGCAAACCAAGAGTGTTCGGACCAATGTCGCTAGTGCTAGCACTAATGACAGCGACAAGCGATTAGACAAAATCACTACGGTTCTTGAATCGCTTGTCACCCACACCAACAGCAACAACGCCAAAAACGCTCAAGTGAACGCTGTCAGCCAACCTTGTGAGATATGTGGTGGTCCTCACTCTTACACAACTTGTACCGCCACCCACGATTACCCTGCTGAGAATGTGAATGCGGCATATGGCACCTATCCTCAACCTGCTTATCAAGCCAGACCTCAAGGTGACCGTAACTTGCTTAGCTATCGATCCAACAACTATCTTTCACCACCTGGTTTCCCTCCTACCAACCCAAACCAACAACAAAACCTTAACCGCCCTCCTCAACAACAACAACAACCTCGACAACCATACATCCCTCCTCACAAGCAGCAACAACCACCTCAACGTAACAATCAAGTCTACCAACAACCTGCTTACCAACCACCTGCATACAATGCTCCTCCCAACCAAACCACCACTGCATTACACCAAGAGGTTGCAACCTACATGAGAACCAATGATGTGATAGTGGGAAATCTCCAAGAGGAAGTGCGCAATTTGAAAGCAGACTTGGTCAAGCAAGGAAATGATTTGAGAGCCGATATGAGAAATACGTTGGATAGCCAAACAAATGACCTGAGGAACATGATGGCTAGTTTCTTCCAATGTAATCAACCCTCTTCTTCGGGTACTCTTCCGAGTAATACCGTTGCGAATCCAAGAGGGGAGATGAAAGCAATCACCACTCGAAGTGGCAAAGGTACTAAGGAACCCGAGCTTCCTATACCTCCACCGGTGGTTGTGACTAAGGAGAACGAGTCACCTGCTCCTATTCCTCCTCCTTCTCCTTCCCCAATTTCTCCACCTCTTCTTTCTACCCCTCCTCCACCCATGCTTGTGAGTGATCCTATTCCCCTAAAGCCTTCCTCTTCTTCCAATATACCTTATCCTTCAAGGTTGAGGAAAGAGAAGCAAAAGAGCAAGGATGATATTCAGGCTTCGAATTTCCTTAAAATGTTCAAACAACTGAATTTCAATATCTCCTTCGCTGAGGCTCTCGCTCACATGCCCAAATACGCCAAAATGTTTAAAGACCTTCTGAGCGACAAGGAAAAGCTCCTCGATATTGCCAACACCCAACTTAATGAGAACTGCTCTGCAGTGCTCTTAAGGAAATTGCCAACCAAGCTTGGTGATCTGGGTCGTTTTCTTATTCCTTGCAATTTCCCGGGAGTAGAGAATTGCATGGCCCTAGCCGATCTAGGTGCCAGTATTAATCTCATGCCTCTAAGTGTTTGGAAGCAATTATCTCTCCCAGAGCTAGTCCCCACCAAAATGACTTTGGAATTAGCTAACCGTACGGTTGCTTATCCAGTGGGGATAGCCGAAGACGTCATTGTAGGAGTCGACAAATTCACCTTCCCTGTTGATTTTGTTGTCGTCGACTACGAGATGGACCCCCGTGTGCCACTCATTGTTGGTCGTCCATTCTTGAGGACCGGTCGCACTCTCATCGATGTTGAAGCTGGTGAGCTTATCATGAGAGTGGGTGACGATAAAGTAGTCTTCAACATGGGAAAGCTTTCTAAACAGCCTTATTCTTCCGAGAGTGTTAATTGTATTGACGTTCTTGATGAGGCTTGTGAAGAACATTTCAAAGATGCTTGTAAAAATATTCCTACCTCTCTTCCCCATGTTGAGACCGTTTCCTCTATCGACTCATCACTATCTCTATTTGGAGAAAGTGATTTCCTTTGGAAAGATTTGGAAACCACCCTGGGAGATGTGAATTTACACAATGACGATTCTTCTACCAATTGGGATGAAGATCTCAGCTTCATTGCTAACCTTCTTAAAGAAGACAATCCTTCCCCTCCATCTCCCACTGTCATTGCTATCAATACTCCGACTTCGAATACGTCTCACGTCGAAAATCCTCCGAATTTGGAACTTAAGGAGTTGCCGCCCCATCTTGAGTATGTATTCCTCGAAGAAGAGAAGAAGTCGCCAGTCATCATTGCTAAGGATTTGAAGGATGAAGAGAAAGCCCGACTTGTCGCCGTGTTGAAAGATCATAAGTAGGCTATTGCTTGGAAGATTTCAGATATTCGTGGAATTGATCCTCACTTCTGCACACACAAAATTCTCATGGAGGACGACTTTAAGCCCACAATTCAAAGTCAACGAAGGGTGAATCCAAAAATCCATGAAGTCATCAAAACAGAGGTTCTCAAACTTCTTGATGCGGGTATGATTTACCCTATTTCGGATTCACCATGGGTTAGTCCAATCCATTGTGTGCCCAAGAAGGGCGGAATAACCGTTGTTCCCAATGAACACAACGAGTTGATTCCCACTCGTCTCGTTACTGGGTGGAGAGTTTGTATAGACTACCGCAAACTCAATGATGCCACGAGAAAGGATCATTTCCCTCTACCTTTTATGGACCAAATGCTTGAACGTTTAGCCGGTAATGAATATTACTGCTTTCTTGATGGTTTCTCGGGTTATTTTCAAATACCCATCGATCCCCAAGATCAAGAGAAGACTACATTCACTTGTCCCTATGGCACATTTGCTTACAAAAGAATGCCTTTTGGCTTATGTAATGCGCCCGGGACTTTCCAAAGGGGTATGTTAGCTATCTTCCATGACATGGTTGAACAAACCATGGAAGTCTTCATGGATGATTTCTCGGTCTTCGGGGATTCCTTCTCTTCTTGCCTTGCCAATTTGGAACGTATGCTAAAGAGGTGCGAAGACACTCGCCTAGTTCTGAATTGGGAAAAATGCCATTTTATGGTAAAAGAAGGCGTCGTGCTTGGACATAAGATCTCGAAAGCCGGTCTTGAAGTAGACCGTGCTAAAGTCGATGTTATCGCAAAGTTGCCTCCACCTTCAACCGTGAAGGGTGTGAGAAGTTTTCTGGGTCATGCGGGCTTCTACCGTCGATTCATCAAAGATTTTTCGCAAATCGCTCGCCCGATGACCCACCTCTTGGAAAAAGATACTCCTTTTATCTTTTCCAAAGAGTGCCTTGAAGCCTTCAACTCGCTTAAGGATAAGCTAACTAAGGCACCCGTCTTGGTTACCCCTAATTGGGAGCTTCCCTTTGAGTTGATGTGCGATGCTAGCGATTTTGCTATTGGAGCGGTTCTTGGACAAAGAGTGAACAAACACTTCCAACCGATCCATTACGCTAGCAAGACAATGACAGGGGCACAATTGCATTATACGACAACCAAAAAAGAGCTTTTAGCTGTTGTCTATGCTTTTGAAAAATTCCGCCCCTATCTTGTCCTTTCTACCACCATTGTGTATACCGATCATTCCGCGCTGAAGTACTTGTTGACAAAGCAAGATTCCAAACCAAGACTTCTTCGCTGGGTTTTGCTGCTCCAGGAATTTAAAATCGAAATTCGCGATAAAAAAGGAGCAGAAAACCTAGCCGCGGACCATCTTAGCAGACTTGAGGATCCTTACCAAGGGGATCATCCGACCAAAGAAATCAATGATTCTTTTCCCTTGGAGACCTTAATGTCTATAAACTCGAAGCCAAATGAAACCCCGTGGTTTGCGGACTTTGCAAACTACTTGGCGGGTGGAATTCTCAAGGAAGGGTTGTCGTCCCAACAAAAGAAGAAGTTCTTCACCGACATCAAGACTTACTTTTGGGACGACCCTTACCTATTCAAACAATGTGCCGACCTGATTATTCGCCGATGTGTTGATGGACCGGCAGCGTCTGAAATCCTTAATGCTTGCCACAAAGGACCCACCGGTGGTCACTTTGGTCCCAATTACACCGCTAAAAAAGTGTTTGATTCCGGATTTTATTGGCCCTCCATATACCGTGACGCTCACGATATGGTTAAACGATGTGATGTTTGCCAAAAGCAAGTCAAAATCACACATAAAGACGAGATGCCTCAGAATTTCATTCAAGAGTGTGAAATTTTTGATGTTTGGGGTATCGACTTTATGGGGCCATTCCCTTCGTCTAAAGGAAACAAATACATCCTTGTAGCCGTTGACTACGTTTCAAAGTGGGTTGAAGCCAAAGCTTTGCCTACTAATGACGCAAGGGTGGTTTGTAACTTTTTGAAAGCTCTTTTCGCTAGATTCGGTGTGCCTCGCGCCATTATTAGTGATCGTGGGACTCATTTCTGCAATGACCAATTTGCTCGAGTCATGGCTAAGTACGGTGTAAACCATCGTCTTTCCACAGCCTACCACCCACAAACTAATGGCCAAGCTGAAATATCCAACCGAGGACTGAAGCGAATTCTTGAAAGGACCGTGGGAGAGCATCGTGCCTCATGGGCTGATAAACTTGATGATGCTTGGTGGGCTTTCCGTACTGCTTACAAGACCCCGATCGGCTGTACGCCTTATCGTCTTGTGTACGGGAAAGCGTGCCACCTCCCCATTGAGTTGGAGCACAAGGCTTATTGGGCCTTGAAGTGGGCTAATTTTGATATAAACAAAGCCGGTGACCTACGCAAGATCCAACTCAATGAGCTCAATGATCTCCGAAATGAGGCTTATGAAAATTCTTTGATCTATAAGGAAAGAACTAAGCTCATTCACGACTCCAAGATCAAAAACAGAGAGTTCCATGTTGGAGACAAAGTCTTACTTTTTAACTCTCGGTTGAAAATCTTTTCGGGCAAGCTAAAATCTCGTTGGTCCGGCCCATTCACCATTGCCCAAATTTTTCCATATGGTACTCTCGAGCTCGCTCAACCTAATGGACCAAATTTTAAGGTGAATGGCCAACGAGTGAAGTTGTACTTTGGTGAGGACACCTCTCAGGAGGTGATTCCATCCCTCACCACGTTCCCCATAAACTAATTTTGGGCCGAGTCAGGCTCGTGACTCGGTTATCAAAAACAAGCGCTCCTCGGGAGGCAGCCCGAGTATCTATCCTTTTATGTTTTAATCCCCTAAGTGGAGGGAGGACTTCTATATGTGTTTGTCTTTGTGTGGTGTGATTACAGGGATAAGTACACTCTTGGAATCTTTGAAGAACCGTGCTCCCGTGTTATCCGAAATCCGGTTCTATCTCTCAACTATCGTGATTCAATTTTCTTCATACTCACATTTGAAATTGATCACGTTAGTCGTCTCTTCCTTAACTTGAGTTAACCAACGTGCACAATGTCATAAGTGTAGGGGAAACTTTTCCCACATGCTTAAACATTGAGGACAATGTTTATCTTAAGTGTAGGGGGGACTTCTATCGAAGTTTTAAGTGGACTTTTCCATGAAAATGCCTTCAATTAACCGGAAAATCATATTTTTCAACATTTTTCAAATTTTTTATTAACTTTGGCCATTTAGTTGTAATTTTTAAATTTTTATCGTTGCTTTCATATGTATATATTCCGCAATAAAGTCAAAAATATTAATAAAGTGGTGTAGCTAGTTTAGAAGTCTTTGACATATTAGGCCCGTTGCGTTTATTTTGACTCAACCCGAATAGACTTATCCAAGTTTATTCTAGCTAGTATCCTTAACCATGTAGACCTTAATTGGTTTATTAGGCTAAGTATCCACGAGTCTCATTACTTGAGATTTTAAATTGTGGAGGACGAGAAATGATAGAGTCAATTATAAGTCGATATTCTTGCGCAAGCTCACTTGGTGTAATTATTTGCCTATTCTCCCATCACTTGCTAATAATTTATCTGCAATAAGTAAGGTCGTACGATTTGAAAAGTTACTTAGCTTCTAGCCCAAGATCGTTTAAAAGTTGCTCGGTAATGATAAGAGTTCATAGCCAAGGCATAACTTATGAAGCGGGGCGCGAAGATTGGCGAGTCCGAAAAGGCCCTAACAAGGCATGAGGATTCAATTTTATTGCTGAAGATCCAAAGTGATGTGAAAAGCATTATTCCTAAAATCAATATGAAGGATCAAGACTCACGACGAAAAGCAATCAACTCCCATAAAGATCATGGAGAAGTCTATCCGAAAAGACCCTAACAAGGTATGAGGATAAATAGATCCAAGTCCGAAAAGGAGGCGGATCGTTGTATCTCAAAATCCCAATTAGAGATTGAAGAAATAATCATGAATTCGTGGTCAACAAAGTTGGAGTACCCCTCAAAAGTCTCCAAGTGAAGAAACTCTATTATGATGAGAAGACCATTATCTCAAGAACGTCTCTCGAAGATATGAAGTATGGAGTACATGCCAAATATCGGCCCGAGAAAGGTCTCAAATCGTGAACCAAGTTATGCCAAGATATGAACTTTTTGATATCCCGAGAAGCAGTTTTAAGAGATTTTGTCCTTTAGCTAACTATTGATCAAATCGTCCTACTTTGCTTTCAGCCCTAATAAACTATCGAAATAAGTCCAAAAATGCATCTTCATGATCATTCTAAGACAAAAATAAAATATAAGAGATACACCTAGGAATAAGGGAGTTTAAGCATTTAATTAAGCCATGTGTGTAAGTGTTTGAATTGCTAACTTATAATAACAATGATCTCGTTTTTAAGCTTAGTTTGGGGAACGTGAAACTTGAGGGTGATAAATCTTCGCAGCACCAAAGCCCTAATGTAAGTCATCGATTTCTTTGCAAGTTATTTCCATGTAGCTATTTTCAAGTGAAAATGGTTTTCTATCCCTTTGTTACCTTTGAAGTTTTATTTCTTTAATTTTTGTTTAGTAGAATTTAAATAAGGCCAAGGTTGATTAATTATGAGGAAAATGTAAAATTGCTTTATCACTAAGCATTGCATGAGGGCATGGCAATGGTTAAGTGTAGGGGATTTGATAGGTGTGTAAACACCCATCCTTTTACCACTTAATTCGGGCTAAAACGAGACCAAAACACGTATTTAATATCATTTGTTTGGAATTATGCGTGGTTTTTGTGTTTATTGTGTTTTCAGAGCCAACCGGATGAATACTGAAGAAAACATGGGATTGCACGGGTTTTACTGAAGAAAAAGACTCAAGATAAAGTCTATTGTCCAAGAGATGCAAAAGATTTGAAGTCACTGGGCCTATTCGAAGATTTATCGAAGAAAAGGACCAAAGATGGAAGATTTATATAAGTCGAAGAAACTCAAGTCTATTAAACGAAGAAATTAAAAGACGAGTTGAATTTAATCGACGACAAATCCCGAATCAGAATCAAAAACGGAAACTTTTCTGAAAAGACGAAAAGACAAGAAGAACGGGAGAAAGCCCACTCACCAACTAAAAGACAAGGCTATAAATAGCCCTCCCCTCACACATTTAGACAAGTTTTTAGTTTTTTTTCTTCCCCACTCTTTCTCTCTGTTCCGTTTTATCACCATCACCACTAGGGTGATTGGTGATTTTAATCTTTGTTTTCCAAATCCTGTTATTTTAATTCTTGTTTGATCTTGTTAGAACATTAATCATTCAATACAAAGTCTTGTTTAATCTTTCCATTTAATCTTGTTCATCTTCATCTTTATCTTCAAGTTCTTAAGTTTTTATTTTTCTTGATTTGATCTTCAAAAGTTGTTGGGATTTGTGTTTTTATTGATGGGATTAGTAGTTTATGGTTAGTAGATGCTTTGTGATTGATTTATTTAAGTTTTTGGTTAAAAATTTGGTGATTTTTGGATTAAATCGTTTTTCCTTGTTCTTCGGTATTTTAACTGTTTCTGGGTTTCCAGACTTCCGAACCAAATTAAAAGTTCCGAATGAAGCTTGAACTTCCGAATCAAGCAAAAGTTCCGGATGAAGCTTAAACTTCCGAACGAAGCAAAAGTTCCGAATCAGTTTGTCTATTAAAAGTTCCGAACCAGTTTTCTTAAAAACTTCCGAACCAATCCATAAGTTCCGAACCGATTTTCAGACTTCCGAACCAAAGACTTCCGAACCAGTAAGTTCCGAATCAAGGGACTTCATTCGGAAGTCCAAAACTTCCGAATCAGTAAGTTCCGGATGAGTGTAAAAGTTCTGAATCAGAAACTTCCGAGTGAGTCTACAACTTCCGAATGAAGGATAAGTTCCGGATGAATCCAAAAGTTCCGAACCAAGCACAAAGTTCCGAATGAAGCTTAACTTCCGAATGAACAGTAACTTCCGAATCAGTTATCTTTTGGGTATTTTAAAGTTTTACTGTTTCTTTACCATTTCTTTACTGTTTCCTTGATTTAATTTTAATTTTATTTTAATCTTAATTCTAATTTAAATTCAAGTTTAAATTCAAGTTTTTTTTAATCATCATTAAATTAATTATCTTTGATTTAAATTTTTATTTCCACTTTTTATTAGATTAGAAAACCAAACCCTTTTATTTAGTAACCAAGAACAATCATTCCACTAAAGACCGAGATCAATTCGAGAGGATTCCGAGAGATAATCTGAACCCATAGCAAAAACCAAGTATCACCTAACTTCCTTATCGATAATATCAACAAGTACTTTGATGAAATGCAACTCACCGTCGATTCATACTTCATCAAGAGATATAAAAAGATCTCCGTCAGGAAGGAATTTCTTTAGGTTCGACATATGAAAAGTATTGTGAATTCCTTGTAGCTCTCGAGGTAATTTAAGTTTTTCATGCCACCAGACCTACTCTCGATATCATCTCGATGGTCCAAACTAACGGGGACTTAACTTCCCACATTTTCCAAAATACATAACACCTTTTCGGGGTGATAGCTTTGGCATAACTTTTCCACCGACCTCAATTTCCAAAGTTTTTCGCTTCACGTCGTCATAACTTCTATGTCTACTACAAGCAGAAAACAATCGATTCTTAATTAGCACGATCGATTTATTTATCAAATAAAATGAGCAGAGTCAATCAATCAACATTGACAGAAATCGAGTCATATTCAGACTGAGTTTTCGAGAGCTTAACAATGAATCCATTGTAATTTGCTCCAACTTCACGAATGATAACGAATAACACAATCGTAATCACATAAAAGGCTTATTTACCTTTTTTATTCCAGAATACATTGTAGGCTCTTACTATCGGTGGATACCGTACATTAGTGCCAGACAATTAATGTCTCAATAGACGAAGAGTAAAATCACCGCACCCAATTACAAGTCATGGGTTGTGTAGTTTCCTCATTCTTCCTAAGTTTCCTACAAGCATATACAAATCAAACAGCTCTAAATCCTTCAAGAGATATATCACGATCAACAACAAAATCTTCACTTCTTTCAGGTAACAATAAGATCTGCGTGTCACAGAGTTTTCTTTTCATGGTTTGAAAAGCTTTCTCTTCATCAATGCCACACACATACGGTTCATTCTCTGAGTTAGCTTAGTTACTGGTTTTGATATCAAAGAGAATCCTTCAATAAACCTTCAATAATAACCAACCAAACCTAGAATTTGTCGTACTTCAGTTAGAATAGTTGGAACATTCAAATTTTCGATGGCTTCAATTTTCGCAGAATCAACATGTATGCCACTTTCGTCAATCGCATGACAGAGAAGTTGTATAGAACCAAGCCTAAAATCACACTTTAAGAATTTTGGGTACATCTTTTCGTTCTTTAACAAATTCAAGATAATACCTAAGTGTTCGGCATGTTCTTTCTTGCTCTTCGAGCAGATTAGAATATCATCAATGAAAACAATCACGAATTAATCAAGATACGGCTTACACCTACAATTCATTAAGTCAATACAGCAGGTGATCTGGTCAAACCAGAAGGCATATCACTAAACTCATAATGATCATCACAAGTTCTAAACGCCATAAAAGGAATATCTTCCTCGCGTATGCGAAGTTGATGATAAGTAAAACAAAGATCAACCTCGGAGAAAACACCAGAATCTTGGAGAAAACACGAGAGTTTTGAAGTTGATCAAATAGATCATCAATTCATAGAAGCGGGTAACAATTCTTGAACGTTAGCTTATCCATCTCTCGGTAATCGATACACATATGAAACGAATCATCTTTCTTCTTAACGAATAGAATAGGATTTCTACAAACTGACGAGCTCGGTCGAATAAAACATCTATCTGATAGTTCTTAAAACTGCACATATAATTACTTCAACTCAGATGGTGCTAATAAATATGGCTCATGTGCCACAATTGCAACACCAGGAATTAGATCAATTAGGAATTCTATTTGCCTTGGAGGAGGAAGCCTTGGCAAATCTTCCAGAAACACTTCAGAATAGTCAGAAATGACTAGAGTAATTCTACTTACTTCTCTTACGATTCCTTCTACGATACCTAAGCCATGAATAATCCACAACCTTTTTCAATATACTTACGAGCTCTAATGCACGATAATAATTTTTCAATTCGAAATTATTTTTCCCTTCAGTAACCTCATCAGCCTTGCCTTGAATTATGTGTCCCATGAGCTAATAAGCAATGTAGACAGCTTCACAAATAGCAATTGGCTTATAAGAAATCACATCACCATATATATTCCTGGTCAACCGTAAATATACGGCTTGACCCTGAGGGTTCGGGTTCCATAATTCTTGGACATAAAGGAGTTAACTTATGGAAACACTTGATATATGTACCAATGTTAGTTCCCTTCAGTGTTAGATTGTACAACACTTGCTCCATACTTTGGATATGCTTCGAGGACAAGCTCCTCAGTTAACCGCTCCCTCACCTTAGTCCATGGTGTCCCATAAGTAACGGTACATATGGAAGCAAGTCTGCCATTCCACCAAATTAATGCACGAACTTGGAGAGTAGCGATTTCAAACTGCACCTTATCCCCTTGATTAGGGTCACTGATTCGAAAGACTGACGCCAGCTTTTCAACATCTGACACAATCCTCCATCATCTTTAGTCCCCTTAAGAGTCTACGGTTTGCACATAATGAATGAAGTGTAGTTATAGCCTCTAACTTCGGGCGCATCTGTTCCATCCGTACCACGAACATTATCGGCTCCAGCTTCAGCTCCGGATCCAGATCCATCATTCATGTTGGCCATGAATTTATCTAAAGATAGAACAACTTATTTACTAATAACTTGGCACATTCGTGCTTCAGTCATAGCTTTCATTGACTGCATGAGTCTTGTGTGACGCAAATCAAATCATAATGAGTATTCATTCAATGATTGCGTTATACCACAGAAATTTACAAGAGAAAAGCAAAGAAAGATAATAATAGAACGATGTAGAATTAGGAATCAAAAGATAGTCATTCCATTGATCACAAACTAGTACAAGTCATATTGTCAAACATTATAGATAATCATCGTCTAATGCCATACAACTTAAAAGACTAGTCCTACTAACTGTTGTCACAGTTTAGTTAGGGATTTATGAAAAGATACTACAATTGATAAACTAATCCACAAGATTTTACTAGGTAATTTACATGGCTAAGAAAGCTCCTCGGTCCCACAAGAAGAAGATTTCTTCAGTGTCTTTCAAAGACGCTTGATATCCTCCTCAATTGGTGGTTTTGGAACATCCCCAATACAACCATTTCACGATTAAGGAATTAAAGGAATAAAATCAAAGGATGAATCGAGCAAACGAATTATGAGTCAATAAGAGTTTAATCACGCAGATGCTATATGCTTAAGCCCACACGTTTATGAATCATTATTCCATGGATTGATCAAGTCCTTCCAAATAAGATTCAGAAATTCGTAGTTCAACAATTTATAATTTCCTTGTTCAAATAAATGGCCAATTTATTTCAACGATTATAAATCACTTTATTCAAGCATCGCCAGCTCAATGCGAAAGATCAAGATAGAAACAAATGAGAAACTGATATAACATAAAATGATCAGTGATATGATATGGAATCCTGGTTGGCATGTGAATACCATACAAATCAATCTCAATTCCTAGCAATCAATAGTACCATCTCGGACAAACCTGTTTTTATCAAAACAGTATAATGTCGAAGATTAATGAAAATGCAAATTAAATTTGCGAAACGAAATGAACGAATCGATAAATCAAGAATAAGAACCAAGGAAATCAAAATCATTTCAATCAGAAGAATATCTGCAATAATATTAACCATTTCGTTGGGGTCATGTCTATCCACAATTTAGTTAATCTCGAGAATAACAGGATTCATTTCAGGAATAGCTTCAGTGGTAGCATTAAAATGACTAGAGTGGCTTCGTGACAATCGACGTTGATGAGACTGCTTTTATACATGGTCTCATCGTCCAAATCGGCCTTAAAATGCATAAAATATCATAAAACATGCCAAATATATGCTCGTGTTTGTTACTTGTGTATTTTTAGGTACGGATATTGAGGAATTGGCAAAAGAACACAAGAATCAATCAAAAACGAACACGGGAAACGAAGTCGCACAATGAACCGGGCCCAAGTTTGGATTTTGCAAAAAGACCTTTGAAGAATTGAAGATTGGCAAGAATGGCCCCTCATCTTTGAAGAACTTGTCACATTTGACCCTCACAATATCAAATGTACAAGTATGACCCTTTATGTTTGAAGATATTACAAGATCAGCCCTTGGGAATCAAGAATATACATTTAGTACCCTTGGAAAAGTTTCTGGAAGAGTTTGTGCCAGTTTTGACAACTTGTCAAAAGTTGACAAGGCATAAACAAGCGCTGATGGACTTTATTTACAAAGTGAAGAAATGTTGATAACTTGGGGACCAAATCTGCCAATCCACCATACTCCCACACCCAACCAAAACGCGACACCTCAGCCCTACCCACCCACCAACCCATATCCTACCCAAACCCTTAACCCTACCCGTCCATTACCCATTACCCAACCCGGTTTATTAACTTAAACCTGGTCAAACCTAGTAAACACCTCACCCATTTCCCTCCAAACACTTTATTTAAAAATGTTTATACCCAAAATAGATTAAACACTGGCTTAATCCCCCATAAACCCTAACACTAACCCAGATTAATTTGACCCTTAAACAAAGGGGTTTTCCCTGATTTTGTCCAGATGTTTGATTAACCACTTTCCCACCAAAACCCACCTTCCACCTCATCACAAAACAAACTCACATGCCTTGTAGGACCCTCCCCTGCCCCGTCCCTTTCCCTCAAAACCTACACCCGACCATTTAGCGACCAAGATTGTTCAACTTGGTCCCCAAGGAGTATCCAATGGTTAAGATCAAGTTTTCAAGCTGTCATATCACATGGACACCAACAAGATCACATGGGAGCACAAATTTGACCCGTTTTCAGTCAAGGACTCAAGGGCCTTTTTGGCAATTCATATCTTAGGGTTTTTGTAACTAGAATCTTCTATCTAGTAGTATTTAAAGAGAATGCAGCATGTGCATATCCTTTGTTCCAGTTTCTTAGCAATTTTCACTTGTAATTCCTTTTTAAGAAATTAAAAGTTTGGTGTTTGATAATCTCAAGTGTAATTCCTTTTTAGTGTTTTTAAAAGTTGTGTATTGTGAAAAGGCTAAGGATTCTGAGTTCCATTTTTTTATATTGGTTAACTAATTTTGAGTTCCAAAATTAGTTAAGGTTTTCTGAAATTTGAAGATTTTTTGTAAGAAATTTGTTTCAAGTTTAGTGATTTAAAGGTTCATTTGGTTGGATTAAGTGTTATCAAAACGTGTTAAGAAGTTTTAAAAAGTTTGGAAGAGTTTAAGAAAGAAAGAAAAAGTGAAACAGATTACATATATTGCATAATATACTGTTCTTGTTTGATTTTTCTTAAGCAGGTGGTGGATTTTGTTGATTAATGATCTGCATGCACCCGGGTGCATAAGGAGGTGGATATTCATCCACTAGGGCTTTGGATGTAAAGCCCTAAGGTAAAACCCTTTTTACCTTGTTGAATTTTCAGAAAATATGAAGCTTATATGATTTGCATGATTTTGTGATAGTTGTTGTTAAATCTGGTTTGTATTGTGTTTTCATGTTATGATATGCATGATAAAAGCTTTGTAACTCAGTTTGGTTGTGTTTAGAAAGGATTTGATTTGAAAAAATTGAAAACAAGTTTTTAACAGGGTGTTTGGATTAGCATTTTAGCAGGGTAAAGTTCTTGATGTATGATTTTCAGAGGTGTTAGAGAAGTGTTATAGGTATAAGTTAGGTTGCTTGTAGGTATTAGAGTAGATTGGGACAAAGTTTTGAGCTATTTGTGTGTTAAAAAAGTGAAATAGCCTACTCAAATCTGCTCAGGTCTATTTGTGCTTATTTTTCATAAGTTTTGGTGCTTAATCTTTGTAAATGTGTGAGTGATAGGTTGATTTAAGGTTTGTTATTGCTTGAGTGCTAGTTCAAGAGTGTGTGTGCATGATTTTGTCACTTGAATCTCAATAGGGTGCTAGAAATAAGCTCATAAGTCCCCAGACCTTCTGATTTATCACAGCAACTTGTTATGTGCCTTTTGTGCATTTGATTTGTGATATTGGTGTGCTAAGTGTGCAAAGTTTGCTTGTCTTGACTCCCTTCACTCAGAAAGAGTGAAGGGGTGCCTTGTGTTCCACAAAATCACCATCAAACAACCAAATCCAAGTCCTCTTGGAGTTTCATACTTTGTGAAAAAAGCAAGAACTTAGCCAAATCTGCTAAGTGTTCATAGAAGAAAACTGGCAACGTTTTTGATTATAACTTGTTGAATCTTGCATAAAAAGGATTTGTGTTTGTGTTTTCTAGTCACAATAGAGTACTGGAATCAAGTTTTTAAACTTTAACAAAAAAAAAATATAAATTGCCAAAAAGGACGTGGCCAGGACTCGAACCTGCGCCACTCCTCTCACAAACCAACGTGCTAACCATCTGCCCTAGGGTCTTTGACTGGTATACTCTTACCAAGTCTAATATATAAGGTGTTTGTGTTTTGGGCTTTTCTAAATAAGCCGTGGCTTATTTGCTCATTTTTAGCTTATTGGTTAAGTGTTTTTGGTGTCTTTCATTTTTCCTAGGATTAAAATAGGTTTTAGGATTTTTCTGGCTAAAAATATTATTTTTCCTTTTATTTAATTAATTTTTAGGATTATTTCTATTTTTAAATCTAGAAAGTCTATAAAAAATATTAAACAGTAGTTAAAAAATACAAAAAAATAGTTTTTAGGTTTTTATTTGTATTTTTGAGGTTTACATATAAAAAAGTTTTCAAAAACTTTAATTTTTAATTTTATTTGATTTTAGGTTTTTTATTAAATTTGAAAATTAATATAAAATTAATTAAGAGGTTTTAGAAACTTTAATTTACATTTTCTTCTTAGTTAGATTATTTAGGATTTTTGAGAATTTTTTAGAATTTATTTGAGGACTTTTAATTTTTTAGAATATTTTAATATTATTTTATTCATTAAAATAAAAAGTTTTATTTTTATTTCTTTTTCATTTTTCCTAGATACTAGACATTAAAATAGGACCTTTGTCACTTTCCAAATAATTTTTAGGCTTTTCAATTTATTTTTAGAATTAATTTAAGATTTAATAGTTTTTAATAGTTTTTAGGAGTTTAAAAATAGTTTTAATTGGTTTTAAAATTTTTAAAAATAGTTTTTAGCTTAATTAGGTCATTTTTAAGGTTTACAAACTATTAAATCTTGTTTAGGGCTTTTTAATATTTAAAAGTGATTTTTAGGGCTTTAATTAGCATTAAAAAGTCATTATTAAATTAATTAAAAGGTTTTGGCAAGTTTGGATTTTTTGTAAACTCTTAGAATTTTATTGTGGATTTTTTTAGCAATTTTTAGGAATTTTTAGATTAAAATTTTAAATTTTGCACTTTTTACGTTCTACGTCGTAACTTTCTAGTAGTGTCTTGCCTTATTTTTCTACTTTTTCGTCTTCGTCATTTTTTCTTCTTTTCTTCTAATTAATAATCAAAAACATAATCAATCATTCATTACACAACACACGTGCCTCCTCGAGAGAACGAACTCACCTCATTGGGTCATAAGTGCTTGGTTTTCCTAAACCGACACTTAATACTTACCGCTTTTTGTGTTGCTTTGTTTTTCCTAAAATAAAGTATATACAAAATCACTACATCATTTTTGGCGCCGCTGCCGGGGAGGCGTGTTGTGTTTTGATTGAACATTGTTGTTTTTCTATAATAGCCATAATAGTAATTGTATTAATAGCACTCTATTAATACGTATTATCGTTTTTCGGTTTTTGTGTGAATATTACTACTATATTGTATACGTAGAACAATAAATACACAAGTACTCCAAATACGTGAGCAATCACAACCTTGATTCGGGATTTCATCACTCGATCATTGTATTCGAATCTCAAACCAAAGAAAAAAGGCAAAAATAGATAAATACTTTCGTGAAGCTTAATCTTGATAATACAAACTATAAGGTGGGTATAAGGCGGTTGTATTTCACAACCTAAAGGAAAAAGGCTCTTAAGTGCTTCGCGCCGCCTCGTTTCCTCTGCTTGCTTGTGCGTATTTGATTTTGAGAGTGAATCGAGGGTTTTGCCGCCCAAAGTATTACTACATATCATATATATTTTCTTGGTTTCCATTTGATTAAACCCTCTTGAACGATTTGGTGTTCCACCATCGTTCTAAAGTCATTAGAAGGCGTTCACTCCACGTGATCGTTTTTATTCCTTGAGGCCTTTTTAATCAAGAGATTTGATTAGGGAGGAGATTTGTGGACTCATTGTCTACTCAATATATTCACCAATTCCAAAAAAGGTTAATACAATCAAAAACCACAAAAAAATTGAAAAAACACAAAATACCAAAAAGAATCTTCTTTGCTCGCCTTCTCATTGTACGTGACGTTTATGCAAACTCGCTCTAAAGCTAGACGTGCTCGTAAACGAAGAAACAAATCACTCACTCAATCTAGTGAGGAGTCTCCAAGTGAGGAACCTATTGTAGAACAAGAAGCTATCATGGCTAATCGTACTATGATGGAGTTGCTTCAAGCACCCACCGAGGGTTTTGGAGAGGCCATTGTGATTCCCGCCATCCTTGCGGAGAACTTTGAAATCAAAACGGGTTTAATGTCTATGCTTCAAGCAAACAAGTTTCGCGGTCATGAAAAAGACAACCCACATTATCACATTAGGCAATTTAATCGTCTCACCGCGACAAGCAAGTTTAAGGATGTACCACACGATGCCATTAAGATGATGTTGTTTCCTTACTCGTTAGATGGACCCGCCAAGATTTGGCTTGAGAAAGAACCGCCGAATTCGATTTTGACATGGGCCGATCTCGTGTCTAAATTTGTGAATCAATTTTTTCCACCATCTAAGACAACACATTTGAAAAACGAGATTTCACGTTTTACACAAAGACCAAATGAAAGTTTTTCAATGGCTTGTGAAAGATTTAAAGAAATGTTGCATGAATGTCCACACCATGATTTTTCCGAATTGCATCAAATTGACACTTTTTATAATGGGCTTAATGAACATGAACGAGATTATTTAAATGCCGCCGCGGGTGGTAATTTTTTGTGCAAAACGACCAATGAGGCTTTGAAAATCATAGAAAATAGGTCTAAGGTCTATAGCCCTCGTAACACACCGAGTGTTGCCAATTTGGGCTCGTCATCATCTCGTTCCATTAATGCCTTGCAAGATGAAGCAAATGAGGAGAATCGGTTTCTCGATAGGTTTTCGACTCATATGTCTCATTGGAAAGCTCAAGAAGCTTCAAACACCGCTTCGGTTAAAGCGGTTGCTAAGAGTTGTATTTCATGTGGTGGAGCTCATGATTTTTCCGAGTGCATTACCGCGGATGGTAACACTTCGAATGCTTATGTAGCCACGTGAACTTATAACCAAATCGGTCAAGGTTCACGCCAAAATCAAGCTCCACAAAATCAAAATGCTAATAACTATCGAAACAACAATCAAGGTGGAAATTACCAAGGAAATCAAAGGAATTATAACAAGGGTAATTACCAAAGTGGAAATGGGCAAATTTCTAATCAAAACCAAAACCGTGATTTTCAAACTCCTACTCAAGGTTTTCAAAATGCTCACACTAAAAATTTGCAAGGAGAATTTTTAGATTATGCTAAGGCTAATGATGCTAAGTTTGACAACATGCAACGTGAGATGATTAGCTTAAGATCCGAGTTGAAAAACGAGCTTAAAACCGAACTTGCTAATGGACTTAAAACTCATGCTAATAAAATGGAAGGAAATGTCACACGACTCCAACAAAATCAACAAAAAATGGAGCAAGGACAACATGAGATTAAGCAAGAGTTGTTAAAAGCGGATGCTAGGCAATCTAAGTTTGAAGATCGAATGGCTAAAATGTTTGAAGCTATCATGTGTAAGCCCTCTTCTTCGGGTGGTCTTCCTAGTGATACCATCGTGAACCCGAAAGGAGAATTGAAGGTTATTACCACTCGTAGTGGTAAAACTTTCAAAGAACCCATTTCTCGTCCAAGTACTTCTATGGAGAAGGAAAAAGAGAAAGAACCCGAGGTTGTGGTTGAAAAGGAGCACATTACAAGCCCACGAAGTACCGCTCAAACCACACCTACGGTTGAACCAATACCCATCATGGAACCCGAGATTCCAAGGCTGATGCCTATGCCTAATTTGCCCCAACCCACACCACCTTTACCCTACCCATCAAGACGAGACAAGGAAAAGGCACAAGAACGAAATAATTATCAATTTGAACTCTTTATGAAAATGTTTCGTGACTTGCATTTTAATATAAGTTTTGCCGACGCCTTAGTCATGATGCCTCGATTTGCCGCGAACTTCAAAAGTATGTTGAATAACAAAGAGAAATTGCAAAAATCGTCTAGTTGTTCATCGGTTTTTCTAAGCCGCATACCTCAAAAAGTCGGTGATCCTGGAAAGTTTTTAATCCCATGTGCTATCCAAGAGATGGAAGAATGCTACGCCTTGGCCGATCTTGGTGCTAGTATTAATTTGACGCCTCTCGAAATTTTTAAGTCGCTCAATCTTCCAAATCTCACTCCTTCAAGAATGTCAATCGAAATGGCCGATCATTCTACGATTCTAGCTTGTGGAGTTGCCGAGGACGTCTTTGTGAAAGTTGGGAAATTCTATTATCCCGTGGACTTCATTGTTGTTGATATTCCCATCGATCCTAAAGTTCCGTTAATTTTAGGTCGATCTTTTTTGGATACCTCGAGAGCACTTATCGATGTGCATGCAAGAAAAATCACTCTTCGTTTCAATGAGGAAGAACTCGTCATTAATGCAACCCAAAACTCCACGCTTTCTCATGTTTATTCGATCACATCTTTGTACAATGTCAATCCTATCAAAAACATTTGTCAAAAGATTTCCAATAGAGTTTTAGGAGTTGAGAAAAATGAAGTTCCGTCCCCTCCGCCGATGGAGGTTAAGAGTGTTAAGCCTATGATTCCAATCTCGAGTGAATCTTCGGATGATGAATACGTTGATCCCGATGGGGAGGTTTTCTTCGTTGACAAAAGATTTGAAAACTTGCCACCACCTAAACCAAAACGCTTTCAAAATGTGAGAATTTTTAGTGTGACTAACATTGTTTTAGATACACCAAATATTTTTGACATAACTAAATCGGGTTTTCACAAGGAGAGTGTTAAGGATGAAAAAGGAAAAGATTTTGAATCTAATTTAAAAGATTTTTCTACAATTCTAACTCCGTCATCACCGCGTTTCTTGAGTACTACAAGCTCGTCTTCTCCTTTTGACGATGCTTTGTGTGGACCTAGTGTGGGGGAAGCCCCTTATGTTCCCTCCCCTTTCTCCACCGAGGACGAGATATTTGATCCTGGAATTGCTTATATAGGGAAATCTCGGTCTTCCACCGATGCAATAAATGGAAAATCTTTTCATTTGATTGGTGCGAGTCTACCTCGAGTAGCTCAATGTTTTGCCTTACCCATTGTCCCACCCTTCTATTTCTTCTATCCTATTTTCTTCTATCCCATTGGGATTTGTGTTGGAGTTGTGTTGTCTCGTCTTTCATCCGAAAACGAGGACGCTATCTTTGACCCCGGTATACGTTTATCGGATTTTTAAAGTACTCCACGTACTTTTGGGCCTTGTTTATCATGTAAGCCCCACCAAAAATGACCTTACCATGATTATCCCTAAATGATCACATTTACGGGGATTCGAGTCGAGCTTTTGACTCGGTTATCAAAAACAAGGTGCCTCGTGGGGGAGACCCATGCTTATCCATGTACATATTATTGCTTTCTAATTAGTGTAATGTGAGGGGGTTTGTGCCCTTCCAACCTTTGTTCCGTGGTTGTTTGTGAATTGTGTCTTTTAGATCATCATCTTCACGATTGGAGCCTCTCGTGTTCGTTTCATGGGAGCACTCGATCGTTTGCTTTGGAGGCCTTTCCCAATATCCATCATTATATCCTTTTATGTTCTAACCTTAGGTTTTTAGCACACTTCATAAACGGCTTTTAACTTAATGGTTACACCCTTTCCATGCTAGATTAGGCATTCGACTACGTCTCTAGTATGGGGGTGTTTGCACCCCTAGACTCGAAACATTGAGGACAATGTTTAACTTTAGTATGGGGGGGTGAATAGATACTTGCCTTGCCAAACCTTCACGCTTTCCAAAGTTTATCATTTTGTTTCTCGTTTTGTTGCAAAATAAGGCTAAAAATGGCCAAATTTTAAAATTTTTCTCATGTTTCATAAGTGTTTGAAGACACGAATGTAGATTTTCCGATGGCGAGAATAAGAGTAATTTTTGACTCGACCGTGCGTGTTGAGCACTTAGCTTAGGTTCCTTAACTACACATTAGGCTAAGTCTCTTAAATGAGGATGAGAAATGATAGAGTTAATTATAAGTTACTATGCTAAACGTAGAGTACTCGTATTCTTTCAAAAACTCATGTGTTCTCGTTGTTTGCTTATTCTCCCTTCGCATGTAAATATTTTTTGCTTAATAAATATTGATTTAGCGGTTTAGTTTTGATTGTTGGGTTTCTAGTCTTTTCTAGTATCTTCCGTGTAATTAAATTGGGAAGACATTAAGGTATCGACAGCGTCACGGTTTTGAAGTATTGGCACCCAAATAATCGAAAGCTTCACCTAATAATAAGATTTCAAGTGCTCACCTAAATCAAGCAAACAATTTGAAAGCCCCACAAGGCCTAAAATCTATGCAAAAATTGAAAGTGAATCAAGCCTTAATCTTCGAAGCTTTAAAGATCCAAAATTCGCTTTAGCGTGAGGATATACGTCTTTGGCTAATAAAACCACCGATGAGGCGGATAATAAAAGGCAAGGCAAGACCGAAGTCATAATAAAAGCTTCATGGCGAAGTTGAATAAAAGATGGAGGTAAACCAAAGATAATAGGGCCCTTCCGTTAGGGGGCGTATAAAAGTCTTGGTAATAAGTCTCATGTTCAAAACCGTTATAAAACCGTGTTTATCGATTCTTCTTGTCAACTTAATTTTTTAACATCGTTGTCTATTAGGAGGGGTTATTGATTTGATGGTCTTAGTTACACCGTTAAGTTTCTATTTTTAGACTTAATCTCTATTCACGCATAAGTCAATGATGTATCCTCGTGATCATTAAGACAAAATAAAATATAAGAGATACAACTTAGGAATAATGGGAGGATAAGTACGTGATTAGGGCATATGAGTAGTGTTAGCATTACTAACTTATAATGACAATGATCTCGTTGCACGCTTGGCATGGAATTAAGGTGAAAATCGAGGACGATGAAATTATTTCTAACGAAGCATTCACGTGTTCTTATTCTATGAACCTAAACGTCCCATTTTGCGATGAAAATCATACATTATGTCTAAAACACAAGTAGTAGTAATGGTAGTATGTAGCTAGTTTATCATTTCAATAAAGTCATAAAATTAAATTTTGGAGATGCTTTGATACTTTATTCTTAGCATTGCGTGAGGGCACGGCAATGGTTTAGTATGGGGGAGTGATGAGACTGCTTTTATACATGGTCTCATCGTCCAAATCGGCCTTAAAATGCATAAAATATCATAAAACATGCCAAATATATGCTCGTGTTTGTTACTTGTGTATTTTTAGGTACGGATATTGAGGAATTGGCAAAAGAACACAAGAATCAATCAAAAACGAACACGGGAAACGAAGTCGCACAATGAACCGGGCCCAAGTTTGGATTTTGCAAAAAGACCCTTGAAGAATTGAAGATTGGCAAGAATGGCCCCTCATCTTTGAAGAACTTGTCACATTTGACCCTCACAATATCAAATGTACAAGTATGACCCTTTATGTTTGAAGATATTACAAGATCAGCCCTTGGGAATCAAGAATATACATTTAGTACCCTTGGAAATGTTTCTGGAAGAGTTTGTGCCAGTTTTGACAACTTGTCAAAAGTTGACAAGGCATAAACAAGCGCTGATGGACTTTATTTACAAAGTGAAGAAATGTTGATAACTTGGGGACCAAATCTGCCAATCCACCATACTCCCACACCCAACCAAAACGCGACACCTCAGCCCTACCCACCCACCAACCCATATCCTACCCAAACCCTTAACCCTACCCGTCCATTACCCATTACCCAACCCGGTTTATTAACTTAAACCTGGTCAAACCTAGTCAACACCTCACCCATTTCCCTCCAAACACTTTATTTAAAAATGTTTATACCCAAAATAGATTAAACACTGGCTTAATCCCCCATAAACCCTAACACTAACCCAGATTAATTTGACCCTTAAACAAAGGGGTTTTCCCTGATTTTGTCCAGATGTTTGATTAACCACTTTCCCACCAAAACCCACCTTCCACCTCATCACAAAACAAACTCACATGCCTTGTAGGACCCTCCCCTGCCCCGTCCCTTTCCCTCAAAACCTACACCCGACCATTTAGCGACCAAGATTGTTCAACTTGGTCCCCAAGGAGTATCCAATGGTTAAGATCAAGTTTTCAAGTTGTCGTATCACATGGACACCAACAAGATCACATGGGAGCACAAATTTGACCCGTTTTCAGTCAAGGACTCAAGGGACTTTTTGGCAATTCATATCTTAGGGTTTTTGTAACTAGAATCTTCTATCTAGTAGTATTTAAAGAGAATGCAGCATGTGCATATCCTTTGTTCCAGTTTCTTAGCAATTTTCACTTGTAATTCCTTTTTAAGAAATTAAAAGTTTGGTGTTTGATAATCTCAAGTGTAATTCCTTTTTAGTGTTTTTAAAAGTTGTGTATTGTGAAAAGGCTAAGGATTCTGAGTTCCATTTTTTTATATTGGTTAACTAATTTTGAGTTCCAAAATTAGTTAAGGTTTTCTGAAATTTGAAGATTTTTTGTAAGAAATTTGTTTCAAGTTTAGTGATTTAAAGGTTCATTTGGTTGGATTAAGTGTTATCAAAACGTGTTAAGAAGTTTTAAAAAGTTTGGAAGAGTTTAAGAAAGAAAGAAAAAGTGAAACAGATTACATATATTGCATAATATATTGTTCTTGTTTGATTTTTCTTAAGCAGGTGGTGGATTTTGTTGATTAATGATCTGCATGCACCCGGGTGCATAAGGAGGTGGATATTCATCCACTAGGGCTTTGGATGTAAAGCCCTAAGGTAAAACCCTTTTTACCTTGTTGAATTTTCAGAAAATATGAAGCTTATATGATTTGCATGATTTTGTGATAGTTGTTGTTAAATCTGGTTTGTATTGTGTTTTCATGTTATGATATGCATGATAAAAGCTTTGTAACTCAGTTTGGTTGTGTTTAGAAAGGATTTGATTTGAAAAAACTGAAAACAAGTTTTTAACAGGGTGTTTGGATTAGCATTTTAGCAGGGTAAAGTTCTTGATGTATGATTTTCAGAGGTGTTAGAGAAGTGTTATAGGTATAAGTTAGGTTGCTTGTAGGTATTAGAGTAGATTGGGACAAAGTTTTGAGCTATTTGTGTGTTAAAAAAGTGAAATAGCCTACTCAAATCTGCTCAGGTCTATTTGTGCTTATTTTTCATAAGTTTTGGTGCTTAATCTTTGTAAATGTGTGAGTGATAGGTTGATTTAAGGTTTGTTATTGCTTGAGTGCTAGTTCAAGAGTGTGTGTGCATGATTTTGTCACTTGAATCTCAATAGGGTGCTAGAAATAAGCTCATAAGTCCCCAGACCTTCTGATTTATCACAGCAACTTGTTATGTGCCTTTTGTGCATTTGATTTGTGATATTGGTGTGCTAAGTGTGCAAAGTTTGCTTGTCTTGACTCCCTTCACTCAGAAAGAGTGAAGGGGTGCCTTGTGTTCCACAAAATCACCATCAAACAGCCAAATCCAAGTCCTCTTGGAGTTTCATACTTTGTGAAAAAAGCAAGAACTTAGCCAAATCTGCTAAGTGTTCATAGAAGAAAACTGGCAACGTTTTTGATTATAACTTGTTGAATCTTGCATAAAAAGGATTTGTGTTTGTGTTTTCTAGTCACAATAGAGTACTGGAATCAAGTTTTTAAACTTTAACAAAAAAAAAATATAAATTGCCAAAAAGGACGTGCCAGGACTCGAACCTGCGCCACTCCTCTCACAAACCAACGTGCTAACCATCTGCCCTAGGGTCTTTGACTGGTATACTCTTACCAAGTCTAATATATAAGGTGTTTGTGTTTTGGGCTTTTCTAAATAAGCCGTGGCTTATTTCTTTCAGATCATCAATTCATTTTTCCATGGTTAAAATTGTTGGCATAACTTCGCTACCAATCTGGCACTTCAAGATCTACATTTAATATTCACATAACCTCCTGCCCACTACTGGCAGTCAATAACCAAATCCTAATTTCAACAATCATTTCAGGTCTCACGGGTTGGGTATTTTGCAAGGTTAGGTTCGCCATCATAGGAAACCTTAAACCTAAAAGACATGTCCAACTCACAGTGGGTGTATGTCGGGTGTATTCATCTCAACTCCTGCTTACATATGCTCTAATATTTAGATCCTAACAAGATTCGATCTCGATCCTAATACGATAGTTATCAATGATAATCTCTCTAAAGGAAAACGATTATACGGTTCATTACCAAAGGTCAATCATTCAAATATAAAACATCACTTATATTACTTTGTATCGTTACTTTACCTCGTCCCTTCGATTGGGGTGGTACATAGTACTCTCATCAAGGTTCGTTCTCAATGATTTCTGAGCAAATCTCTAGAAATTCGATGCGAAGCGAGGATCTTGATAAAGATGTTCGATACAGGCACACTATGTTTACATAACTCCTTTGGAATTATCATTAACGGGAATGATATTAGCAGATTTGGTCAGTCTGTCGACGATGACCCAAATCGAATCAAATTCAGATGATGACCTTTGTAATAGCTAGACGTTTACTAATGTATGAGGCGGTGTATGCCTTCCTAATTTGCCATAAGTACAACTTCTTCAGACAAAGATACTTTTAGTCAGAAATGACATAAATAGAATACTTATACTTACAAGATTCCAACATAACTATATCTCACAATCCTCCATATTTAGACAATCACAAATGGACTTTTAAAACATTTAACGCTATTGGCTTCTCAATTTTAATGGTTCACATTTTCCGCGAACCCCTTTTATTATTATCTATATTATCCTTCTTACAAACATTAGTTATTTATAAATTATTCGGCAATTTATTTTGCACCTTCATTATTAAGGAACACATCCTAATTGGTTCTTTATCCTTTTTACATAAGGCGTCGGTATCTAAATTCACCTCTCCTGATGATATAATTATCATGTCCACAATTAACTCAGATATTCTTTCTTCATATTTTCTAAGTTTTAGTTTCGTCTCAACTTTCATTTTTATCTGTTTTACTCAATCCGACGTTTAAGGCGTCGATAGTTATTACAAGTAATTAAATAATAAATATTTAATTTTATGAAACGTAAACGTAAATATTTTAAATTTCTTAGTTCGACCAATTATATAAAATGTTCAAAATACATTTGAATTTAATTAACATGATTTTTGGCTGATTTATCGAAAATAATTAGTAAGATCCGTAAATGTTCGAAAAACCTTCGTTTATTCTTTGGTAAAAATTTTCTTTGTTGAAAAGCAGAAATTTTCGTTTTAAATTTTAAGTCATGGTTTAATGGTTTCCTCAATCCCTCTTAGATTGTCTTGAGGTATACACAAACATTTACCCCTAAACAGGAGTTTAGTTAAATGATTTGTGTATAAGGGAATAGTCCCTTAAAAAAATCCTTTGTTAAAACATCTGTCAAAACATATTTCCACTTTCTTTTTGGTAAATCAAAAAGTCTTAAAAGGGCTCTTAATTTTTGAAGAGTCAATATAGATTCCATTATCTATTAATCACATAGTCAAATAATGTAAAGGTTTAAGTTTTTATTCGCATATCAGTTATTCAAGGTACAGGTTTTCATTGTTCGGCCAATTCAGGGCAGTCTATAAATAATTATTAACTCATTCTTATTCTTATAAACAAACAAATAGTCCTTAATGATCAAGAGCATGAATTTATCAAATTACAGCATACACACGTGATTCACAAATTTTATGAATGCTACATGTGTATTAGTCAATCCAAATGGCATCACATGAAACTCATAATGTTTATTACAAGTATCGGATGTAGTGATTGGAATATATAAACTTTTTCGCGGATGCGAAGTTGATGATAACCATGCCGTGGATCAAATCTTTAAAACATACACTAGAACCTTGTAAATGATCGAACAAATCTTCCATTTCGAGTTATGGATATCGCTTTCGATTGTCAATTTACTCAGTTCACAGTAATCTATAAATATAAGGAATGATAACACCATAGCTCTTCATGATGACGAGCTCGGTAGAATAAAATCTTTCTCCGACAACCCTCTCAGTTGTACGGTAATTCCTTTAATTCAGATGATGCTGTCGTACAGTGCACACGCCACACGTGCAGCACCGAGAATATAATCAAATACCAAATTCAACTTGCCTTAATGGCAAAAGTCTAGTTAATTCATTAACAAATACTTACTAAAGTTTCAAATAACAGAATTATCTTTTCAATAAATTCATATTAACTTCTTTCTAAATTATAATATCTATGACTAATTCACAACCATTCATGGTATAATTTCAAGTCTAAATGCAGGATATGGTCATCCACCAAGAATCATTTAGATCATTTTTTATAATCAACATCTTATCATTTAGGGGAATTCTACTCGAGTTCCCATCAATTAAGACAACGTCGTCATGTCATAATCAATCAATCCATTCTACGGGCACTATCAACTTTCCAGTTGCATTGTCGTCGATAAGATGTGAACTTCTCAAAAGACTAATAATAACTCATAATCTTTCAAAAATTCAAGGATATCTGGACACACAACTACTATTAAAAGAGTAAGGTCAACGCATAATCTAGGCGAGAGAATTTCAAATCAGATACATATGAAAACATTTAACGAATATGAATATATCCCATGTTTTCATAATTTGAGTACACATTCGAAATCTCCTCGGATCGTTACCCAAGTCATTCAAATGAAATCAAATCAAAAGAAATGATAGTAACGTCGATACATCCAGTCGGGTATCAACACTCGATAATCAAATACTTTTCCTAAGAATCTCACTACGGGAGAATTGGACAAGAACGAAATATCAATTGTCAAATAAGACAAATTCCACAGATGAGTAAATTCAACTCAGAAGAATAGATGCTACAGGCACATATGTAGGTTTCCCTAACACTATGTCCCTATTTTTCACTTCTTGCAGATCTCATAAAATTTAATCTTTCACAATCTTAAAAGAAAATGTAGTGTTTATTCATTACTTTTATGGTGACTACTAATTATCCTTGCATGGTACATTCCAAATTGTATGTAGGCGCGCAACTATATACAATTTCAAGATTAACGATGCAATACTCAGTTCGTCAAAATTTTATCATCATGTTTATAATAAAAACATTTTCATGCTTAATTCTTAAATAAGAATCAAAAATAAATTTACAAAGATTTTCTTTGTTATGAAAACAATTAAGTTTTCCAAGGTGTTTTATAAACAACTTCATTTTGATAACAATAACTTATAAATCTTACTTTGAATATTCCTTATAGTGATGAAAATTCAATTTTTCTCAAGGGATACTATTGTATCTTATAAAAACAATGAGTGATCTGCAAAAGAGTGATGAAAAGTTGTTCACCAAGAACTAACTACAATATATCAGGAAATGAGCTTTAGCCAAATAATCATGAGGTTCATGATCTTGATGGCACTCAAAAGAATAATCCACAACGTAACTTAATTCAAGATGAGTACTTGTTCAATGGTTGCATCACAAATGTGAACATTAGGATGAAGCAATAAAAGATATATAACATCGATACATGTAGAATTTAGCAATCAAAGGTAGTCTTTTCATTAATCACAAACAAGTCAGAATTGTACCGCAACATATTATGTGTCACTATGTCATACAATTCCAAGAACTCATCCTACCAACTGATGTCTCAGTTAAGTTAGGGATTATTTTTTAAAGATACCACAATGAATACTAATCTACAAGAGTTATTAGATGTTCCACATGTCCCGAAAGATCCATCGGTCCCAATTCAGAAGAAGATTTCTTCAATTTATTTATTGGACACTGGGCATCCTCATCATTGGACAATAGCCTAGGAACAACCCTTAACACGAACCTACAATCATTTAAAACCTCATAATTCAATCAAAGAACTTAACGACTTCCTCTTAACAATCTCATATTCCGTACGAGTTAAATTTTTACTTTATTCAGTTTCAATCAACTTATACTCAATGCGATATCCTACCTCATTCTCTAATACTTTCAACCTTATTTTTAGGCCTTAAAAGGGCAATAAAAGCTCAATATGAATAACACTTAATTTCCAATACTATAGCTCTTTCAACAACAATTATCAAATGAGTCACTAGTATGAAATGACTCATACATTCAATTAGACTTCTCGGAAAGGTACTTGTGGCATGAGGCTTTTGGGTAATGGTTCCAATGACAGCCTCAAGTGCAACATTCACCCTTTCGATTTCAAATTTAAGAATTGGGTGACAACGAATCAGATGACACCTTTCCTGGTGGTAACATTTTGTCAAACTCCACTCTATAAGGAAAGATCGTCATGACATCGATATCAGATTTAATCTCGCCAATTCTTCTTCAATATCACAATCAACTAATATCTACATTTCTACGAATATCAACCATTTGTTGGGATCATAAATATCCACAACTTGGTTTAGATCTAGGATAGCTAGAATTCCTACGAGAATAGCTTCGATTAATTTGCTAGGGAAGTTAGGGTTTCTTGTGACAATCTACGTCATATAAATACCTCGTATAAATATCAAAATAATCATCAAACAATCATGTAATAAAATTACATCAAATATATATATATATATATATATATATAAACAAAGTTATATATATATATTAAAATAACACTTATCAGTCTGTCCTTGTCGATAACTCGGGAATTCTTTGGCACCGTTATAGTCAAAAGATTTTTAGACATTTTTAGAAAAATGTTTATAATTAAAAAATTTTGAAATGTTTTATTCAAAACCTTGGTTTTAAAAATCTTTCGTTCTCTATAACGAGAGCTCTGGTACCAAACTGTAACACTCCCAAATTTATACAACTCAGTACAGCGGAAGACTAGTTGGTGTTACGGGATAGCACATTACTCACATCATAGACAACGCTTAAAAGTCGCGTCGTTTTAATAATAAAACATTTCCATTCATAAATATCAAAGTTACATAGGTCCCAAGTCATATTCTTTCATACAAATTTTTACAAGGAATTTGAATGGATATTATTGTTGAAGTGCGGGCCATTAATTCTTGTTGTCTTCCCGAGAATTACCTTCAAGTACCTGAGATAAAACATGTTAAAAGAAAAGGTCAGCGATAACACCGAGTGAATTCATAGAGTTTAATAAATTCCATCAATATAACATCGGTATATAATTATTACTAAAATCATTTGGTACAAATCTTTGTAATAAGCCATAAAATAGCCAAAGTCATTTTTATACAAATCCTTGTCGAAAATCATAATATAGGTATTTTCCTTAAAAAATCATTATACGAGCCAATGTTGTAAAAACATCATACAATACGTCTTATGACGTTGTATAAAGTTAAATAAAAATCGTTATATGAATATGGTTATGAAAACCAAAACACGAACATAATATCAATAGTATGACCCCGTATTGCTAGTCAGGCAATACATCGTAATTCGGTGCGTATAGTAGTATTTCGTTAACTGGATTATTATAAGCCGCATGACATTGTTAGCTTACTAAACCAAACAACGGGTAGCTAACCCGATACTCAATTTGCCCATCTAAAATTAGCGTGTCGTCACAAAGGTCACGCTATGGAAATCTTCTCATACATAAATTCGCTTACCAATCAATGTGGCACGACGGAGATCAACCGTCAAGGCGCGAACTGGGGTGATCGTCCCCAAATAGTACTATTATATGCATAAGCGTCTACCAAATCCCGGTAGTTCACAATTCATGCTAATGGGACTATTAGTGACATAATCTAACTTTAATAATCCATTTTATTTCATCTATCGGGTCATTTAATCATTCATAGGGTCATACAATCATTCGGTTCCAAATCAATAAACAAGCAATCGGGACAAATGGTGTCCAATTTTATAAAAACTAACATGTTATCTCCCTCGCGGGTTTAAAAAGAATTTCATAAAAACATTTAAAAGAGTGCGAGGCTTTGAACTCACGTTGATGTGGGAAAGCGGGTTATCGGCAATTCGGATGTACCGTACGTGCTTCAATCACGGAAACCTAGACAAATAATACTCGTCTTAGACTCATGTCCAATGACTTTATAAAAATAAAAATTATGTATACATATGATGATTATATATATATGATGATCAAGTGGGTTTACATATTCTAATTTACTTATTTTTGTGTTATGTGTCGATAACTTTTATACTAGTTTTCTAGTTTTACTTATTTACGTGTTTTAGGTCCAATAAGCCTATTATAAGTTTATTAACTTGTATTAATCCATTTTATACTTGTATTATCTGTATTTATACTTTACATGTTGGGCCCAAATGGGTTAAGCCCAATAAATAAGTTTATAAGTGTTTTAGTCTATTTTGTTGTATTATTAGTCCAATAACGTTAACTTAGTCCGTTAATGTCCATATGTTATATAGTTCGGGTTTTATCGGTTTTTACTTGTTATATATGTTTATATATCAGTATATGAGTTTATAAAAGTTTACATTAGACGGGTCCAACCGTCTATGTTTTATTTAACAAAAACGTTAATTTTACGGTAATAGCCGAAAAAGTCGTAAAAATCATGTTTATAGTTTTTATACTTATAAATCTTATTCAACTATCATTTTTATAACATGTCCATTTATTTATCCTTATACATAATTATATAAATGTATTATATAAGTTAGTGGGTTTTAATTCACATTTTATACTATTTTTAGTTGAGTGCTTATATAATAGTAATAAACATTAATTCTTCAAAATCTGATTTTTATTTTCATCTTCACCATTTTTATCATATCTAGAGTTCTACAATGAATTAGAAGCTCATTTTTTGATGGCATGATCTTCATATTATGTGCTACAATTAACTTAGTAATAGCTACTGCTCATTTTAAGTTTATCTATCCTTAATAGTCCCTACAAAACAGCTTATTCAGATTAGCACACTCATCTTGTTTTGATCATATCTCACTCATTTTAATGATTCCATTGCATGGCCAACTCTCACATGTGTATGACACCTTGTAATTACTATAAATGGATTCTACCATGAAAGTTTATCAGTTCAAGTTTTAGTTACATACTGTTTTTATACAGCCAACAAATTAATCATGATTTTAGCCTTGTTTCTTATGGTTATTAACCTTTTTAAGCATATTTATCAACACTTGATCCCCACACAACATTCTTATCATCATATATTCATCATATACATATAAAACAAGAAAGAAAATACATTTGTTCTTTACAAAAATAACAAGAGAAAATGGAGAGGATGATCTTCTTTACCAACCAAGAGTATATCTTATTTTTGGAAGACAAGAACTTGATGAACACCAAATGTAACTCCAAAATCATCAAACACCAAGAATATAAGTTGAGAAATCAGCCCTAGGACACAAGCAAATCACCTCCTTTGTTGTTAAAATGGCCACCAAGTGATCAAGGCTTCAAGGTAACTCCATGATAGAGCTAGATAACAAGTATTTTGTGGCTAGAAAAGATCAAAAGGGGTGTTTGTGCTTTGAAGTGGGACGGCAATGATGATCGTTTTGAGAGGATTTTTAGTTAGTTTGCATGAGTGAAATGATGGTATGTGTGTAACTAGTGGTTTTTGAGTTAGTGTAAGGAAGTAAGCTTAAGTGTTAAGCTAGGCTTACACTTGTATGTTTATCAAGCATAAAGATGCCACATCTTTGATGTGGTGTCTTAATTGGGCCGTCCCATAGTTAGTGGGGTGGGATAATGTATTTTGTCCCATCCCGCTAATTTACGGGTACTCCTCGATTCTAGTTTCCTCGATTTGCGTGCCCTCGGGTCGTTTTACGAAAAACGTTTTTATAAATTATGAATCAACGGCACAAAACGAATCTAATAAAAATTGTCTCATCAAAAACGGAGTTCGAAAACGTAAATACGTAATCCTAAGGTTTTCGGTTTAGTCGTAAAGGACGTTAAAATAAAATCGTAACTCCTAATCTCTTCTCGTAAATTTGTTAGTTTATGAACCAACACAAATTTAAAACTCCAAAATAATATTCACGGATAAATTTATTTTCTGAAATGTCGGACTGTCACCAAAGACGGTGTATGTAAACGTGAGCACGTAACGTAGAATCCTCCGGTTTAAACGTAGTCGATGCTACTTAAGACGTAAATCCAAATTTCTTCCCAAAAATAAGTGAGTTCATAATATAACATTAAAATAATATTTTCAAATAAATATTGAGAATAAAATATCAACCATAAATAGACGGATTGTCACATAATCAAATCTCGTTAGGACACACGGATGAAGTCAAGAGAGTCCTACGCTATATCCTTGTGATATTGCTAGAACACTCAGAGCGATACTACTTAGTATTCACAATGATGAGTGGAAATCCTTCCAGTGTTAACGACAAACAGTACTGCGGTAGGTCATGTGTAAGATTCTTTATGAATTGAACATATGTAAAACTGAAAAGCAACAGTGGTTTGATTCTGAATTGATTCAAACTCGTTTCAGGTCTCTACGCAATATCTTTATGGTCTTGCCAGAACATTCAGAGTGATATTCACAGTGACGAATGGAAATCCTTCTAGCGTCAACATCAA
The DNA here is from genome assembly GCA_025667525.1 of Glebionis coronaria. Lineage (NCBI taxonomy): Eukaryota > Viridiplantae > Streptophyta > Magnoliopsida > Asterales > Asteraceae > Glebionis > Glebionis coronaria. The sequence goes on along the minus strand of CM046882.1, from coordinate 209,506,299 downwards.
ACAACGCTACGGTAGGTGACTTGTGAGATTCTTAAGAATCAAACTTGTGTTAACTGGAAAGCAACAATGGTAAGATTCTTAATGAATCAAACTTGTTCCAGGAATTTGAATTGACGACTTTAATCAAGCGAATATTTATCCAATTGATTCACTCTTTATGTTCGTAGTCTTGCTTTGAGACGGTCGAGTAAAGAGAACGGCCAGTACAGCCGCGAAACCCTGTCAAGGAGATTCTTAATTGAATCTACCTAATCACAGGTACGATATTTAATATCGCATAACAGTCTTCACCGACCGGAGGTAAAATACTACCGCTTTAGGACGAATGTCAAAGCCATTCAGTCCGTGTCTATGTTTTGTCTCGAGGAGGTGGCATCACAGTGTACTCAACAAAGTCAAAGATTCAAAACCACATATTCATGCCCAAAGACTTATTCGACAATTAATAGTGTGAGCATGTGGATAAAGACACAAGATCTCAAGATGGCAAAGACAAGTCAAGAATGATTTGAAGATCTCAAGATAAAAGACTAAGTCGAAAGACAATGACAAAGGCTCAAAGGTCATAGCATGAAGGAATAAAACTACTATTACACGTTCAAGACTCATTTATGACGAAATTCATAAATCTCCATTGGAATCTAAATATCGAAGAGGAATGACCTCACATTGGGGGAGATTGTTAGTCTCAAAATATTGAGTCAAACAAGAATGTTCGGTCATAGGTTTCTATTGTAATATTTATTAGAACGTTGTAATAGATAGTTAAATAGTCGTGGTTCACGGGCTTCGATTTAAGCTACTTAAAGCCCAAAAGACAAGCCTGGTCCAAACAATATAGCCCATTATGGTTACATGTAAGCCCGGCTATATAAGGCCCTTCCTAGCATGTTAGGAAGGGTGGATGATCATTTGTAACTCTAATTTTCTCTAATCTAATATTCACCAAGTTAATCATCTCTCTCTACTTTCTCTCACTACTTTCTCTCTCTAAAAATCATATATTTTCCATCTCATTTCTTTAATCTATCATCATATTTTTTGGGACAACAGACTCTAATTCAATGTGAAATGGATTTTATATGCTAATCTTGGTTACTAGGTCTTAACTTGTAATTAGCCTTGCATTAGTGAATATAAGCATTTTGTGATCAATTAAGTTTTCTTTATATGATAGATTAATTAGCATGTTGCTTTTGATACTTGTACATGGATATTAGGTAGTTATATTGCTTGGAACATTGTTTACCAAGGGTTTCTAGGTGGTGATCTATACTAATATGTACAATTACTTGTACTTAGCTTTGTATGGTTTTTTCTTGCCATTCATAGGTATTATTCGGTCTTCAAAGTGTAGTTTACAACTTGTTTATATTCCATAATAACTTATTCATATGTATTCGCCATTCATAGTTTACCATTCTTGAGTTTACAACTTATTCATAGGAATTCTAGGGTTTCTAAGGGAATTTAGGGCATCATACTTACATTTGAGATGTTCTTATTAATATTGAATTTATTAGATCACTTTTAGATCTTAGATTTGATATATACATTGTATTGAAAACATATAGGAATATGTTGTGATGGCAGTTCAGGTTGTGAGAAGCAGTTCATCTTACCAAGTAAGGTACAAAAAGCAAAAATTTCTAGCCAAATTTTCATATTGAGACAATCATAACTTATAGCATAGATGTGAAATTTGAGGATTGTCACATATAGACTATCACTAATCAATATTAAAATGTACCTTGTACTTGTGTTATGTCAATACCGTCACACGTCCATATCAACAACATCAAACAATGAGGCGATGCCTATTTTTCTTCTTGGAACAGAAACTTACAAATTATAATATTGAGACTCCTTTAGTTGCTTTCCAAGTAATATATACGAATCACATATATCACCGAACATCTTGGCATCTCCAATCATTAGACCAAACGCATCAGAGTAATCCAAAATCATCTTCACGGCTTCAATTAATTACTTAGGGTTTTAACATAAACCCTAAATCTTCTCAGCAACAAACATGAACGTGAAAAAAAATCTTTATTCTCCTAGATATCGAGTGCCACCCGCTCTGATACCAATTGTGGAATCCCAGATCTTGAGACTCAAACAGTCAAAACCGTTTATCTAGGTTATTAATTATACATGTGATGAACATAGCTGAATAATACAATTAACAAGAACAAGATGTTTTACAAAAATAAATAATTCCCAAAGGGTTTGTATTAATCATTAACACAAACCACTATGTGTGTATACATTGAATCCCACACCTACGGATCAAAGACATTGTAGGTTACATTGTAGTAGTATGAATGAATGAATAATAAACCTACGGTCTGGTTCCTTTTATAACTTAATGAAACCATGGATTCATGGAAACTAAATAAAGTATTAATGAATAAATCAAAACAGAAGTATTCATAGTTATCACACTCTGACCAAATCTTCATGTTTTAATATATGGCAGGGGAAATCTTTAAGCAGTGGGAAATACATAGCAGGGGGAACAAATATCATATTTGTTCCTTCTTGTTTCCATGGTGATTTGACTCATCAACTTTTGACCCAACAATTATCATTTCCGGCAGAGGTGCCATAAACTTGATGTGTGTTCATAAATCTAAATTTTACATTAACAATGGATTACCAAACGAGGGACAAGAACACAAACACGGGCAAGTATACCCTTTCGTTTCTAGTATAGTTTGTAGTGGTTAGCCATGATCATTCGCAAGGACTTAGTTTTGTTTTGATAACAAAAATAATAATTAAAGATAAACGTTTTTGAAATTGAAATAATATGATAACAAGTATGACTACTAACGGGATAGCTCATATAACTTCGTGATGATGATAATAATGATCGAGATATAATAAGGTAGGTAAAGAGTAATAAACCATTTTCATCAAAATGTACGTTTTAAAATTTACTTGGTTTGATTCAAAACTTATGTCTTATAAGCAAATGATCTCTCCTAACCTTAAGCAAGTTTCTATAAGTTCAATGTTTTATCAGATTATCTAAGCAGATCTCTACAACCAAAGATTCAAAAACCATATACAAGTTCATAAAAAACTCGTTATAACAACTTGACCCTTTCGGTCCCCAAGTTATCGTAACAAATCTAGTTTGAAATGAATTTGTAAATGTGGTTATATGACATTAGCTTGAAATGAATTTGTAAAAGATCATATCATAGCGTCATCACTAATTGTATTTACATACCCATGTAGTCACAAATAACTTAGCCTAACATAGCAATCAAGTATATAATATCAAACGGAAAATAGTAAATAGAAATCATACTTAGATTATGTAGGAATGAAGATTACACAAGTGTCACGTTTGCATCGACTTTCCAAGAACCCAAGAATATAATGTTCTTATTACAAATATTTTGCAAAGTAGAAATATACCAAAAAAGTTAATAAAGACTAGAGAAACTCGAATAAAGTTGGAATGAGAAGTTTGTGAGAAATGAGAGGTGAATGCCTCAATTTATAGTGATGGCAGGAGGTCAAAGTGTGCGGCACCACTTCAAATGTATGCCATACATTTGGGCTGGCATTTGTGCGCCACACTTCAAAGACGATGCACCGCACATTCGTGCGTCCAAAATCTTCCATTTACTTTATTTCTTCTTTATTTATTTTAAGTAAAATATCTTTGAACTCTTTCACTTTTGGCCATTCAATCTTTTAACCTGCATATAAAACACAAAGTTAAGTGTTGAAAGTCCTTATTTTACATAGATAATGGGTCGATAATGGGGGGTTCAATATATAAAATTTGGGTGTTATCAGAGATTGTGTATCAACTATCAGAAATTAAAAGAAGAAACCTCTAAGGATCACTTTACTTTGCCATTCATGGATCAAATGCAAAAAGACTCGCAAGGAATGAATACTTTTGTTTCCTTGATTGTTAGTCTAGATACTTTTAAATCCTATCAACCCTATGCATCAAGAGAAAACCACGTTTACTTGTCCATTTGGAACTTAAGCGTATAGGCGCATGCCTTTTGGCCTATGCAATGCACCTGCTACTTTTCAAGGGTGCATAATCGCTATTTTTCATGATATGATTGAAGAATCAATCAAAGTTTTTATGGATGATTTGTCCGTATTTGGAAAATCAATCGACAAATGTTTGAATAATCTCGAAAAAATGCTCGCATGTTGTGTAGAAGCAAATCTTATGCTAAATTGGGAAAAATGTCACTTCATGGTAAAAGAAGAAATTGTGCTTGGAAAAAAGTGTCTGGCGCAGGACTAGAAGTCGACAAAGCCAAAATAGACGTAATCTCATGGTGTACCCATATTTATCACTTCACCATAGATATATCTTAAGAAATAAAGATAGAAAAGTAGATGAAAAGAGATGAGATTTAGACAGAGAAAGTAGAGAGATAAAAGAGAGAAAAGTTTGTGGAACTTAGGGAATGTTAGATTGTAGAGAGAGAAACAAAAATGAACAACTAACCCTTCTAACATGCTTGGAGGGGAGTTTATATAGTCCACCCACATTCGGGCTTTCATGGGCTATATAGGTTGGGTCGGGCTTGAATGAAATGCTTAGTACCTTGAAAGAGGCCTTTTAAGCTAACCATCAAGCCCGTATTATTATGACTATTCTACTACCTATTACAACATTCTAATAATCAATACATAATAAACCTATAACCGATCATTCATGTTTGACTCAATATTTTGAGTCTAACAATCTCCCCCAAGGACAGGTCATTCCTCTTTGACATTTGGAGATTCGTAGGGATTACTAATGTCGCCATAAATGAGTCTTGAACATGTAATAGTAGTCTTGTTCCTTCATGATGTGATCTTTGAGCCTTTGTCGTTGTCTTTCGACTTTGTCTATTGAGATCTTCAAATCTGTGACCGAGTCATTCTTGTTGATACAATGTTGATCCCTTTGAATAATTTTAAATTTTTCAATGATAGTTTTTAGTTTAATTAAGTTATTTTAGAGGTTTACAATTTGAAAAATCTCATTTTGGGCTTTTTGTTAATTAAATTGATTTTTTGGGCTTTAATTAGCATTAAAAAAATATTATTTAATTAAATAAAAGGTTTGAGTGATTTTTGATTTTTTTGTAAACTCTAATTACATTTTTTAGGATTTATTGGAATATTCTAGGAATTTTTAGGGTAATTTTTAAATTTTGTCACGTTTTACGATTTTACGTTTACGACTTTCGTCTTAGTGTAATTTTAATCGTAACTGATATGAGTGTAATCACTCATATCAATTTTATCATGGACAATAAATGCATAAATGTATAAAAACAGCCTTGTATATGCATATTTCTTGTTTCATGTGTGTAGGTATCCAACATCACGAAAACCGGCAAAAACGACACAAGTTTGAAGATCAATTTCAAGAAAGCCAAAAATCAAGTTTGTTATCGAGGATTTAACTTTATCAAGGTTATTTTGGGCTTTGTGGGTCCCACATTGGTGTATTGGGCTTAAAAGCCCAATAATGGAGTTAATAAGTTACTAAATTGCAAGAGTTATTCAACATAGCCCATTATGGCCCAATTCACATAAGAATATAAACGGTGAAGTATTATTTTGGGCTCATGCCCAAACCTTAAACAATTTATCAACATTAAACGAAAGGAGTAGAAATAAAATGGGTCCAACCCATCTAAATAATAATGAGACGGTAGATTTAATATAAAGTGAAAACTTTATTTACTTGGTCATAACCTAGCGTTACAAACAAGAAAAAAAAAGAGAAAGAAGAGACGTAGTCATGAGCAACCTTTCACTCCACAAACCCTAGCCCCAAAATTGGGGCTTTCTTATCAAAATAGAGTGAGATCACACGCGCTCCCTATTAATCACCAAGTTTTTCTGATGTAGAAGATGGAGTTATCAGATCCACCTGGCACTTTCTCTTGTCACCAATCATCTCTGATTGGTTGATTTATTCACAATCAGTCATAGCACCAATAAAAATAAGCCACATCACCTGCAAAAAAACACAACTAGCATAAAAACTACCATGCTGGCAATCCGAGTGAGAGAGGCCTCCTATCCACCCTTGGATCAAGTTCATCAAGAAAGAGAAGAAAGAAGTGAAGAATCAAGGGATAGGATTGGATTTCTACTCAACAACCTCCCTCAAGAAGGCTTGGGGGTTTGCTTATAAAAACTCCAAAATAATTGTAATTGATCATTCCATTTTTTATTTACTATTATAATGTCAATTTAGGAGTAGAATAAATGTAATTTTATTTTTATAGTATTGTAACAATTTTCTGAAATTAATAAAAGTTTCTTTAAGTTTAAATCTGTGCTTGAGTTTATTTACTGTTAAACATTATTGCATATATTCTGTTAGTTTCTATATTGATAATATATAAAAAAAATTATTTATTAAGCTGTTCAATAGCTTAATGGGATAATTAAAAGTGAGATTTGGAATAACTTTTCCCCACTGGAAAAGTTAAGTATAAAGTGGCAGGTGGATATTATTAAGGTGGGTTCGAATGGTAAAGTTGGTTCGATGCATATGTTACTGGTTTGAAGTTTCGGTTCGAGTAATAATTGTGGTTCGCGAATCATTAGAGTTGTCATCTTGGTTATAAGGAAGCTCAGCACTATCCTTCTTCACCAACGGTTTCATCTCTCAAATGGTTAGTTTCATTTTAAATTATTTGCGTAAGTAATTAATCTACGATTGTTAATTGCATATGTGGATTTGGTGGTTTTTGCTTAAATGTTTTCTAGTTTTAATAAATATGGTCATAAACTGATTTTGGTGACAAAGTTAATTTCGTTTAGATTTCATTTACTGTGATAGCCATTTCATGCATAGGAGTGTTTGCTTATTTTAAATTATTGAGATATCTGTTTTAAAGCTGTGTAGTATATTGATTTGGATTTATGTTGTTTATTCTTAATGGATTAGTCTGTTTTGAAATGGCTTAGTTGTTTATCAGTTATAAGTATATTAATCTGATATGTGTATTATCTGTGTTCTGTTAGTTTTAGGTTTTACGTTTGGATATCTACTTAATAATTTGCTTTTGTAAAATATGAGAATTGGTTAACTAATTTGGTTAGCTGTTGGTTCTAGGAAATTGGTTTTTTTTGTTTTAGACTGCTATATCTGATATAAGTTTAATTTGTGTTGCTGAAATTTTTCATGAACCATGATTTTGGTCTGACAAAATAGTTTTATGCATGCTGAGTTAGTTTTAAATTGTTGTTTATTGAACTGATATTTTGCACTGATATTTTATACTGAATTCGTTTTGCATACAAATATATGTAATAAAAATAATTATCCAAAAATTGTCTCCAGGGGGTCTCGAACTCGAGACCTCCCATTCAATAGTCAAGCATTTAACCAACTGATCTAGCTGGTTGTTTAATTAATCTTTTGTGATCTGCACTTAATATTCCATTAATGTCATAGTTTTTCTTTGTCATCTAAACGTTTTCCTATTTATATCTTTTGAAAATTTTAAATAAAAAGTTTTAATATAATAAAAATATAATTTCTTTTTATTAAATTGTTATTTTTAATTAAATAAAAATTAAAAAAATAAAAATATTTTATTACTATTTAGAAATTTAAATTGTTTTAAAATTTGTTTTTAAATAATTTTTATTTAATAAAATTTTGTTTTATAATTACTTTAGTTTAAATTATTTTTGTTTAAATAGATTGTTTAAATAAATAGTTAAAGTAAAGTTGTAAATAACATAGTTTAATTAGTTGTCTTTTAGATTTAAAGTCGGGATACGATTCATGAACTTAGGGTTTAAAATTGGTATAATTAATTTAGATAAAAACCGAAACCGAATTCAAAACAATTGTCCAATTCAAAACGAACGTCTCAAATTCATAAGGTCCTTGTGTTCAACGAACCGGGATCACTCTCGTGTTTAATTGAATTCATCTTTAGCTTATTTATGGATTATTACCTTTTCCTAAAGATAATTTTCTAAATTTGCTCTATAACGTACTTAATAAAATACACCGACATTCCTCGATACATCAAAAAATTTGGCGCCGCTGCCGGGGATCTTGTATACAATTCGTTCGTGGAGATCTGTTGATCGTTGATTTGAAGACCCTTTCCGTCCTCGGAAAGTTTTGTTATTTTTCTATTATTATAGTATATATCATTTTTCGTGTTTTTTGTGATTACTATATTATATTACATAGAACAATAAATTTACCTACTTCCAAATAAGACCTTAGTTGGGATTTCATCACCTAGCTATTGTATTCGAATCCAAAAAGAAAAATAAAGGAAAAATAGATAAGTACTAATAAAAAGTTTGAACTCGATTTATACAAACTATAAGGTGGGTATAAGGCGACGAGCTATAAAAGGCCGTCTAAGGAAAAAGGTTTTTAAGTGCTTTGTGCCACCTCGTTTCCCCGCTTGCTTGTGCGTATATTGAGAGGGAAGACCGATTATTAGTTTGCCAAATCAAGTAGTATTATATCTTATTTTTGTAGTTTACTTATTGAACCTCGAGACGGTTAGGTTTTCACCTACGTTTCAAAGTCGACCGAGGGTATATTACTTCCATAGTAATTATCCTTATTCCTTGTTTTTATCAATCTTTTCGATTGAGCAATACCAAATAAAAATACTAATACAAGCTTTTAACACCCCGTATAAAAATTAAAGTTCAAGTTCTCGATATCTTAACGAATTGATTTCCGGCTTAAAGTACGACTCAGTTGACTTTGGTAAAACAAATATTTTTGGTTGATTTTAAATAGAATGTGCAAAACGATTAAAGTAAATGACGTAAATGTAAAAGGGCGTTAAAATTAATCCAAATCAAATTAAAATAAAGGGGTGCAATATTAAAACTTTGAAAAGTAAAATAATTAAAATGAATTAAATTTAAAGCGTGACGGAAATTAAAATATGACAAATTATAAAAATGTGAAGTTACAAATTAAACAAGACAAAACATAAAATAAACCTAATCGGAATATATTCCTATCAGACAGGAATCGGAATGTACACAAACCTCCCTATCGGAATGTTGATCGGAACCCCAAGATCGGAAAGTTGTCACCTACCTTTGATCGGAATAACCAAAAACACCCTGATCGGAATATTTACTTACCTCTAATCGGAATATGGAGTAGATCCTGGTCGGAATGCTGATCGGAACCCTAAGATCGGAATATCGTCACTATACTTGATCGGAATACCAAACAAACACCTCGATCGGAATGTGGATTGGAAACCCAATCGGAATGCTGTCACTCACCTCCTGATCGGAATACCAAACGCACCTCTCAATCGTACCAAAGCCTTCCAATCGGAATATCATAAACCCCTTTCCGACCAAACAATGGAACTATGGTCGGAATACTAAACCCTTTTCCGATCGGCAAGATCGGAATACAGTGAAGGGAAACAAAAATAAGATAGAAAAATAAGCTATAAATCAAATAAGCACAAGTCTAAAATCTTAAACAAAACCGTATAAGAAAAAGCTAATAAGCTATGATTTAAAGACTTTTAAAAACACGAAATGAAACAAAGGTGTACGAAATCAAGCTTAATATAAAAATAACTTTTATAAAAACTTTAAAAACTTAAAGATGAAAACAATAAGCTATAAAAATCAATGATCTAAAACAATCAAAAGCTCAAAAACATAACCTTTAATCAAATAAGCAAGACAATAAGCATGTAAACAAATAGTAAAGAATAGAAAGAAAGGTAGAATGAGAGATTAAAACAAGAAAAATTAAAGAACACTTACTTGGAAATTAAAGGTATTAAAAGTGCAAGACAAGTATTTAAATTGACATGTATTTAAAGAGCAAGAAATTAAAAGGTGGAAGAACTAGTGTCACTCTAGCAAATCCCCCAAAAAAATGAAACTAGATGATCCTATTTATAGTAGATTAGGGAGATGGTTACAGGAAACTTCCTCCCCTCCTTCCTTTCTTCTTAATTGCACCATTATGTCCTTCCCTTCTTAATCTTTTGTTAGTCTTGGACTTTAATGACTTTTGGCTCGGGATTTCTTTAAACTCGTCTTTTAATTCTTCAATAAATAAGACTCGAGTTCTTCGGCTTTTAGTAAACTTCCGTCTTTTGACTTGTTCTTCGATAAATCTTCAGAATTGGCCCGTAAATGCCCGTGTTTTCTCCACTTTTCACCTTTTCGTCCTAAATCACAACAAAAACACAAACCACGCATAATTCCGACATAAAAGACATAAAATACACGTTTTGGCCCGGTTATTATTGTAATTAAGTGGTAAAAAGGATGGGTGTTTACACACCTATCAAATCCCCTACACTTGACCATTGCAATGTCCTCATGCAATGCATTAGTTACTAATAACAAGATTTTGCTAGGTTCAATTATTGTTCTCGGTATCTCTTCGAATTGATCTCTGGTTAATTGTGCGACTCAGTTGTTCCTGGTGAATCAAATAAAAGAGTTGTAGTTGTCTAAAACTAATTAAAAATGAAAACTTGAAACAAATGAAAATGAAATAAAGACGGTAAAAAGAGACAACAAAAGATAAAAACTTGGCGAGAAGTAAATTACGAGAAACTTAAAAGGAAAATAAAGTAAATGATCAAAACTTAAACTAAAAGGAGAGCAAATAAAAATTCAAATAAAGAAAAAGGCGGGAAAAATAAGGCTTGAAAATAAAAGACAAAAACTTAAAAAGAAAAACCAAAAAGAAAACTTGACAGAAACCTTGATTCGGAAGTTTAAAACTTCCGAATGAACTGGCTTGATCCGGAACTTTTAATGTTCCGAATGAAACAATCTTGATTCGGAACTTCATCCGGAAGTTTCATCCGGAACTTCGTTTGGAAGTCTCATCCGGAACTTTAAAACTTCCGGATGAACCTTGCTTCACTCGGAACTTTTTGACTTCCGGATGAAGCTTGCTTCACTCGGAACTTTTTGACTTCCGGATGAAGCTTGCTTCACTCGGAACTTTTTGACTTCCGGATGAAGCTTGCTTCACTCGGAACTTTTTGACTTCCGGATGAAGCTTGCTTCACTCGGAAGTTTTCTGGGAACGCAGAAACAGAAACAACACTCCCGAAGAACAAGGGATATACAGTAACAAAGAATCGATCCACAAGTTAATCAAATTCAAACAAAAGATAAAACTAAACTAATAACAAATCATTCAATAATCATAAACAAACAATCTAAATCAACAAACATAACCAAATTAATCAAACCCCACTTGATCAAAATTAAGAAAACTCAAGAACACAACACCAAATCAAAAGCAAAAATTAAGCAAGAAAAAAAGAAGATGATAAATTAAAAGCTTAATTAAAAAGTAAGGATTCAATAACAAAAGCTTAAACACAAATTAATCTAGAGAGAGAAAGCATAAATCTAGAGAGAGAAATCTAATCCTAAAACTAACCAACCCTCTCACAACAAGTGAGGGTGGTATTTATAGGAGAGGGGAGTGGTTGGTGGCTTCCTCTTTCTTTCTTTCTTTCTTGGTTCTCAGTCTTTCAGTCTTCTTAAATTCTTCGACTTTTAAGACTTCGTCTCGGGATTTCTTTGAACTCGTCTTGTAAATTCTTCATATATTAGACTTGAGTTCTTCGGCTTTATTAAACTTTCGTCTTTGGACATTTTCTTCGATAAATCTTCAGAATAAGCCTTGGACTTCCGTTCTTTTTGCATTCTTGATCTTTTGACTTCGTCTTTTGTCTTTTTCTTCAATAAACGCCCGTGAAAGACCGTGTTTTCTTCCCTTTTCACATTTTGACCCTGAAACACAAATAAAAACACAAACCACGCATAATTCCGCCATTTACGACACAAAATATACGTTTAGGTCTCGTTTTAATGTAATTAAGTGGTAGAAAAGATGGGTGTTTTCACACCTATCAAATCCCCTACACTTAACCATTGCAATGCCCTCATGCAATGCTTAGTAATAAAGCAAGGTTTACACTTTCCATCATAATCAACCTACCTTGGCCTTTATTAAACAACTAAGGGAAATCAAAAAGATAGAAAATAACAAGATGCAACAAGGAAGAAACTTGTAAAGAAATCTAAGACTTACCTTAGGGCTTGTATGTCAAGAATGTTTATCACCCTCAAGTTTCACGTTCCCCATGCCAAGCTTAAAAACAAGATCATTGTTAGTACAAGTTAGCATAACAAACATTTACTCATGCGGTTCAATTAATCACTTAAACTCCCTTATTCCTATGGGTATCTCTTTTATTTTATTGATGTCTTGAATGATCACGAGGATGCATTGTTGACTTATTTCGATAATTTATTTAGGCTGAAAGCAAAGTAGGACGATTTGATCAATAGTTAGCTAAAGGACAAAATCTCTTAAAACTGCTTCTCGGGATATCAAAAAGTTCATATCTTGGCATAACTTGGTTCACGATTTGAGACCTTTCTCGGGCCGATATTTGGCATGTACTTCATATCTTCGAGAGACGTTTTTGAGATAATGGTCTTCTCTTCGTTATAGAGTTTCTTCACTTGGAGACTTTTGAGGTGTACTCCAGCTTTGTTGACCACGACTTCATGATTATTTCTTCAATCTCTAATTGGGATTTTGAGATACAACGATCCGCCTCCTTTTCGGGCTTGGATCTATTTATCATCATACCTTGTTAGGGTCTTTTCAGATAGACTTATCCATGATCTTTATGGGAGTTTATTGCTTTTCGTCGTGAGTCTTGATCCTTCATATTGATTTTGGGAATAATGCTCTTCACATCACTTTTGGATCTTCAGCAATAAAATGGAATCCTCATGCCTTGTTAGGGCCTTTTCGGACTCGCCAATCTTCGCGCCCCGCTTCATAAGTTATGCCTTGGCTATGAACTCTTATCATTACCGAGCAACTTTTAAACGATCTAGGCTAGAAGCTAAGTAACTTTTCAAATCGTACGACCTTACTTATTGCAGATAATTTATTAGCAAGTGATGGGAGAAAAAGATAATAATTAACTCACATAAGTTAATGAGAGAATACCAAACTTGTAACCAACTCTATCATTTCTCGTCCTCCATAATTTAAAATCTCAAGGAATGAGACTCGCGGATGCTTAGCCCAATAAACCAATTAAGGTCTACATAGTTAAGGATACTAGCTAGAGTGAACTTGGATAAGTAAACTCGGGTTGAGTCAAAATATTCACAACGGGCCTAATATATCTAAGATATCTAAACTTGCTAAAACCATTTTATTAAAATAAGAGAAAAATAGCAAAAATAAAGGGAACTACAACTAGGCCAAAATAGATTAAAAATTTTGAAAAATGTCGAAAAATTGATTTTCCGGTTAAAATGAGGGCAAATACAAGGAAAAGACCACTTAACTTCGATAGAAGTCCCCCCTACACTTAAGATAAACATTGTCCTCAATGTTTAAGCATGTGGTAGTAAACTCCCCTACACTTAGGACATTGTGCACGTTGTTTAAATCTCGTTAAGGAAGAGACAACTAAAGAGATTCCTATTTTAATATTGAGAAATATAAAATAGTGAATCGAAAAGAGTTTAGGATAGAACCGGGAAGAAGGGAACACGGAGTCACGGTTCGTCAAAAGTCATCAAGAGTGTGTCTTTGAAGCTCGAATCCCTGCAATGATAAGAAAGAAAACAAGAAACACCAACGGGGCTCCCCCTACACTTATGGTAAAGATAGATAGATAATTGGGTTGCCTCCCAAAAAGCGCTTGTTTATATTAACCGAGTCACGAGCCTGACTCGTCCCCGAATTAAATGGTCCATGGGGAAGCCTCGAATGTGATACCGGGATCAAAGACCTTGTCCTCATTCCCGTTTGACATCAACACAGGAGAGGCGGGGGGATAAGTCTTGAATGGGAGAAAGGTCCTTTCAACATACGAGAAGTATGTGAAATCGAGGTCCACGGGAGGTGGGGTTGGTAAAGTAAGCACATTGTCCCCCCCCAAAGACAATAGATGCTGAGCAAGCGGCAAAGCCGTATTGTTATCAATATCACCTCCCGGGTCAAAGCACTCATCCTCCGAAATAATGGCTAAAGGGGAGGATGAAAGGTGCTCGGGAGGGGGACTTGGGACCATATCTTCCTGCAGCAAATTATCAAAAATAATGTCCCCCTCCGTGTCAGAATCATCAATACCTGGAGGGATGGAGTGGATGTCGATTTCTTCCCGCAATGGGTCATTATCTTCAACGGGAGGATTAGATGTCGATAAAGACTTGGAAAAAGAAGGAGAAGTCAACGCGTCGATTTGAGCAATAAGAAGGTGAACTTTCCGTAATCGATCGCGAAGAAGCACGTCTTCCACCTCATCCACAAGATCATGTTCATCGATGAATTTCTCGTAAACCGGAGAAAATAAATCGTCATCACCCGCATCTCCTGGTGGAGATTGAGAAATGTCAAAAGTGAAATTCTCATAGCTTGGAGAAAAATCGTTATCACTAGGATCGACCTCTTCCGTAAGAGCAACGTCGTCCTCAGGCTCCATAGCAGGTAAGTCACAAACCTCAACATCCAATAATTTGTCGAGACCAACATCATTAAGCTCATTCAACGAATCAAGATCGTTAGACGCAGTAAGAACATCGAGAGTAGGAGAAGCAACTTCAGAAGATGTGTTGAAAGTGCATACAGCATCGTCGTCATCGTCATCATAATAGTATTGATGCACAAGAGGAGGGGTATAATCACTAAGATTAGATACTTGCTCTTGTTGCAGTCGCTTTTCCTCCGCCCATGCTTCTTTTGTAAGAACAACGGCTTCTTGAAGTTGCAGAATGATGGAGTGTAGTTCGTCATTCAAAGTAGTACGTTGTGGGTCAAGATTAATTTGTGAGAGGATTGATGATTGAGGGTGTGATGTGGGGGCTCAAAGTGTTGAAAACCTGAATTATAGCAAGGTTGTGGCTCATAGTTGTTCATCGGTTGAGAATAATTAGAAACCGGGTTTGGTTCATAATAATCCATAGGTGAAGAAAACTGAGGACACGGATTTGGCTCATAACAATTCATTGGTTGACAATAATAGGTATCGTGAGGACCCCCACAGTTGTTGCAAAACGGGTATGGAGAAAAATCAAGTGCGTCTTGTGGATAGCTATTATCATTGTCATAATTGTACCCCGGTTCTTGCCCGTGACCATACGGGTATCGAACCAGGCACGAAACATGCCAATGAGAATCGCTTCCACAATAGATGCACGGGGAAACAGGAGGTGGGTTCAAAAAGAATGAATTAGTCGAGTTGCACACGGGACAAAATCCGAATTGTGTGTTGTCGATATCGTTTCCGCATCGCTCACATGTACACCATTGACAAGAGTTGTTCCCAGATAATTGTTTCCCACACCGGACGCAATGGACATAAAATCCATAAAGAAAGATAGATAAGCAAGAAGAATATTTTCGGTGCAAAACTTTAAAAAAGAAATGCTTTTTATGATTTTTCAAATGTTTTTGGATTTTTTTTTAAAATATTTGGACACGAAAAATAACGTTCACAAGTGAACGGGTCCCAAAAGCCAACGCGTCTCTTACAAAAAACCTTCGATCTTCACGAAAAGAGCCGGCAGCGGCGCCATTTTAATAACAAGATTTTGCTAGGTTCAATTATTGTTCTCGGTATCTCTTCGAATTGATCTCTGGTTAATTGTGCGACTCAGTTGTTCCTGGTGAATCAAATAAAAGAGTTGTAGTTGTCTAAAACTAATTAAAAATGAAAACTTGAAACAAATGAAAATGAAATAAAGACGGTAAAAAGAGACAACAAAAGATAAAAACTTGGCGAGAACTAAATTACGAGAAACTTAAAAGGCAAATAAAGTAAATGATCAAAACTTAAACTAAAAGGAGAGCAAATAAAAATTCAAATAAAGAAAAAGGCGGGAAAAATAAGGCTTGAAAATAAAAGACAAAAACTTAAATAGAAAAACCAAAAAGAAAACTTGACAGAAACCTTGATTCGGAAGTTTAAAACTTCCAAATGAAATGGCTTGATCCAGAAATTTTAATGTTCCGAATGAAACAATCTTGATTCGGAACTTCATCCGGAAGTTTCATCCGGAGCTTTGTTCGGAAGTCTCATCCGGAACTTTAAAACTTCCGGATGAACCTTGCTTCACTCGGAACTTTTTGACTTTCGGATGAAGCTTGCTTCACTCGGAACTTTTTGACTTCCGGATGAAGCTTGCTTCACTCGGAACTTTTTGACTTCCGGATGAATCTTGCTTCACTCGGAACTTTTTGACTTCCGGATGAAGCTTGCTTCACTCGGAAGTTTTCTGGGAACGCAGAAACAGAAACAACACTCCCGAAGAACAAGGGATATACAGTAACAAAGAATCGATCCACAAGTTAATCAAATTCAAACAAAAGATAAAACTAAACTAATAACAAATCATTCAATAATCATAAACAAACAATCTAAATCTACAAACATAACCAAATTAATCAAAACCCACTTGATCAAAATTAAGAAAACTCAAGAACACAAGACCAAATCAAAAGCAAAAATTAAGCAAGAAAGGAAGAAGATGATAAATTAAAAGCTTAATTAAAAAGTAAGGATTCAATAACAAAAGCTTAAACACAAATTAATCTAGAGAGAGAAAGCATAAATCTAGAGAGAGAAACTACACTACTCCTAATCTAATCCTAAAACTAACCAACCCTCTCACAACAAGTAAGGGTGGTATTTATAGGAGAGGGGAGTGGTTGGTGGCTTCCTCTTTCTTTCTTTCTTTCTTGGTTCTCAGTCTTTCAGTCTTCTTAAATTCTTCGACTTTTAAGACTTCGTCTCGGGATTTCTTTGAACTCGTCTTGTAATTTCTTCATAAATTAGACTTGAGTTCTTCGGCTTTATTAAACTTTCGTCTTTGGACATTTTCTTTGATAAATCTTCAGAATAAGCCTTGGACTCCCGTTCTTTTTTCATTCTTGATCTTTTGACTTCGTCTTTTGTCTTTTTCTTCAATAAACGCCCGTGAAAGACCGTGTTTTCTTCCCTTTTCACATTTTGACCCTGAAACACAAATAAAAACACAAACCACGCATAATTCCGCCATTTACGACATAAAATATACGTTTAGGTCCGTTTTTAATGTAATTAAGTGGTAGAAGAGATGGGTGTTTTCACACCTATCAGTTACAAAGCACGTTTACATTTTTCATCATAATCAATCCATGTTGGCCTTTATTAAAGAGGTAGAAAACTATAAACATTCAAAGTAAAGAAAATAAAGAAATCAAAAATCATACCTTCGGGTTTTGTAAAGGCTGTGAATGATCATCATCCTCAAGTTTTCACTTTCTCCAAACCAAGCTTAAAAACAAGATCATTGTTATTATAAGTTAGCAAACTAACACGAACTTATGTGGGCCAATTATTCACTTAGACTCCCTTATTCCTATGTGTATCTCTTATATTTTATTGTTGTCTTGAATGATCCAAAGATGCATTGTTGACTTGTTTCGATAGTTATTTAGTCCGAAAATAAAGTGAACGATTTAATCAATAGTTAGCTAAAGGACAAAATCTTTTAAAACTACTTCCCGGGACCTCATAAAGTTCATATCTTGGCATAACTCGCTTCGCGATTTGAGACCTTTCTCGGACCGATATTTGGCAGCGACATCATACTTCAAACCTTGAGAGACGTTCATGAAATTATGGTCTTCTCTTCATAATGGAATTTCTTCACTTGAAGTTTTGAGAGATTCATACTTTGACCACGACTTCTTCATTTTTCTCCAATCTTTATTTTGGACTTTGATATACAACGATCCGCCTCCTTTTATGACTTGGATCTATTTATCCGCATACCTTGCTAGGGTCTTTTCGGATACACTTCTCCATGACTTTTGGGGAGTTTTTGCTTTTCGTCGTGTGTCTCGATCCTTCATATTGATTTTCGATAAATGATTCTTCACATCACTTTGGATCTTTAGCAACAAAATATAGCCCTCATGCCTTGTTAGGTCCTTTTCGGACTCGCCAATCTTCGCATCCCTCTTCAATAAGTTATGTGTTGGCTATGAACTCTAATCCATACCGAGCAACTTGTAAACGATCTTGGGCTAGAAGCTAAGTAACTTTTCAAATCGTGCAACCTTATTTATTGCAGATAAATTTATTAACAAGCGATGGGAGAATAGGCTCATAATTAACTCACATAAATTCACGAAAGAATACCAAACTTATAATTGACTCTATCATCTCTCGTTCTCCACAGTTTAAAATCTCAGGGAATGAGACTCGTGGATGCTTAGTAATGTATGGATTTTACTAGTTTAAAGTTTGTTATTCTCGGTGTCTTCTCGAATTGATCTCTGGTTAATTGTGTGACTCAGTCGTTTTTGGTGAAGAAAATATTTTTGGTTTTGGTAAAATAAATGTGCAAGACTTTAAAATAAGGGACGGGAAATTAAAACTAAAACTAGTTGAAACGTAAACAGTGCAATATTTAAAACTTTAATAGTAAATGACGAGAAATTAAATGACGTAAAATTAAAACTTAACGAAAAGTAAATTGACAATCGAATAAAAATGCAAAACGAAATTAAAATAGACTAAAAACAAACGTGTAAAATTTGTCACATTTATTAAACAAAATATTAAAACAAAACAAAACCACCAATCGGAATACATCTGATCGGAATCCAAATTGGAATCTGATCGGAATGTACCTGATCGGAATGGGCAAAAGAAACGCCGATCGGAATGTTTGAAACCATCACTGATCGGAATATCAAACCAAATCTCGTCGGAATAAAACCAAATCGGAAAGCAAATCGGAATACTAGAACTAGAGTCAAATCGGAATGTTGGAATTCAACAGCAATCGGAATAAGGCAACTAGGGGCTTATCGGAATAAAGATGCTCAAATTGGAATGAGCAAAACCCTTTTCCGATCAACAGATCGGAATAAGGGGTGCAGTCGGAATAGATGCAGATCGGAAAAGGGTTTAGACCTTTTCCGATTTCCCTTTTTGATCCGAAAAAAATAAGCAAGCTATAAGCTATGGTTAATAAGCCAAAACTAAGACTTGATCGAATCTAAATCGAAACGGACTTAATAAGCATAAATAACAACTTTTCAAAACTTTAAATAAGCAAACTTTTTAAATCAAACTTTTAAAAAGACAAATACTTTTAAGAAAACTCTAAATCAAATAAGCATTAAGATGAAATAAAATCAAGGATGAACATGAATCAAAGATAAGCAAAATAAGAAAGGTAGAAGAAGATGATTAAAAATAAGAACTTGATTAAAAGAAAAGATTCTAAAATTAAAAGACTTACTTGAATTGAAGAAATTAAAAGTGCATAACAAGAAATTAAAATGCAAGAAAGTAATTAACAAGAAATGAAAATGGTGGAAGAGTGGTTTGTCAAGCCACCAACAACATGAAATGAAATGAGATGAAACTATATATAGGGAGATTAGGGAGGAGCTTAGGAAGCTTCCTCCCTCTTTCTTCTTTTCCTTAATTGCATGCTCAAGTCCTTAATCTTCTTTAATCTTTTTACTTCAATGGCTTTGTCTTGGGATTTCTTTAAACTCATCATGAATTTTCTTCATAAATAAGACTCGAGTTCTTCGGCTTTTAGTAAACTTCCGTCTTTTGACTTTTACTTCAATAAATCTTCAAAATTGGTCTTGGACTTCTGTTCTTTTTCCACTCTTGATCTTTTGACTTCATCTTTTGTGTTTTCTTCGATAAAAGCCCGTGAAATCCCATGTTTTCTCCACTTTTCACCTTTTCGTCCTAAATCACAACAAAAACACAAACCACGCATAATTCCGACATAAATGACATAAAATATACGTTTTGGCTCGGTTATTATTGTAATTAAGTGGTAAAAAGGATGGGTGTTTTCACACCTATCAAATCCCCTACACTTAACCATTGCAATGTCCTCATTCAATGCATTAGTTACAAAGCACGTTTACATTTTTCATCACAATCAATCCACGTTGGCCTTTATTAAAGAGATAGAAAATTATAAACATACAAAGTAAAGAAATCAAAATCATACCTTTGGGTTTTTGGAAAGGTCGTGAATGATCATCATCCTCAAGTTTTCACTTTCTCCAAACCAAGCTTAGAAACGAGATCATTGTTATTATAAGTTAGTAAACTAACACGAACTCATGTGGGTCAATTATTCACTTAGACTCCCTTATTCCTAGGGGTATCTCTTATATTTTATTGTTGTCTTGATTGATCACGAGGATGCGTTTTTGACTTATTTCGATAGTTATTTATTCCGAAAATAAAGTGAACGATTTAATCAATAGTTAGCTAAAGGACAAAATCTTTTAAAACTGCTTCTAGGGACCTCATAAAGTTCATATCTTGGTATAACTCGCTTCGCGATTTGAGACCTTTCTCGGACCGATATTTGGCAGCGACTTCACACTTCAAACCTTGAGAGACTTTCATGAAATTATGGTCTTCTCTTCATAATGGAATTTCTTCACTTGAAGTTTTGAGAGATTCATACTTGGACCACGACTTCTTCATTTTTCTCCAATCTTTATTTTGGACTTTGATATACAACGATCCGCCTCCTTTTAGGACTTGGATCTATTTATCCTCATACCTTGTTAGGGCCTTTTTGGATAGACTTCTCCATGATCTTTAGGGGAGTATTTGCTTTTCGTCTTGTGTCTCGATCCTTCATACTGATTTTCGATAAATGATTCTTCACATCACTTTTGGATCTTTAGCAACAAAATGTAGCCCTCATGCCTTGTTAGGGCCTTTTCGGACTCGCCAATCTTTGCATCCCGCTTCAATAAGTTATGCCTTTTCTATGAACTCTAACCCGTACCGAGCAACTTTTAAACGATCTTGGGCTAGAAGCTAAGTAACCTTTTAAATCGTACAACCTTATTTATTGTAGATAAATTTATTAACAAGCGAAGGGAGAATAGGCTTATAATTAACTCACATAAATTCACGAAAGAATACCAAACTTATAATTGACTCTATCATCTCTCGTTCTCCATAGTTTAAAATCTCAAGGAATGAGACTCGTGGATGCTTAGCCTATTAAATCAAAGTTTTGGGTTTTCGAGTCATCTATAGGATCTTGCAACTTCTTGGACTTTTTCAAGTTTAGAAATCGCATTTTAAAGTTCTTGTTCTTAACCCGTGAGAGTTAAGACTTTCGCGTTTTATAGCTCCCTATATAAAAGCCTAGCAAAACTTGACTTAAACACGTTAAGGATACTATCTAGAGTAAACTTAGATAAGTAAACGCAGGTTGAGTCAAAAGATTCATAACGTTTGAAAATTAAAACCACTTTATTAAGGATTTATTCTAATAAGGAAAGAAACTAACTATACAAAGGGAAAAACTAATAGGCCAAAATAGATAAAATTTTTTGAAAAATGTCGAAAAATTGATTTTCCGGTTAAAATGAGAACAAATACAAGGAAAAGGCCACTTAACTTCGATAGAAGTCCCCCCTACACTTAAGATAAACATTGTCCTCAATGTTTAAGCATATGGAAGTAAACTCCCCTACACTTAGGACATTGTGCACGTTGTTTAAATCTCGCTAAGGAAGAGACAACTAAAGAGATTCCTATTTTAATATTGAGAAATATAAAAGTTTAGGATAGAACCGGGAAGAAAGGAACACGGAATCACGGTCATCAAAAGTCATCAAGAGTGTGTCTTTAAAGCTCTAATCCCTGCACATGATAAGAAAGAAAGCAAGAAACACCACGGGGCTCCCCCCTATACTTATGATAAAGATAGATAGATAATTGGGTTGCCCCCCAAAAACCGCTTGTTTATATTAACCGAGTCACGAGCCTGACTCGTCCCCAAATTAAATTGTTCATGGGGAAGCCTCGAATGCAATACCGGGATCAAAGACCTTGTCCTCATTCCCGGTTGACATTAACAAAGGAGAGGCGGGGGGATAAGTCTTGAATGGGAGAAAGGTTCTTTCAACATACGTATAGTATGTGAAATCATGATCCACGGGAGGTTGGGTGGGTAAAGTAAGCACATTGTCCTCCCCCAAAGACAATGGATGCTGAGAAAACGGCAAAGCCGTATGGGTATCAATCATAGCATAATCAATGTCACCTCCCGGGTCAAAGCACTCATCCTCCGTAATAGTGGCTAAAGGGGAGGATGAAAGGTGCTCGGGAGGGGGACTTGGGTCAATACTTTCAAGTAGCAAATTATCAAAAATAATATCCCCCTCCATGTCATCGTCATCATTACCTGGTGGTATGGAGTGAATGTCGATTTCTTCCAGCAATGGGCCATTATCTTCAACGGGAGGAATAGATGGAGGCAAAGACTCGGAAAGAGGAGGAGAAGTCAACTCTTCGATTTGAGCAATAAGAAGATGCACTTTCCGTAGTCTGTCGCGGAGAATCAAGTCTTCCACCTCATCTTTAAGAGCAAGTTCATAGGTGAACTTCTCGTAATCCGTAGAGAATAAATCGTCATTGCCCGCATCTCCTGGTGGAGATTGAGAAATTTCAAAAGTGAAATTCTCATAGCGAGGAGAAAAATCGTCATCAATAGGATCGACATTTTCCGTAAGAGCAACGTCGTCCTCAGGCTCCATAGCATTCGCTAAGTCACAAACCTCATCATCAAATGATTTATCGAGACCAACATCACTAAGCTCATTTAACGAATCACAATCCTTAGACACGTTTGGGATATCGAGAGGAGGGATAACAATTGCACTAGGACATTGAGCAGTAAGGTCATTCCAAGAAATAGTAGGCTCCTCGTCATCATAATCATAATAGTATGGATACACCGAAGGAGGAGTATAAGTCTCGATATTCGATATTTGCTCAGGCCGTTGATCCTCTTGATATTTTTCGATGATCTTGTTGCAAGCTTCTTGGATTTGTTGACTTTGCTTAACAAGAGTGTCCCATTGTTCATGGGAGCTCAATTGTTCGAATGAGGGTTGATGATCGATGATGTGTTGTGGGGGTTCAAAAGGTTGAAAACCTGAATTATAGCATGGGTGTGGCTCATAGTAGTTCATCGGTTGAGAAAAATTAGAAACCGGGTTTGGTTCATAATAATCCATTGGTGAAGAAAACTGAGGATATGAATTTTGCTCATAATAATTCATTGGTTGACAATAAGAAGTATCGTGAGGACCCCCACAGTTGTTGCAAAATGGGTAAAGAGAAAAATCGGGTGCGTCTTGTGGATAGCTATTATCGTTGTCATAATTGTACCCTGGTTCTTGCCCGTGATCATACGGGTATCGAACCGGGCACGAAACATGCCAATGAGAATCGCTTCCACAATAGATGAACGGGGAAAGAGTAGGTGGGTTCAAAAAGGACGAATTAGTCGAGTTGCACAAAGGACAAAATCCGCATATGAATTGTGTATTGTTGATATCGTTTCCGCACCGCTCACATGTACACCATTGACATGAGTCGTTCCCGTACAATCGTCTCCCACACCCGACGCAATGGACATAAGAATCCATTAAGAAAAATAGATAAGCAAGAAGAATATTTTTGGTGCAAAACTTTGAAAAAGAAATGCTTTTTATGATTTTTCAAATGTTTTGGGGATTTTTGAAAATTTGACCCGAAAAATAACGTTCACAAGTGAACGGATCCCAAAAGCCAACGCGTCTCTCACAAAAAACCTTTAATCCTCACGAAAAGAGCCGACAGCGGTGCCATTTTAATGTATGGATTTTACTAGTTGAAAGTTCGTTATTCTCGGTGTCTTCTCGAATTGATCTCTGGTTAATTGTGTGACTCAGTCGTTTTTGGTGAAGAAAATATTTCTGGTTTTGGTAAAATAAATGTGCAAGACTTTAAAATAAGGGACGGGAAATTAAAACATAAAACTAGTTGAAACGTAAACAGTGCAATATTTAAAACTTTAAAAGTAAATGACGAGAAATTAAATGACGTAAAATTAAAACTTAACGAAAAGTAAATTGACAATAGAATAAAAATGCAAAACGAAATTAAAATAGACTAAAAAAAACGAGTAAAATTTGTCACATTTACTAATACAAAATATTAAAACAAAACAAAACCACCAATCGGAATACATCTGATCGGAATCCAAATTGGAATTCGATCGGAATGTACCTGATCGGAATGGGAAAAAGGAACGCCGATCGAAATGTTTGAATCCCTCACTGATCGGAATATCAAACCAAATCTCGTCGGAATAAAACCAAATCGGAAAGCAAATCGGAATACTAGAACTAGAGTCAAATCGGAAGGTTGGAATTCAGCAGCAATCAGAATAAGGAAACTAGGGGCTTATCGGAATAATGATGCTCAAATCGGAATGAGAAAAACCCTTTTCCGAACAACAGATCGGAATAAGGGGTGCAGTCGGAATAGATGCAGATCGGAAAAGGGTTTAGACCTTTTCCGATTTCCCTTTTTGATCCGAAAAAAATAAGCAAGCTATAAGCTATGGTTAATAAGCCCAAACTAAGACTTGATCGAATCTAAATCGAAACGGACTTAATAAGCACAAATAACAACTTTTCAAAACTTTAAATAAGCAAACTTTTTAAATCAAACTTTTAAAAAGACAAATACTTTTAAGAAAACTCTAAATCAAATAAGCATTAAGATGAAATAAAATCAAGGATGAACATGAATCAAAGATAAGCAAAATAAGAAAGGTAGAAGAAGATGATTAAAAATAAGAACTTGATTAAAAGAAACGATTCCAAAATTAAAAGACTTACTTGAATTGAAGAAATTAAAAGTGCATAACAAGAAATTAAAATGCAAGAAAGTAATTAACAAGAAATGAAAATGGTGAAAGAGTGGTATATCAAGCCACCAACAACATGAAATGAAATGAGATGAAACTATATATAGGGAGATTAGGGAGGAGCTTAGGAAGCTTCCTCCCTCTTTCTTCTTTTTATTTAATTTCATGCTCAAGTCCTTAATCTTCTTTAATCTTTTTACTTCAAAGGCTTTGTCTTGGGATTTCTTTAAACTCGTCTTGAATTTTCTTCGTAAATAAGACTCGAGTTCTTCGGCTTTTAGTAAACTTCCGTCTTTTGACTTTTTCTTCGATAAATCTTCAGAATTAGTCTTAGACTTCCGTTCTTTTTCCACTCTTGATCTTTTGACTTCATCTTTTGTCTTTTCTTCGATAAAAGCCCGTGAAATCCCGTGTTTTCTCCACTTTTCACCTTTTCGTCCTAAATCACAACAAAAACACAAACCACGCATAATTCCGACATAAATGACATAAAATACACGTTTTGGCTCGGTTATTATTGTAATTAAGTGGTAAAAAGGATGGGTGTTTTCACACCTATCACTTAGCCTATTAAATCAAAGTTTTGGGTTTTCGAGTCGCCTATAGGATCTTGCAAACTCTTAGACTTTTTCAAGTTTAGAAATCGCGTTTTAAAGTTCCCTTGATAAACAACTCTCTAGGATCAATTATAGGAAATTGTGAAAAGTTCTTGTTCTTAACCCGTGAGAGTTAAGACTTTCGCGTTTTATAGCTCCCTATATAAAAGCCTAGCAAAACTTGACTTAAACACGTTAAGGATACTAGCTAGAGTAAACTTAGATAAGTAAACTCGGGTTGAGTCAAAAGATTCACAACGTTTGAAAATTAAAACCACTTTATTAAACATTTATTCTAGCAAGGAAAGAAAATAACTATACAAAGGGAAAAACTAATAGTCCAAAATAGATCAAAAATTTTGAAAAATGTCGAAAAATTGATTTTCCGGTTAGAATGAGGACAAATACAAGGAAAAGGCCACTTAACTTCGATAGAAGTCCCCCTACACTTAACATAAACATTGTCCTCAATGTTTAAGCATGTGGGAGTAAACTCCCCTACACTTAGGACATTGTATACTTTGTTTAAATCTCGCTAAGGAAGAGACAACTAAAGAGATTCCTATTTTAATATTGAGAAAATATAAAATAGTGAATCGAAAAGAGTTTAGGATAGAACCGGGAAGAAGTGAGCACGGAATCACGGGTCGTCAAGAATCATCAAGAGTGGATCGTTGAGCGCTCGAATCCCTGATTAAGAGAGGAGAGGAAATAGCAAACACCAACGGGTCTCCCTACACTTAGGATAAAGAAAGCAAAAAGATAGATGCATGGGTTGCCTCCTAAGAAGCGCTTGATTTTTGATTACCGAGTCGTGAGCCTAACTCGACCTTGATCATCATAGGAAGAAGCATGAAACATATCCACCAGGATCAAAGACATAGTTTTCGTCCATCAAATAGCACAAGCTTAAGGCGAACAAGGCAAGCCAAAGAAGAGTAGGCAAGGTTCCCTTAAGCAGCGATGGAGCACGGTGGAAGCAAGGGTGAAGTGGTGCAAGCATATTTCCATAAGTTCCAAAGATATTTCCTTTTATTTCATCAGGTTGATACTGAGATGGCTGCATAATATCGATACCGGGGTCGAACACCTTTTCCTTTAAGGGAAAATAGCACTCAGGCTCAGCAGAGTGTGAAGAAGATCCGCGAAGAAGATGCACAACCTCGTCCTCAGAAGGGGGACAAAGAGGTATTAAATCATATGTTATGCGGATATTGGTGTCGACCGGTTTCTTCTCCTTTGAAATAATATTCTTCAAATCCAAAGTAGGATCAAGACGATAATCTTCAAAGTCCAAAGGAGGAGCATCACTCTCATGAGGGAAGTAATTGTTGAGAAACGTAGAGAAATCTTCCTCAAATGAATAATCGTCCAAAGTAGGATCGAGTGATGGTGGAGGATCTTCATCATGTGAAGAATCGCTCGAAAGAGTATCGGCCTCATCAAAATCATCGTATGTGGGCAGAACGGGATACTCAGAAGTAAGGTCATCATAATCATCCGAATCTGAGCTAGAATCATCATCATAAGCATCGAAGATCGGTAGAGAATCATAAATGGGAGAAGGTTCCATATTGGAAAGAGAATCATCCACATCATCATGAAAAAGTGGATTATCAATGCAAGAGTCGAATAGAGGATTGTTGTAGACGACAAAATCATCGAGCACATTAATCATATTCACTGATTCTCGTCCAAAGGATTTTCTGGTAAGCTTCCCCATTTTAAAAACTTGTGAATCATTCCCGACTCGTAAGATTAACTCGCCTTCGGCAACATCAACTAGAGCTCGTCCGGTTCTTAAGAATGGCCGACCAAGTATTAAAGGAATACGAGGGTCCATTTCATAATCAACAACGACAAAATCGACCGGGAAAGTAAATGTGCCAACTTTTATGAACACGTCTTCGGCAATACCAACGGGTAAGCGAGAGTGCGATTTGCAAGTTCAAGAGTCATCTTTGTTGGAGTGAGGTCGGACAATGATAGTGTTTTCTAAACACTCAAAGGCATAAGATTAATACTAGCCCCGAGATCAGCAAGGGCAGTAAATTCTTCAGTTTTGTTGAAAATGCAAGGCAACACAAAACGACCGGGATCTCCAAGCTTTTCCGGAAGTTCTTTAAGAATAACTGCAGAGCAGTTTTCATTTAAGCGTGTGTTGGCGAGCTCAATCAACTTTTCCTTCTTGTTAAGCAATTCCTTAAATGCTTTAACAAATTTCGGCATGTGGACAAGTGCTTCGAGAAAGCTAATGTTGAAGTTCATTTGAGATATCATCTTCACATAGCTCGACACTTGACAGTCATTCTTGGTTAGCTCGTTGGTCTTGCCTAAGCGAGAAGGATAAGGGATATTAGGTTTGGGTGGTGAAGGTGAAGGCGTAGCAGGTAAAGGTTGAGATGTTGAAGGGTCCTTCCTAGGAACATCGTCATGACGAGGCAGAGACGGTAATGATGCACTAATACTAGGTATAGGAGGAGTAGAGATAAATGGTGGTGGAGGAGTTGTAGATGATGGGGGTGGGATAGGTGGTCCTACGATGGTTACTCCACTACGGGTAGTAATAACACTCACATTTGCTCACGGATTGGTGACGGTGTTTGAAGGTAGAGAACTCGAAGAAGAAGGTTGAGCGGCGGGCAAGAAACTAGCAAGCATATTCTTCAAATCATTGGTTTGATTACTGAAGGAGGATTGAATATTATCTCGAAGCTTGGATCTTATCTCATTTCCTTGCTTGGTAATATATCCTTTAAGATTGATAATTTGACTCTACAGATTCTTGATTTGCTCACCTTGGGTTCTCATTATGGCTTCAACATCGGGATTAATGGGTGGGTTTTGTCGAGCGGGTGGGTAATAAGGATTAGAAGCTCTTGGTGGTATTTGGTTGCTTCTAGTGTAGTTGTTGGCGGGGTTTTGGTTTTGAGGAGAAAAACCGGGTGAAAGGTAGTTGTTGGACCGGTAACTCAGCAGATTTCTATCCCCTTGTTGTCGAGCTTGGTAATTTTCCGGTGAATAATTACCATAAGCTGCATACATATTTTCCGGATTTCCTTGAGTCGAAGGACAATCGGTGTATGAGTGAGGACCGCCGCATGTTTCACAAGAAGGTGTAACCGCTTTAACTTGTTGTTGGTTTGAAGCGAGAAGCAATATACTTTTGCTCATTTCAGTCATCATGCGGGTGAGTTCGGTCATATCAGGGTTTGCTGAAGTAGAAGAAACATTGATTCTCGGGTTGTTCCTTGAAGAAGCGGAGGAATCCCAGTTTTTGTGGTGAGTAGTCATGTTCTTAATTATCTCTCTACACTCCTCGGGTCTCCTTTTCATGAATGTGCCACCGGCGGCTGCATTAATCGTATCATGATCTTGAAAAGTCAATCCGTTGTAGAAAGTATCAATTAAGGTCACAGGGAGCATGTTGTGGTTTGGACAACGATCAATCAAGACATTATATCTTTCCCAAGCATCAAAAAGAGATTCATCAGGATCTTGCATGAAACCGCTGATTTGATTGCGAAGGCTCGTGACCATGGATGGTGGAAAGTAGCGCGACAAAAAAGCGTTGAGTCATGTCATCCCATGTATGAATAGAATACTTCGGGAGACGATCAAACCATTTCTCGGCATGATGTGATAAAGTATGTGGGAAGAGTTGAAGGCGAAGAACATCCATTGAGGCACCGGGCAACTTCATGCTTTGGGTGATTGTAATGAACTTGTCGAGGTGTTTGTTGGCATCATCATCAGGCATTCCGGCGAATGGATTAGTTTGCACTTGCTGAATCATGTGGTGCTTCAACGAAAACTCCGGAGCCGTGATTTGCATCGGCGCAATCGGTCCTCCTCGTCCAAACATGGTAGGTTGACAAAGCTCCTCCATTGTCCGAAGATCGGGCGGTGGAAGAACATTGTTGTTATTGTTGACGTGCGGTGGATTATTGTTGTTGACACCTGACATACTTTAATCTTCTCGAGTCTTGGGCTCTTGATAATTAGAAGATCTAGTACGCATACACCTGAAGATGCAGAAGAAAAAGAAACCAAACACAAAGACAATATGTATACACAATAAAAATAAAATCTTTTTGGATTTTTGAAATTTTTAATTTTTATGGTTTTTTATCAATTTTTAATTTTTATGATTTTTTTTGAATTTTTTATGCAAGAAAAATAACGCTCACAAGTGAACGGATCCCAAAAAGCAACGCGTCTCTCACAGAAAACCGTTAATCTTTACGAAAAGAGCCGGCAGCGGCGCCATTTAATACAAGCTTTTAACACCTCGTATAAAAATTAAAGTTCAAGTTCTCGATATCTTAACGAATTGATTTCCGGCTTAAAGTACGACTCAGTTGACTTTGGTAAAACAAATATTTTTGGTTGATTTTAAATAGAATGTGCAAAACGATTAAAGTAAATGAGGTAAATGTAAAAGGGCGTTAAAATTAATCTAAATCTAATTAAAATAAAGGGATGCAATATTAAAACGTTGAAAAGTAAAATAATTAAAATGACTTAACTTTAAAGAGTGACGGAAATTAAAATATGACAAAGTATAAAAATGTGAACTTACAAATTAAACAAGACAAAACATAAAATAAACCTAATCGGAATATATTCCAATCAGACAGCAATCGGAATGTACACAAACCTCCCTATCGGAATGTTGATCGGAACCCCAAGATCGGAAACTTGTCACCTACCTCTGATCGGAATAACCAAAAACACCCTGATCGGAATATTTACTTACCTCTGATCGGAATATGAAGTAGATCCTGGTCGGAATGCTGATCGGAACCCTAAGATCGGAATATCGTCACTATACCTGATCGGAATACCAAACAAATACCTCGATCAGAATGTGGAGTGAAACCCAATCGGAATGCTGTCACTCACCTCCTGATCGGAATACCTAACGCACCTCTCAATCGGAATACCAAAGCCTTCTAATCGGAATATCATAAACCCCTTTCCGACCAAACAATGGAACTATGGTCGGAATACTAAACCCTTTTCCGATCGGCAAGATAGGAATACAGTGAAGGGAAACGAAAATAAGCTAGAAAAATAAGCTATAAATCAAATAAGCACAAGTCTAAAATCTTAAACAAAACCTTATAAGAAAAAGCTAATAAGCTATGATTTAAAGACTTTTAAAAACACGAAATGAAACAAAGGTGTACGAAATCAAGCTTAATATAAAAATAACTTTTATAAAAACTTTAAAAACTTAAAGATGAAAACAATAAGCTATAAAAATCAATGATCTAAAACAATCAAAATCTCAAAAACATAACCTTTAATCAAATAAGCAAGACAATAAGCATGTAAACAAATAGTAAAGAATAGAAAGAAAGGTAGAATGAGAGATTAAAACAAGAAAAATTAAAGAACACTTACTTGGAAATTAAAGGTATTAAAAGTGCAAGACACGTATTTAAATTGACATGTATTTAAAGAGCAAGAAATTAAAAGGTGGAAGAACTAGTGTCACTCTAGCCAATCCCCCAAAAAAAATGAAACTAGATGATCCTATTTATAGTAGATTAGGGAGATGGTTAGAGGAAGCTTCCTCCCCTCCTTCCTTTCTTCTTAATTGCACCATTAAGTCCTTCCCTTCTTAATCTTTTGTTAATCTTGGACTTTAATGACCTTTGGCTCGGGATTTCTTTAAACTCGTCTTTTAATTCTTCAATAAATAAGACTCGAGTTCTTCGGCTTTTAGTAAACTTCCGTCTTTTGACTTGTTCTTCGATAAATCTTCAGAATTGGTCTTGGACTTCCGTTCTTTTTGCACTCTTGACTTTTTGACTTCATCTTTCATCTTTTTCTTCAACAAAAGCCCGTAAATGCCCGTGTTTTCTCCACTTTTTACCTTTTCGTCCTATATCACAACAAAAACACAAACCACGCATAATTCCGACATAAAAGACATAAAATACACGTTTTGGCCCGGTTATTACTGTAATTAAGTGGTAAAAAGGATGGGTGTTTACACACCTATCAAATACCAAAAATAATCTTCTTCTAATCTAATTTCTTTTCTTCAATCCTCTAAATTCTCGTCACTTTGGTTTATGCAATTACGATCTAATCGACTTTTGATTAATCACGATAGGCTTGAAAACATTCCTCGTAGAAATAGAAATCATCAACAACGAATAGTGGAACCCGAGCTTCCACCTATTGTTGTAGAGATGGCCGATAACCGAACAATGGAGGAATTGCTCCGTGCACCCACCGAAGGGTACGGGGAAGCAATCGTTGTGCCGGCTATTTTGGCGGATCATTATGAGATTAAGACGGGTCTTTTACCACTCATTCGTGAAGACCAATTTCGTAGAGACCGATAACCCGCATTCTCACATTCGGAATTTTCTTCCTATTACCTCGACTCTCAAGTTTAGAGATGTGCCGAATGACGCGATTAAGCTCATGCTTTTTCCGTACTCGCTCGAGGGGAATGCTAAACGTTGGTATGAAAAAGAACCACCGGGTTTGATTTTAACACGGGATGATTTAGTGTCTAAGTTTATGAATTACTTCTTTCCACCATCCAAAACAACTCATTTTAAAAACGAGATCACTAGATTTGAACAAAAAGTGCATGAATCGTTTGGAGATGCTTGGGAAAGGTTTAAAGATTTTTTGAGACAATGTCCACACCACGGTTTCACGGAGTTACATCAAAACAATACTTTTTATAATGGACTTAATATGGTTGAACAAGATTCTTTAAATTCCGCCGCAGGTGGTAATCTTTTAAGAGAAACTCCAAGAGACGCGTGGGGTATCATTGAGAATAAGTATAGAGTGAAATATTCACAAAACACACCGGTTGTTTCCAATGTGAATTCATCTAATACCAATATTGCTAGATTGGACTCTAAGATTGACAAGATTTTGAATGAGATTAGGAAGAATCCTCATGGTTCGATTAATATGGTTGAAAGTTTTTGTGTATCATGTGGTGGAGCACATCCGAATTATGCTTGTTCAACCACGGGGTTTGATCAAGATCCTGCTTTTGCCGCGACGGGAACTTATGGCCCTAACGGTCAAGCTCCTCGTTAAAATCATGTTGCTCCACCAGGATTTCCACCGGTTCAAAATAGATACAACAATGGAAATAATGGGAATAATTTTAACCGTGGTAACCAAGGGAATTTTAATCAAGGAAATGGATTTCATGATAATCAAAACAATCAAGGTTTTCACAACAATCAAAATGATTTGTGAAGCTATATCAAAACAAATGAGGCAAATTCGAAAGCTTTTCAAAACAATATTCAAGGACAAATGAACACTTTGAAACACGATTTTCAAAATTCGATCAAGGGTAAAAATAACAAGATTGAGCTTAACCAACAAAGATTAGAGCAAAACCAAAACCGTATGCAAGGGAATCAAGCTAAGTTTGAGAATAAGATACTTTCGATGTTTGAGGCAATTATGTGCAAACCCTCCTCTTCTTTGGGTGGCTTACCTAGCAACACCATACCAAACCCGACGGGAGAGATTAAGTCCATCACCTTTTACAATGATTATGATAATTTACAAGATGTGCTTGAGTTTGATCCTCCACCTAAAGAAACCTTTCTTGATGTTAACAAGGCTACCTTAGATAGTAATTGTTATGTGATTTTCCGTGATTTCTATCTCGAGAAATATGGAGATCCGGGTCAACTCTTGATACCTTGTGTTTTCAAAGTGCTTGAGGAATACAAAGCTCTAGCCGATCTAGGAGCTAGCATCAACTTAATGCCTTTGGCCATATGGAAAACTCTTGACTATTTCCCACTTACTCCCACTCGAATGATCATTGAGCTTGCTAATGGAACCACCACCCACCCGGTTGGTATAGCGGAAGATGTCGTTGTTAAAGTGGGAAAGTGTTTGTACCTCGCTGATTTTGTAATCGTTGATTATGAGACAAATCCTCATGTGCCTTTAATTTTAGGACGTCCATTTTTGTCCACGGCTCAAGTTCAAGTAGAAATGAGAAAGGATGAGATGAAATTGTTTTATGGGGATAAACATGTTGTTTTCAAAGCGGAAAAACTTCCAAAGTATGTTTCTAAAAATGTGGAAAGTTTAAAACTTGTTGAGACTTTTGAAAATAATACAAACAAGGATTTTCTCATTTACAAGGGTGTAAGGCCATATATAGACCCCTCATTTCGTGAAGATGAAAAGTTAATTCCGAAGGGAGATGTGTGTTCCGTTGAAACGTGTTGTAATATTACCTCGTCTCCACTTACTCTTGAGTATAAGATCGATAAGGAAATTGATGATTACCTTAGTGCACCATTCGATGCTAGTGAGTTTGATAGTGAGAAGTTCGATCCAGAGGGAGATATTGCTTTAATTGAACAATCGTTGAAAATGGATTCTTTAATTCCTAACTTCACACCAAGTGAGGTTAGTGACTATTCGTTGGATAAGTTCGTCAATGAACTTGTTGCTATCATTGATCCACTTCCACGAGGAAGTGAAGACGTTCTCGATCTCGAGATCAAGCGTGATCTTCATGATTTACCTACCATTCTCAAGGAGTTCCCCGATGAACTACCTTCTAATGAGAATGATGATCTTGTATCCGTGTGTGACACAATTGATACTTTGTCGGATATTTCTTGTGATGACAAGATTGATGACATTTATGTGACATACTCAAATCCACTTTTTGAAGTTTCAATGAACAACAATCCATTGTTTAAAGAGGATTTTGAGAGCATCAAACCTCCTTCATCTCACAACCTTTGTGATGATGAACTCTTCTTTAAGGAGGTTGATGAGTTTCTTTACATAGACATTCCTTCGGAATTTGAGTAAAAGTCTAATGAACCCAAGGAAAACACTCTCTATCTTGAGAATGTTTCTAATGACGGTGTTGAAAACCCTTGGTTTGATCACCCGATTTATGATGATGATAATGTTGACTCGGAGGGAGAAATTTTCTTTACTCCAAATATCCTTCCCACTCTCTTTGATCTTAATGTATGGGTTTTTCATGCGACTCATTTTGAGTACCATGACCTCTATGTTCACATTCACAAGAGTGACAAGGTAAACAAAGTCATGCAAGTTGATACCAATATAGTTGAGACTTTTACCACACCATTACCATGTGCTTTATATGATTATGGATTAGCAAGGGGGGAAGACATCATGTTGTCTATTCCTTTCTCTCCCGAGGACGAGGTATTTGATCCTGGAATCGTTGATTTAGGGAAATCTCGGCCTTTCACCGACGTAATAATTGAAAGACTTTTTGATCATCTTGGTGCGAGTTTATCTAGGGGAGCATACTATATCCATTTCATGATTCGTGACCACCATCTCTTTTTGGAGATTTATGTTGGGGTTTCATTCTCTCATTTGTCATCCGACAACGAGGATGTGATCTTTGACCTCGGCATCATGCTTTATTTTGGATTTTATTCCACTATGCCGGTTTTCACCATTTTCCCTAAGGACCAATGAATGCGGGGATCGAGTCGAGCTCATGACTCGGTTAATAAAAACAAGGTGCCTTGTGGGGGAGTCCCATACATTCTATCTTCTATCTATTTTCTAACACTAATAAGGCTTGATCTTTTCAAGCTCGTGCTCGTGTTTTGTTGTGTTGTGAATCTTAGGTATGATCCTAATCATTGAAGACTCTCGTGTTTGGTTTTTGCCTGTCCACTTGAGCTTCCATACTTTGATTGTCAAAAGGGGCACTCACTATCCTTTGATTTTTATCGACTAACGTTTATCTTGAAGCATAATTAATAAACGGCTTATAGATTTGCGTGCTCTTACCATGTTAGGACTATTGCATTAAACTCTTCGTGTTTTAGCAAGGGGGTGTTACTCTTGAGCTAGGAAACTTTAAGGACAATGTTTTGTTTTAGCATGGAGGAGTCAATCGATATAATCGCTTGTAATTGCTTTTGTCGTGTTCAAACGTAATCGTTTTTCTTGTTTTTCATAAAAATTTTAAATTTTTAGTGTTATTTTGTATTTAATAATAAAGAAAATAAGTGCTTTTGACACAAATGTAGGCTTTCCGTTGGTGAAAATAAAAATAGTTTTTGACTCGACTCAATTTTTACCTTGGCTTTTTCCTTAACGTGTTTAAATTAAGTTTTGCAAGACTTTTATATAGGGAACTTTAAAACGCGAAAGTCTTAACTCATATGGGTTTAAGAACGAGAACTTTTCGCAAGTTCCTATAATTGATCCTAGAAAGTCGTTTATCAAGGGAACTTTAAAACGAAAATTATAAACTTGAAAAAGTCTAAGAAGATGCAAGATCCTATAGATGATTTGAAAACCCAAAACTTTGATTTAATTGGCTAAGTGTCCATTAGTCTCGCATTTTTGAGATTTTACAATATGGAGAACAAGAGATGATAAAGTTTAATCATAAGTTTCTAACTTTAATTCTTCATTGTGTAAGTATTTTTGTGTTTGATTCTATCTCCTCGTATTTATTTTTCACGCTTGAATAATTAATTGCTTAATAAATGAAGTTTTTAGCGGTTTAGGCTTAATATCTTAACTCGTAACTCCTTCTTTTTCTTCCCTTGTAATTAAAGTGAGAACACATTAAGGGTGTCAGCGTCATGGCCTTTTTGATCATTTGATTGCAAAAATTTGGCTTACTATATATATCATAATAATTAGAAGAATAAATAAAAACATGTTCTCTATGAGCCTTCGGGTGGGAGTCATGTAGCACTAACCTTGTCATTAGAGCCTTAGGGTGTATGGCATGGTGACGTATTTAATAAAAATTGCTTCATCATCATGAGCCTTAAGGTGGGATAGTGAATGTCAATTCTCTTGTTTATCTCCAAGGAGCCTTCGGGTGTGAATTATAAATAAGGAGCACTTTTACATCTTAAAGAGCGTCAAGGTGTATGATGTAAATGTTGCTAACTCCATTAATAAGGTTAAAATTGAATTTGGAGGATTTATTGTTGCCTTAAGTATACCTATTAGCCAAATTTCGGATCCGGGGATTTATCCCTCAAATCGTGTTAAGTTATCCTTGATGTGGGCTTTCTTTAGTGACAACGGTTTTTGAAGTCGATGTTAGGTTTTGAGTGTTGAGTTTACACTGTTTTTGCCTTCATTTTTTGAGTAATAATTATCAAATAAGTCAAATGATCCTTTGGGTGAATGACAATATTTAAAATCTAGAGATACAATTAGGAATAAAAGGAGATTGAGTTTAACACAAATTACTTGTATAAGTGGTCTTAATATTGGTACTTATGATTGACAATGATCTTTTTTTTAAACTTGGCTTGGAAGAGTGAAAATTCGAGGACGATGAATCTATTTGAGTTTTATAATCCTAAAAGTTATTTTTCAAATAATGAAAGCATTACATTATGTCTTTGAAAAATAAAGTGTCACAAGTTAAATAAAAGTGTAGTTAGTAGCTTTATTTTATCATTGCCTGAGGACACGACAATTTCTTAGAAATGGGGAGTTTGATATGAGTGTAATTACTCATATCAATTGTATAAATTAATGGACCATAAATGCATAAAATGTATAAAAATGGCCTTGTATATGCATGTTTCTTGTTTCATGTGTGTAGGTATCCAAGATCAAAAAACCGGCAAAAACGTCACAAGTTTGAAGATCAATTTCAAGAAAGCCAAAAATCAAGTTTGTTTTCGAGGATTTAAGTTTATCGAGGTTATTTTGGGCTTTGTGGGTCCCACAATGGTGTATTGGGCCTAAAAGCCCAATAATGGAGTTAATAAGTTACTAAATTGCAAGAGTTATTCAACAAAGCACATTATGGCCCAATTCACATAAGAATATAAACGGTGGAGTATTATTTTGGGCTAAAGCCCAAAACTTAAACAATTTATCAACATTAAACGAAAGGAGTAGAAATAAAGTGGGTCCAAGCCCATCTATATAATAATGAGACGGTGAATTTAATATAAAGTGAAAACTTTATTTACTTGGTCATAACCTAGCGTTACAAACAAGAAAAGAGAGAGAGAGAGAGAGGGAGAAAAAAGAGACGGAGTCATGACCAACCTTTCACTCCACAAACCCTAGCCCCAAAATTGGGGCTTTCTTATCAAAAGAGAGTGAGATCACACGCGCTCCCAATTAATCACCAAGTTTTTCGGATGTAGAAGATGGAGTTATCAGATCCACGTGGCACTTTCTCTCGTCACCAATCATCTATGATTGGTTGATTTATTCACAATCAGTCATAGCACCAATAAAAATAAGCCACATCAAACTGCAAACAAACACAACTAGCACAAAAACTTCCATGCTGGCAATCCGAGTGAGAGAGGCCTCCAATCCACCCTTGGATCGAGTTTATTAAGAAAGAGAAGAAAGAAGTGAAGAATCAAGGGCTAGGATTGGATTTCTACTCAACAACCTCCCTCAAGAAGGATTGGGGTTTGCCTATAAAAACCCCCAAATAATTGTAATTGATCATTCCATTTTTTATTTACTATTATAATGACAATTTAGGAGTAGAATGAATGTAAATTTATTTTTATAGTATTGTAACAACTTTCTGAAATTAATAAAATTTTCTTTTAGTTTAAATATGTTCTTGAGTTTATTTACTGTTAAACTTTATTGCAATTATTCTTTTAGTTTCTATATTAATATTATATAAAAATTATTTTATTAAGCTGTTCAATAGCTTAATGGGATAATTAAAAGTGAGATTGGGAATAACTTTTCCCCACTGGAAAAGTTAAATATAAAGTGGCATTTGGATATTATTAAGGTGGGTTCGAATGGTAAAGTTGGTTTGATGCATATGTTACTGGTTTGAAGTTTCGGTTCGAGTAATAATTGTTGTTCGTGAATAATTGAAGTTGTCATCTTGGTTATAAGGAAGCTCAGCGCTATCCTTCTTCACCAACGGGTTTTCATCTCTCAAATGGTTAGTTTCATTTTAAATTATTTGCATAAGAAATTAATCTGTGATGGTTTATTGCATATGTGGATTTGGTGGTTTTTGCTTAAATGTTTACTAGTTTTAATAAATATGGTCATAAACTGATTTTGGTGAAAAAGTTAATTTCGTTTGGATTTCATTTAATGTTATATCCATTTCATGCTTAGGAGTGTTTGCTTATTTTCAATCATTGATATATTTGTTTTAAAGCTGTGTAGTATATTGATTTGGCTTTATGTTGTTTATTCTTAATGGATTAGTCTGTTTTGAAATTGCTTAGTTGTTTATCAGTTATAAGTATATTAATCTGATATGTGCACTATGTGCTCTGTTAGTTTTAAGTTTTACGTTTGGATATCTACTTAATAATTTGCTTTTCTGAAATATGAGAATTGGTTAACTAATTTATTTAGTTGTTGGTTCTAGGAAATTGGTTTTGTTTTGTTTTAGACTGCTATATCTGACATAAGTTTAATTTGTGTGGCTGAAATTTGTCATGAACCATGATTTGGTCTGACAAAAGGATTTCAGTTTGTGGAATATTTGTTACCTTATATTGTTCAATTGTTTCTGATATTAGAGATTTTACATTTGAATTTGGGATAACTAAAATATTTGACTGATATAATTGTTTCATTTTAAAGTATATACTCGTAGCGGTGGATTATGTGTTAAAATGGGTTGAGGCCAAAGCCTTACCTACTAATGATGCTAGAGTTGTTGTGAAATTTTTAAAGCAATTGTTTGCTAGATTTGGTGTACCTCGGGCCATCATAAGTGATCGTGGTACGCACTTTTGTAATGATCAATTCACAAGAGTTATGAAGAAATATGGAGTTAATCATAGACTTTCTACCGCGTATCACCCTCAAACCAATGGTCAAACCGAGGTCAGAAATCGTGGTTTAAAGAGAATTTTGAAAAAAACGGTGGGAGAGCATCGAGCTTCTTGGTCGGATAAGCTTGAGGATGCTTTGTGGGCTTTTAGGACGGCTTTTAAGACACCAATTGGTTGTACTCCTTATAGTCTTGTCTATGGAAAAGCATGCCACCTCCCATTCGAGTTAGAACACAAGGCTTCTTGGGCTCTTAAGTAGGATAACTTTGATTTAAACCAAGCCGGTTCACATAGAAAGGATCAACTTAATGAAATGGATGAATTGCGAGCCAATGCCTATGAGAACTCTTTGCTTTATAAGGAGAAGACTAAGAAATTGCATGATGCTAAGATCAAGAACCGTGAGTTTAAAGTTGGAGAGCCAGTTCTCCTCTTTAACTCAAGGTTGAAACTTTTTGATGGCAAGCTTAAGTCGAGATGGTCCGGTCCATTCACTATTGCTCAAGTATTTACATATGGAACTATTGAGTTGTCACAACCCGATGGTCCCAATTTTAAAGTGAATGGTAACCGTGTGATGCACTATTTTGGGGAGGACATTTCCGTGGAAGTGGTCCAAGAGATCCCCATTTTCCCCATGAATTAATTCATTGTGGGAAGATTCGAGTTAAAGACTACTTAAATCAAGCTTGAATAACTAGGTTTAGAGGTTTTTAGATCTAGAGTGTTGTAGGTTAGATATAAGGATAGCAAACTGATGAGAAGTGTTGGGGAGAACTTCTTTTGTCTTCATGATGTTTGTAGGGTTGCTCACTCATCACGTGCTTTGAAGCTTATGGAGGAGGCCCTTGTATCCGTTTCCATTCATTACTATTGTGATCTTTCATAGACACCTTGTGCTTTAAAAATGAATTCACTATAGTTGATCTTTCTTTAACTTGGGTTAAGCAAAGTCTATTCATTGTCATAAGTATAGGGGAAGTTTTATACATCCATGCTCTTAAACATAGAGGACAATGTTTAGCTTAAGTGTAGGGGGTCTTCTATCGAAGTGACTTTACCTAGAACTTGTCATTGACCTTCATGATAACACGGAAATTAATTTTTCAAACATTTTCATAACACATTTGCATTGTATGTATTTCTTCTTTAGTTCTTTATGAAAAATTGAAAAAGGAAAAAATATAATAAAAGAACATGGTTAAGCAAATTTAGACTTCTTTGACATATTAGGCCCGTCATGGATACTTTGACTCAACCCAAGTTTGCTTATCTAAGCTTACTCTAGCTAGTATCCTTAACCATGTAGTCCTTCATTGGTCTGTTAGGCTAAGCATCCACGAGTCTCATTATTTGAGATTTTAAATTTGTGGAGAATGGGAAATGATAGAGTTGAAGCAAGTATAAAAGGGCTAGATAAACTTCATGATAATTACCTGTGGCTAAACCCTTCTCTTCCTTACCTCTAATTTCTTCGCATGTATATATGTTAATAAATAATCAAGAACGGTTTTAATCGGTTTGTAATCTCTTATGCATTTTTGTCTAATAATTCATGGTTGATATAAGTACGTCTTAAGATTATAAGTTAGAATGTTTTATGTGTACTAGACTTATGTCATGCTTAATACTTAGCGGGTGTTTTTCCTTTTATTCTTTTCAAATTTCTTTGTGAGGAATAAAGAAAAATAAGAGCAGCTTATGAAAAAAAAATGAGTGGCTAGTAAAAAAAAGAAAAAGAAAAAAATAATAAAAAAAATAATTTTACAAGATTCCCAAGAGGGCAGTGAAGTGTTAATTATAGTAACTATTAGACTCCAATATTACCTTGACGGGTTGCGGGATTAAATAGTTCCTCCAATCCAATATTACCTTGACGGGTTGCGGGGTTGATGACCCAAAGTCTCAAAAAGGCGGAGGATGTAAATTATTGCGTGAGTTTTATTTTTATTTCCTTAGCGAGTGTGTAGCTACTTATTAATGCATGACATGAGGATTTTACACATAAGGCGAATTGTTGGTCCTCGTAATCCTTGGATTATCCGTGTGTTGTGATTATCTAAAGAGATAGAAAGATAGATGAAGATGTAGAGAGAGAAACTAGAGAGAGGTTGGAGAGA
The DNA here is from genome assembly GCA_025667525.1 of Glebionis coronaria. NCBI lineage: Eukaryota > Viridiplantae > Streptophyta > Magnoliopsida > Asterales > Asteraceae > Glebionis > Glebionis coronaria. Next base: position 209,464,986 of record CM046882.1, on the reverse strand, counting down.
AAATGAAATATTAGATTGAATTGTGTGTAAAGTGAATGACCAACCCCTCCTAACATGCTAGGAGGGGGTTTATATAGCCCACCCTACATGTGGGCTATATAGACTATATTGGATCACGAGCCCAATATCATTGGAGTGACCGATCCTTTCTAAATACATAAAAACGTATTTCCAACAATCTCCCCCTAAGGGAGGTCACTCCAAGTTACAATGTCCTAAATAGTCTATTGCTCGTGATCTATGCTAATAATGATGTGACCGAGATTTTCTTTGGAGAAACGTATTTCCAACAATCTCCCCCAAAGGGAGGACACACCATTTTACAAAATCTTAAACCTAGCATACTATGCTTGAGTCTTCGATCTTGTTCTTGTGAATATGCTGGTGGGATCTTTGACTTTGGTCTTGAACATGTGTCCTTGCTTTGACCTTGTGCATTCATCACTTGTGATATTTGCCTCCTCGTGACACCATGTCCCACATACTTATACCTTCGTAATTCTTGAAAGCTTCAGAGTTTGATACAGCAGAAGACTTAACTTTTAGGCTTTCTTGAATTAAATGAGATATTAAGTGCATAAAGTATAAGCATGCGGGGCCGACTTCTTCTTGGATTCCGCAACGCCACCGTCTTCAAATTCCGCAACATAAGTAGATACGAACGAAATGTCTTTGAACATTTCATTCTAAATCGGTAGCTTTTTACCTCCGGTCGGTGAAGACCGTTGGACAATATTAGATATCGTACCCGTGACGGATAGTTTCAATTAAGTAACTTACTGACAGGATTTCGCGGGTAAACCCGTTCTCTTTATTCGGCCGTCCAAAGCTGACTGCAAACATAAAGAGTGAATCATTTAGATAATAATATCCGCATGATTTAAAGCCGTCAATTCATGTTCCTGGAACAAGTGAAATTCAGTTAAGAACCGCACCATCGTTGCTTTCCAGTTGTCACGAGATTGATTCGTATAGAATCTTGCAAGTTACCTACCAAGTGTTGTTTGAGGTTAACACTAGAAGGATTTCCACTCATCACTGTGAACACTAAGGTATCACTCTGAGTGTTCTGGCAAGATCACTAAGATATTGCGTAGAGGCCTGGAACGTGTTTAAATTCAGTTAAGAATTAAACCACTGTTGCTTTCCAGTTATCACAAGTTTGATTCATAAAGAATTGCACAAGTCACCTACCATGAGCTTTTTGATATTCGCTCAAGAAGGATTTCCATCTTCATTGTAAATACTTTCGTATTACTCGGATGTTCAGGCAAGATCATGAAGATTTTGCGTAGGACTCTTAAAATCTTTCTTACTTTTCACAGTGTGTGAAGAAGCAAGGAAATATGAAAGTGTGTCCTAATGAGATATTTGATGATCTCAAATGGCTCTAGACTCGATCGTGCATTTTGGATTTTAGTGATCGGAGGCTGGAGAGGAGTGCCACCTTTCCAATACCAATTTATTCGGAGTGAATAAATCAATAGATAACGTGTTGTCTCCGTGTGATTAAAACAAATACCTTTTGAGAGATATCTGAGTTAGCTGGAATGGGTTGTGCATTGCATCACTGGGTCCATAATGTCTATCTTCAATATCGAGAATCATTAAAATGATCTCAATAGCATATGTGTTTAGCCGGTTTCTGCCTAAAGTTGTAAGGAGGGCTTCTTTCTTTACACCCTTTATCTTTACAATTCTTTTTCATTCTTCAACCCCTTCAATGCTTACCAATACGTCATAACTAGCACCTTGTTGTGATTGTTCCAGTGCTAACTTAAGTACTTGGTCGGCATTCAGCTACGTTCACAATCTTTCTCCATCTTTCCTAAGGACTACTATTTCTAGCTATGGAATGTCCTTGGGAAGATTCCTCCGGTTCTGGAAGAATCATAGGACTTAACCTATCCTACCATCCTTATGTCACCACAATCTTCATCGTCGTGAAATAAATGGGTTTCGGGTAAGTATATGTCACCATGAAAATCCATTTTGATATAACAAATCCATTTTGCTCCCCCTTAACATATGCTACGATATTCGAAAACATTTCGCACATGTCGGGATGAGCCAGCACATTAAGTCAAACCATTTGTGATAATATCCCATATTAAATCACATTTTCTCCCCCATATTAAAAATATTAACCCAATCGATGTTTTTAATATCAATTGATTTAATAGCATTTTAAGAAAATTTGGGAAGAAAAATGCAAATCCAATTATCTTCTTGAAGTACACAAGCTCCCCCTCAAATTAATGAGGGTGTGCTGAAACGTAAATTAAATACCTTTTAAACACAAGTGTAAGGTATTTATCACGTGCAAAGATCATATATGATAATGTATTCACAAGATTAGCGATTTATGAGGTTGGACCTGAATGATGGAGAACATCATATGAAAGAAACACATGGTTCTTGTTCACGAATGTTGGTCGCCTCATCACGTCTGAAGGTATCTCTTGACTCCATTTGTACGATTGATATCGTTGTCTTGACACCAATATGTGAACTTGGCACCTTCGGCGTCAAAGATTCTGAATGCTGGACAATTGATCCCCCTCAATTGTTGACCCGTGTTCTATTGAAAGAGCTGTAGTCACCGTTTGAGTAGTCGCATCATCGAGTATGTAGATATCAATTATAAATTGCTACGGTTGGTGGAGATGATAACTTCATAAAAACAAGATTTCTCTTGTTTTAACAAATAAATGCACTGACACGTACATAAATTCGTGTTAGATTGTGTTATAAAGTAAACACAATCCCTTACATGGTTGTAAAGTAAACCATGCCCGAGAAAATTAATTCCCGTTGTTGAGTCAAAGCTTTCCGATGGAATGCTTGACTTGAATAAGAAAATCGGGTTACTATCTGAAATAATAGCAAACCATTTTGAGCATGTTTTAAATCAATTGAACTTCTACTCGAACTTTATTTACAACCCTGTGTCATTATTGAATGACATTTCTAGTATCGTAAATATTATCGATTCCAGAAGACATGCTCGTTTTATCAAAACATTTTTGAACACACAATTTTGAAAGATTTAGAAAAACCTTTTGAGAAATTCTCGAAAAATTGTGTTCATTGTTTTGAAAACCAATTACTTGAGCTTAAGATGTTGAATATCTTACAAAACGAGCTCAAGCCCGAGAAGTTGTAAACTTCCCGTTGTTAAGGATAAGTTTATCATCGGCGATAAACTTTCCTTTTAACTGAAGAACGAGTCCTAAGTTGACATTTACTTAGAAGTCATTTTCATGAGCTTGAAAAACTTTGAATGTTTTAACGAAAAGCTCATGACCGAGAAAGGTGAATTTCTCGTTATGAGGAAAAGTTCTCTTATTTAAAAGATTCACTTTCCCTTCTGAGCTTAAAACCAGGAATGTTTTAATACAAGCTCATGACCGAGAAAGGTGAATTTCTCGTTAAGAGGATAAGTTATCATAAAAGATAACCTTTCCTTTAATTTAAGTTCGAGTTACAGTCTGACATTTAACTGTAAGTCATTGTGCATGAGCTTAAAAACTTCGAATGTTTTTAATATAAGCTCATGCCCGAGAAAAATTAATTTCTCGTTGTGAGGATAAGTTTATCATCGGCGATAAACTTTCCTTAATTTGAAGATCGGGTCATCATCTGACATTTAATGAAGAGCCTTATACACGAGCTTAAAACCTTTGAATGGTTTTAGGATAAGCTCGTGTCCAAGAAAACTTAATTTCTTGTTAAGAGGGTAAGTTATCGTTGCGTAGATAAACTTCCCTGTCTCTGAAGTCCGGGTCATCGTCTGTCATTTAACGAGGAGCCATTGTGCATGAGCTTAAAAACTTGGAATGTTTTTGATATAAGCTCATGCCCGAGAAAATTTAATTTCTCGTTTTGAGGATAAGTCATCATCGGGATGAACTTTCCTGTCTTTTGAGAGCGAGTTACAGTCTGTTATATGACTGTAAGTCCTGATGCACTGTAAGCTTAACTGGAAATCCCCTGATATACTTGTTTCTTAGATATCAGCTTCTTTAGCAACCAAACTCCGAGAGTGTCCTTAATTGAGTGGTATACAATGATTGGACCGCTTCTTTCTTTTGGGACATTCTTTTTGGTACCTGCATTCTCATTAGGAGTTTGCATGCTTTGATATGGGTTAGCGATATCTATCTTAGAAGCAAGTGGGGGTTCACAATTTTCTTTTCTTGTGCTAGAGGTGACCTGAGGAGATGATTCACTTGTCTTAGCTGGCAAACGTTTCCTTTTATAGAAAACCTTAAGTTTAGGCTTAAGTGATGTATCCTCCTTTTCAATTTCCTCCCTAGTAGTCTTAGTAGAATCAGAGACTATCCTAGTTAAAGAGCACTCGTTTCCTACAAGAGTGAAAGTTCTACCAGTGGGGCGCCACATTTTACCAATGGGTTTGATTTTAGCTATCCATTGGGTTTTAAGTCTAGCACGGGAGTTCACCTCATTAAGTAATTTCTTGACACAAGAATCATGATTGGCTTTAAAGACACATTTCCTACATGTTTTACAAGTAGCATATTTAATGTCCGAGTAAGATCTAGAATTCCTAGATGATTGATTGATGCTCCTAGGATATGATATGCTATGGTTAGCAGTGTTGGGTAATCTAGAAGGCATCTGACTAGGTTTGAAATTCCTATCTCTTACTTATGTCTTTTGCTTAGCTTCCCTTAGACCAAATGTATGACGAACGTCATTCGAACTAGTTCGAGACGTATTCTTTGGACTATGTCTAGGGAGACTAGATGAAATCATGTGATTAGGTCTTGCAAAAGCTATTTTAGTCACATTGGGCCTAGATGGTGGAGTGACTGGTCTAGAAAGATGAACCATGTCAACTTCGGAGGCAAACCGCGGTCTCGAGGATTTTGGTCGCTCGGATCTAAATGCAGTCGGTTGCCTAACAGACTGAATTTGAGGCGGTTTCCCCAAGATTGATGGTTTTTCAAGCTTAGTGTCCACACTAGTTCCTTTAGCTTTTCTTAATTCGTTTTTCAACGCAGCTATAGCAAAAACCTTTTCCTGAACCTGGGCCTTCAATTTCTCATTATCTTTAAGCAATTTATCTTGGGATGCCAACTTAGATTCTAGCAAAGTAATTTGTTTCACAAAATTATCTTTTTCAGCATTAGAATCTTGAATTTTTTGATTTAATTTTCTTTCTAGAATAACGTTTGAATTTTCAAGTTTTTCAAAATACTTTTCAAATTTATCCGTTTTCTTCGAAAATTCAATTTTGGCATCCTCAAGAGCTTTAGATTGCTGAGCTAAGATCGTTTCAAGCTCTTTAATCTTGGAATCAGAATCGGTTAGTGAAGCAGTCATAAAGCATTTATCATGATGTACTATAGCATTCTGAACAATTTCTCCCCCATTTTGACTCACATCGGATGAATCTGAAGTGGTAAAACTATCACCCTTTTCCATCCCATGTTTGTCATAATTAGGTTCGGAATGCACAACATGCGATAGTTTATCAGCATAGACATCATATACCACATTACTTTGTACCGTATTTGTAGACTCTTCGTCATATACGGGTATGGTGTCATCAATCCCTGACATGCTGCTTGTATCATGCTTTCCTCCCGAATCCTTGCTCTTGAAATCTTTGGGCTCCAAGTTGTCAACCGTATGATCTTTCTCCTCTTGCATCTGCATCGTAGATTCTTGCACTCCATTATCAAACGTTTGCTGAAGTCGGGATCTTTCATAAATTGAAGACGAGACCGATGTCATTAATTTCAACAATGTACCACGGAACTCTTTAACCTCCGTTTGTGTGTACTGAAGAAATGACTGACATATCCCTGAATTGTCAGACTTAACGATGTTGAATTTGAAGAAGTGCGTAAGTTGTGTCACTAGAGCTTGATATGCAGATGCTGATGCAGAGTGATTAAAGTCTTCTTTATGAAGTTGCTCAGCTAGTTGGTTCAAGTTGAGGAATATTAAATCGATGAATTTATAACGATCTTGACCGAAGAGTGTCAAAAATTCGTTTCCTCCTTGAAACCAAGAAATGGCCACTAGATGAGACTGGAGTAGTCGAAACAAAGTTATACCATTTTCTCTAGCTTTGTCTTGCATTCGATGCAATTCTCCCTCTTGAGATGTTGAATTACACAATTCCATTGACAATCGATGATATATGAAGATACAGATTACTTGTCGATCGATCAATGAAAGGAAGTAATTGTGTTTGTTGTTGTGAGTAGAAGTCGAGAAATAATGTTAAAATCCCCTAATAATTGTTCTCGATAAACCAAAAATTCCAAGACAAAATTACACACGAATAATTGTTCTCGATAAAAAATTTTCAAAAACACGTTTTTGAAAAATCTTGAAATACATGTCACTGTATCGAAATCCTCAAATTTAATCCGTCGGAATACCCATCGGAATGTCAGATCGGAATGTCAGATCCAAATGTCCAGATCGTAATGTCAGGTCGGAATGATTTCAGATCGCAATACTCAGATAGCAATGTAACCTTGTCGGAATGATTCAGATCGCAATGTCCTATCGGAAAGTTCAGATCGCAAAGTCCTATCGGAAAGATTCAGATCGGAATATAGCTGACAAAATTTGGGCAGAGTAACGACTTAACCACTTCCTTATAACCGTCGGAATCCCAGATCGCAATGAACGATCGGAATGTCCAGATCGGAATAAGTATTGAAATCCTCAGTATCGCAATGTAGAACCAAACCCTTTCCGATGGTGATGGTTATTGCGATGGAAGCCCCTTTTACTTGTACTTTCCGATGGATATGTTTGCTTGAATTTCGGAAATAAGAACACAATGCCTTTTTGCACTTTTGATCCAAGAAAGAATGTGTTTTAACCAAAATCAAGATACCAAAATCACTACAACAAGTAACTAGATAATGTGTATCAAGATCAAAGCATAAAAACACAAAAAAAAAATTGGACGTGGGTATGGATTATCAAAACACAAAATCAAGAACACAAGAACAAAACCAATCAAACCAAGGCTATGATACCATTTGTTGGTCCTCGTAATCCTTGGATTATCCTTGTGTTGTGATTATCTAAAGAGATAGAAAGATAGATGAAGATGTAGAGAGAGAAACTAGAGAGAGGTTGGAGAGAAAATGAAATATTAGATTGAATTGTGTGTAAAGTGAATGACCAACCCCTCCTAACATGCTAGGAGGGGGTTTATATAGCCCACCCTACATGTGGGCTATATGGACTATATTGGATCACGAGCCCAATATCATTGGAGTGACCGATCCTTTCTAAATACGTAAAAACGTATTTCCAACACGAATGACTTATTATACTTTAGTCGGACTTATATTAATTGTGAGCGATTTTTCAAGTAATGGATGAGAGGATTACTTAGGATTAAAACCGTGCTTCCTTATTTTTGGATTTTACATTTCTTATATTTCACGCTTCAAATAATGACAAATTTACCCAAAAGCAATTTGCTCAAATAATAACCATTTTCACATTTAATTGTCATGAATAAGTTGATGCACCTTTTTACTTGTGAATGCAATAATCCCATTTTTAAGCTTGGTATGTTGAAACTGAAACTTGAGGGTGATAAGTGTGCATGGTACCAAATCCCTAATTTAAGTCATTGATTTCTTTATGAGTTATTTCCATCAAAACCATTTCAAGAAAATCCAAAAAGATATAAATAGAATTGTTTCTTTTGCATTGCATTGTTCAAAATCAAAATCATGCATCATGTAGAGTAGCATAGTGTAATAGCATTCCTTATTGGCCAAGGTAGGTTAATTATGAGGAGAATGTAAATTTGTGTTTTAAAATATAGCATTGCATGAGGTAATGGCAATTTTCAAGTGTAGGGGATTTGATATGAGCAAAAACTCATATCAATTAATCAACAAATCACCCTAAAACACAAGGAAAATACCTAACTTTTGTGCTATAAAGCGGAATTATGTGGTATGTTTTGTGTTTGTGTATAATTAGGAAAGAAGGATACATTTTCAAGCAAACAATAAGAAATCAAGCTTATTTGGACGAAAAAGATAAAGAAGGATCAAAGATGACAAGACTTTGAAGATAAGGGACCTATCTTGACAACACTCCAAAGTTGAAGGACTCAAAGTGTAAATTGCCAAAGTTAAGATAAAAGTCAAACATGGTCAACTATTCAGTCAACCAAGTCAAATGGTCAAATTATACAAGAATGCAAGTGGAAGGACCAAAAATGCCTTTAAAATGAAGTTCCTAACTCATTTTGATAATCTGCCTAAGTTCAAGGGCTAAACTTGCCAAAAATCCACTCAAAATAGTCTTAATCCGTGTTGAAGGAGCTTTTGTCCAATGGGAGAGCAACATTTCGTTTACTTGGATTGCCAAATAAGGGGACACCTGGCCACTTACTCCCTCTCCTCAATAAATCAACGAATCACAACAGTGCAATCCGCACTTTTTCAAATCAACCAATTGAATTTCGCTATTATGGATATGATCCGTGTGCTATTTTCTCAACCAAACACAAGATCACACATGGCATCTTCTTCCCCAAATAAACCCAGGAACGACTTGGAGTTATACTGCATATCAGAAAAATTATCAACATGAAAAGTGCTCATTTTTTAAGGACGAATTCAACCCACTCACTTGATTAACCTGAAAATCAACCAAGAAGAAAAGCCCAATTCCAAGTTCATAACGACTATTTCCAATTGGCAGATTGAGGACACTTGGCAGGAATTAATTGGATGGGACACGTCATCAGCTTCAACCACTTCTCACAATTTGTCTATAAATAGGGAATTACCCAATCATTTGTACATGTAGCCTATGTGTGAAATTTTCACGCACTTTACCTTTTCTCTCTATCAATCCTAGCTAGTAGTTGTTAGCATAACGACCTCAAGAGTTTGACAAGCTCCTGAGTTAGTTAAAGTAGTTGTAACATCCTTACCAGAACTTGTAACAAACTTTCACATTCAATCAATAAATTTTCCTCCTTTTTCCTTCAATCTCCTATTCAGTACCTGCAAAACTATTACTCTAGTGTTGATATGAGCTACTTGTGATCACCATTGATCATAAGAAGCCTTGTTGAAGACTTGTTGCTGTTCATAGCTGTTCTGTTCATCCAGTAGCTGTTTTTGTTGATTTTGAAGCAGAATTATGCAAAAAGGGTGATGATGATGATTATAGCTATTGATTAGTTGGTTTATAGTGTTAAGGTGGTGGTTTAACACTATCTAGGAAGCTCAGCGCCTACTTACTCCATCAGTGGAGGCCTTTGCTAAAAGGTTTTTTAGTTTCTGATTTTGGTTCCTCTAAACAGAAATTGCATGCTTAATTCTAGCCTAAATCCTACTTGCTGATATGATCAAGTGTGTTTAGATTGTTCTTGTGTTGATTTTGATGTTTTGATAGCTTCTAGTTAAGTTTGATACTTGTTTACTAGTTTATTCTTGTTACTGATTTCATTTTATCAGTCATTTTAGCTTGCTTGTGCATTTTGAGCTATTTTCTGTTTAACTGCATATAATCGGTTCAATTTCACTTCATTTTGGTTATTAAGTTTGGTTTGATATCCAATTTAGCCAAGTTCAACTAATTGCTTAGTTTTCATTCATAAAAAGTTGTTAAAGTTCAGTAACTAGTGTTTGGATTAGCTGTCACATTGAAGTTTAAGTGTTGTTAATTGGATAAACATTGCTCATTTACTTTCATTTAGTCACTGTAAACAGGTTTTGGTAGTTTTAAAGTCAAAATAAAGGTCAAAAAGGCAATTGGTTGTGAAAAAAGTATGGGTCAGTTTTAGCTTTAAAAGTTCATAAAAAGTAGCCACTTTCAATTGCTTGCCATGAACTCAATTATTGATGAAATTTATTCAAACCAGTTCACACTTGTCCATTAACATCTGAATATTGAGTGCTTATAAGGAAACTATACAGTTTTAAGATTCAAGAGAGAAATAAGCTTTTACATAAGCTGCTGAGCAAATGAAAGTTTCTGTAACAAAGGCACAAACTGATTTCTCATTTTAGCAATTCCACTTCATAAACCTTCCCATTTTATTTCATATTCTTGTTTAAAAGTGTTCTTGAGTAGATCTGGAGGTTTTCAAGTTTTTCAAAATTTTGGTCAACTTTGGTCAATAAGCTAGTTTTAGCTTATTTTCATTATCTTGATTCATTACTTGATCATTTTTCTTTTCAAAAGACATTCCAGACTGTCAATGGACTGATAAACAAGATTTAGCAAAAAAATCTGTTTGTGCAAGTCTGGCTTATTAGATAGCTTATTGTTGGCTTATCATAATTGGCTTATTTGAGTTTTACTGCTTTTCAAGCTTATTCCTTTTACAAGCCTAAGTGAATTTGAGTTTTAAGCAAATTGAAATTGGTTTGAGCTTATTTGGTTTATTCTAGAGCTTAAACGAGCTCATTAATCCAACTAGCCCGTTTTTGATAATAATTCCCATATAATTGCACTTTGGTCCTCAAGGTTTGATTCTGTTTGAATTGTTAGCTATTCTTTCATAAAATTAGGGTTTGCTAGGAATTAGTCCTTGATTTTTCTATACTTGTCAAATTCAGTTAATCAGTTTTACAATTAGTTACAATTAGTTAGTATTTTGTTACAATTTGCATAGTTAGTCCTTGTAGTTTCTGGTTTTTACATTTCAAGCATTATAGTTTCAAACATTTACATTTTTAGCACTTTAATTCCATAGATTTACATTTTTGTCCTTATTCGAATAAAAACTTGGTAATTGCTAATTTTTTTACGGATACGTAGTTAATATTTTTCACATTTTTACTTGATTGCACAAAGAGACATAGAAAATCCAATTAACCCTATCAACCAAAAACGATCATAAACCCGATTTTGTTAGGACTTTCAATTGGTTAAGAATCGAAAAAACAAAGTTCAAAATACACAATTTTAGTTATTGAGAAACATTTCTAGGTACGTCCATATTATCGATACTGAAAGACATGTCGAGAAAAATCTTTTTGGTATTTTGAAAGCTTTTCATTTTTTTATTTTTTTTCTATGGATATTTTCGTTTTATTATATTTTTTGTATTTTTCTCAAGTTTTACGAAAATAATCCAAAATAGACTTTTGTACAATAGAAAAAGGTGATATCGAATGTACAGAATTGGAACCCTTTGAAGAAGGAGAAGTGGGTTCAGAATCTGCTATTGTACATGCAATGACAGAAGAAGAGTTTGTAGAAATACTAGTGTTAGGAGTAAGAAATGCATTGTCTATATTCAGAACACCCGCATTAGTGTTGGAGAAAGTTTCAACACTCTTCTCTGTGGGAATCCACTTAAGACCAACGTCCTTGAAGATCCTACCCGTTGGTTTCCACTGAAGACTAGATTTAGGAGTAGTTTTCTCTTGCACAAGGGAAGACTTCTTTAGAGAGAAACTATGTAACTATGTCCTTTTTTAATCCACGTTTTAGATTTGTTGTTAGTGCCTTTCTTTGCAACGGGTTTGTATCTCCTTGTTGTCTTATGGGATTCTGTATTCGATCTTCTTTCAAAGGAACGAGATTTGACCTCATAAAGGAATTGCAGAATGCAATGGTTTCCATTGTGAATGCCCTTTTTGCAGGTCGGATATACAGGGAATTTGGGATTCACGAAAGTCCTTGTATTCCTGGGTTTTCCAAATCGTTCAGGCGTAGTATTCGAAACATGACTATTCATGGATTGTTTCGAATTCCTAGATTGTTGGTAAGGGATCCTGGGTTTTGGTTGACTACCATTAGGAGTGTGTTGAACTCTAGCGGGATTTGGTGAACTAGGTTTTGAATACACAGGTTTGTCTTTCTGAATCTTCCCTTTTTATTTAGCATCCTCTAGGTTGTTTCTATGAATGAGGTCATTTGAACCTACAGATTCCTCTGTGGACGCGAATGTCACACGTTTTGGAAGAGTCCTAGAAGTGCTAGGTGCATTCACATGGTTGGGTTTAGCAACAGTGTGCTTTCTAAATGGAGGAACATAGGGTGAAATGGATGGTTATGGAACACTTGGTTGCACATCGGTCTTAGGGGGTAACCTAGGTTTTATATGAGAAGAATTGGAGAACGGAGTCGGTTTTCCTAAGATAGATGGCTTTGGGTCCTTGTATGCATTGGGTTGTCGCACAACATGTTTCACAACTTTAGGTTCCACAACTTTCCCACCCATCTTAGCAACGAGTTTCTTCAACTCTGCTATTGCTATGTCTTTTTCTTGTAACTGAGCTTTCAAATCCAAAGTATCAAGACTTTTTCCGTTTAGTAATCGACATGACTCAGATAATTTTACTTCCAAAGGTGTATCATTTGAAAAGCTACCAACTTTCTTTTGCAAAGCAAGTTCAAGTGAGTGTAATGTTTTTGAAGATAATCATATCTATGTTGAAGTAACGAAAACTCTTTTTGGTCAACTTTATTCGAAATCTCAGTTTCAAGACATTCACACTCTTTTACTTGATCAAGATATTTGCATACAACATCAGAATATTCATCAATATCAGCACAAGATGTAACATAAACACACATAATATCTTTTGAGAGACATTCATGTAAGAGTAGATCATATGCTGTAGAAAACTCCTCTCTTTTAGGTTGATGGTCGTTCACTTCTTGTTCAAGAGATTCCACATATTTCAAATCATCAAACATTTCTTGCTTAATTAATGTTTCAAATTCCAAAATATGTTTTTGCGTTCTTTCTACAAGCGGAATCAAAATAATTTTCACAAGCACAGTTATATCGTGAGGAATTTCTTTGTCTCCTTTCGAAAGTTCACGTTTTTTCCAGTCATCATTAACAACCTTTTTATAATTTTCAATGTTACTCTTGAGAATACTATGTGCTTGCTTACTCTTGCTTACAGAAGCTTTAAATGGCAAGTACTCAATAAATTTTGAAACATTAGTTTTCTTAGTGGCAAAAGCTTGTCTCCATTTAATTCTTATTTGTTCACATTCAAAAAATATTTGCTCACAAGTTTTCTGTGTTTGCGGTTTGAAAAGACCATAAATATTGTTTTCGTAAGCATAGTTATATGGTTTAACAAATTATTTATTAACTTTTGGTCTACTCTCTTCTTCCAAATCTTTTGTCTCTTCACTATCGGGCCTAACAACAAGGCAATCAAGATCGGTCCATTGGGACTCATCAAGATATAAGTGTTGATTCTCATATTAAGATTGCTCAAGGTACTTAGGATTAGCAAAACCAGGTCGATCCTTAAAAAACGAACGAGGTGCAAACATTCTCATGGTTTGAACTGATGGATTAGTTTTGTAAACAATTTTCTTGTAAAAATCAATTTGAGTTTCAAGTGCCACCATTTTGTCGATATCTTTCGCTTGTTTAGTTTTGAAATCCTTTTCCAACATTTCAACCACTGCTTTCTTTTCATGAACAAGTTTAGTTTTATCCTCTTGAAGAAAAACATTTACTTGAGTTAGCTCATTGACTTTCATGGTAGCAAGATACGTTTTGTGACGTTCAATACTCAAAGAGGTGTTATAATTACGTTTCTCTTGTTCTAGAAGCTTAAGAGTTTCGTTATATTTCTGTTGATAATCGTCCTTTTTGACGTTAATTAAACACCCATTGTACCCCTCAATCGCATTGGTCTTTTGAAGAAGCTGAGCTCTATAGGTATCAATGGTCTCACTAGATTTAATTAGAGCAACTTTGCATTCTTCAAAATTTTGAGTGAGCGTAGCGTTTGCCTTCTTTAATTGGTTTTGACTCTGTCTAGTTTCTTTGACATATTTTTGTAAAGTAGAAATTAAATTAGCAAGCGCAATACGCTCCCCATCATCATACTCATTTGCATGTTTATCATCGTCAGACTCATTATTGCATGTGTCTGAGGGATCAGGTATGGTATTGCTATCAACCTCTTCCGTCATACATGTGTCAATAAAGGTTTGAGTTGGACCACAATGCTCATGCGTATTATCATTGTCAAACACATTATATTCATCATTGTGTGCCTCTTCCAATGGGTCCGAGTCGAAGACAGGGCCATTTTCATAGGAAGGTGTATTGCTGATGACATTCTCAGAGCTGATGTCTTGTGTGTCAGGGCTGCTGCTTTCTTTCCCATGTATGGTATAATCATCCTGTGTACCATGCTTTTTGTTCCGTGATCTGTAGCTTTCATTCACATGACCCGATACTGTACCACAATTTTCCTTGAACCTATTATCTATCTCTTGTTCGTGAATTATTATTCTGTGGACATAGGTTTCAATGGATTTGATGTTACTTGGGATCAGGTTTTTGAACGTTTGAGTATTTCTATGATGTCTCATGAAGCATCGCTGTGTACTCGAAGACATGAAAAATTCTGAATCAACGGTCTTTTCAAATGTCGTATTGAGTTTAGTGAAAGTGATCTTGCATTCACTCCCAAAAAGTCTTTCTTTGGTGAGTTGTGTCACAAGTTTCTCCATGGATTGTGTGAATGCTCTTATGAACGTGCCAGTGATTCACCTAAGTCTACAAGGACCTTTGAAAGGCTATCAAACGATGATTGAAGAATTCTCAAACTTTCCATGCATTTATCTCTTAAGAAGTGTGTCCGTTGTTGTAATTGTTCTGTCTCGAGATTTGTCACAACAGAACACTCACTCTTTTCCATGATGATCGTCTCTCTGTTGTTGAAGTGACTTCGGATCTTAAGTAGATATGATGTGATTGTGTTGTTGTTGAAATTCCGAAAATTACGATTTTTCTCAGTCCGACAATAAATTCCTCAGTCCGACAAAACGGTAAACTGAAAAAGATTTGAATTACCAAATTTTGAAAACGAGTTAGAAATAGCCAATAACTAGTAGGGAAAAATTTTGAAAAATGAAAAATTAAATGAAAAATAAAACCTAAAAATGGTCTAGGAAAAAATAAATTTTACTTCGGTTTTTGATGAGACTGCTTTTATACATGGTCTCATCGTCCAAATCGGGCTTAAAACGCATAAAATATCATTAAGTATACCAAATATATGCTCGTGTTTGTTACTTGTGTATTTTTAGGTACGGATATTGAGGAAATAGCAAAAGATCACAAGAATCAATCAAAAACGAACACGGGAAACGAAGCCGCACAATGAACCGGGCCCAAGTTTTGAATTTCCAAAAATACCCTTGAAGAATTGAAGATTGGCAACTTTAGTCCCTCAACTTTTGAAGATTAACACTTTATACCCCTCAAATATTCAAAATCATGAATAGGGTCCCTAAAGTTTGAAGACTATACAAGATCAGCCCTTGGAAAATGAAGAATATGCATTAATGGCCCTTGTTTCAAGTTTATAAAGTTTTTGTGCCAATTTTGACAAGTTGCCAAAAGTTGATACATGTAAAATGGGCGTTGACAGCATTTAATACAAAGTGAAGGAAAGAAGAAAGCTTGGGGACCTTTTCTGCCAAACCAACAAACCCTCACACCCAACCAAAAGCTGCCACCTCAGCAAACCCACCCATCCACCCATACCCTACCCGTCCAAACCCGTAGCCCATAACCTACGTGTTAAAACCGGTTTTAATTTAAATAAGTGGTCAACTTATCCAGTCAACCCTCCACTTATTCCCTCCAAACACCCTTTTTAAAATTTGTCTTTACCCAAAAATGGATTAAACACTTCCCTTAATCACCCTTAAACCCTAATCAACCCCAGACCCAATTGGACCAAGAACAAAGGGGTTTTGTCTAATTCCCTCCAGATCCTTGATTAAACCCTTTCTCACCAAAATCCACATTCCACATCACCACAAGACACACCCATGTGTCTTATGGGACCCTCCCCTGCCCATCACATTCGTCCCCAAACCCAACACCCGACCAATTTAACATCCAGGATCCTTCTACTTGGTCACCAAGATTGAAAGAACGTCCAAGATCAATTTAAGTAGCTGGCACATCACTCTCATATCACATGGGCAAAGATTGACCAAGACTTGAAGATTTTTCCATGGGTATTTCAGAGAATTCCATATCTAGGGTTTTACACATTATATTTTTTATTATTTTTCTAGAATTCTCCATAGGCTAGTATAAATGAGACGTATGTGTCTCATTTTAAGCTCTTGTTCCAGATTTTACTCAAAAAAATTGAAATATTTTTAAATATTTATAAAGTTGGTATTTTTGGTTACAAAGTGTAATTCCTTTTATGAGTTTTAGAAATTGATATATTTTTGTTGAGTAATTAATCTGAGTTCCATTGATATTGTGAAACACTTGCTGTGTTTAGGGTTTTTCAAAGGTTTTTCACAGGTTTTAAATTGGGTTCAAATTTCAGAAATCAGACTCCAAAGAAGTGAAAGTGGATTTGGAGGTTTTGATTGTCAGTTTGAACTTGTTTAAAACTTGTTAAGTTTCAAGGTTATTTGGTTTCAAAGGTCTATAAGTTTTAAAAATCAGAAAGTATATTTTGCTTGTGTGTTCATTTGTTCTTTGCAGGGAAGTTTGTGAAGCTTCCTTGTTGCCCAAGTGTTCAGCATAGGCCCTAGCCTATAGGAGGTGGTTAAGCAACCACTAAGGGTCCTGGATGTAGGACCCTTAAGGTAGCACCCTTTTCCCTTTTCCATTTTAAGTTTTATGTTTTATATTTTGGTGTTTAAGTGATTATTGCATGAAAGCTGTTTAAGTGTTGTTTAAATTGTTTGATATTGCTTAATCTGTTGTAGTATGCATGTTAGATTGATATTGATTCAATTTTATTAGGTTGTGAGTTGTTTTGCTTTGAAAAAGTGAGAATCTGAATTCTTAAGGGGTGTTTGGATCTACTATTTAAGTGAGAATTTTGAAAGAATTTTGAGTTAAAAACCTGTTAGAATCACTCTTTAGATAGTTGTTAGGTGCTAGTAATGCTTTGGTATTCATTTTGGTGAAGTTAAATCAAGTTTGCATGTAAAAGGTTTTGAAAATAGCTTAAAATCTGTTAAGTTCCTTTTCTGCTCATTTGTGTTGGTGAAATTTGTGCATCAAGCTTGTTAATCTGTTAGAATTTAGGGTGTAGCAGTATTGAGTATTGATTATAAGCTGTTTGGTGAACTTGTATGCAAAATCTGAGCATTTGAAATCCATTTTGAGTGCCAATTGAACCAGCAAATCTTATCAGACCTGCGTTTTTGGCTTAATCAGAAACTTGTTGTGGAGGCTTGCTTGATTTATGTGATACTGGTGCTTGTTTCGTGTTTGATTGACTCCCTACACTCCAACTGAGTGTAGGGGTGCCCCTATTGTCCAACAAATCACCACCAAAAGCAGGAATCAAGCCCTCTTGATTCTGTCATCACAAGTGAAGATTTCACTTTTGCCTTGTGTTCATAACAAACATATCAGATCACGTTTTTGGTTTTCTAGGATTTGATTCTAGTTTATTTGATTTTGTACTTGTGTTTTTAAGTAAGTTTAGTCACTGGTTTGTGTTTTTAAAGTAAAAAGAAAAAAAAACAAATAGCAAAAACTCACCTGGCCTGGGCTCGAACAAGCGACCTCCCTTTCGGAGGAGTAACGTGTTTACTAGTGATCCGGATGGTTTTTTACGTTATAGACTCAAAAAAATAGTTACTTAAGCACGTTGTGTTTGTGCTTTTGTTATATAAGCCGTAGCTTAATAAGCCCATAACTGCTTATTGGCTTTGCTTATTTGCTTATTTTCATTTTTCTTAGATTTGTCATTAGGATTAGGATTTTTCTGAACCAAGCTTTTATTTTTCCTTTTCTTTATTTATTTTTTATTCATTTTTCTTTAGCCGTATTTTGTTAATTAGATTAAAAATAGTTAAAATAGGTTTTAATTTTTAGAAAAATAGTTTTTAGGCTTTGTTTAAGTAATTTGAGGTTTACATTACAAAAAGTTTTCAAAAAGTCTTATTTTTAATTTTATTTGATTTTAGGGTTTTTAAACAACTTTAAAATTTAATATAAAATTAAATAAAAGGTTTTAGGAACTTTTAATCACATTTTTGTTTTAGTTACATTATTTAGGATTTTTGGTAATTTTTTAGAATTTATTTTTAAACTTTTTATTTTTTTTTATTATTTTAATATTATTTTATTACTAAAAATAGAAAGTTGATTTTTTTTCTACTTTTTTCATTTTTCCTAGATTGTAGACTCTAAATTAGGAACTTTGTAGAATTAATTTTCTAGATTTTGACACTTTTCATTTATTTTCTAGAATTAATTTAAGTTTTAATATATTTTAATAGTTTTTAGGAGTATAAAAATAGTTTTATTAGGTTTTAAAATTTTAAAAAATAGTTTTTAGCTTAATTAGGTCATTTTTTAGGTTTACAAACTTGAAAACCTTGTTTGGGGCTTTTTAATAATTAATTGTGATTTTTAGGGCTTTAATTAGCATTAAAAAGTCTTAATTTAATTAATTAAAAGGTTTTAGCAAGTTTTGATTTTTTGTAAACTCTTAGAAAATTATTGTGGATTTTTAGTTATTTTTAGGAATTTTTAGTTTAAAATTTTATATTTTGTAGTTTTTTACGGTTTTACGTGTACGCGTTTTCGTCTTAGTTTAATCCGTTTTCGTAACCGTCTTTTCTTCTCATTTCTATTCTCTTTTCTTCTTAATAAAATCATCAATCAAAATCAACTCATTACACAACACACGTGCCTCCTCGAGAACGAACTCACTTCATTGGGTCATAACTTGTGGTTTTCCTAAACTACTCGTTAACGCTTGCCCTATTTACGCTCTTTTTTCTAAAAGACGTATTTCTACAACTATCATTTTGGCGCCGCTGCCGGGGAGGCGTGTTGTGTTTTGATTGAACCATTGTTTTTTTATATAGCCATAAATAGTATTTGTATTAGTAGCACTCTACTAATACGTATTATCGTTTTTCGGTTTTTGTGTGAATATTATTACTATATTGTATACGTAGAACAATAAATTCACAAGTACTCCAAATACGTGAGAAATCACAACCTTGACTTGGGAGGTCATTACCCAATCATTGTATTCGAGTCTCAAACCAAAGAAAAAGGCAAAAATAGATAAATACTTTCGTGAAGCTTAATCTTGATAATACAAACTATAAGGTGGGTATAAGGCGGTTGTATTTCACGACCTAAAGGAAAAAGGCTCTTAAGTGCTTCGCGCCGCCTCGTTTCCACCGCTTGCTTGTGCGTATTTGATTTTCAGAGTGAATCGAGGGTTTTGCCGCCGAAAGTATTATTACATATCATATATATTTTCTTGGTTTCATTGATTAAACCCTCTTGAACGATTTGGTGTTCCACCATCGTTCTAAAGTCATCAAAGGCGTTCACTTCACGTGATCTTTTTCATTCCTTGAGGCTTCTTTAATCAAGAGATTTGATTAAGGAGGAGATTTGTAGATTTTTTTTGTCTACTTAATACATTTCACCAATTTCCAAAAAAGTTAATACCATCAAAAACCACCAAAAAATTGAAAAATACAAAATACCAAAAAGAATCTTCTTTGCTCGTCTCCTCGTTGTACGTGACGTTTATGCTAACTCGTAATCAAGCAAAACGTGCACGTAGACGAAAGAACAAAACTCCCACTCCGACTCATTCTAGTGAGGAGACTCCAAGTGAGGAACCTATTGTAGAACAAGAAGCTATCATGGCTAATCGTACTATGATGGAGTTGCTTCAAGCACCCACCGAGGGTTTTGGAGAGGCCATTGTGATTCCCGCCATCCTTGCGGAGAACTTTGAGATCAAGACGGGTTTAATGTCTATGCTTCAAGCAAACAAGTTTCACGGACACGAAAAAGACAACCCATATTATCACATTAGGCAATTTAATCGTCTCACCGCGACAAGCAAGTTTAAGGATGTACCACACGATGCCATTAAGATGATGTTGTTTCCTTACTCGTTAGATGGACCCACCAAGATATGGCTTGAGAAAGAACCACCGAATTCGATTTTGACATGGGCCGATCTCGTGTCTAAATTTGTGAATCAATTTTTTCCACCATCTAAGACAACACATTTGAAAAACGAGATTTCACGTTTTACACAAAGACCTAATGAAAGTTTTTCAATGGCTTGGGAAAGGTTTAAAGAAATGTTACATGAATGTCCACACCATGATTTTTCCGAATTGCATCAAATTGACACTTTTTATAATGGGCTTAATGATCATGAACGAGATTACTTAAATGCCGCAGCGGGTGGTAATTTTTTGTGCAAAACGACCAATGAGGCTTTGAAAATCATAGAAAATAGGTCTAAGGTCTATAGCCCTCGAAACACACCGAGTGTTGCCAATTTGGGCTCATCATCGTCTCGTAGTATCAATGCCTTACAAGATGAAGCAAATGAGGAGAATCGGTTTTTCGATAGGTTTTCGACTCTTATGTCTCATTGGAAAGCTCAAGAAGCTTCAAATTCCGCTTCGATTAAAGCGGTTGCTAAGAGTTGTTTGTCGTGTGGTGGAGCTCATGATCTTTCCGAGTGCATTACCGCGGATGGTAACACTTCGAGTGCTTATGTAGCCACGGGAACTTATAACCAAATCGGTCAAGGTTCCCGCCAAAATCAAGCTCCACCAAATCAAAATGCTAATAATTATCGAAACAACAACCAAGGTGGAAATTACCAAGGAAATCAAAGAAATTATAACAAGGGTAATTATCAAAGTGGAAATGGGCAAATTTCAAACCAAAACCAAAACCGTGATTTTCAAAACAATGCTCAAGGTTTTCAAAATGATCACACCAAAAATCTTCAAGGAGAATTTTTGAATTATGCAAAGGCTAATGATGCTAAGTTTGATAATATGCAACGTGAAATGGTTAGCTTAAGATCCGAGTTGAAAAACGAGCTTAAAAACGAACTTTCTAATGAACTTAAAACTCATGCTAATAAAATGGAAGGAAATGTCACACGACTCCAACAAAATCAACAAAAAATGGAGCAAGGTCAACATGAGATTAAGCAAGAATTGTTAAAAGCGGATGCTAGGCAATCAAAATTTGAGGACCGTATGGCTAAGATGTTTGAAGCTATCATGTGTAAGCCCTCTTCTTCGGGTGGTCTTCCTAGTGATACCATCGTGAACCCGAAAGGAGAGTTGAAGGTTATTACTACTCGTAGTGGTAAAACTTTCAAAGAACCCATTTCTCGTCCATGTACTTCTATGGAGAAGGAAAAAGAGAAAGAACCCAAGGTTGTGGTTGAAAAGGAGCAAATTACAAGCCCACGAAGTACCGCTCAAACCACACCTACGGTTGAACCAATACCAATCATGGAACCCGAGATTCCAAGGCCGATGCCTTTGCCTACTATGCCCCAACCCACACCACCTTTACCCTACCCTTCAAGACGAGGCAAGGAAAAGGCACAAGAACGAAATAATTATCAATTTGAACTCTTTATGAAAATGTTTCGTGACTTGCATTTCAATATAAGTTTTGCCGACGCCTTAGTCATGATGCCTCGATTTGCCGCGAACTTCAAAAGTATGTTGAATAACAAAGAGAAATTGCAAAAATCGTCTAGTTGTTCTTCGGTTTTTCTAAGCCGCATACCTCAAAAAGTCGGTGATCCTGGAAAGTTTTTAATCCCATGTGCTATCCAAGACATGGAAGAATGCTATGCCTTGGCCGATCTTGGTGCTAGTATTAATTTGATGCCTCTTGAGATTTTTAAATCGCTCAATCTTCCCAATCTCACTCCTTCAAGAATGTCAATCGAGATGGCCGATCATTCTACGATTCTAGCTTGTGGAGTTGCCGAGGACGTCTTTGTGAAAGTTGGAAAGTTCTACTATCCCGTAGACTTTATTGTTGTTGACATTCCTATCGATCCTAAAGTTCCGTTAATTTTAGGTCGATCATTTTTGGATACCTCGAGAGCACTTATCGATGTGCATGCAAGGAAAATCACTCTTCGTTTCAATGAGGAAGAACTCGTCATTAATGAAACCCAAAACTCCACTCTTTCTCATGTGTATTCCATCACATCTTTGTACAATGTCAATCCCATCAAAAACATTTGCAAAAAGATTTCAAATAGAGTTTTAGGAGTTGTTGATAAAAATGAAGTTCCGTCCCCTCCGCCGGTGGAGGTTAAGAGTGTTAAGCCTACGATTCCAATCTCGAGTGATTCTTCGGATGATGAATACGTTGATCCCGATGGGGAGGTTTTCTTTGTTGATAAAAGATTTGAAAACTTACCACCACCTTTGCCAAAAAGATTTCAAAATGTGAGAATTTTTAGTGTGACTAACATTGCTTTAGATACACCAAATATTTTTGACATAATTAAATCGGGTTTTCACAAGGAGAGTTGAAAAGATGAAAAAGGAAATGATTTTAACTTGGATTTAAAAGATTTTTCTACAACTCTAACTCCGTCATCACCGCGTGTTTTGAGTACTACAAGCTCGTCTTCTCCTTTTGACGATGCTTTGTGTGGACTTAGTGTGGGGGAATTCCCTTATGTTCCCTTCCCTTTCTCCACCGAGGACGAGATATTTGATCCTGGAATTGCTTATATAGGGAAATCTCGGTCTTCCACCGATGCAATAAATGGAAAATCTTTCTATTTGATTGGTGCGAGTCTACCTCGAGTAGCTCATGTTTTTAGAGACTTACCCATTGTCCCACCCTTCTATTTCTTCTCTCCTATTTTCTTGAAACTCTTTGAGTTTTTGTTGACCATTGATGAAGTGGCGTTGATTTGTTTTTCCAATGAAAACGAGAACGCCATCTTCGATCCCGGTATTTTGCACCATCAAAGGACTTAGTCCTTAATACCGGTTGTTTTTGGGCCTTGTTTATCATGTAAGCCCCACCAAAAATTGACCACACCATGATTATCCCTAAATGATCACATTTATGGGGGATGCGAGTCAAGCTTTTGACTCGGTTATCAAAAACAAGGTGCCTCGTGGGGGAGACCCATGCTTATCCATGTACATATTATTGCTTTCTAATGTAGTTTAATGTGAGGGGATTTGTGCCCTTCCAACCTTTGTTCCGTGGTTGTTTGTGCATTGTGGTTTTTAGATCATGATCTTCACGATTGGAGCCTCTCGTGTTCGTTTTATGGGAGCACTCGGTCGTTTGCTTTGAAGACTTTCTCAATATCCATATGATATATCCTTTTATGTTATAACCTTAGGTTTATAGCACACTTCATAAACGGCTATTAATTTATTGGTTACACCTTTTCCATGCTAGATTAGGCATTCGACTACGTCTCTAGTATGGGGGTGTTTGCACCCCTAGACTCGAAACATTGAGGACAATGTTTAACTTTAGTATGGGGGGTGAATAGATACTTGCCTTACCAAACCTTCACGCTTTCCAAAGTTTATCTTTTTATTTATCGTTTTGATGTAAAATAAGGCTAAAAATGGCCAAATTTTAAAAATTTTCTCATGTTTTATAAGTGTTTGAAGACACGAATGTAGATTTTCCGATGGCGAGAATAAGAGTAATTTTTAACTCGACCGTGCGTGGTGAGCACTTAGCTTTGATTCCTTAATTACACATTAGGCTAAGTCTCTTAAATGAGGATGAGAAATGATAGAGTTAATTATAAGTTACTATGCTAAACGTAGAGTACTCGTATTCTTTCAAAAACTCATGTGTTCTCGTTGTTTGCTTATTCTCCCTTCGCTTGTAAATATTTTTTGCTTAATAAATATTAACTTAGCGGTTTAGTTAGGATTGTTGGGTTTCTAGTCTTTTCTAGTAGCTTCCGTGTAATTAAATTGGGAAGACATTAAGGTATCGCCAGCGTCACAGTTTTGAAGTATTGGCACCCTAATAATCGAAAGCTTCACCCAATAATAAGATTTCAAGTGCTCACCTAAATCTAGCAAACAATTTGAAGCCCCACAAGGCCTAAAATCTATGCAAAATTGAAATTGAATCAAGCCTTAATCTTCGAAGCTTTAAAGATCCAAAATTCGCTTTAGCGTGAGGATATACGTCTTTGGCTAATAAAACCACCGATGAGGCGGATAATAAAAGGCAAGGCAAGACCGAAGTCATAATAAAAGCTTCATGGCGAAGTTTAATAAAAGATGGAGGTAAACCAAAGATAATAAGGCCCTTCCGTAAGGGGGCGTATAAAAGTCTTGGTAATAAGTCTCATGTTCAAAACCGTTATAAAACCGTGTTTATCGATTCTTCTTGTCAACTTAATTTTTTAACATCGTTGTCTATTAGGAGGGGTTATTGATTTGATGGTCTTAGTTACACCGTTTGGACTCTATTTTTAGACCTAAATCTCTATTATCACATAACAATGTATCCTCGTGATCATTAAGACATAATAAAATATAAGAGATACAACTTAGGAATAATGGGAGGATAAGTACGTGATTAGGGCATATGAGTAGTGTTAGCATTACTAACTTATAATGACAATGATCTCGTTGCACGCTTGGCATGGAATTAGGGTGAAAATCGAGGACGACGAAATTATTTCTAACGAAGCATTCACGTGTTCTTGTTCTATGAACCTAAACGTTCCATTTTGCGACGAAAGTCATACATTATGTCTAAAACACAAGTAGTAGTAATAGTAGTAGTGTAGCTAGTTTATCATTTCAATAAAATGGATAAAATTGAATTTTGGAGATGCTATGATACTTAATTCTAGCATTGCGTGAGGGCACGACAATGGTTTAGTATGGGGGAGTGATGAGACTGCTTTTATACATGGTCTCATCGTCCAAATCGGGCTTAAAACGCATAAAATATCATTAAATATACCAAATATATGCTCGTGTTTGTTACTTGTGTATTTTTAGGTACGGATATTGAGGAAATGGCAAAAGATCACAAGAATCAATCAAAAACGAACACGGGAAACGAAGCCGCACAATGAACCGGGCCCAAGTTTTGAATTTCCAAAAATACCCTTGAAGAATTGAAGATTGGCAACTTTAGTCCCTCAACTTTTGAAGATTAACACTTTATACCCCTCAAATATTCAAAATTATGAATAGGGTCCCTAAAGTTTGAAGACTATACAAGATCAGCCCTTGGAAAATGAAGAATATGCATTAATGGCCCTTGTTTCAAGTTTATAAAGTTTTTGTGCCAATTTTGACAAGTTGCCAAAAGTTGACAGATGTAAAATGGGCGTTGACAGCATTTAATACAAAGTGAAGGAAAGAAGAAAGCTTGGGGACCTTTTCTGCCAAACCAACAAACCCTCACACCCAACCAAAAGCTGCCACCTCAGCAAACCCACCCATCCACCCATACCCTACCCGTCCAAACCCGTAGCCCATAACCCACGTGTTAAAACCGGTTTTAATTTAAATAAGTGGTCAACTTATCCAGTCAACCCTCCACTTATTCCCTCCAAACACCCTTTTTAAAATTTGTCTTTACCCAAAAATGGATTAAACACTTCCCTTAATCACCCTTAAACCCTAATCAACCCCAGACCCAATTGGACCAAGAACAAAGGGGTTTTGTCTAATTCCCTCCAGATCCTTGATTAAACCCTTTCTCACCAAAACCCACATTCCACATCACCACAAGACACACCCATGTGTCTTGTGGGACCCTCCCTTGCCCATCACTTTCGTCCCCAAACCCAACACCTGACCAATTTAACATCCAGGATCCTTCTACTTGGTCCCCAAGATTGAAAGAACGTCAAAGATCAATTTAAGTAGCTGGCACATCACTCTCATATCACATGGGCAAAGATTGACCAAGACTTGAAGATTTTTCCAAGGGCATTTCAGAGAATTCCATATCTAGGGTTTTACACATTGTATTTTTTATTAGTTTTCTAGAATTCTCCATAGGCTAGTATAAATGAGACGTATGTGTCTCATTTTAAGCTCTTGTTCCAGATTTTACTCAAAAAAATTGTAATCTTTTTAAATATTTATAAAGTTGGTATTTTTGGTTAGAAAGTGTAATTCCTTTTATGAGTTTTAGAAATTGATATATTTTTGTTGAGTAATTAATCTGAGTTCCATTGATATTGTGAAACACTTGGTGTGTTTAAGGTTTTTCAAAGGTTTTTCACAGGTTTTAAATTGGGTTTAAATTTCAGAAATCAGACTCCAAAGAAGTGAAAGTGGATTTGGAGGTTTTGATTTGTCAGTTTGAACTTGTTTAAAACTTGTTAAGTTTCAAGGTTATTTGGTTTCAAAGGTCTATAAGTTTTAAAAATCAGAAA
This sequence comes from Glebionis coronaria, assembly GCA_025667525.1. Classification (NCBI taxonomy): domain Eukaryota; kingdom Viridiplantae; phylum Streptophyta; class Magnoliopsida; order Asterales; family Asteraceae; genus Glebionis; species Glebionis coronaria. The sequence goes on along the minus strand of CM046882.1, from coordinate 209,438,794 downwards.
GTATACTTTGCTTGTGTGTTCATTTGTTCTTTGCAGGGAAGTTTGTGAAGCTTCCTTGTTGCCCAAGTGTTCAGCATAGGCCCTAGCCTGTAGGAGGTGGTTAAGCAACCACTAAGGGTCCTGGATGTAGGACCCTTAAGGTAGCACCCTTTTCCCTTTTCCATTTTCAGTTTTATGTTTTATATTTTGGTGTTTAAGTGATTATTGCATGAAAGCTATTTAAGTGTTGTTTAAATTGTTTGATATTGCTTAATCTGGTGTAGTATGCATGTTAGATTGATATTGATTCAATTTGATTAGGTTGTGAGTTGTTTTGCTTTGAAAAAGTGAGAATCTGAATTCTTAAGGGGTGTTTGGATCTACTATTTAAGTGAGAATTTTGAAAGAATTTTGAGTTAAAAACCTGTTAGAATCACTCTTTAGATGGTTGTTAGGTGCTAGTAATGCTTTGGTATTCATTTTGGTGAAGTTAAATCAAGTTTGCATGTAAAAGGTTTTGAAAATAGCTTAAAATCTGTTAAGTTTCTTTTCTGCTCATTTGTGTTGGTGAAATTTGTGCATCAAGCTTGTTAATCTGTTAGAATTTAGGGTGTAGCAGTATTGAGTATTGATTATAAGTTGTTTGGTGAACTTGTATGCAAAATCTGAGCATTTGAAATCCATTTTGAGTGCCAATTGAACCAGCAAATCTTATCAGACCTGCGTTTTTGGCTTAATCAGAAACTTGTTGTGGAGGCTTGCTTGATTTATGTGATACTGGTGCTTGTTTCGTGTTTGATTGACTCTCTACACTCCAACTGAGTGTAGGGGTGCCCCTATTGTCCAACAAATCACCACCAAAAGCAGGATTCAAGCCCTCTTGATTCTGTCATCACAAGTGAAGATTTCACTTTTGCCTTGTGTTTATCACAAACATATCATATCATGTTTTTGGTTTTCTAGGATTTGATTATAGTTTATTTGATTTTGTACTTGTGTTTTTAAGTAAGTTTAGTCACTGGTTTGTGTTATTAAAGTAAAAAGAAAAAAAAACAAATAGCAAAAACTCACCTGGCCTGGGCTCGAACACGCGACCTCCCTTTCGGAGGAGTAACGTGTTTACCAGTGATCCAGATGGTTTTTTACGTTAGAGACTCAAAACAATAGTTACTTAAGCACGTTGTGTTTGGGCTTTTGTTATATAAGCCGTTGCTTAATAAGCCCATAACTGCTTATTGGCTTTGCTTATTTGCTCATTTTCATTTTTCTTAGATTTGTCATTAGGATTAGGATTTTTCTGAACCAAGCTTTTATTTTTCCTTTTCTTTATTTATTTTTTATTCATTTTTCTTTAGCCGTATTTTGTTAATTAGATTAAAAATAGTTAAAATAGGTTTTAATTTTTAGAAAAATAGTTTTTAGGATTTGTTTAAGTAATTTGAGGTTTACATTACAATAAGTTTTCAAAAAGTCTTATTTTTAATTTTATTTGATTTTAGGGTTTTTAAACAACTTTAAAATTTAATATAAAATTAAATAAAAGGTTTTAGGAACTTTTAATCACATTTTTGTTTTAGTTACATTATTTAGGATTTTTGGTAATTTTTTAGAATTTATTTTTAAACTTTTTATTTTTTTGATTATTTTAATATTATTTTTATTTTATTACTAAAAATAGAAAGTTGGTTTTTTCTACTTTTTTCATTTTTCCTAGATTGTAGACTCTAAATTAGGAACTTTGTAACTTTCCAAATATTTTTTGGACTTTTCATTTATTTTCTACAATTAATTTAATTTTTAATATATTTTAATAGTTTTTAGAAGTATAAAAATAGTTTTATTAGGTTTTAAAATTTTAAAAAATAGTTTATAGCTTAATTAGGTCATTTTTGAGGTTTACAAACTTTAAAACCTTGTTTGGGGCTTTTTAATAATTAATTCTGATTTTTAGGGCTTTAATTAGCATTAAAAAGTCATTATTTAATTATTTAAAAGGTTTTAGCAAGTTTTGATTTTTTGTAAAATCTTAGAAAATTATTGTGGATTTTTAGTAAATTTTAGGAATTTTTAGTTTAAAATTTTAAATTTTGTAGTTTTTTACGGTTTTACGTGTACGCGTTTTCGTCTTAGTTTAATCCGTTTTCGTAACCGTCTTTTCTTCTCATTTCTATTCTCTTTTCTTCTTAATAAAATCATCAATCAAAATCAACTCATTACACAACACACGTGCCTCCTCGAGAACGAACTCACTTCATTGGGTCATAACTTGTGGTTTTCCTAAACTACTCGTTAACGCTTGCCCTATTTACGCTCTTTTTCCTAAAAGACGTATTTCTACAACTATCAGTTTTCCTGCCAAAAAACTGTTTTTTTTATCTTCGTGTAAACTATGTTCCGGGACTAGTCTAGATAGTGGCTAAGTCTAAAAAATACTCTAACAAAATTTAGATGTCCATCGCAATGTCATCCATCGCACTCTTAGATCGCAACCCTGATCGCACTCATAGATCGTAGTCCTTGATCCTAGTCCTTGGTCGTAGTCCTTGATCGTAGTCCTTTATCGTAGTCCTGATCGAGGTCTTGATCGCGGTCTTGGATCGAGGTCTTGGATCGTAGTCTTGGATCGTGGTCTTGGATCGCAATAGGTGATCGCAACAGCAGATCGTAACCTCGATCGCAGTATGTGATCGCGACAGCAGATCGTAACCTCGATCGCAGTATGTGATCGCAACAGCAAATCGTAATCTCGATCACAATATGTGATCGGACTATTAGATCGCAAGTAGAAACCCCAAGTTTATGCGATCGTAATATCCGGATCGTAACCAATAAAAAGTTCGAGACTTTTAGGCAACAAGAAAGATGAGAACTTTACCTGGGAATTCGTGTTTCAATCCAAACCAAAGTAAACAAACTCTTACTACAAGTATGTAGATAATCTATAGTATGATTTGGAATACGAAACACAACGAAAAACAAGAAAATACTTGAATTCGAGATGATTTTAGGAGAGAATCACACGAACCAAATATAATAGCAACAACGAATCACAAAAACTACCCCACGGTGATTGATACCAAAGGTTGTCCCTTAGATATGTGAAGAATCTACACGAATAAAGAAGAAAGAAAGAAAGGTAGATAAAAGATGGAAGGTTTCTAGAGAGAAAGTAGTGAGAGAAAGTAGAGAGAAGTGTGTGTTAAGCTTTTGTGAGATTAGATTAGAAAATGAGACAACCAACACCCGTCCTAAGATGCTAGGAAGTGTATTTATAGCCTAGCCTACATGTGGCTTAATGGACTATAGTTTGATTGGGCCGGGTTTGAATAAATGCTTAGTACCTTGAAAGAGGCCTTTTACGCTAGCCATCAAGCCCGTAAGTCATGACTATTTTAACTAGCTATTAGAACGTTCTACTAAATGTTACAATATAAACCTATGACTGAACATTCTTGTTTGACTCAATATTTTGAGGCTAACAATGCCTCTTGCAATCTTCAAGTCGCTCAATCTTCCTAATCTTACTCCTTCACTAATGTCTATCGAGATGGTCGATCATTCTACGATTCCCGCATGTGGATTGGTTGAAGACGTTTTTGTGAAAGTGGGAAAGTTCTATTATCCGGTAGACTTTATCATAGTCGATATTCCCGTCAGATCCTCAAGTTCCTCTTATTTTAGGTCGTTCGTTTTTGGATACGTCAATGGCGTTGATTGATGTCTATGATAGAAAAATCACCTTACGTTTCAACGACGAGGAACTTGTTATAAACGCAACACAAAACTCTCAACTTTCTCATGTTTATTCCGTCGCGACTATAAACCATGTTGATATGATCGATGTCGTTTGCGAGGAATTTTCACAAGAATTTTTAGGTTTTGGTGATGATGAAAATAGTGGCAATCCCACTATGCTCGATCCTATTCTTAATGATTCGACACCATCCTTCACTCCATTTGAAGGTGGTGGTTTTACATTGGAAGAATTTTATGTTCCTCGACTTGTAACGAAGACCTCGACAACGATGAGGACTTCTCGATTATCAAGGATTTTCTTAATGATTTCCCATTTCCTCTGCCAGAGGAGGTTATGAGTATCGAACCCAAATCTTCAATCGAGGAACTACCCTCGAGTTGAAAGATCTTCCTCCTCATCTTGAATACGTATTCTTGGAAGGAGACGATAAGTTGCCGGTTAAAATTGCGAAGGATCTTTCGGATGATGATAAAACCGCACTTATCGATGTTCTAAAGGACCACAAAGGGGCAATTGCGTGGAAATGATCCGAAGTTAAGGGGATTGATCCTAAATTCTGTACACACAAAATCTTAATAGAGGAAGACTACAAACCCGCAATCCAATGTCAAAGGATGGTGAACCCCAAAATTCACGACGTCATCAAAAAGGAAGTCCATAAACTCCTTGACGCGGGAATTATTTACCCTATTTCCGATAGCCCTTGGGTGAGACCCATTCATAGTGTCCCTAAAAAGGGAGGAATGACCCTTGTGCCAAATGATGACAACGAGTTAATTCCAACTCGATTCGTGACCGGTTGGAGGGTGTGCATCGACTATCGTTAGTTGAATGACACCACTCGTAAAGACCATTTTCCCTTTTCATTCATGGACCAAATGTTGGAGCGTCTTGCGGGAAACAATTTCTATTTCTTTTTAGATGGTTTTTCCGGTTACTTCCAATTACCCATCGATCCTCGTGATCAACAAAAAACTATGTTTACGTGTCCATATGGAACGTTTGCCTATCGTAGAATGCCATTCGGACTTTGCAATACATCGGGAACCTTTCAAAGGTGCATGATGGCTATTTATTCATGAGATGATTTTTTCGTGTTTGGTAGCTCGTTCACTTCGTGTTTAGGAAATTTGAAGCATATGTTGAAACGTTGTGAGGAAACCAACCTTGTGCTCAATTGGGAAAAATGTCATTTTATGGTTAAGGAAGGAATCGTCTTAGGACACAAGGTCTCGAAAGCGGGGATTGAGGTAGACAAAGTTAAGGTAGACGTTATCGCCAAATTACCTCATCCCAAAACCGTCAAGGGAGTTAGGAGTTTCCTAGGCCACGCGGGCTTTTATCGTCGATTCATCAAGGATTTTTCAAAGATATCTCGACCTATTACAAATCTCCTCGAAAAAGATGTTCCTTTTGTCTTTAATGAAGATTGTGTACGAGCCTTTGAAATACTTAAGAGGAAACTTACTGAAGCTCTCATTCTTGTTGCTCCCAATTGGAACCTCCCCTTTGAACTTATGTGTGATGCAAGTGATTACTCTATTGGGGCCATTTTGGGGCAACGTCATGAAAAGCACTTCTTGCCTATTCACTATGCTAGCAAGACGATGACCTAGGCTCAAATTAAGTATACCACAACGGAAAAGGAATTCCTAGCCGTGGTGTATGCATTTGAGAAATTCCGACCTTACCTCGTCTTGACTAAATGCATAGTGTATACGAATCACTCTGCAATCAAGTATCTCATGGATAAACAAGATGCAAAGCCGATATTACTTCGTTGGATGATCCTCCTACAAGAATTTGATGTCACAATCCTTGACAAAAAAGTAGCCGAGAATCTAGCGGCCGATCATCATTCTCGCTTGGAACTCACCAAAGTGTATACGAGAACAAGGAAATCACTGAAACATTTCCTCTCGAGACACTTGGTGTAGTGAATTCTAAGATTGACTCATCCACCCCATGGTTTGTGGATACGCAAATTACCATGCGGGCAACTTCTTTCGTGACGTCAAGTTCTATTTTTGGAACGACCCTTACCTATTTCGGACTTGTGCGGATCAAATCATTCGACGTTGTGTATTTGGCACCGAAGCTTCTAATATCCTTAGAGCTTTTCACGAGGGACCAATGGGTGGTCTCCATGGTGCATGTCTCACGACGAAGAAGGTCTTTGATTCCGGTTTCTATTGGCCTACTATTTACCGAGATGCACACGCACTTGTCAAGTCATGCGACTCATGCCAACGACAAGAAAAAGCCTCACAAAATGATGAAATGCCACAAAACATCATCCAAGTGTGTGAGATCTTTGACGTTTGGGGTATTGACTTTATGGGGCCGTTCCCATCATCTCCTGGTAATAAGTACATCCTTGTCGCCGTTGACCACCTATCTAAGTGGGTGGAAGCTAAGGCTTTGCCCACGAACGATGCTCGTGCGGTAGTCAAGTTTTTCAAGAAATTGTTTTCTCGGTTTGGAACCCCCTCGTGCTATCATAAGCGATCGTGGAACCCAATTTTTGAAATGACCAATTTGAAAAAGTTTTGAAGAAATATGGGGTTACACATCGACTTTCTACGACTTATCACCCACAAACGAGTGGGCAAGTCGATGTTTCAAACCGAGCGTTGAAGAGGATCTTGGAGAGATCGATAGGGGAAAACCGACAATCGTGATCGGATAAGTTAGACGATGCTTTATGGGCCTTTCGTACCTCTCATAAGACTCCCATTGGGTGCACTCCTTATAAGCTTTTGTATGGGAAGAATTGACACTTACCAATTGAACTCGAAAACAAAGCTTATTGGGCCCTAAAGCATTGTGATGATGACATTGAGACAGCGGGAAAACACCGAAAAGTGTTGCTTTTCAACTCAAGATTGAAAACATTTTCCGGCAAGTTGAAATCCCGTTGGTCTGGTCCATTTACCATTACCCAAGTGTTTCCTTATGGGACCATCGAGCTAGCTCAAAATGATGGTCCTAATTTCAAGGTGAATGGCCATAGGTTGAAGCACTACTTTGGTGGGGAAGTTCCTTCTTTGAACTACCTCGACCAAGCCACCTTCCCCAATGATAGTTAGTATTGAGGGGATCGAGTCGATCTCATGACTCGGTAATCAAAAATGAGGTACCTCGTGGGGGAGTCTCATGCTTATCCATATACATATTATCGCTTTCTAATGTAGCTTACGTAAGGGGATTTGTGCGCTTCCAACCTTTGTTCTGTGGTTGTTTGTGATATGTGGTTTTTAGATGATCATTATCTTCACAATTGGAGCCTCTCGTGTTCGTTTTATGGGAGCACTTGATCGTTTGCTTTGAAGAATTTCTCGATATCCATATGGTATATCCTTATATGTTCAAACCATAGGATTTTAGCACACTTCATAAACGGCTATAGATTTTATGGTTCCACCCTTTCCATGCTAGATTAAGCATTCGACTTCCTCTCTAGTATAGGGGTATCCTACCCTTAGACTCGAAACATTGAGGACAATGATTAACTTTAGTATGGGGGGGGGGGGGGGGTAAATAGATACTTGCCTTGCCAAACCTTCACGCTTTCCAAAGTCCATCTTTTTGTTTATCGTTTTGTTGCCAAATAAGGCTAAAAATGGCCAAATTTTAAAATTTTTCTCATGTTTCATAAGTGTTTGAATACATGAATGTAGATTTTCTGATGGTTAGAATAAGAGTAATTTTGACTCGACCGTGCGTGTTGAGCACTTAGCTTCGATTCCTTAACCTTTATTAGGATAAGTCTCTTAAATGAGGACGAGAAATGATAGAGTTAATTATAAGTTACTATGCTAAATGTAGAGTACTCGTATTCTTTTAAAAACTCATATGTTCTTGTTGTTTACTTATTCTCCCTTCGCTTGTATATATATTTTGCTAATAAGTATTGGCTTAGCGGTTTAGTCTTGATTGTTGGTTTCTAGTCTTTTCTAGTAGCTTCCATGTAATTAAATTGGGAAGACATTAAGGTATCGCCAGCGTCACGGTTTTGAAGTATTGGCAACCCGAATAATAGAAAGCTTCACTTAATAATAAGATTTCAAGGGCTCACCTAAATCAAGCAACCAATTTGAAGCTCACAAGGCCGAAAAATCTATGCGAATATGAAAGTGAATCAAGCCTTAATCATTGAAGCTTTAAAGATACAAAATTCAATTTAGCGTGAGGATATACGTCTTTGGCCATAATAAACACCTCATGGCGAGGTTAAATAAAATGCAATGCAAGATCTAAGTCATAATAAAAGCTTCATGGCGAAGTTGAATAAAAGATGGAGGTAAACCTATGTTAATAAGGCCCATCCGTTAGGGGGCGTATAAAAGTATTTGTAATAAGTCTCATGTTCAAAACCGTTATTAAACCATGTTTATCGATCCTTCTTGTTGACATAATTTTTTGACACCGTTGTCTATTAGGGGGGGGGGTTATTAATTCGATGGTCTTGTTTACACCGTTATGACTCTATTTTTGGACCTTAATCTCTATAATCGCATAAGTAAAAAATGTATCCTCGTGAACATTCCAGAAAAAAATAAAATATAAGAGATACTAATTAGGATTAAGGGAGTCTAAGTACGTGATTTGGGTATATGATTAGTGTTAGCATTACTAACATATAATGACAATGATCTCGTTACACGCTTGGCATGGAATTGGATGAAAATTGAGGATGAGGAACTTATTTCTAACAAATCATTCACGTGTTCTTATTCTATGAACCTAAATGTCCCATATTGCGATGAAAATCATAGATTATGTCTAAAACGCAAGTAGTAGCAAGTAGTGGTAGTGTAGTAAGTTTATAATGCAATAAATGTCCATAAAAATGAATTTTGGAGGTGCTACGATACTTTATTCTAGCATTGCTTGAGGGTACGAAAATGGTTTAGTATGGGGGAGTGATGAGACTGCCTTTATACATAGTCTCATCGTCCAAAACGGGCATAAAATGGTTAAAATATCATAAAATGTGCCAAATATATGCTTGTGTTTGTTCAATGTGTATTTTACGTACGGATATTGAGAAAATGACAAAAGATCACAAGAAACAAGCAACAACGAACACGAGAAATGAAGCAGCACAATGAACCGGGCCCTAGAGTTGATTTTCCAAGAAAAGTCCTTGAAGAATTCAAGATTGTGCAAGAAGGGTCCTTCATTATTGAAGAATTAACACTTTAAACCCTTGTATATTCATAATTACAAATTTGGTCCCTAAAGTCTGTCAAAATTACAAAAAGGACCCTCAACTTTGAAGAATTGGCAAGAATGGTCCCTCAAATTTGAAGACTTGTCACTTTAGTCCTCCATGAAGACAAAGAGACAAGTAAAGATCTTGAATAATGAAGATATGCCAAAAAGAGCACTTGAAGAATCATCAAATTGCAAGAAATACCCTTTAATATACTATGCAAAAGTTTTGGTGGCCAAAGTGTGAAAAACAAAACTTTCATTACAAATTTCAGTTTTGCATGTTTAACCTACAAGTGAAGACAAGAAGGAAGACAAAGGGTATAATCTGTCAAACATCCAAAGTTACCTTGACAAACCAACATCAACCACGTGTCCCACTCACCTCTCTCAGCCAATCATATTTCACCCCTTTGCCACCTCACCAATCCACTCACCATTGGTTTAATAACTAATTTAATTAGTTTTTTAAACTCGCGCTAAACACAATGTTTAAAAACCAAAACAGATCAAACCCCACTATTCACGTAAAGAACACAAATTGGGGATTTGTGTTTAAGCAACAATTAAGCCTTAATCCTCTCGGTTTAGTGATTAAGGTCTTAATAAACAAAACCCAACTCACAAAATACATGTCAGATCACCCCAATGGTCACATGAGCTTTCCCCTCCTACATGATTTGAGAAGAAGAAAAAACTTGGAAGAGAAATCCACGAACCACAATGAAGCTTACATCTTAATCTTGTTTGAAGCCTTTGGATCAAATTACTTCACCTTTACAGCTCTACAAACGTCCAAGAAACTTCACATGTTAGCAAAAATTCAAATTCCACAAGGGCAATTCTAGAAGTTCAATACTTAGGATTTTTAGTTTTTTAGCTTGTTAGGTCATTGTTCACCCTCTATATAAAGGGTTTAGCATACCACATTAGTCTTTGTTCTTGGATTCCTAGGTCAAAGTTCTGTAAAGCTTGTTTTCTAAGTGAATGAAATTTTTTGAATCTTGTGACGAATTCCAAGTCGCAAATTACTTTCTTGTTATTGTTTAATGATTTGAGTTTGTGTTTATGAAGTTTCAAAGATTGGTTTAAGTTTTATGCAAGTGTTTCAATAATTTTCTAAAAATCTTATTTTTTTCTAAGTTTTAGTTCAAACACTTGAACTTTTGGATTATAAGTGATCATAACACCCTGATAAGGAGATTATCAAGGTGTAGTGAGCCTGTGGTTTGGGAGCATTCAAGGAGTGGGGAACAAGCTTGAATTAAATCTTGTTCATTTTCCATTTTTTTCTATATAACTTGTTTGCTACTCTCCTTGTTGTTGTTAGCAGCTTGTTGGAAGCTTGTGCCTTGTTTAGCTAGGGACATAAGCTATAAATTCAAGAGTGTGGATGTACATTCATGAGGTTTGAACCCTTTTTACCAAATATCTATCAAAATACTTGTTCTAAGTGATCGTGTGGATTGTTGTTGTATGTTGTGTTCTTGTGGCTTGAATCTTGTTCTTACGGCATGATATTGTTGGTATGATACTTGATTAGGCTTGGGTAAACCTGTTAATCACATTTGCTTTGTTAAATCTTGATTTAAAAAGTCAAAGGGGTGTTTGGGTCTACTGTTTTAAGGTTTTTATTTGAGTTTGAGTTAGTGTTAACGGTTGGTTTTAGTTTGTATCTGATATTGGGTTGGTTGAGTGCTGATAAATGCAATACTTGAGCTTTTAAACATCAAATCTGAAATTGTGCCATAACTTGCTTGTTTTTGCCTGTTTTGATCTATAAATTTGGTAACACTTAGTGTGTATGCTTATTTAGGGTTAACAAGTGCTTAAACAAAGTTTGTGTAACTTGTTTTAGAGATTTGAGGGTTTGAAATTGGGTTTGTGGTCAAGTATAGCAGCAAAGTCATTTTGTGTTCATCATTTGTTCATAAGTAAGTAACTTTGGCTTGAATCTAGGTCTAATCTTTGATTCAGTGCTTGAAAAAAGTTTATTTAAGCTTATTTAGGATTATTATAGCTTGTGTATGCTTTTGGTTCAATTTGGTTTTCTTAATCTTGCTTAAACTGCTTATTTCATCAAATCTGCTTAATGTTCATGTCTGTGTGATATCTGGCATAAATTGAATTAACTTTACTAATTGGCTGGTTGTTTTGTGATTTATTGCTTGTTATTGACTCCTTATAACCCACTGGTTATAAGGGTGCCTTTTTGTCTATTGAATCCAACAAAAATCCACTAAAGACAACAGGTCAAGAAAGTCAAGCAGTGGGAACACTTTCCCACTGTTTCTAGCCACTACTAGTGTTAATTTGTGAACAGCTTATCAATAAGCTATAATAGCTTATTTATACTTGCAACAACTTTGTTTTTGTAATCAATCTTCCTTATTTGACCCATTTGACTATTCTGGAGCATTTGAGCCTTTGACTTTTATGTTTGACTAGAAAACGAATTGACTTTTCTTTTTCAAAACAGCTTATTGCTTATTCCAGCTTATTCAGTGTGCTTATTTGAAATCTTTTTTTATTAAGCATAGTTAAGTGATTAGAAACAAATCAGCCCTTGAAGTGGTCTAGAACTCGAAAACGACTATTTTGTCGTTTTGTGTAGAGAGCTTTTGCTTATTTCAGGCTTATTTCTTGGGCTTATTCAAAAATTATTTTTACAACCAGCTTTATAAGGTCAAGAGAAGGATGTGTGTCAAGTTTCAGCTTATGGCATTAGCTTATGGCTTAATGGGCCAAAAAGCCCATTAAGAATAAGTTGTTTGATTATTAAGTTGTGATAAGCTCACTTTCAGCTTTTGGGCCTTTGGAGTTTTGTGTTTAAAATTGAATTTTAAGCTAGACTGGAACTTTTCAGCTTATTTGGTTAACTTTTTGCTTATTAGGCCAGAAAGGCCATTAAGCTTGGACTGTTGTAAGTTTTGGCCCATTTGGAGGCCCATTAGGGGTATTTTGTAATTTCACTTTCATTTCTGTTAATTTAAGTTAAAATAAACTAGTTTGCAAGTTTTTAGATTCTTTTATAAATTTTGAATTTTTATAAATATTGTATTATTATTTTATTATTAGAAATTATTTTAGGATTTTTGCAACTTTTTCTTTTTTCCTAGGTTAAATACATTAAGTTAGGATTTTTAAAACTTTTAGATTAATTTTCTTCTCATTTAATTAATTTTTAGGATTATTTTAATATTCTTATAGTTTTTAATCATTTTTAAATAGTTTTAATTAATTTTAAATTTTTCAAAAATAGTTTTTAGTTTAGTTAAGTTATTTTAGAGGTTTACAAATTGAAAAATATCATTTTGGGCTTTTAGTTAATTAAATTTATTTTTTGGGCTTTAATTAGCATTAAAAATTATTATTTAATTAAATAAAAGGTTTGAGTTGTTTATCCCAAACTTAGATCGATTTAGCTTTATGTATACGAGATTAGATCAAGTAATACACTTAGAGAAACCTTTGTATATGCTTATGATAATCTAAGTGTTATGCGGAATTAACACTTAAACAAGAACACACAATGATATAAACAAACTTTCACTTTGATTAATGATATCAAACTTGCTTACAATGAAAGTAATTTACAAATGAAAACTTATATGAAACATTAACCTAATGGTCTTCTTTTATAGACATAAGAAGCCTTGTACAATAATCTACGTATCAGCTATTCTAGGTAAAGATAAATATAGAAAATACATTGTTGTTCCTATCTTTACTAGAAGTAATCTAGAATACAATAAAGGCGTAGAGTATATCTTCCCATCAGTGCTTGTCTTCAATGTATCAACGCTTGACTTTATCTTGTCAACGCTTGAGCTGTCAGCGTTTGTTTTACTCTTGTCAACGCTTGATTTACTCTTGTCAGCGCTCAAGTGATCTTGCCATAATTTATTCCCAACAATCCTCCCCTAAACTTGATATCCACTCTTATGATCAAGTTTCTGAATAAACACTAAGGAATAGGAGGAATCTTACAAACCTTCTCATATTGGTAATAAATAAATCTGATCAAGTCTTTTGCCATGTCACTTGAATAATCAATTTCCAGCTGAGTGTTCTTCATCTTCTCCAAGATAGCCTTGGATATGAAATACTGACCATCCACAAGTAGATACTCAGCAAACTTTGTAGAACTCAAATGGTAAACACCAGCACTGAATATAATCTCCATTGAAGACCACTGAGGTCATCTTCAAGATCCTTCCAAATAGCAGGATCCTCATCTTTTGGTCCACACATTCTCTTGAATGTGGACCACAGTTTTATTCCATTAGCTGAAGTTGGTGCTTCAGTCTCATACTTGGTCTCCAGCAACCTCCATAGGTCTACCAAGTCTTCTCTATCACAACTTGCAAACAAAGATATGAGAGTGGTACAAGTGTGTACCTCTTTGCCATACCTGCCAATTTTCCAAAACCCACATTCATCTTCTTCATAGCTCACAATTGGGTTTCTGGAATCTAGTGGCAACACTTGCACCATATCTGAAGCTTCTAATGGTGAGAGCTTGAGACTCTTTCTTATGACAGCTTTACTTGGATATTGTGGATCCATATCTTTGGGAAACTCAAGAGAAATTCCCTTTTTCACTGGTCTGGGAACAAACATAGCTTTCTTGAGCTCCATTTCTTCTGCAAGTTCTTCTTTTCTTTCATCAGAAAGAAGTCTAAGAGTGTTTGCTTCCTGCACTCTCACCCAAATGGGATAAGCCTTACATTCCAACTCATCAAATGTCAATGCCCTCAATTTCTGATAAGTCCATCCTACTCCATGACATCTGAGCAACATGCAGTATAGCTCCCTTCTATCCCTTTTCAATTCTGAGAGAATATTGCTTGCCTTGTGTTTCAAAATAACCTAGCAATCTTTTTGAACTCTGAGGAGAATCTCTAAACCCCATATCTGATCTGAAACAGTCAAGTGTGGATTCTCCATACATCTTTCTTCCCAAGCATTATACATTTGGACCACCTCTGGCATATCAAAGTCAACCTGCAATTTCAATTCTCTCAATTTCTCCTTGGCCAACTCATCTCCATACTCAAGTCTTTCTGGTTCTATAATCATAACACTTGAGTCTGAGCTAGCTCCATCACTTCCTTCTTCAGAAGTAACAACAAATGGTGACCCTTTCACCTCCTTTCTATCCTGTTCCATGATTTGTGCAACCAACCTTCTATCAAACACAACTTGAGCTGCATCCTTTGGAACAACCTCTTATACCATAATACCCTTACCCTTATCTAATGGAGCAATTGTTGGTAAGGTAGATGGTGATACCTGAAAAGAAACCTCCTTGATGATGGATGATGACTGGGATACATCACCCTCATGTGCAGGTTTGTTAACGCCCAATTTTGTTCTATCAGCGCCCAAAATATTTCTGTCAGCGTCCAAATCCTCCTTGTCAACGCCCAAATTTCCTGCCTCAGCGCCTTTTGCAATCTCTTCCAACATGGCTGTAAATGATAAATTCAAGTTGGTAGGAGAGACTAAGGACGTATCAAAACCTGTCTGTTTCTTCAAACTTGTAAGGGCCTCAGCAACATCCAAAGATTGACCATCATGGCTGCCCTTATCACTTAGATTTATTGGATCTTCCTCCCCTTTGGAAGATTCCTCCATACCTCTCCTTGCACTTGCAGTCTCCAAAACAACAATCCTCTCCCTCAATTTCTTGAGTTCAAGGCCTTGTGAGCTGACAACTTGTACTAAGTCTGCATTTTGCTTTTGCAAGCTCATGCAGACTGCCGTCAATTCCATAAGAGTCATTGGTTCCAGTCTGCCCTCTTCAAAAATAGGGATTTGACCTCCCAAGTCAGATTCATTGGGCATGGATGAGGACTTAATGATGGTGGGACTTCCTTGGCCAGCATCTAAGCCAGAACCAATAGTCCCAGTCTCATCCATATCACCAGCCACACTTGTGGTGGTGGTTCTCTCTGCTACATGGCTAGGACCACCAAAGGAGAACACTCCAGTAGTCCTTTGGCGTTTCATCAACCTATATTCAGGGGGTGTGGAAGATGGTGTTGAAGAGTGAGTGGATGTGGGTTGGTTAAGGGGTGTTTGGGTTTGTGAATGTTGTGTGTCAACGTTGGAAATAGGCACATCAACGCCAACATTTAACATGTCAGCGTTGAAGGGTTCTTGGTCAATTTGCATATGTTCAGGTGAAGGTAATGGTTCAGGTATTGGGTCAATTTGGGGTTGGGGGTCTGGTTGGGGTTGTGCTGCTGCAATGATAGCAAGCATTGCTTGGGTTAAGGGTAGGTCACGATAGGGTGGTGAGTTCATCTTCATAAAAATAGCTTTCTTTTGCACAGGGATCTCATAAAAATCATTATGATCCCTTGTGCAGTATCCTTGAACATCAAAAACCATTTTTAAAAATCGAGGATAAGCTAAAGTCATCTTGTTCCCCTTATTTTTACACATGCCCTCAAAAATCATTTTAGAATAATTAAATTTTTGCCCAGTTGCAATACACACAATAGCACTTGCAATAGATCTATTGATCTAATTGTGTGCAATGCATTTGGGACTCAAACATTGAAGGAGGACATGTATGAGGTACTTCCAGGCTGGGGGAAACTCCTGTCTATGATACTTGTTTAAAATACCTTCATCAGGAAAAGGATATCCCAAAGCCCTTAGTCCTTGTTCTATTTCGTTAATGGGAAGGGTGGCTATACCATCAGCATCATCAAGATGCAAGGCTTGGCGTACCAAAGCCTCAGTAACCACTCAAGGTCTCCCATGAACAATAGAAGTCAATGTAGTCACTCTATTAACTGTTGAGGAACTAACAGTGTTCCAAAACTGTTTAATATGTGTGACAGGAATGAGTGGTGCATGAGAAAGAGCATACCTTATGGGGGATGCGTTCAAATACGCCACGATTTGTGTGTATTGGGGAAACAGAGTATCATCAGCTTCAGGATACGCGATCATGTTGTGTTGACTTCTGAACCCCAATTCCAATTCTGATGGTTTAAACTTTGATGCCATTGTTGAAAGCTGTTAAAATTGAGTGATGAAGATGAAGTTGATAAGAGAAAATTGTGTTTGACAAGAGTTATAGATACCCTGTTTAAAAATAGGAGCCAAATATATAGGAGAAGAAAATGCATGTGATAGGCCCAAAAATAGGCAAATATTTTCAAAATGTAATCATGAAAATATTGAAAAATTATAAGTTTATCTCATGCATTAAATGAAAAGTAACAACTCCCAAAATTACGGCCTAAAAATATGTCAAAAAGTAACAACTGGGTAGGACCCATTGAGTGTCAACGGTCAAAAATAACCTATCAACGCCCAACGACTATAATCTTGTCAACGTTTGCCTATAGCCATGTCAGCGCCTAAATTGGTCACAACAACGCTTGGAAAAATTCTTGTCAGCGTCCAAAAAAAATGTTTAAAAATGAAAAATGACCTTAACAAAGTAATTTATCCTAGAGAAAATAACCAAATAGCTGATAATTATTATAGGGCGGCAAGCACTGTCCAGTTATGCACACTTGCTTAAGCAAGATAGACATAACAGTCCTCTAGTGTCCCTTGCTAAGCAAAACTCTTAACAACCAAGTTACCTTATAAAATTCCTTGTTACTCCCAGGTAAATTCCATAACAAAATTATTCCCAAGTCTCCCAACAGACCACAACCAATTCTAGGCCAAAAATGTCTTGGCAGCATGCATAGTATATCAACTTTGCATGCTACAGTGCCTCATGATTTAGTAAAACTAACTCATACTCACCTGTGGACACAATCTAGAATTATGATAAGAGTATCATATGGATACCCAAACATCCTAAAGGTTCCTAAAACCTCCCCTTAAACTATGATACATAAGTTGCTAAAAACGTGCATGAACATAAAAATTAATGTCAAGATAGGAATTAAACATTCCAACCATCATCCATAAATAAAAACTTGTCCAAATGCTTCTCCAATGATCCATAAGAAACTCTGTATCCAATGGTATACTGCTAACACCATCTGCACATTTAGATTGAAAACCACAAAACTAACATTATTGCTGACAACGCCCCGATAACACATGACAACGTTGAGGGAAGCTTTGTCAGCGTTAGACAATTATATTGTTGACAACGTTACAAAAACACTTATCAGCGTTCAAGCAACCTTTGTCAGTGTTAGAAAAATATAGTGGAAAATCTAAATCATCAAAAGACCAATAACAATGCATCATCCTGTACATACTTTTACAAAAAGACTCCAAAACACATATTATGTGAGATTGACCATTCCAATACTTGTTACCAAGTATTGAAACCTCCCAGCATCAAAAGGTTTAGTTAGTAAATCTGACACATTTTCCTCAGTGTCAACCCTATCTGGTTGTATTAAACCTTTTTCAAAACAATCTCTTATAAAATGGTGTCTAATTTCTATGTGTTTAGTTTTAGAATGATGTACAGGATTCTTAATGATGCATAAAGTGCTGTTATTGTCAACAAATATCTTGGTATGCATGAAATTATACCCATAGTCCAACAGCTGGTTCTGAATCCACAAAACTTGTCCACAACAAGCAGTTGCAGCCACATACTCAGCTTTAGTTGTAGAATTAGCCACCACTGTTTGTTTCTTGCACTGCCAAGATATCAACCTGATCCCAAGAAACTGGCATCCACCAGTTGTGGATTTCCTATCAAATTTATCACCTCCATAGTCACTATCTGAATATGCAATCAGCTCCAATGGGGAATCCTTTGGGTACCACAAACCAAGACTAGGATAGCATCTTAGGTACCTAAAGATCCTCTTCACAGCATAAAGGTGACATTCTTTGGGAGTCACTTGATGGCGTGCACAAGCACACACAACAAACATGATGTCAGGTCTGGAGGCTGTAAGATACATCAAGGATCCAATCATGGATCTATAGTGCCTGACATCAACATCTTTCCCATCTCTAATCTTTCCCCAAGGGTGTTCTATATCCATAGGAGTAGTAGCCCTCTTTTCATGTGGAGAAAATCCAAACTTCTTTAAGATCTCAGCCACATATTTATCCTGGGAGATGAAGATACCATCTTCTTTCTGCTGAACATGTAAACCAAGAAAGAAGTTCATCTCCCCCATAGCAATCATCTTGAATTTGTCTGTCATAAGTTTAGAGAAATCCTCACTCATCTTTGGATCAGTAGACCCAAAAATGATATCATCAACATAGACCTGGACAAGCAACACATCCTTGCCTTTCTTCTTTGTAAATAGTGTCTGACCTATGGTGCCCCTCTTGAATCCATTGTCCACCAAATAGGTAGACAAAGTACCATACCATGCTCTTGGGGCTTGATGAAGTCCATACATAGCCTTCTTGACTCTATACACTTTATCTGGATTCTCTAGATCCTCAAAACCTGGAGGCTGCATCACATACACCTCCTCAACAATAGTTCCATAGAGGAAGGCACTCTTGACATCCATTTGATAGACAGTGAAGCCCATGCAGGATGCATAGGCTAGAAAAATCCTTATAGCTTCAATCCTTGCAATTGGTGCAAAGACCTCCTCATAGTCTATCCCCTCCTCTTGTGTATATCCCTGAGCCACTAACCTTGCCTTGTTTCTGACCATAATACCTCTTTCATCTCTCTTGTTCCTTAGAACCCATCTTGTCCCAATAGGTCTGACATATATGAGACAATCAACCAGCTCCCAAACATCCTGAATTGCAAATTGGTGAAGCTCATCCTGCATTGCTTCCACCCAACTTGGTTCTTTGAGAGCATCAAATATTTTCTTGGGTTCCTGTTGTGATAGAAAACAGGAAAACAAACATGCTTGCACAAGAGGGGTATCAACCTTCTTGTGTATATTGGAAATAAACCCACCAAGACCTTGATGAGATCTTCTAGTCTGAACTGGAGTCATAATATCACCAATGATTTGAGAAGTAGGGTGATTCTTCATAGTGGAAGTGAGAACACCTCCTTCAAAAAGTCTGGTGTCCTCAACCTCATTCTCCATGTTGCCAATATCTTCTTCATCAGACTCTCTTTCATCAACATGAGGATTAACTTCTTCATATATATTGGAAGGTTCACCTTGTTCAAAAATGGAAGAGAAGAGATGTGCAGAAGTGTTGTCAACGCCTGAACCTTGTTTGTCAGCGCTTGGGCTAACAACGCTTGAACTGTTGTTGTCAACGTCTGAACCATCAACGTCTGAATTGGTCTTGTCAGTGCTGGATTTGCCTTTGTCAGCGCCTGAAGGACCATGCATGTTTGTATCTGGTGGTACTTGGAGACCATCATTATCTTTACCAGTAGCAGCAGCAGCAGCAAAAGCATCTGTCCAAATGGGAATTGTAGCATATTCTTGGATAGGAGATGGCTTCTCTGCTTGTGATCAAACCTTCTCATGAACCTGTGTACCTGAAACATCAACAACTTGTTCTTCCATAGCATTTGAAGTTACCTTCACAATGTCTGGATTAGTGACAGGCATATAATTTAAAGTTCTAGATAAAGGTTCCAAGTCAAACAACCAATTAGGACCACTTTCAGGATCACTAGGTTTATTTTCTAAAAACCTAACATGTACTCTTTCAAGTATACGTTTTTCTTCTTTAAGATAAACCCTATATCCCTTGCTCTGCACTGAATACCCCATGAAGTAGCCTTCATCACCTTTTGCACTAAATTTCCATAAGGCATCACTAGTATCTAAAACTACTACATGACAACCAAAAGGTCTGAGAAAACCAATATTAGGTTTTCTTCCCCAAAGTAACTCATAAGGTGTTTTGTTCTGAATTTTGTTAACCAATGCTCTATTTTGAACATAACAAGCTGTATTAACAGCCTCAGCCCAAAAGGCTATAGGAAAATGAGCATCAGCCAACATTGTTCTGGCTGCTTCAATTAGGGTTCTATTTTTCCTCTCAACAACCCCATTTTGCTGTGGGGTTCTAGCAATACTAAATTGCCTGGTAATTCCTTTCCTGGCACAGAAATCATCTAGCTTTCTATTCCTAAATTCTCCACCATTATCACTCCTAAGCATTTTGACATCATTGCCAGTCTTTTTCTCAATCTGAGTGATAAAATCAATTAGAATATCAGCTGTGTCACTCTTCATAGCTAGAAAGAATGTACAAGTAAACCAAGAAAAGTCATCTGTGATAACAAAGCAATATGACTTACCATTCAAACTTTCTATATTGGTTGGACCAAAGAGGTCCATATGAAGCAAATGAAGAGGTCTGGAACTAGAGTGCACCTGTTTGGACTTGAATGAGACCTTGTGTTGTTTGCCTTTAAGACATGCAACACAAGAGTGGTCATTGTGGAAGGCCTTCTCAGGCAAACCATCAACCAAGCCAAGTCTCACAAGCCTATTTATATTTTTAAAATTTATGTGCCCTAGTCTCCTGTGCCACAAATTACTCTCATCTATTGAGGCTTTAGCATAGAAACAAGACATATTATTATTCATTTTAATCCCATTCAGATTCACATTGTATATGTCTTTATGCCTAGGTGTTCTATACTCAATATATTTCTCATCAGGGATCTTATAATCCTTGCTTAACACCAAACACTCAGTATCAGTAAACAGAACTTTATTTTTGTTATCACAAACTTGTGATACACTAAAAAGGTTGTAATCAAGTTCTTTTACCAGAAATACGTTCTCAAAACGCAAATTCTTGGTGAGAAGGGTTCCTTTGCCTGTGATAGTGCCATATCCGCCTCCAAAGTAAACCTTGTCACCATCCTTAATAGGAGTGAAGTTAGTTAAGTAATCTTCCTTCCCTGTCATGTGCCTTGAGCATCCACTATCCCAATATCCATAATCATTGACCTGTTTTTGAATGCCCTGCACATAAAGAAAACAAATTAGTTTTCTTTAGGAACCCAAGCCTTAGAAGACTTGGATTCATCTAGTTGTTCAATAAGAACAGACTTAGTTCTCATAACAACCCCATTTTCATCCTTCTTAGGATGAAAAACCCAGTTAACCCCAATAGGTTTTGTAATGACCTTTGAAATGTAATTAAATCTGTTGCAGCTCATTGAAATCCCATTATCATTAGGGTTTTGATCTTTCTTGGGTCTCCATGTTAAGCTTGAAGAAGCTTTGGACCCCTTACCTTGTGGTTGCAAATATTTAGGTTTGGTCACGTTTCTGTCAGCGTTGGAATTGGTCTTGTCAGTGCTGAAATTACCCTTGTCAGCATTGAACCTAGGGTTTGCTACAGAAACCCATTTCCTATTAGACCAAGTGTTTGTCTTTTGAAATGGTCTTTTTCCATGAGTGTTAGACCCTCTAGTAAAGAATGGGGCAGGTCTAATCACTTTTGGACTTTGCTGCACACAAGGTTTGGGTCTGACAACGTTTGACTTCCTAACAACGTTGACTTTGTTCCTGTAAGCGCTGGATTTGTTCCTGTCAGTGCTGGCTTTAGGAGCGTTGACACACTTATATGCCAAGTGTGAAAAGCTACCACAAGTGTAACAAGCTTTTCTAGACACAACCCTAGGTCTAGAAGAGAAGAAGCATGTTTCATCATTGCTAACTTGGCTCTTAGGTGACCTAGTATTCCTATACATCTCTACATATTTAATGCTATGTTTTCTATCAGTTTTTGAGCCTAGGTCAACAGCTTTACCAGTGATTGGGTTTGTAACGTTAATTGGAGTTGACTCATTGGGACTTTCACATAGCAAGCCACCCTTAACAAATAAAGTAGGGTTAGCTTTCTTCCATTCATTCAGGTCAGTCAACTTTTGTTGGTACTCTTCAACTGGAGTGACAACTCTTGGTGGAGGAATGAATTCCACCTCTTGGAATTCTGGCAAACCAGTCCAAGATAGGTCCTTTTGTTGGACACCATAGAAGTCACCAGCTGGTGGTGGAACCACAGAGTAATCATTCATCCCAATCCCAGTCATGTCCTTAGGATCTCTTTGTTTACTCACACAGTCTCCTAGGGTTTGAGTGGCTCTATCAAATCTTTGAATTTTAAGGCCAACATTGTCTTTATTCTTAATGGCCTCATCTAATTTAGCCTGTAACTCACCATTAACCCTTTCCATAATCTTTCTAATATCCATACTAGCATTTAACTCATGTTTTAAGATATTTATTTTATCTTTTAAGTCAAATTCCATTTTCTTGTATTCAGAAACTGTCTTCTCAGTTTGAGTGAGAGCTAGCTAGTAATTAGACAGTTTGCACTTTTCAGTACTCACATCACTTAATAATCTTAACACCTCTTTGTTAAGTTTCTCAGTGTTTAACCTACAACCTTTACTACAAAAAGCATCATTATATACCTCATTATCAGATGAAGAGGAGGAGTGTGCCATGAGAGCATATTCAACATGCTCTTCTTCTTCAACCTCAACAACCAAAGCTTTATCCTCTTCAACATTCTTAGCCAGATAGCTCCAATCCCATCCCATACCATCAATTCCTTGAACTGCAACCATGGCTTTGGAATCCTGAGCTTTAACAACTTGACTTGAGGGTTTACCAGCATCAGATCTTCTAGGAGATCTGCATTCCCTCATGAAGTCCCCATACGATGACAGTTGTCGCATTCAACTTTGGATTTATCAAATCCAGCTGTGTCTTTTGCATTGAAGGTCATCTTCTTCTTAAACCTTCTGTTCCACCTGTTTGCTCTTATACTAGCAAGAGCCATGTTCTACTTAATGTCCATCTCTTCCAAGTGCTCATCACTTATCTGCTCAAGGTCCTCATATGTAATCACTGAACCATTGGGCAAAGAAGCAATATAAGCACATACAGTATCCAAATCTAAACCAGCAGGTTTAACTCTTGGGGAGTCACTTTTGAATGTGTCAGCGTCTGAAAAGGAGACGTTGACAGGACTTGTTCCAGCGCTGACACATGATGATCCAGTAACTGGATGCATGTAAGAGTCCTTCTGATTGAATTGACCTTCACTGTGAGAAAAGAAGGCCATATTACTGTTGGTAGACTTGTTTCCATGCTCTAAAAGAGTTTCATCTTCCAACAGCCTCGGTTTGTTGTAAATGACATCAAACGTGGAACTTTTGTAAGTATTATTGGCAAGAATGGATCTTGCCTCAATCTTCCACACCTCACCAAGACTTTTAAGAAAAGTAGCATTGATGTCAACATCACCAACTTGTGTCCCCATGAAGGACAATTTGCTTGTAATGTCAAGCAATCTGCTTCTCACACTACTTAGCTTCTCATTGGGTTGTGCTTTAAAAACAGCATAATCATGCATAAGTTGTTTCTTCTTTTCTTCCCTAGTATCTGCATTACCACCATATGCAACTTCAAGAGCTGCCCAAAGATGCTTAGCAGAATCATAACCTCTATATTTATGCTGGTTCTCTTGTCCCAACGAAAGTTTCAGAATATTTAAGGTTTTCATGTCAACCCTTTTCTTTGCTATGTCATCAGCAGACACAGCTCTACCATCTTCAGGTTTTTCTTTCTTATCTTCTTTAGAACATCCAGCAACAGCCGATCTTTGAGTAATAGCATCAGCAATCTTTTGGGCTTTATCGAATGTGTTTCCATATTCAATGATCTCCCAGAGTGTGTAGTCATAGATCCCTAGATATTGTTCAAAATTGAATTTCCACAATTCAAAGTTGGTTGCATCAAGCATGGGAATCTTGATGTTTGGTAAAGGTGAGGAGGAGGAGGTTATTGTTTCTGACATGATGTTGTTAGGGTTTTTGAGAAAATTAGGGTTTTGGTGATTTTTAGGGTTCTTGTGTTCTTTAAGATCAAAAGTTCCTCAACAAGCTCTGATACCACTTGTTGATCCCAAACTTAGATCGATTTAGCTTTATGTAAACGAGATTAGATCAAGTAATACACTTAGATAAACCTTTGTATACGCTTATGATAATCTAAGTGTTATGCGGAATTAAAACTTAAACAAGAACACACAATGATATAAACAAACTTTCACTTTGATTAATGATATCAAACTTGCTTACAATGAAAATAGTTTACAAATGAAAACTTATATGAAACATTAACCTAAAGGTCTTCTTTTATAGACATAAGAAGCCTTGTACAATAATCTACGTATCAGCTATTCTAGGTAAAGATAAATATAGAAAATACATTGTTGTTCCTATCTTTACTAGAAGTAATCTAGAATACAATAAACGCGTAGAGTATATCTTCCCATCAGTGCTTGTCTTCAATGTATCAACGCTTGACTTTATCTTGTCAACGCTTGAGCTGTCAGCGTTTGTTTTACTCTTGTCAACGCTTGATTTCCTCTTGTCAGCGCTCAAGTGATCTGGCCATAATTTATTCCCAACATGAGTGATTTTTGATTTTTTGTAAACTCTAATTGCATTTATTTCAATTTTCTAGGAATTTTTAGGGTAATTTTTAAATTTTGTCACGTTTTACGGTTTTTCGTTTACGACTTTCGTCTTAGTGTAATTTTAATCGTAACCGTCATCCTTTTCTCTTTTCTTTCTTCATAATCATAATCACAAACATTTAATCAAGTCTTTAATACAATACACAAGCCTCCTTGAGAATGAACCCACCATTTTGGGTCATAAACACTTGGTTTTCCTAAACCACATGTTTGATACTTTCCACATTTACGCCTTTTTCCTAAAGGGTGTAAAATACTCAATATCATTGATCCGCGTTAGTTTGATGCAAATCCTTAGCTAATTTAACAGCCGTCACGTACTTGCTCCATTCAGAAGAGAGAGTGTTCAAATATTTGGTGTTTAATTGAAACGTAGGAATTGCCAGGCCATAGATGTTAAGCTTATTCATCAAAAGAGTGAATCTCAAATAGTAATCATTGAGAGTCTCCCCGGGAACATAGGCAAACTTATCAAACGTATCATATAGCTTACACTCTCGTTCTTGTTTACTTAACGAGGTGCCTTGCATTAGAACACGAATTCTATCCCATAACTCTTTGGCAACTTTATGTTTGTTGACAAGTTTGTAGACATCTAGAGGAAGGGCTTGGAGAATGATGTTTGTAGCTTGTTTGTCACACTTGTCTTGGTTCTTAGCATCTCTAGTTAATTCACCCGTTGTAGGAGGAAGAGTAACAGTACCTTCCGTCACAGTACCATATACCAATGGTCTATTGAGCACCGATGCCCAAATGAGATGTCCGTTCTCTTTGTTCAACATATAAAGTTCCATTCGGGAAGCCCAATCCTCATACATGGTCTTCACCAACATTGGTGGACGATTATCCGTACCCGAGAGGATGGACTTATCCGTAAGAGATGTGTACTCCATTTCGATAAGTTAAGATTTACAAACGTTGATCGAACAATGAGAGAAAGTAAATGTGCTTGTTTTCGTGTGTTGAAGTCAAGAAAAATGTTGAATTCCCCTAATAATTGTTCTTGAGAAACCAAAAATTCCAAGGCAAACAAAAACTCATGAGAAACACGATTTTGAAAAAAATATTGGAATACTTGTCACTCTATCGCAATGCCTATCAGAATGCTGATCGGAATGCTATCGGAATGTTGATCGGAATGCCATCAGAATGTGATCGCAATACCTATCGGAATGTAATACAAAGATTTTCACTAAGTATAAAGTCTTATCGTCCGATCTTTTCGAATTGATTACCGATTAAAAGTGCGACTCAATTGTTCTTGGTGGAAAATTAAATGTGTTGTTTGATTATCTATTTTAAAACTAAATGCAAATAATTAATATTGTTGTTGAGTAAAGAGAAAGCTTTAAGAATTTAAACTAAAAATAAAAGCGTGCAATCTTTGGCAATTAAAACTTGAATAATCAAAAACTTAAAAACTTGTTTAAAATAAACTAAGTAAAAGAGCGGGAAAAACTAGATTTGAAAATTAAGCAAAAATAAAACAAAGGCCTAAGTCCGATCGCAATGCAATCGTAGTCAAATAGTGATCCAGATCGCACTCGATGCGATCGCGAAGGAGGGAACAGATCGCACTCACTAGTGCGATGGGTTAGATCGCACTCAATGATACGATGGGAAGTATGATCGTACTACCAGATCGCAACCACGATCGCAATGAGTGATCGTGGTTCCTGATCGCAACACAATAGATCGCAGTCAATGCGATCGAAACAAGGAAGTGAGACTCGATCGCACCCCAGATCGCAATGAGTGATCGTGGGCGTGGATCGTACCAGGGAAAGAACAACAGATTGCAGTCTATGCGATCGAAGCCAAATGGATCGTACCAAGGTAAACCTTCTAAGATGGAAATGGCGTCCAAAGAGAAAGTAAGCTTAAATGAATAAGCAGTAACCAATAAGCACTTTAAAACTTCTAAAAGAGTAAATAAGCACAAATTCGTTAACTTTTGGAATCTAAAGCATTCGAACTTCCATAAAACGAACTTAAGAACAATAAATCTTTTAGGAAAACTTAAAAGTAAATAAGCCAAAACAATCGAATGAGCCAATAAGCATCAAGAGCTTATAGCTTACACGTCTAAGAGCTTATGTAGGAACAAAAATGAAATTTCTAACCACACAACATCAAACTCAATCACGGATCAAGAATGATTCGGATCAAAAGTAAAACAAAAAAAAGAAATATAGAAAGAGATTAAAGAACAAAAATCTTAACTTGAATTAGATTAATGAAATCCAAATACAAAAAAGCTTAAACTTGAAAGATTAAAAGAAAGAAAAGATGAAAAACTTAGTGAGAGAAAGTTTAGAACTTTCTCTCTCTAAAAACTAGAAAGAAAAATGAAAATGAAAAACTCGCTAACCTCCTTCCTAATGTGATTAGGAGGGTATTTATAGGCTAAGTGGGAAGTG
Organism: Glebionis coronaria; assembly: GCA_025667525.1. Lineage (NCBI taxonomy): Eukaryota > Viridiplantae > Streptophyta > Magnoliopsida > Asterales > Asteraceae > Glebionis > Glebionis coronaria. The sequence continues at coordinate 209,412,007 of CM046882.1, read as the reverse complement.
CATGTGTGGTGTGCTTCCATCTTTCTTTTCTTCTCGACTCGTTTTAATTCTTAATCTTTTCTCGACGTCGTCTCAGGATTTGAACTTGTCTTAATAATTTTCTTCTTTAATTTAGACTTGAGTTCTTCGACTTCATTAAACTTCCGCCTTTAGACTTTTTCTTCGATAAATCTTTAGAATAGGTCTTGGACATCCGTTCTTTAAGCACTCTTGATCTCTTGACTTCCTCTTTTCACGTTTTCTTCGATAAAAGCCTGTGAAAGCCCGCTCATTCTTCCTTTTTCATCTTTTGATCCTAAAACACAATAAAAACACAAACCTCGCATAATTCCGACTTTTACGACATAAAATACACGTTCTGGTCTTGTTATTATTGGAAATAAGTGGTAAAAGGATAAGTGTTTTCACACTTATTAATTCCCCTACACTTGACCATTGCAATGCCCTCATGCAATGTATTAATTTAAAGCACGGTTTACATTTTCCATCATAAATAACCCACCTTGGCCTTTATTAAATAAAAAGATAGAAACAAGTAAAGAAATCAAATACTTACATTGGGGTTTTGGATGCCATGAACGTTTATCATCCTCAAGTTTCACGTTCCCCATACCAAGCTTAAAAACGAGATCATTGTTATTATAAGTTAGCAAACTAACACGAATTCATGTGAGCCAATTATTCACTTAGACTCCCTTATTCCTAGGTGTATCTCTTATATTTTAATTTTGTCTTGAATGGTCACGAGGATGCATTGTTTGACTTATTTCGATAGTTATTTAGGCCGAAAATAAAGTGAACGATTTAATCAATAGTTAGCTAAAGGACAAAATCTTTTAAAAATGCTTCTCGGGACCTCATAAAGTTCATATCTTGGCATAACTCGCTTCACGATTTGAGACCTTTCTCGGACCGATATTTGGTAGTGACTTCATACTTCGAATCTTTGAGAGACGTTCTTGAAATTATGGTCTTCTCTTCATAATAGGAATTTCTTCACTTGAAGTTTTGAGAGATTCTTCATCTTTGGACCACGACTTCTTTATTTTTCTCCAATCTTTATTTTGGACTTTGATATACAACGATCCGCCTCCTTTTAGGACTTGGATCTATTTATCCTCATACCTTGTTAGGGCCTTTTTGGATAGACTTCTCCATGATCTTTTGGGGAGTTTTTGCTTTTCGTCGTGTGTCTCGATCCTTCTTATTGATTTTCGACAAATGATTCTTCACATCACTTTTGGATCTTTAGCAACAAAATGTAGCCCTCATGCCTTGTTAGGGCCTTTTCGGACTCGCCAATCTTCGCATCCCGCTTCAATAAGTTATGCCTTGGCTATGAACTCTAATTAATACCGAGCAACTTTTAAACGATCTTGGGCTAGAAGCTAAGTAACTTTTCAAATCGTACAACCTTATTTATTGCAGATAAATTTATTAACAAGCGATAGGAGAATAGGCTCATAATTAACTCACATAAATTCACGAAAGAATACCAAACTTATAATTGACTCTATCATCTCTCGTCCTCCACAGTTTAAAATCTCAAGGAATGAGACTCGTGGATGCTTAGCCTATTAAATCAAAGTTTTGGGTTTTCGAGTCATCTATAGGATCTTGCAAATTCTTAGACTTTTTCAAGTTTAGAAATTGCATTTTAAAGTTCCCTTGATAAACAAATCTCTAGGGTCAATTATAGGAACTTGCGAAAAGTTCTTGTTCTTAACCCGTGAGAGTTAAGACTTTCGCGTTTTAAAGTTCCCTATGTAAAAGCCTAGCAAAACTTGACTTAAACACGTTAAAGATACTAGCTAGAGTAAACTTAGATAAGTAAACTCGGGTTGAGTCAAAATATTCACGACGTTGAAAAATTTAAAACCACTTTATTTTAACAAGGAAAGAAAATAACCATAACAAAGGAAAATACAACTATACAACTAGGCCAAAATAGATTAAAAATTTTGAAAAATGTCGAAAAATCAAATTTTTCGGTTAAAATGAGGGAAAATTCATGGAAAAGACCACTTACTTCGATAGAAGTCCCCCTAACACTTGATATGAACATTGTCCTCAATATTTAAGCATGTGGGAGTAAACTCCCTGATGTGTCGAGATATGTATAGTGATAATTTGAGATACGCTATAGGGTAAATTAGAAAATTACCTTTAGGAGAAAGTAATAGACTAATATTACCATTGACGAATTCAATTAAACACGTGATGAACCAAGTTCGTTGTACACGAAGATCGAGTGAATTTGAGACGTTTTGTTTTGATTTGGACAATTGAATTGAATTGGTTTTCGGTTTTTAAAACAAGAATTAAATCTATAAATTTTAAACTATTTAAAATTAACCTAAAGAGCATGAATCGTAAACCCCGCTATTATTAAACTAAAAACGCAATTAATTACTTAAAAATTAAAACTAATTTAAAATTTAAACTAATTAATAATCTATAAAATATAATTCTATTTAATAAAAACAACTTTTAATCTATTTTAAAAATCTAATTAAACTTTTAAAAATAATTATCTTTATTAAAAATCACATAAAACAAATCTATTTAAAAACTATTTTTATTTAAATCTAATATTATAAAATTCTAATTAATTATTAATAAACTAATTAAACTTTTTTAAATTTAATAAAAACATTTTTTATTTATTTATAATATTTTATTTATTAATTGTTTTTATTTAAACTAAGATTTTCTTTAATAAAAACATTAATTAAAAGTTTATATAAAAACGTATCCTTAATTTAAATCATACTAGAAATGTAAAATCTGCCAAACAACATCCTACTATATTAAGTACTAAGCTGTAAATAAAATTAAATGATCATTGAGCTCAGGTGGTTAACACGCTATGCTGTTAAGCAGTGGGTCTCGAGTTCGATTCCCATGAGTGACAAAATTTTTGCTAGTATTTCTTTCTTGACAGATTAATCAAATGAGTCACAGGAGTGACTTTTGCAACAAAAATTTTGGAAACGAACTGATAAGGATATCAGTTATTGAGACTTAATAGAAAAATTGAGTCAGTTAAATCTAAATACAGCAATTGAATCATGACAAGTATATTCAGCACACAAGAGACCAAACTTAACATTCCTAATAAACAACAATCTTATATAACTCTAGCCAAAATACTAGCAGGTCATAAACTATACAATCTCAACAAGTATCTGATCCTATTAACCACAACCTATCTAAATCAGTTAAACAAATCAAACAAACAGAACTTAGAGTAAATCGCAGGCAAAATTCACATTTGCATACTTTTAACAGCAGGAACACAATTCCTTATCAACCACACAGATTTACTCGAAATCGTACACAGTCAAGGCAATTCATGATTCAGCAAGATACAACAACTCAAATGAAATAACTTCAATTATGGCAGAACGAAAAGGATTAATTCAACCCACAATCAAACTCAGATATCAAACTAGTAAAAATTCTAGATGACTGATCTATATCACCTTTAACTAATCAACTTAAAATCAAAGTAAGTAGAAACATTTAAACAAGCAGATTCATAACATATTTATAGCCTAAACAATAAACCATTTAAACATCTAATTTAATTAACTAAATAACATAAAAATTGAAAAGAAAGTTGCACCTTTTTGAGATATCCGTTGAGACGTGGTGCAGCGCTGAGTTGACCAATTTTACCGCATCTACACCACCATGTAACGAACCACCAACACCATAAACAGTTTCACCATCATCACCGAAACAACACCTTTTAATTTTATTTGAAACTAAACAGTTGGTTTAGTTTAATAACCCTTTTTCACTTTTGATTATTCAGATAAACTATTAAATTAGCTTAAACAAATAACCTTTTCATACCATAACATCAAATAGATCAATAGAAAACTCAAATAATCACGACAGAATAGTAAATTTGAGATAGAATTTAAAACTAAATCACTTTGATTAATATAAAAATCTATTACAATACTGATAAAAATTGAAATACAATTTTCTAACACTATTTTGACATTATAACTAGAAAGTAAAAAGAGGGATAAATTAAAAGTAAATTGGGGGGGGGGGGGGGTTATAGCCATCCCCAAGGGCTTGCTGAGCGAATATCCGCATCTTTCTTGAGAACATCCCTTTCTCATCTTGGCCATTAGATCATCATTTTCTCTTCTCTCTCCTGTTTGGCTTGAATCGGATGGTTGATATATCACACCTAGCACACGGATTGCCAACGTGGCATCCGTGTGTTAGTTGTGTTTCTTTTGAGCCATTTGATTGGTTGATATAGGAGAATGATGTGTCATCTCCAATAACAAGCTCCCACGTAGCCTCTGCTAGCCATCTTTCTCTTCCTTAAAAATTGGGGAATTTAATTCCCCCTCACGTGAATTACACGTGAGTGAAAAAGCCCCAAATAATATTAATGAATTATTGGTCTAGGGTTTAATGAACAGTGATTGTATCTGGTTATTATCTTTGGGGAAGAAAGGGGAGATGATAACATAGAAGTTATCGAGGGATAAATAAATGTGTGTGTGAAACGAATGGGTGTAAATGGGTGGAATAAGATTTCGTTTTATTTATTTATTGGTGGAAAGTGAATTGAAGATAAACGTATGGAACGGTTTTTTTTATATTTATTGAATGTGGTGAATAGGAATAACGTGTTTATACACGTTATGTTGAAATTAAACCCTAAAGCCCATTAGCAATATTTCGTTTCAGTTTTAACATGGTGTTGGGCTTTTCATGGGCCCTTAATTCAGCACTCCATCCGTATATTCAATCCCCATTTGGGCCGTTTGGATTTTCAAGCAACTCATTCTATTAACTTGAATCATAAATGGGCTTTTAAGCCTATTTACCCAATTGTGGGACCCACTTGATAAATATTATTTCCAAAACTTGAATCCCGTCTTTAAAAACAACTTGTCTCTTGGCTTCTCGATCTTTTCTTCAAACTCGTGTCGGTTTCGCCGATTTTTCGCAAACTTGGGTACCTACACACATGAAACAAGAAATACACATATACAAGGCATTTTTGATACATTTCATGCATAATTTCATTGTTATTTGATACAAATGATATGAGTAATTACACTCATATCAAATTCCCCCTTGCTAAGCAATTGCAGTGTCCTCACGCATTGATAAAATAAAACACTAACTACACCATTATTCAACTTTTGATAACTTTATTTTGCAAAGACATAATGTATTGCTTTCATTATTGAAAAATACTTTAAGGATCATAAAACACAAATAGATTCATCGTCCCCGACTTTTCACTTTTCCATGCCAAGTGCAAAAACAAGATCATTGTTATTATAAGTTAGCAAACTAACACGAACTCATGTGGCCAGTTACTTACTTAGACTCCCTTATTCCTAGGTGTATCTCTTATATTTTATTGTTGTCTTGAATGATCACGAGGATGCATTGTTGACTTATTTCGATAATTTATTAGGCCAAAACTAAAGTGAATGATTTAATCAATAGTTAGCTAAATGACAAAATCTTTTAAAACTGCTTCTCGGGACCTCATAAAGTTCATATCTTGGCATAACTTGCTTCGCGATTTGAGACCTTTCTCGGACCGATATTTGGCAGCGACTTTATACTTCAATCCTTGAGAGACGTTCATGAAATAATGGTCTTCTCTTCATATAGGAATTTCTTCACTTGAAGTTTTGAGAGATTCATACTTGGACCACGACTTCTTCATTTTTCTCCAATATTTATTTGGGATTTTGATATACAACGATCCGCCTCCTTTTTGGACTTGGCTTTATTTATCCTCATACCTTGTTATGGTCTTTTTGGATAGACTTCTCCATGACTTTTGGGGAGTTTTTTGCTTTTCGTCGTGTGTCTCGATCCTTCATATTGATTTTTGATAAATGATTCTTCACATCACTTGGGATCTTTAGCAATAAAATATAGCCCTCATGTCTTGTTAGGACCTTTTTGGACTCACCAATATTCGCATCCCGCTTGAATAAGTTATGCCTTGGCTATGAACTCTAATCCATACCGAGCAACTTTTAAACGATCTTGGGCTAGAAGCTAAGTAACTTTTCAAATCGTACAACCTTATTTATTGCAGATAAATTTATTAGCAAGCGATGGAAGAATAGGCTTATAATTAACTCACATAAATTCCCGAAAGAATACCAAACTTATAATTGGCTCTATCATCTCTCGTTCTCCATATTGTAAAATTTCAAGAATGTGAAATCAATGGATACTTAGCCTATTAAATCAAAGTTTTGGGTTTTCAAGTCATCTATAGGATCTTGCATCTTCTTATACTTTTTCAAGTTTTCGAATTTGCGTTTTAAAGTTCCCTTGATAGACGACTTTTGATTGTGGTAAATTACGACCTTTAGGAAAAGGTGCGTAAAAGAGGTAAGAATTAAACAAATGATTTTAGGAAAAACCAAGTGTTAATGACCCTTAAGGTGTGAAAGTTCGTTTTCCTAAGGAGGTATATGTGTGTGAAAAACTTGTTAAATGTTTGTGATTAATGATTGGTTTAGAAGGGGATGAGAAAAGAAGATGACGAAGACGTGAAAATTACTACTAGAATGATAAAACGTAAAACCGTAAAAACTACAAAAATAAAAATTAATTCTAAAAATTACCAAAAATTCACCAAAAATCAAAATTAATAAACTAAGCGTTTACCAATGATCAAAACTTTTTCAAACCTTTTAAATTATTAAATATTCAATTTTTAAATGCTAATTAAAGCCCTAAAAATCAAATAAATTCAAAAATCCCAAATAAAGATTTTTCAATTGGTAAACCTCTAAAATGACTTAAAAAGATTAAAAACTATTTTTAGAAATTTTTAAACTAATAAAAACTATTTAAAATGATTTAAAAACTATTAAAACTTAAAATAATTATAAAAATAAATCTAAAAGTGGTAAAATTATTCTAAAAGTTGCTAAATTCCTATTTTAATGTATTAAAGCTAAGAAAAATGAAAAAAGTTGAAAAATGTGAAATTTGAAAAATAATAATAAAATAATATTAAAATAATATTAAAAATCCAAAAATTATAAAAAATTCTAAAAACTTGCAAACTAGTTTATTTTAACCTAAATAATCAGAAAATCAAAGTGAAATGACCAGAATACCCCTACTGGGCCCTCAAATGGGCCAAAACCAAAAACAGTCAACCTTAATGGGCTTTTGGGCCCAAAAAGTCAAACTTGGCCCAATTGACTTGGAAAAGCCCTATCTGACTTAAAATTTAATTCTAAGAACAAAACTCTAAAGGCCCAAAAGCTGAATGTGAGCTTATCACGGCTTAATAAGCAGGCAGCTTATCCTTATTGGGCTTTCAGCCCATTAAGCAATAAGCCAATCCCATAAGCTCTAATTTGACACGCAACCTTGTTTTGGGATGCTTATGAGATCTGTAAAAAGAAATTTTGAAAAAGCACACTCAATAAGCCAGAAATAAGCAAAGTAAAAATCCACAAAACGACAAAATAGTCGGGTTTGAGATTTAGGGCACCTCAGAAGCTCTAGTTTGTTGCAAAAGCTCACAAATAACTTAACTAAGAATAATCAATCAAGAAAACCACAAAAAGCCAAGTAGAATAAGCTGTAAGAGCAAATAAGTTGGCTGAAAAAGCCAAATAAGCTAGTTTTCTAGCAAAAGCTTAACAAAAAGACTTGTAACCTTCCAGATTTGATATTAAGCTAAGAAAAATGATTTCTATTACAAAAGCCAAGTTGTTGCATGTGCCAATAAGCAGTTCTCAAAAATAAGCCAATTTATGCTTATTTGACCAAAAGTCAAAGTACTCCAAAGTTAACCAAATGATCAGGAATGGTATAAGGGCTTGTTATAAGCAAGTTTTGTGAAGGACTCAAGGAGGAGGCCTTGTGAATCAAGAGGTCAGTTGACCTTTTGATGACAAATTTTGGCAATAAGGGCTTAATAAGCCAGTTAGCTTATAAGCAAGATACAAAGCACACCAAATAGCAAAATCCACTCACAAGCAGCACATAAACAAGTTCCAAGCAGCAAAATCACAAGGCATGCACTAGGATAACAAATGCAAGCACAAATTGAGGTGGTCACTTTGCTGATGCAAATGACCACTTCAGCAACTTTTGATAAGCTATAACAATCACAATAAGCCACCAAATTCAACAACCAGATAACCAATAGATAGCTTATCACCCAAACTATTCCCAAACCTGATTTCAGATCTTAGATCCAAGTAACAAAGAAGTTACTGGATCTGATGTATTTGACCAATTCCAAAACCACTTTTATCAGATTTTTGCAAAACTTCAAATCCCTTTCCCAAACTTTCAGAAAGTAAACCAATGATTAAAACTTGTATATTAAGACTTGTTTAGACCTCCCAAACCCTAAGAACCAAGGGCACAAGGCCACAAGGCCTTATGAACAGTAATCCCAAACAATCCTTTATCAACCACTTTTCAAACAAACTTCTGATTTTCAAACACAACCTACTGATTTTAATGATCAAAAACACTTACTAGGCACCAACTAACATAATCAAACACAAAACTCACCAGCACAAACACAAGAACACAAAATCAAAGCTCAAAATCCAAAATAGGCAGTAACATGAATTTTTGAGAGGAAACTTAATCAAGAGATTATACCTGCCCTCCACAACATCCTAGGAGGGCCAACTATGCTCCTTGGACCTTGTTCAACAACTAGAACAAGACCAAGGTACTTCAAAGGAGATGATCAAAGCCTGCTGATGTTCAAAGTAGAACAAGGCTTTGATTATGATATGTCTTCAACACAAACATCAAACAAACTCAACCAAGGGATTAGAACTCTTCCCAGGCTTGGTGTCAACAAGCTTGAAGGAGCTCAAGGCTTATGGCTAAGGGTTAGTACACAAATAAAACCAAAATCAGAAACAAGGACTTCAAGGTCTTTGAACCTTAAAAACCTTATGAACAAAGACGAGCCTTAACCACAAGATTAAAGAAGGTCTTAACAATCAAATGGAACTCAGATTTAGGCTATTCTAACACCAACTTTTAATCAAATCAAAAGAAAATTCAAAATTTTCAGAAATTCAAATTTTATTAAACTTAAAAAGGAATTACAAAGATTAATAGCCTAAAACTGGAACAAAGGGACTCTCACATGTCGAGGTCTCCTTTTATAGGCAAATGTCAGGCTACACTATTCACAAACCCTAGCACTGATTTCTCTAAAATGCCCTTGAGTGCTTCTAGATAATTCTTGGTTGTGAGCTGTCCAAAATGATCCTAGACGTTTAAAGTAGCTTTGGGGTGAAGCAAAGTCTCTCAGCTGTTGATCTTGACACGTGGCATGCCTTTGGGAAGAAGTGGTGATGTGATGGGTGAAACGGTTTTGAGTGTGGGGCCCCTTGGTGAGTGGGAGTGAGGGTTTTAAGGTTGGGATGGGATTATAGGTGTGTGAATCAAGTGTGAGTAAGGTTAATTTAGATTTACCCTTTGTTTAAGTTGATGTAAAATCTGGGTGTGAAAAAGTGAATAGTGACACGTTTGATCTGAAATTGGGGGAAGTGGAGTTGTTTGGCGCAATTTGTATATTTGAATGTTTCAGTGTACACATTTGGCCCTTGTATTTTGGTAAAACATGTATAACACGTTTTTCAGCTTAAAAACTTCCATCCCTTTGTTATTATCTTTCACACTTTGGCAGTTTTGGCACAAAACATTGGAAACAGGTTTCAAAGGGTTGATTTTGCCATTTTGGGATATTTCAAGGACTGATTTTGGACATTCTTGATCTTCAAAGGTCTTCAGTGTATCTTTGGCATCATGAGGGACCATAATTGGCAATTTTGATTTGTTGAGGGACTAAACTTGCCATTTTTTCAAAGTTAAAGGACCATTTGTGTAATTTTGACAAACTTAAAGGACCAAACTTGTAATTATTAATATACAAGGGTTTTAAGTGTCATTTCTTCAATAAATGAGGATCAATCTTGTATGTCTTCAAGTCTTCAAGGGTATTTGTTGAATATTCCATGATTTAAGGCCCGGTTCTTTGTACGGCTTCGTTTCTCGTGTCCGTTTTTCCTTGTATCTTGTGATCTTTTGTCTTTTCCACGATATCCATACCTAAAATACACAAGTAAACAAACACAAGCATATATATGGTATATTATGACATTTTTATGCATTTAAAGCCCGAAAAGAACGATGAGATCATGTATAAATGCCATCTCATCACTCCCCCATACTAAGCCATTGCCGTGCCCTCACGCAATGCTAGAATAAAGTATCTAAGCATCACCAAAGTTCAATTTTATTAACCTTTATTGAAGAGTAAAAGACTTGCAACTTACACGAAAATGTGTAAAGACATAATATATGATTTTCATCACGAAAGTGACTTTTAGGGTCAAAGAATAGAAACAAGCAAATGCCCCTTAGAGTAAACTTCATCATCCTTGATTGTCATACATTCCATGCTAAGTGCAAAAACGAGATTATAGTTGGTACAAGTCACAATGCTAACACTACTCATACGTCCAAATTGTGTAATACTTTTTCTCCCCGCAATCCTAGTTATTATAAAAAGAAATGGGTTACTAGCATTTTTTAACTATTTGTCATGGATCACAAGTGATTCATATTGACTTATTTGAGTAGTTATTAGTCCGAAAGCAAAGTAGCACGATTTAATCGATAGTTAGCCGAAGGACAAAATCTTTTAAAACGGCTTCTCGTGTATATCCTTAAGTTCATATATTGGCATAACTCGTTTCACGATTTGAGACCTTTCTCGGACCGATATTTGGCATGTACTTCATACTTCAAATCTTGGGAAGACGTTCTTGAAATTATGGTCTTCTCTTCATATATTTGGAATTTCTTCACTTGACGTTTTTGAGAGATTCTTCATACTTGGACCACGACTTCATCATTTTTCTTCAATCTCTACTTTGGATTTTGATATACAACGATCCGCATCCTTTTTGGACTTGGATATATTTATCCTCATACCTTGTAAGGGTCTTTTTGGATAGACTTTCTCCATGATATTTAGGGGAGTAATTGCTTCTCGTCGTGTGTCTCGATCCTTCATATTGATTTAGGAATAATGATACTTCACATCATCTTGGATCTGTAGCAAAAAATAGAGCTCCTCATGCCTTGTTAGGGCCTTTTTGGATTATCGCCAATCTTCGCGTCCTGCTTCAATAAGTTATGCCTTGGCTATGAACTCTATTCAACCCCGAGCAACTTTTAAATGATCTTGCGCTAGAGGCTAAGTAACCTTTCAAATCGTACGACCTTACTTATTGCAATTATGATTTATTCCTAATGCATTGATCTTATGGGAAGAAAAAGCCACAATTAAAAACATATGAGTTTTTGAAAGAACATTTTCATGTTCTACGTTTAGCATGATCACTTGTCTAACTCTATCATCTCTCGTTCTTCACTATATAAAGACCTCTAATTAAAGAGACTCGTGAATACTTAGCCATGCAAGTAAAAATTAAGCCAAATTTGGATTAGCTTTCATTAAGACTATATCAAATCAAAGTTTTGGGTTTTCAAGCCACCTATAGGATCTTGCACTTTCTTGGACTTTTTCATGTTTAGAGAATGCGTTTTATAGTTCCCTTGATAAGTGACTTTCTAGGATCAATTATAGGAACTTGCGAAAAGTTCTTGTTCTTAACCCGAATGAGTTAAGAATTTCGCCTTTTAAAGCTCGCTATATAAAAATCTAGCAAAACATGAATTGAGCGGGTTAAGGAATGTAAATGGCTCCAAATGCCTATCAAGTCAAAAATTAACTCTTATTCTACCCATCGGAAAATATACATTCGTGTCTTAAAAACACTTATGAAAACTAAGAAAATTTTTAAAATTTGGCCATTTTTAGCCTTATTAGCAACAAAACAAAACATTGAAAATTGGAAAACATGAGGGCGTAGCAAAGCAAGTACCTATTCACCCCCCCATACTAAAAGCAAACATTGTCCTCAATGTTTCGAGTCTAAGGGTGGAGCACCCCCATACTAGAGACGAAGAATCGAATGCTTAGGATCTAGCATGGAAAGGGTGATCAATAATATATCTAAAGCCGTTTATTAAGTATGCTAAAAGATAATTGTTAGAACAATAAAGGATATGTCATGGATTCGTGAAAAACTTCATCAAGCAAACGATGGAGGCTCACGTAAACGAACACTAGAGTCTTCAATCGTAGATGACGATGATGATCTAGATAACACAATCACAAACAACCACGAGACAACGAGTTGAAAGGGTACAAGTCCCCTTATTAGTGAATAGTAAGCATAAAGGATAAGCATGGGATCTCCCCCACGAGGCACCTCGTTTTTGATTACCGAGTCATGAGATCGACTCGATCCCCTCAATGCTAATTATCATTAGGGAAGGTGACTTGGTCGAGGGAAACCATTGAAGGAATTTCCCCACCAAAGTAGTGCTTAAGCCTATGTCCATTCACCTTAAAATTAGTACCATCATCTTGAGCTAGCTCGATGGTCCCATAAGGAAACACTTGTGTAATGGTGAACGGACCCGACCAACGAGATTTCAATTTCCCGGAAAATATCTTAAGTCGAGAGTTAAAAAGTAACACTTGATCACCAACGTTAAAAACCCGGTTTTTAATCTTTGAATCATGAAACTTTTTAGTCTTTTCTTTAAAAATTAATGAATTTTCATAAGCATTATCTCTTAATTCATCCAATTCATCCAATTGTATCTTCCGGTGATCTCTCGCGGTCTTCAAGTCAAAGTTTGCATGCTTAATGTGCAAATGACAATTCTTCCCATAGACTAACTTATAAGGAGTGCAACCGATAGGTGTCTTATAAGCGGTCCTAAAGGCCCATAAAGCGTCATCAAGTTTGTCGGACCATGAAGTACGGTTTTCTCCAATTGACCTCTCTAAAATCCTCTTCAAAGCTCGGTTCGAAACCTCGACTTGCCCACTTGTTGTGGGTGATAAGCCGTAGAAAGACGATGAGCAACTCCATATTTCTTTAGAACCTTTTCGAATTGGTCATTACAAAAATGGGTTCCACGATCGCTTATAATAGCACGAGGGGTTCCGAACCGAGAGAATAGTTGCTTCAAAAACTTCACTACCACACGAGCATCATTAGTAGGCAAAGCCTTAGCTTCCACCCACTTAGAAAGGTAGTCCACCGTGACGAGTATATATTTGTTGCCATGAGACGATGGGAACGGCCCCATAAAGTCTATTCCCGATATGTCTAAAATCTCACACACTTGAATTATGTTTTGCGGCATTTCATCACGTTGAGACGATTTTCCTTGACGTTGGCACGAATCACACGACTTCACAAGTGCGTGTGCATCACGATAGATAGAAGGCCAAAAGAAGCTGGCATCGAACACTTTCTTAGCCGTGAGATTAGCACCGTGGTGACCACCCGTGGGTCCCTCGTGACAAGCTCTAAGGATATTAGAAGCTTCGGCACCAGAAACACAATGTCGAACGAGTTGATCCGCACAAACCCGAAAGAGATAAGGGTCGTCCCAAAAATAGAACTTGACGTCACGATAGAATTTTCGTTTTTGTTGTGTCGTCATACCCTTGATTATGAAATTGCCCGCATGGTAATTTGCAATGTCGACAAACCATGGGGTAGTGTCTTTAGAATTCAATACACCGAGAGTCTCGAGAGGAAATGTTTCGGTGATTTCCTTGTTCTCGAAAACATCTTTGTGAGGATCTTCTAGACGAGAGAGATGATCGGCCGCTAGATTCTCGGCTCCTTTTTTGTCAAGCACGGTGACATCAAATTCTTGGAGGAGGAGCATCCAACGAAGCAATCTCGGCTTAGCATCTTGCTTAGCTAAGAGATACTTGATAGCCGAATGGTCGGTATACACGATGCTTTTAGTTAAGACGAGATAAGGTCGGAATTTCTCAAAAGCATAGACCACGGCAAGGAATTCCTTTTCCGTTGTGGTGTACTTTAATTGAGCCTCGGTCATCGTCTTACTAGCATAGTGGATAGGACGGAAATGCTTGTCATAACGTTGCCCTAAGACGGCCCCTATAGCATAATCACTTGCATCACACATGATTTCAAAGGGTAATTCCCAATTAGGAGCAACAAGAATGGGAGCTTCGGTAAGTTTCCTTTTGAGTGTTTCAAAAGCTCTAACACAATCCTCATTGAAGTTAAAAGGAGCATCCTTCTCGAGAAGGTGTGTCATAGGTCGAGAGATATTCGAAAATTCCTTGATGAAACGAAGATAAAAGCCCGCGTGGCCTAGGAAACTCCTAACTCCCTTAAAGGTTTTGGGATGAGGTAACTTGTCGATGACGTCTACCTTAGCTTTATCGACCTCAATCCCCGCCTTTGACACCTTATGTCCTACGACGATTCCTTGTTTACACATAAAATGACATTTTTCCCAATTAAGCACAAGATTGGTTTCTTCACAACGTTTTAACATTTGCTCGAGATTAGATAAACATGACGTGAAAGAATTTCCAAACACCAAGAAGTCATCCATAAACACTTCCATCGACTTCTCGATAATATCGTGAAAAATCGCCATCATACACCGTTGAAACATACCCGGTGCATTACAAAGTCCGAAAGGCATCCTACGATAAGCGAACGTTCCATAAGGACACGTAAACGTAGTCTTCTCTTGATCACGAGGGTCGATAGGGATTTGAAAGTGACCGGAAAAACCATCTAAAAAGCAATAGAATTCATTTCCCGCGACTCGCTCCAACATTGGATCCATGAAGGGCAAAGGAAAATGGTATTTACGAGTGGCGTCATTTAACTTTCGGTAGTCAATACACAACCTCCAACCGGTCACAACACGACTGGGAATTAACTCGTTTTTTTCATTAGGCACAACGGTCATTCCTCCCTTTTTAGGGACACAATGGATTGGACTCACCCATGGGCTATCAGATATAGGATAAATCATTCCCGCGTCAAGGAGTTTAAGGACCTCCTTTTTAATGACATCGTGAATTTTGGGATTCACCCTTCTTTGACTTTGAATTGCGGGTTTGTAGTCCTCCTCCATTAAAATCTTGTGACTACAAAATTTTGGGTCAATACCCTTAATGTCGGATATTTTCCACGCAATTGCCCCTTTATGAGCCTTAAGAACTTTCAAGAGCTCGGTTTTTTCATCATTAGCAAGACCTCTTGCAATAATAACCGGCAACTTGTCATCACCTTCCAAGAATACGTATTCAAGGTGAGAAGGAAGATCGTTCAATTCAAGGATAGGTGGTTCCTCGATTGAAGATTTTGGTTCAACACTCATAATTTCCATCTGTGGAAGAAATGGTGGAATAGGAGTATCATCACTAATCAACACCTCATCTTCATTGTCGATTTCATTTGAAGTGAGATCGCCTCCTTGGAATGGAGTGAGATTTGGTGTGGAATTAGCAAGAATTGGATCCAAAATAGTGGGATTGCCACTTGACGAGCTATCTGAAAAACCTAACACTTCTTGTGAAAACTCATCGCAAACCGCATCAACGATGTCAATGTGATTGATGGTAGCGATTGCATAAACATGAGAAGGTTTCGAGTTTTGAGTAGCGTTTATAACAAGTTCCTCTTCGTTGAATCTCAAAGTGATAGTTCTTGCATGAACATCGATAAGCGATCTTGAAGTGTCTAAAAATGAACGACCTAAAAATAGAGGAACTTGAGGATCCGCGGGGATGTCAACTACTATAAAATCAACGGGATAGTAGAACTTCCCTACTTTCACGAAAACATCTTCGGCTACTCCACATGCTAAAATCGTAGAATGATCGGCCATCTCGATATACATGTTCGAAGGAATAAGAGCCGGAAGCGAAAGCGATTTCCAAATGGAAAATGGCATCAAATTAATGCTCGCACCAAGATCGCCCAAGGCGAGGCATTCTTTCATATCTTGTATGTCACAAGGAATGAGAAACTTTCCGGGATCACCAACTTTTTCCGGTATGCGGTTAAGATAAACCGAAGAACAATTAGCAAGCTTTGAAAGCTTTTCCTTATCGCTCATCATACTTTTAAAAGTGGAAGCGAAACGAGGCATATACAACAACGCGTCGGCTAAACTCACATCAAAATGCACTTGTTGAAACATCTTTATAAAAATCTCGATTTGTTGTTTGTTACGTTCTTGCAACTTCTCTTTGTTTCGTCTCGAAGGGTAGGGTAAAGGTAGTGTGGGTTGGTCATTAGGCAACGGCCTTGGAAACTCGGGTTCCACAATTGGTATTGGTTCAACCGTAGGTGTGGTATGAGCGGTACTTCGTGGGATTGTAATGTGCTCCTTTTCGACCATCACCTCGGGTTCTTTCTCGATTTCCTTCTCCGTAGAAGTACTTGGACGAGAGATTGGTTCCTTGAAAGTTTTACCACTTCCTGTAGTAATAACCTTCATTTCTCCCTTCGGGTTTGCAATGGTATCACTAGGAAGACCACCCGAGGAAGAGGGTTTACACATGATTGCTTCAAACATCATAGCCATTCGGTCCTCAAATTTTGATTGCCTAGCATCCTCTTTTAATAACTCTTGCTTAATCTCATGTTGTCCTAATTCCATCTTTTGTTGGTTTTGTTGAAGACGTTGGACATTTCCTTCCATTTTGTTTGCATGAGTTTTAAGTTCATTAGCAAGTTCATTTTTTAGCTCGTTTTTCAACTCGGATCTTAAGCTAATCATCTCACGTTGCATGTTATCAAATTTAGCATCATTTGCTTTAGCATAATCCAAAAATTCTCCTTGAAGATTTTTAGTGTGAGCATTTTGAAAACCTTGTGTAGTGTTTTGAAAATCACGGTTTTGGTTTTGATTAGTGAATTGTCCATTCCCATTTTGATAATTCCCTTTGTTGTAGTTACGTGAATTCCCTTGGTAATTACCACCTTGGTTGTTGTTTCGATAATTATTAGCATTTTGGTTTGGTGGAGCTTGATTTGGGAGGGAACCTTGACCGTTTTGGTTGTAAGTTCTCGTTGCTACATAAGCACTCGAAGTGTTACCATCCGCGGTAATGCACTCGGAAAGATCATGAGCTCCACCACAAGACAAACAACTCTTAGCAACCGCTTTAACCGAAGCGGAATTTGAAGCTTCTTGAGCTTTCCAATGGGACATAAGATTAGCAAATCTATCAAAAACCCGATTTTCCTCATTAGCTTCATCATGTAAGGCATTAATGCTACGAGACGATGACGATGAAGACGAACCCAAATTGGCAACACTCGGTGTGTTACGAGGGCTATAAACCTTAGATCTATTCTCGATGATTTTCAAAGCCTCATTTGTCGTCTTAAACAAAAAATTACCACCCGTGGCGGCATTCAAATAATCTCGTTCATGATCATTAAACCCATTATAAAAAGTATCAATTTGATGCAATTCTGAAAAATCATGGTGTGGACATTCATGTAACATTTCTTTAAAGCGTTCCCATGCCATTGAAAAACTTTCATTATTTCTTCGCACAAATCGTGAAATCTCATTTTTCAAATGTGTTGTTTTAGATGGTGGAAAAAACTTGTTCACAAACTTAGAAACGAGATCGGCCCATGTCAAAATCGAATTTGGCGGTTCTTTCTCAAGCCAAATTTTTGCGGGTCCATCTAACGAGTATGGAAACAACATCATCTTAATGGCGTCACGTGGAACATCCTTAAACTTGCTAGTAGCGGTGAGACGGTTAAAATTCCTAATGTGATAGTGCGGGTTGTCTTTCTCATGACCTCTAAACTTATTTGCTTGCAACATTGACATTAAACCCGTCTTAATCTCGAAATTCTCCGCAAGGATGGCGGGAATCACAATGGCCTCTCCAAAACCCTCGGTGGGTGCTTGTAGCAACTCCATCATAGTACGATTAGCAATGACGACTTCTTGTTCTACAATAGGTTCAACAATTGGAGGTTGTTCCTCAATCAACGTTTCTTGATTGGCTTGCTTTTGAAGACGTTTACGAGCTCGTTTTGCTTGATTACGAGTGATCATAAACTTCAAGAAGAATGGGAGGTGAGCAAAGAAGATTCTTTTTGGGTGTTTTGTGAATTTTCAATTTTTTTGTGTTTTTGATTGTATTTAATTTTTTTTGGATTTTGGTGTATCTTCGTAGACAACAATCTACAAAATCTCTCCTCGAATCAAACTCTTGATTAAAGAAGCCTCAGAGGAATGAAAACGATCACGTGGAGTGAACGCCTTCGAATGACTTTAGAACTTTGGTGAAAACCAAATTGTTCAAGAGGTTTTAATCACAAAGAAACCAAGCAAATATATTATACGTAATAATACTTTGGGCGGCAAAACCCTCGATTAGCCTTCAATCTCAAAATACTCACCAGCAAGCGGGGAAACGAGGCGGCGCGAAGCACTTAAGAGCTTTTTTCCTTAGGGTATATTTTATAATACCCGCCTTATACCCACCTTATAGTTTGTATTTTTCAAAATCGAGCTTCACGAAAGTATTTATCTATTTTTGCCTTTTTCTTTTTGTTTGAGATTCGAATACAATAATTGAGTGATGAAATCCCAATTAAGGTTGTGTTTTCACACTTTTGGAGATATTGTTTATTTGTTGTGATACTTAATACAATATAGTAATAATATTTTTACAAGAAAACCGATAATACGTATTCGTAGAGTTCTACTAATACAAATACTATTTTGGTTAATATTAAAAACAACAATACAAATTAATCACGACACACCTCCCCGGCAGCGGCGCCAAAATGATTGTGGTAAATTACGACCTTTAGGAAAAGGTGCGTAAAAGCGGTTAGAATTAAACAAATGATTTTAGGAAAAACCAAGTGTTAATGACCCTTAAGGTGTGAAAGTTCGTTTTCCCAAGGAGGTATATGTGTGTGAAAAACTTGTTAAATGTTTGTGATTAATGATTGGTTTAGAAGGGAATGAGAAAAGAAGATGACGAAGACGTGAAAATTACTACTAGAATGATAAAACGTAAAACTGTAAAAACTACAAAAATAAAAATTAATTCTAAAAATTACCAAAAATTCACCAAAAATCAAAATTAATAAATTAAGAGTTTACCAATGATCAAAACTTTTTCAAACCTTTTATATAATTAAATATTCAATTTTTAAATGCTAATTAAAGCCCTAAAAATCAAATAAATTATCAAAAAGCCCAAATAAAGATTTTTCAATTGGTAAACCTCTAAAATGACTTAAAAAGATTAAAAACTATTTTTAGAAAATTTTAAACTAATAAAAACTATTTAAAATGATTTAAAAACTATTAAAACTTAAAATAATTATAAAAATTAATCTAAAAGTTGTAAAATTATTCTAAAAGTTGCTAAATTCCTATTTTAATGTATTAAAGCTAAGAAAAATGTAAAAAGTTGGAAAATGTGAAATTTGAAAAATAATAATAAAATAATATTAAAATAATATTAAAAATCCAAAAATTATAAAAAATTCTAAAAACTTGCAAACTAATTTATTTTAACCTAAATAATCAGAAAACAAAGTGAAATGACCAGAATACCCCTATTGGCCCTCAAATGGGCCAAAACCAAAAACAGTCAACCTTAATGGGCTTTTGGGCCCAAAAAGTCAAACTTGGCCCAATTGACTTGGAAAAGCCCTATCTGACTTAAAATTTAATTCTAAGAACAAAACTCTAAAGGCCCAAAAGCTAAATGTGAGCTTATCACAGCTTAATAAGCAGGCAGCTTATTCTTATTGGGCTTTTCAGCCCATTAAGCAATAAGCCAATGCCATAAGCTCTAACTTGACACACAACCTTCTTTTGGGATGCTTATGAGATCTGTAAAAAGAAATTTTCAAAAAGCACACTCAATAAGCCAGAAATAAGCAAAGTAAATGTAAAACCCGCATGCTTTTACCATGAATAGTGCCCTTAAGATCGTACGTTCTAGATTAAAACTTACCTCATGTAGTATTGATCACATTCATGTGCTAATAATCAAGCAAGTGCATACGTGTATGACATGACAAGTATCGATTACGTACGAACTCATGATAAACAGTTAATAAATATATCACGTGAACATAATTAAATCATGATCACCATTAAAATACGAACTAAAATAATTACGTAAATACTTATAATATTATTACGAGCGTTAAGTTACGAAAAACGACACGATAGAATAAACAGAAACACTTTAAACACGAGCACGTTTAACCACGAACGAACACGAAACATCGGGACACGAGAAAGGTACGGGTACCCCATGTGGGGCCCCCATACCCACGACACACATACAAGAAATGAGCTTAGCCCATGGACTTTACAAGTAAAGGGGGGTAAAGAGTAAAACATGTTTTCACTTTTCATTTTTCAAGAAAATAAACAAAAACCCTAAAAGAGTTTTTCTCCTCTCCTTTTTCTCCTCTTTGTGCCGCCACCTTCACACCACCATTGGGGGGTGTTTGTTTGATTTTGATCTTAAAAACAAGTGTTAGAATACGTGTTTGTTCATCCTTTTTCCAAGCTACATAGTGGTATACCTTTCTAACCCTTCTTTTTAATTCTTTTAATTCTTTTAATCTTTGATTATCTCATGAACATGTTATTATTTTTCTTATTAAAACAAGGTAATTAATCATTGATCTAACATGTTTTGGTATTAATTAAAATCAAAGAATGATTTATAAGGGTGTTTGTTTTTGGCCGCCTAGCAAACAAACCCGAGGGGGGGTTTGGTTTGCTATTGCCGCCACCACCAAGACCATTTTTGGTCTTGGTTGGCTCATGTGGGACCCACGGCAGCAAGGAGACACATGTGCCCCGGGTTTGGCCCGGGGTACGGTGTCGAATTCATGCCTGATTCATGGTTCGTTGGTTAAATCATGATTCATGCTACATGTTAATTTTTATGAATTATGAACTTAGGATATAATTAATTAATAACATGAAATATTAATTAAATCATGACTTAGGTTATTTTAATTATTAGTTTATCATGACATTAATTTAACCTAAGTATTTTATGTTTTAAGTTATAATTAATTAATTATTAAAACATGCCTATAATTAATTAATTTAGACATGACTTAGGTTATATTATTATTAATAATAATACACATTTTAACCTAAGTATTTTCATTTCATTTTAATTAAAACATGTTATACTTTAATTAAAATGCTTAACCTATAGTTTAATTAAAATACATGAAATAATAATTAAACTATATACTATATCATATGACTTAAGAAATAAGCTTATAACACTTAGACTTATATGTTAGCTTATGTAATCAGCTTAATTCTAATTATGGAAACTTCTATTTATAGAAACTTAATTAAATAACGCAACTAATCTAATTAGGGAAACCTTCTATATATGGAAATCAATCTATTTCAGGCAGCTAATCTAATCATGGAAACCTTCTATATATGGAAACTTATTTAATTAAGGCAGCTGATAAATTTTTGGAAACTTTCTATTTTTAGAAACTAATCTATTTTAAGCAGTAAATTCTATTTTAGGAAACTTTCTATTTTTGGAAACTTTCTATTTTTGGAAACTTTCTATTTTTGGAAACTTTCTATTTTTGGAAACTTTCTATTTTTGGTAACTTTCTATTTTTGGAAACTTTTTATTTTTGGAAACTTTCTATTTTTGGAAACTTTCTATTTTTGGAAACCTGCTATTTTTGGAAAGTTACTTATTATTACACAGTAAGTATAATAATACATGAAACACCAGTAATACTTAATCAGACAAATCAGAATACAAGATAAACACAGTTTAAGGCTTTAAACAGTGAACCATGACCTAAAACATACCAAATCAGCTATAATGAGACACAAAACCCAGTACGTAATCAGTGAATCGATACTTATACACGTGTGTATTCATGTAGCGTTAGTGATCCAGAAGTAGGAGTCTTTCTTCCGTTCATTCACTGGACTTGAGGTACGGATTCCCGTCCTTTCAGTATGGACATTCTTTCCTTATTAGGATTTCCCCGTATGCAGCCAACTGTTTTCCCCAGCATTTGTTTTATTGTTTTGAACTGCTTATGTTAATTTAGCATAATCTATAGCCATATACAAGCATGACCAGTTTCACCTAGTTATGGAGGTACCATAACCATAGCATTGGAGGCACCGATGTTATGACTTCCCCACGGCAGAGTGATTGCTCGTGGCGTCCCTTTCAGTTTTGGCCATATTATTATATCATGTGGGGCGTATGGGTGCATCCTAGTTACATGTTTTATTCAATTTATCATGGTGAATGTGGTGTGTGCCTTGCACCCTTCACAAGGAGCTGATCCCTCCTACCCAAACCAATATATTGATTAGAGGCATCCCCTCTAATCAGCATGATGAGGTCACCCCTCCAAGTATTCATGCACGTGACCTTTTCATGACCTATATGGGCTATGGTATATATATGTTAAAACGGTTTTCACGAGATAAACATAAGGCTTTTCAAACTATAAAACCAGTTATCTTGATACTTAACCAGTTTACTCAGTACTTAGTCTTCCGCTGTTATATGTTACATGCTTATCCTATATCATGCTTTATTGTACATCCGTGCACTGAGCGTCTTGCTCAGCCGTTTTCCTTTTCATGTTCCCAAAACGGCAGGTACTCAGGGACGCTCGTAGATCTCAAACGTAGGTGCATATGGACTGGAAGCTTTACTGTCTTTCTTTACTTTATGCATTTCCTTTACTTTGATACAGTTGCTATGGACATTGTTTCGTCCTTTCCTTTTACAGTATTTATGTTTGTGTGTGATGAGCTTTACTTTGGGGTACCGATGTTTGATTCCGGTATTTCCCTTTTATGGTTGAATAATGCTTAGACATTTATCCTTGTATGCTTTGATGACACGCCATGATTATGCGTAATATTCCATTTCCAAAATGGGGTGTTACAATTATGGTATCAGAGACAAGGCTTCGACCTGTAGGCTCTCAAATATGACCTGTGATTAGTGGGTAGTCACTACGGTCTTCCTAGAACTGACAGTTGTTTTCATGCATTCATCATTTTTAAGCATACATATACATGTCATTGTTACAGGGTTTTTGACTAAGTAATGGTTGGTACAGGACTGGCCCTATTTAGTCGCATGTGTTTTTATCGAAACTTTTAGATTTGGGACCGACCCATAGGCGTCCCCTCGATATGTCTTTTATTTTGAGTGAACTGACCGGAGGCGTTCACTCTCGAGCATCAAAGTTTTCATAAAACTGCATCATGCATTCGTACAAAGATTTTCTTGCATAAAATTTTTCTCGTGAAATTTTTGGCATAAAATTTTTTTTTTTATATTTTATGTTGAACTGTTAATCATATGTTTTATGTTATACTGTCAGATGGCAAACACAGACAAACTCTGGGAGTTATTTGAAAACATGGAGGCAGAAAGGCAAGACGCCGTTCTTCATGAAGACGAATATCCTCCCCCACCTAACATTTTTCCCATGGAAGGAAGTAATCGACTCATGAGGGAATACTACGCCATGAGACAGAGACCCGACGAGAATTGTGGTCAGTTCATGCAGAGGTTCCTTGGGTACACAGCTGTCCTAAGGGCATCCGCAGGCACCACTGAAGAACAAGCACTACATTTTCGTTGGGGCCTAAATCCAAGGATTGCAAATGACTTATCGGGTGCCCCGCTGGGTACTGTGGCACAAGTGGCCGACGCAGCAAGAAGCTTGAGATGTTGCAGGAACGCGATGAGTTCGGGGAAGCTGAAAGACCCGACAAGAGGTAAAACATTTCATGTTCTAGCGTTAACCAGACCGCATCCTATCGTTATATGTTCTATAATCATCTCTTAAACTGTATCTTCCAGGCAGAAAACTGGGGACCGGTCTCAGCCGGCTACTCAGCAGCAGCCCAATCAGCCCAAAGGAAACGGTCACTCTAACGACCGTTCTGTTGTGGAAAGGCGCAGTGGTAATGATAATTACCGTAACAATGCGGGACAATCCAACAACAGCAGGTCCTACTATTTACGCATCTCTTTATGATTTCATGTTATATCTCTCATGCTGACACTATATTAATCTCTACCAGGAACCACGGTAACGGAAGGGACCAGAACCACAGGGGTTCTCAGCCTAACCGTTCAGCTAACACTGGTAAACATCTTATGACGCTTACGTCCTATACTCGTGCATATACCTTATTCTTAACACGTTTTGTCATCAGCAGGCCCTCAGCAAGCAAGGACTCCTGCTGGAGGATTCACTCATCCTCTTTGCAGCACTTGCCATCGCAGACACCCTGGCCCATGTCGTCGTGACTCCGACGCGTGCTACAAGTGCGGCCTCCCTGGCCATCGTATGAGAGATTGCCGTAAGGGTGAAATGGAGGGTACTTCGGGTCATGCTGATACTAAACCGCCTCCTACCACTGGGCGTGTCTACACGACATCGCGCGATCAGGCAAACAAATCTACAGGTACCATTACTGGAATTTTGTATATGTACGGCCAGGCTGCATGTGTTCTTTTCGACACGGGTGCCACTCATTCAGTTGTTTCCACTACTTATGCTAAGAACATCAGGACACTTCCCTTGCCATTAGAAAATAAGCTTACCATTTCCACGCCTCTGAGGGACTCTGTATTAATAACTCATGTATACAAGAGTCTTCCTCTAGAGTTTGACGATAAAGTTCGTGCAGTAGATGCACTTCCTCTAGACATGATTGAGTTCGATATGATTCTCGGCATGGATTGGCTATCCAAGCACCATGCTACCATAGACTGCCACTCATATCGAGTGATCTTCGGCGACATTAATGCACCAGAGTACATCCATAACGGGTTCATACCCGGACGGTCTGTACAAGTCATATCTACCTTGCAAGCACGTGCATTACTGTCACATGGCTGCGAAGGTTATCTCGCTACGGTTCATGACATGGATGCTGAATCCCCATCGATTCAGGATCAACCGGTAGTCTCAGAATTTCAAGACGTCTTCCCAGATGAACTTCCAGGCATACCACCTGCAAGAGAAGTGGAGTTCAACATCGACCTTGTTCCAGGAGCTGAGCCGATCTCTAAGGCTCCGTATCGTATGGCTCCCATAGAGCTAAAAGAACTGAAGGACCAACTGCAGGAACTTCTGGAACGAGGGTTCATTAGACCAAGCGCATCTCCATGGGGCGCACCGGTCTTGTTCGTTAAGAAGAAGGACGGCAGCATGCGACTTTGCATTGACTACCGTGAACTTAATAAGATTACCATCCGCAATAGATATCCACTGCCACGTATAGACGATCTGTTTGACCAACTTCAAGGAGCCAAACACTTCTCAAAGATCGATCTAAGGTCAGGCTACCATCAGCTAAGGGTTAAAGAGCAGGATATTGCCAAGACTGCTTTTCGTACCCGCTATGGCCATTATGAGTTCGTGGTCATGCCATTCGGCCTGACTAACGCTCCAGCAGTATTCATGGATCTGATGAACAGAATCTTCCATGAATTCCTTGATAAATTTGTCATTGTATTTATCGATGACATCTTGATATTCTCAAAGTCCACGGAGGAACACGAAGATCATCTCCGTACTATACTACAGATTCTTCGTCAAAAGCAGCTGTATGCGAAATTCTCCAAGTGTGAGTTCTGGTTAAACAAGGTGGCATTCTTAGGTCACATTGTATCAGCAGAAGGGATCACTATGGACTCAGCGAAGGTTGAGGCTATCACTAAATGGCCAAGACCAACATCAGCGACAGAAGTCCGCAGTTTCTTAGGCTTAGCTGGATATTATCGAAGATTCGTGGAGAACTTTTCCCGCCTGGCATTGCCTCTCACCAAACTGATGCGAAAAGGAGAGAAATTCGTCTGGACGGAAGAAGGAGAGAAGAGCTTCGAAGACCTAAAGCAGAAGTTAGTATCTGCACCTATTCTTACTCTCCCATCTGGTACAGGTGGATTTCAGATCTATAGCGATGCATCGGGGAAGGGACTGGGCTGTGTTCTCATGCAACATGGGAAAGTGATCGCGTATGCTTCACGGCAGTTTAAGCCCTATGAAGAAAACTACCCTACGCATGACCTGGAACTTACTGCAGTGGTGTTCGCATTGAAGATATGGAGGCATTACTTATACGGAGAATCATGCGACATTTTCACAGATCACAAGAGCTTTAAGTATATCTTCACACAGCGAGAATTGAACATGAGACAAAGGAGATGGTTGGAACTGTTGAAGGACTATGATATTAACTTACAGTATCATCCCGGGAAAGCTAATGTAGTAGCAGATGCACTCAGCAGAAAGTTCGGAATGATAAACGGCATTGAGATCAAGGAACAAAACATAAGGGACTTGGAGCGGCTTGACATCGAAATCATGGTACGTGGGCAGCACGGATACTGGGCGAATCTTAGAGTAGAACCTGAATTACTGACTAGGATCAAGGAAGCGCAGAAGGATGATGGAGAGATTTGGGCGATAATTCAGAATTTGGAAAAGCAGACAAAATTCAGAATGGACGCAGACGGTATCGTTTGGCAGGGCACGAGACTTTGTGTTCCTGACAATCAAGAACTCCGGGAAGCATTGTTAGCTGAAGCTCACAGCTCCCCATTTTCTATACATCCTGGGTCGACAAAAATGTACCATGACATCAGACAGCACTTTTGGTGGAGTGGTATGAAACAGGATGTAGCCACGTATGTCTCCAAATGTCTTACCTGTCAGCAGGTTAAGATTGAACATCAGCGATCTGGCGGTCTCCTTCAACCGTTGGATATTCCAGAGTGGAAGTGGGACAAAATCACCATGGATTTTGTTACCGGTCTTCCTCCTACCAAGAAGAAGCACGATGCTATTTGGGTCATCGTTGATCGACTCACCAAATCAGCTCATTTCTTACCGATACGCAAGGAAGATCCGGTAAGTAAACTCGCAGATACTTACAGAAGGGAGATCATGAGACTCCACGGCACTCCCTCTAGCATCGTCTCAGACAGAGATCCTCGTTTCACGTCGCGATTCTGGAAAGGTCTGCAAAAAGCTTGGGGTACACAACTTAAGCTGAGCACAGCCTTTCATCCTCAAACGGACGGACAATCGGAGCGAACAATTCAGACATTGGAAGATATGTTAAGGTCGTGTGCGTTGGAATGGACAGGTGATTGGGACGATTACATCTGTTTAGTCGAGTTTGCATACAACAACAGCTGGCACGCAAGTATCAAATGTGCTCCTTTTGAAATGTTGTATGGCAGAAAGTGTCGCGCTCCAACTTGCTGGGATCAAGTGGGAGAGCGAACACTCGAAGGACCAGAGATTATAGAAATGACCAATGAGAAGATTGAGGTAGCTAAACAGAAGTTGCAAGAAGCACGGTCACGTCAGAAGAGTTACGCCGATAAGCATCGTAGGGACATACATTTTAATGTGGGAGATCACGTCTTCCTCAAGGTTTCGCCGGCACGTGGTGTTAAACGCTTCGGGATCAAAGGAAAACTCAGTCCTCGGTTCATCGGACCATTTGATATCGTTGAACGAATCGGCGAAGTATCTTACCGATTGGCGTTACCTCCTCAGCTTTCGCACGTGCATAACGTGTTCCATGTGTCCTTACTCAGAGGGTACAATTATCATCCCCTTCACATGGTTCAGTATCTACTGGAACAGATACGTGAAGATCTCACTTTTATAGAAGAACCCGAACGAGTACTCGACAGGCAAGAACGAGTCATGAGAAGGAAGACGATTCCATTCGTCAAAATTCTTTGGAGGGACCATACCGAGCGGGAAGCCACTTGGGAAACAGAGGAGTCTATCCGGGCTTCTTACCCTCACTTCATATTTTGAGTTCGGGTATGTCACTTCTTTTCAGCTTACTTTATCTATAATTCGGGGACGAATTATTCTTTTTAGGGGGGAAGAATTGTAAAACCCGCATGCTTTTACCATGAATAGTGCCCTTAAGATCGTACGTTCTAGATTAAAACTTACCTCATGTAGTATTGATCACATTCATGTGCTAATAATCAAGCAAGTGCATACGTGTATGACATGACAAGTATCGATTACGTACGAACTCATGATAAACAGTTAATAAATATATCACGTGAACATAATTAAATCATGATCACCATTAAAATACGAACTAAAATAATTACGTAAATACTTATAATATTATTACGAGCGTTAAGTTACGAAAAACGACACGATAGAATAAACAGAAACACTTTAAACACGAGCACGTTTAACCACGAACGAACATGAAACACCGGGACACGAGAAAGGTACGGGTACCCCATGTGGGGCCCCCATACCCACGGCATACATACAAGAAATGGGCTTAGCCCATGGACTTTACAAGTAAAGGGGGGTAAAGAGTAAAACATGTTTTCACTTTTCATTTTTCAAGAAAATAAACAAAAACCCTAAAAGAGTTTTTCTCCTCTCCTTTTTCTCCTCTTTGTGCCGCCACCTTCACACCACCATTGGGGGGTGTTTGTTTGATTTTGATCTTAAAAACAAGTGTTAGAATACGTGTTTGTTCATCCTTTTTCCAAGCTACATAGTGGTATACCTTTCTAACCCTTCTTTTTAATTCTTTTAATTCTTTTAATCTTTGATTATCTCATGAACATGTTATTATTTTTCTTATTAAAACAAGGTAATTAATCATTGATCTAACATGTTTTGGTATTAATTAAAATCAAAGAATTATTTATAAGGGTGTTTGTTTTTGGCCGCCTAGCAAACAAACCCGAGGGGGGGTTTGGTTTGCTATTGCCGCCACCACCAAGACCATTTTTGGTCTTGGTTGGCTCATGTGGGACCCACGGCAGCAAGGAGACACATGTGCCCCGGGTTTGGCCTGGGGTACGGTGTCGAATTCATGCCCGATTCATGGTTCGTTGGTTAAATCATGATTCATGCTACATGTTAATTTTTATGAATTATGAACTTAGGATATAATTAATTAATAACATGAAATATTAATTAAATCATGACTTAGGTTATTTTAATTATTAGTTTATCATGACATTAATTTAACCTAAGTATTTTATGTTTTAAGTTATAATTAATTAATTATTAAAACATGCCTATAATTAATTAATTTAGACATGACTTAGGTTATATTATTATTAATAATAATACACATTTTAACCTAAGTATTTTCATTTCATTTTAATTAAAACATGTTATACTTTAATTAAAATGCTTAACCTATAGTTTAATTAAAATACATGAAATAATAATTAAACTATATACTATATCATATGACTTAAGAAATAAGCTTATAACACTTAGACTTATATGTTAGCTTATGTAATCAGCTTAATTCTAATTATGGAAACTTCTATTTATAGAAACTTAATTAAATAAGGCAACTAATCTAATTATGGAAACCTTCTATATATGGAAATCAATCTATTTCAGGCAGCTAATCTAATCATGGAAACCTTCTATATATGGAAACTTATTTAATTAAGGCAGCTGATCTATTTTTGGAAACTTTCTATTTTTAGAAACTAATCTATTTTAAGCAGTAAATTCTATTTTAGGAAACTTTCTATTTTTGGAAACTTTCTATTTTTGGAAACTTTCTATTTTTGGAAACTTTCTATTTTTGGAAACTTTCTATTTTTGGTAACTTTCTATTTTTGGAAACTTTTTATTTTTGGAAACTTTCTATTTTTGGAAACTTTCTATTTTTGGAAACCTGCTATTTTTGGAAAGTTACTTATTATTACACAGTAAGTATAATAATACATGAAACACCAGTAATACTTAATCAGACAAATCAGAATACAAGATAAACACAGTTTAAGGCTTTAAACAGTGAACCATGACCTAAAACATACCAAATCAGCTATAATGAGACACAAAACCCAGTACGTAATCAGTGAATCGATACTTATACACGTGTGTATTCATGTAGCGTTAGTGATCCAGAAGTAGGAGTCTTTCTTCCGTTCATTCACTAGACTTGAGGTACGGATTCCCGTCCTTTCAGTATGGACATTCTTTCCTTATTAGGATTTCCCCGTATGCAGCCAACTGTTTTCCCCAGCATTTGTTTTATTGTTTTGAACTGCTTATGTTAATTTAGCATAATATATAGCCATATACAAGCATGACCAGTTTCACCTAGTTATGGAGGTACCATAACCATAGCATTGGAGGCACCGATGTTATGACTTCCCCACGGCGGAGTGATTGCTCGTGGCGTCCCTTTCAGTTTTGGCCATATTATTATATCATGTGGGGCGTATGGGTGCATCCTAGTTACATGTTTTATTCAGTTTATCATGGTGAATGTGGTGTGTGCCTTGCACCCTTCACAAGGAGCTGATCCCTCCTACCCAAACCAGTATATTGATTAGAGGCATCCCCTCTAATCAGCATGATGAGGTCACCCCTCCAAGTATTCATGCACGTGACCTTTTCATGACCTATATGGGCTATGGTATATATATGTTAAAACAGTTTTCACGAGATAAACATAAGGCTTTTCAAACTATAAAACCAGTTATCTTGATACTTAACCAGTTTACTCAGTACTTAGTCTTCCGCTGTTATATGTTACATGCTTATCCTATATCATGCTTTATTGTACATCCGTGCACTGAGCGTCTTGCTCAGCCGTTTTCCTTTTCATGTTCCCAAAACGGCAGGTACTCAGGGACGCTCGTAGATCTCAAACGTAGGTGCATATGGACTGGAAGCTTTACTGTCTTTCTTTACTTTATGCATTTCCTTTACTTTGATACAGTTGCTATGGGCATTGTTTCGTCCTTTCCTTTTACAGTATTTATGTTTGTGTGTGATGAGCTTTACTTTGGGGTACCGATGTTTGATTCCGGTATTTCCCTTTTATGGTTGAATAATGCTTAGACATTTATCCTTGTATGCTTTGATGACACGCCATGATTATGCGTAATATTCCATTTCCAAAATGGGGTGTTACAGTAAAAATCCACAAAACGACAAAATAGTCGGGTTTGAGATTTGGGGCACCTCAGAAGCTCTAGTTTGTTGCAAAAGCTCACAAATAGCTTAAATAAGAATAATCAATCAAGAAAACCACAAAAAGCCAAGTAGAATAAGCTGTAAGAGAAAATAAGCTGGCTGAAAAAGCCAAATAAGCTAATTTTCTAGCAAAAGCTTAACCAAAAGACTTGTAACCTTCCAGATTTGATATTAAGCTAAGAAAAATGATTTCTATTACAAAAGCCAAGTTGTTGCATGTTCCAATAAGCAGTTCTCCAAAATAAGCCAATTTGTGCTTGTTTGACCAAAAGTTAAAGTACTCCAAAGTTAACCAAATGATCAGGAATGGTATAAGGGCTTGTTATAAGCAAGTTTTGTGAAGGACTCAAGGAGGAGGCCTTGTGAATCAAGAGGTCAGTTGACCTTTTGATGACAAATTTTGGCAATAAGGGCTTAATAAGCCAGTTAGCTTATAAGCCAGATACAAAGCACACCAAATAGCAAAATCCACTCACAAGCAGCACATAAACAAGTTCCAAGCAGCAAAATCACAAGGCATACACTAGGATAACAAATGCAAGCACAAATTGAGGTGGTCACTTTGCTGATGCAAATGACCACTTCAGCAACTTTTGATAAGCTATAACAATCACAATAAGCCACCAAATTCAACAACCAGATAACCAATAGATAGCTTATCACCCAAACTATTCCCAAACCTGATTTCAGACCTTAGATCCAAGTAACAAAGAAGTTATTGGATCTGATGTGTTTGACCAATTCGAAAACCACTTTTATCAGATTTTTGCAAAACTTCAAATCCCTTTTCCAAACTTTCAGAAAGTAAACCAATGACTAAAACTTGTATATTAAGACATGTTTAGACCTCCCAAACCCTAAGAACCAAGGGAACAAAGCCACAAGGCCTTATGAACCAGTAATCCCAAACAATCCTTTATCAACCACTTTTCAAACAAACTTCTGATTTTCAAACACAACCTACTGATTTTAATGATCAAAAACACTTACTAGGCCCCAACTAACATAATCAAAAACAAAAATCACTAGCACAAACACAAGAACACAAAATCAAAGCTCAAAATCCAAAACAGGCAGTAACATGAATTTTTGAGAGGAAACTTAATCAAGAGATTATACCTGCCCTCCACAACATCCTAGGAGGGCTAGCTATGCTCCTTAGACCTTGTTCAACAACTAGAACAAGACCAAGGTACTTCAAAGGAGATGATCAAAGCCTGCTGATGTTCAAAGTAGAACAAGGCTTTGATTATGATATGTCTTCAACAGAAACAGCAAACAAACTCAACCAAGGGCTTAGAACTCTTCCCAGGCTTGGTGTCAACAAGCTTGAAGGAGCTCAAGGCTTATGGCTAAGGGTTAGTACACAAATAAAACAAAAATCAAAAACAAGGACTTCAAGGTCTTTGAACCTTAAAAACCTTATGAACCAAGACGAGCCTTAACCACAAGATTAAGGAAGGTCTTAACAATCAAATGGAACTCAGATTTAGGCTACTCTAACACCAACTTTTAATCAAATCAAAAAGAAAATTAAAAATTTTCAGAAATTCAAATTTTATTAAACTTAAAAAGGAATTACAAAGATTGATAGCCTAAAACTGGAACAAAGGGACTCTCACATGTTGAGGTCTCCTTTTATAGGCAAATGCCAAGCTACACTATTCACAAACCCTAGCACTAATTTCTATAAAATGCCCTTGAGTGCGTCTAGATAATTCTTGGTTGTGAGCTGTCCAAAATGATCCTAGACGTTTAAAGTAGCTTTGGGGTGAAGCAAAGGCTCTCAACTGTTGATCTTGACACGTGGCATGCCTTTGGGAAGAAGTGGTGATGTGATGGGTGAAACGGTTCTCAGTGTGGGGTCCCTTGG
The DNA here is from genome assembly GCA_025667525.1 of Glebionis coronaria. Taxonomy (NCBI): domain Eukaryota; kingdom Viridiplantae; phylum Streptophyta; class Magnoliopsida; order Asterales; family Asteraceae; genus Glebionis; species Glebionis coronaria. The sequence goes on along the minus strand of CM046882.1, from coordinate 209,379,100 downwards.
TGAGTGGGAGTGAGGGTTTTAAGGTTGGGATGGGATTATAGGCGTGTAAATCAAGTGTGAGTAAGGTTAATTCAGATTTACCCTTTGTTTAAGTTGATGTAAAATCTGGGTGTGAAAAAGTGAATAGTGACACGTTTGATCCGAAATTGGGGGAAGTGGAGTTGTTTGGCGCAATTTGTATATTTGAATGTTTCATTGTACACATTTGGCCCTTGTATTTTGGTAAAACATGTATAACATGTTTTTCAGCTTAAAAATTTCCATCCCTTTGTTATTATCTTTCACACTTTGGCAGTTTTGGCATAAAACTTTGGAAATAGGTTTCAAAGGGTTGATTTTGCCATTTTGGGATATTTCAAGGACTGATTTTGGACATTCTTGATCTTCAAAGGTCTTCAATGTATCTTTGGCATCATGAGGGACCATAGTTGGCAATTTTGATTTGTTGAGGGACTAAACTTGCTATTTCTTCAAAGTTGAAGGACCATTTGTGTAATTTTGACAAACTTAAAGGACCAAACTTGTAATTATTAATATACAAGGGTTTTAAGTGTCATTTCTTCAATAAATGAGGATCAATCTTGTATGTCTTCAAGTCTTCAAGGGTATTTGTTGAATATTCCATGATTTAAGGCCCGGTTCTTTGTACGGCTTCGTTTCTCGTGTCCGTTTTTCCTTGTATCTTGTGATCTTTTGTCTTTTCCATGATATCCATACCTAAAATACACAACTAAACAAACACAAGCATATATATGGTATATTATGACATTTTTATGCATTTAAAGCCCGAAAAGAATGATGAGATCATGTATAAATGCCATCTCATCAACTTTCTAGGATCAATTATAGGAACTTGCGAAAAGTTCTTGTTCTTAACTCGAATGAATTAAGACTTTCACGTTTTAAAGCTCCCTATATAATAGCCTAGCAAAACTTAATTCAAATACGTTAAGGAAAAGCTAAGGTTAAAAACCGAGTCGAGTAAAAAACTATTCTTATTTTCACCAACGGAAAGCCAACATTCGTGTCAAAAGAACTTATTTTATTTATTAAAACTTAAAAATAACACAAAAATTTAAAATTTTATTGAAAAATGAGAAAAACAATACGTTTGGACACGACAAAAGCAATTGCAAGCGATTATATCGATTGACTCCCGCATGCTAAAACCAAACATTGTCCTCAATGTTTCTTAGCTCAAGAGTAACACCCCCTTGCTAAAACACGAAGAGTCTAATGCAAACTCCTAGCATGGAAAGAGCACGTAAATCTATAAGCCGTTTATTAATTATGCCTCAAGATAAAACGTTAGTCGATAAAAATCAAGGGATAGAAAGTGTGCCCCTTTTTGGCATTCAAAGAATGGAAGATCAAGTGGACCGGCAACAACCGAACACGAGAGTCTTCAAATATTAGGGTCATACCTAAGATCACAACACAACAAAACACGAACACGAGCTTGAAAGATCAAGCCTTATTAGTGTTAGAAAATAGATAGAAGATATAATGTATGGGACTCCCCCACAAGGCACCTCGTTTTTGTTAACCGAGTCATGAGCTCGACTCGATCCCCACATTCATTGGTCCTTAGGGAAAGTGGTGAAAACCGGCACAATGGAATAAAATCCATAATAAAGCACGATGCCGGGGTCAAAGATTACATCCTCGTTGTCGGATGACAAACCAAAGGATAAAACTCTAACACAAATCTCTAACAAGAGATGGTAGTCACAACTAATGGTATGGATGTAGCATGCTCCCCGAGATAAACTCGCACCAAGATGATTAAAAAGTCTTTCAATTATTGCATCGGTGAAAGGCCGAGATTTCCCTAAAACAACGATTCCGGGGTCGAATACCTCGTCCTTGGTGGAGAAAGGAATAGACAACAAGGTGTCGTCCCCCCATGCTAATCCTAAAGCATATGAAGCACATAATGGTGGAATAAAAGTGTCAACCATAGTGGTTTCTGTAACACCCCAAAATGTGATATGCGGAAGCGGTGAAGCTCGGGGGCTGTTACGTCATTGTATCATAGATCAAGGTACAAGAGAACGACTCTAAATGAGACGTTTTATAAAAATCCCTCGTTGAATTTAAATTAAAAGCATCACAGTACAAAGGTCTCAGTTTTCAAAAGATAGTGCAGCGGAATGTAAAAGTTTTAAACATCAACGAGATAATAGTTCAAAAGCATAAGTAAATAAATGTCCAAAGATAGCCAAGAATGCATGCGGACTCCAAGTACTTCACACAGCAGATACACGTCATCATCAATTACCTGAGATAAATGCTAAATTGGGTCAACATAAAGTTGGTGAGAATATAGGTTTCAAGTAAAAATTTCATAGTCATTCAATTTCAGATTTCATTTCATGTACACATGCAACTATAGGAGATATAGTGCCAAGTGTAGGATAAATTGGGTGTTCACAATATTTATGATAGCGCTAAGCTCGTGACATCGAAACTAGTCATCCAGTGCATACAATAGATTGCATACATAAATTTTGCCCCAATGGAGTACCTAGCCAAGATGACTCCGTTCATACAAATGGTACACACTCGTCCGGCGTCAGAATGCCCGAGTGGAGGTTGTCAACTCTCAATAGATCTATCCGTAACATAAGAGCTTACTCCAGCAGAGTAACTAACGGTTGACGATAGTGGGGACTATGGCTAAAGCAACTTAAGCTATCTCATAAATAATGTTCACAAAGCGTTCACAGAAATCAAGTTTTACTTGCGTCCAGAAGCAAGTCATCAAAGCATTTATCACATCCCAAAACATTAAACATACAAAAATAGTTTAATAGGGATCTATAAACTCACCTTAAGCAACGATTCAAACCGCACAAGTAAGATCAAATAGTAGCGAGCAACTCTAGGAACAACCTAAATATAATGCTATAGTTTAGGCGCTAGCGAATAAGTCACAAAAGTTCATCACGTACGTTACTCATCGATCAAGTATATATTTTGTTGTTAAAATCGTGACTTGTAAATGTTACATCGTTATAACATTATAGTATATATATATACTTAGGCAAAAATATTTATTTTTGACTCGACGAAATTTCGACAGCCCTTCGGCGTAAATTTTAATTTACCAAAATTTATCTCAACAAATTTTCCTATACGATTTCTAACGAAAATTCGGCAGCCTTTCGGCGTCACATAAAAATTTGCCATTTTTAGTAAATACTCAAATCTCGTCCTAAAAACCCCTATTTTCAACAATTTCTCAATCGCCAACAATTCAACAATTCATTTTTCACAATCGTAACAATTTCAACTTCCAACGTTCAAATTTTCAATAGTACAACAAGTATTCATATTTCGAGCTAATACGCTTTTACAAAACAAGTCCAGCATTCATACATACCATTTAGTAGCCATTTCGACACTTAAAACAACTCCGTTTAACTCGAAAATGTCGTTTCGACCACTTTAAAAATCTGGACAGCAACCACTTATAGTGTTGTTCTCCAAAAATTAAGTTTTCCGACAACGTAATTTAAACGACCACAACTTACTCATTTTAACTCCGTTTTTAGCCCATAATATATCGAAACGAAGGTATTCACTTATATTTTCATAATCTCGAAGTAAACTAGTGTCAAAACAATTTTTACGACTCTCTACGCCTCTTACAAAAGTCAGACAGATTGTACGTATTCCGTAAAAACTCATTTTCGACCGTTTTCGAGCGTAACCACTAGTAGTAACACTACTAGTTTCTTCTAATTTTTCATATACAACAACAAAATCAAAGATTTTTCTTCAAGTTTACAAATCCAAAATATATATACTTATATTTTTCACAAATCTTTCAATTATCCCATTTTCATGTATGGATCTAATAGATCCACACTTAATTTCCACAAATCTTGAAATATTTCATGACCAAAAATAGTTTTCATCATTTTATTTCATAAAAATACTTGATGAGTAACATGCATGCATAGATCTACAAAGATCATGCATGGAAAAATGAAAAGATGAAAAGGTTTAAGAAATTACCTTGTGTAACGATTCTACGTAGTCACAACGATCCGATCTACAATAATACCCACTAATAATCAACAAGAACTTCTACCCTAAATCTTCAACCCAAAAACTTCTCAAATCGTCAAACCAAGAAAGTCCATTCTTCTTTATGCTTATACAAGCTCTAGGGTGTATTTGTTTTGTGTTAAATCTTGGTAAAATGAAGCTTTTCAAAAATCAACAATGGTGGAAAAGAGTATGTGTTTGTGTCGTGTGTTTAGAGAGAGAGAGGAAGAGTTGTGTGTGTTTTTGGTTGAGTGAAGTGAAGTGAATAAGTGTGAAGTGATTTTGAGGTTATAAGGTTAATAAGTTAAAATGTGTAGAAAGGTGTAAGTTAAGCTCAATTTGGCAAAGAGTGAAAATATGGTGTATCTTGCATGTGGTGCTTGGTTTTGGCCGGTTATGGGGGGTCCCACATGGGGTAAATTTTTCAAAATTTTTACTATGGAAATTAGTTAAAAGGTTTAAGGTAAAAAGGTTAGTTAGTTTTAGGTAAATATCAAAAAGTATATAGTTAAGTTTATATTTACGTAAAACTTAAAAATTTGACGAAATATATTAAATTTACGATTTTTCGACGAAAACTGACATTTTACGATTGGTAAAGTATTTTATGCATGTTAACGACGGTTAAACGTAAAAACGACGTAAAATACGAAAACGCGATACGTTAATTAAATATTCACAGTAAATACTATTTATTACTATAAATAGCAAAAATATCAAAATACAAGCATATATAAATATATACAGAAATATTTAAATACGTTGCTCAAGAAAATACGATCACGCTGCTAAAAACTAAACAGTTAAGCACATAATTCACAGATAACGAATAATCTCATGGATTATCGTCAATTCATTGACCGTCTCAGCACTTTGGTCAGGTTCACAGAAAATGTTCAGATTAATGACTGAGCTCAGAGTCAGGCCATTACTTGTCAGCAAACAGTTTTTCAGAATACGCGGGATAACTTCCCGGTTCCAACACAGTTAAATCACATAGTTGACTAAATAAAAAGTCAAAGGGTAAAATAGTCATTTTACAAAGTAGGGAAAATTACCAGGTGTTACATCATCCCCTTGATAGAGAAGCTTTGTCCTCAAAGCATAGGAGTGTCACGGTTTCTAGAATTGTCAAAGAGTTGCAGATATTTCTTGCGAAATTGATCCTCACGATCCCAGGTGAATTCAGGTCCACGTTTAGAATTCCACCTCACCTTGATGATAGGAATACGACTCTGTTTCAATCGTTTGACCTCACGGTCCATGATTTCAACAGGTTCTTCGACAAATTGCATCTTGTCGTCGATTTGGACTTCCTCCAATGGTATAACGAGTGTTTCATCAGAAAGGCACTTCTTCAAGTTCGACACATGAAAAGTGCTGTGCACGCGGCTCAACGCTTGCGGTAATTCGAGACGATAGGCTACAGTTCCAACCTTTGCCAGAATTTTGAAAGGTCCAATATAACGGGGTTCAGCTTTCCTTGCTTGCCAAAACGTACTACACCTTTCCAAGGCGATACTTTTAGCATCATTTTGTCTCCCACTTGAAATTCGAGAGGCTTACGTCGAACGTTGGCGTAACTCTTTTGACGATCACGGGCTGCTTGAATTCGGCTCTTGATTTGAACAATCTTCTCAGTCGTTTCACGGATGAGTTCAGGGCCAGTGAGTTGACTATCCCCAACCTCACTCCAACACACAGGCGAGCGACATTTACGACCATACAACGCTTCAAACGGTGCAGCCTTAATACTTGTATGATAACTATTGTTGTAAGAGAATTCTACTAGAGGCAAATGTTTGTCCCATTGCTTTCCAAAGTCAAGCACACAAGCACGCAACACGTCCTCCAGCGTTTGAATAGTTCTCTCACTCTGTCCGTCAGTCTGCAGGTGATAAGTAGTACTCATGTCCAATTGCGTACCCAACGCTTTCTGAAGTGATTTACAGAATTCCGAAGTAATTCTACCATCTCTATCAGAAATTATCGAGATCGGTATTCCATGTTTTGTGACTATTTCCTTCAGATAAAGTCTCGTAAGCTTATCCATCGAATCATCTTCCTTCATAGCCAAAAAGTGTGCAGATTTCGTAAGTCGATCCACAATTACCCAAATTGTGTCGTATCCGTGTGTCGTTTTAGGTAGCTTAGTTATGAAGTCCATGGTTATATTTTCCCATTTCCACATAGGAATTATAGGTTGAACCAACAATCCAGATGGTTTTTGGTGTTTTGTTTTCACTCTAGCGCAAGTCAGGCACTTCCCTACATACGTAGCGATTTCAGCTTTCATATTTGGCCACCAATATAGCTTCTTCATATCCTGATACATTTTGTCAGATCCTGGGTGAATCGAATACTTAGATTTATGCGACTCGTGCATAATCACGTCCCTTAGTCCTCCAAACCGTGGTAACCAACTTCTACCATTAAGACATAGCGTTCCATTAGTGCTAGTCTCCAATTTCTTAGTGACCATTCCTCCTAGTTTCTCAGCTTCAACATTTTCAGGCTTAAGGGCTTCGGTTTGTGCTTCACGAATTTGCACAGGTAAGTTCGGATTGATAACCATAGCTAACGATCTAACTCTACGTGTCACCAGTTGTTCCTTTCTACTTAGCGCATCCGCCACTACATTGGCCTTCCCAGGGTGGTAACGGATTTCACATTCATAATCGTTGAGCAACTCGATCCATCTACGTTGTCTCATGTTCAGTTCCTTCTGGTCAAGAATATGTTGTAAACTCTTGTGATCGGTATAGACGACACACTTGGTTCCATACAAGTAGTGTCTCCACAATTTCAAGGCAAATACCACCGCTCCTAGCTCCAAGTCGTGCGTAGTATAGTTTTTCTCATGAGTTTTCAATTGTCGTGACGCGTAGGCGATAACTTTCTTCCTCTGCATCAACACAGCTCCCAATCCTTTTGCTGATGCATCACAGTAGACCATAAAGTCTTCCGATCCTTCTGGTAACGATAGAATAGGCGCACTACACAACATTTGTTTCAACTTTTGGAATGCTAATTCCTCCTTATCTCCCCATTCGTATTTCACCTTCTTTTGAGTCAACTTCGTCAATGGTTTCGCGATTTTCGAGAATCCCTCGATGAATCTTCGGTAGTATCCGGCGAGTCCTAAGAATTGGCGAATTTCAGTCGGTGTCGTAGGAGCAGTCCACTCCCTAATCGATTCAATCTTGGCAGGATAAACATGAATCCCCTTGCTATCTATAACGTGTCCTAGAAATTGTACTCTTGGCAACCAAAAATCACACTTCGAGAACTTAGCGTACAATTCCTCCTTCTTAAGTAATTCCAATATTATCTTAAGATGTTCCTCATGTTCTTTCTCATTCCTTGAGTAAATTAGTATATCATCGATGAACACAATGACAAACTTGTCCAAACACGGTTTACACACCCGGTTCATGAGGTCCATAAACACAGCAGGTGCGTTTGTCAAACCGAACGGCATCACTTGGAACTCATAGTGTCCATATCTAGTCCTAAAAGCAGTCTTTGCAACATCATCCTCACGGACTCTTAATTGGTGATAACCAGACCTAAGGTCAATCTTCGAGTAAACGCTCGATCCTTGCAACTGATCAAACAGATCATCGATCCTAGGTAACGGGTAACGGTTCTTGATGGTAAGTTTGTTCAACTCACGATAGTCGATACACATCCGAAAACTCCCATCCTTCTTCTTTACAAATAAGACTGGAGCTCCCCAAGGTGAAGAACTCGGTCTTATGAATCCTTTACAGTCAACTCTTGTAGTTGCATCGCTAGTTCTTGCAATTCCGACGGTGCTAAACGGTAAGGCGCTCGAGCAACAGGTGCAGCTCCCGGTATTAAATCGATCTGGAATTCAACTTGTCTAGACGGCGGTAATCCAGGCAAATCGTCAGGAAAGACTTCCGGAAAATCCCGTACGATATGTACATCTTCCAACCGTTTTTTTTTCCGTCTGCTTTTCAGTAACACAGGCTAAAAATACGTGGCAACCTTCCGACAACAACTTCTGAGCCTTGACACGCGAGATAATGTTCAGTCGTGACTTCCCTTTTCCGTCACTTGTATCCCCTTGTACCTCCAAAACTACATCACCAAATGGTAAACGAACGATCTTCTCGTCGCATACAATCGTAGCACGATATCTCGACAACCAATCCATTCCGACAATCACGTCAAAACTCCCTAACTCAAAAGGCATAAGGTCTATTACGAAAGGATGACCTAGAAGATTTAAAGTGCATCCACGAAGTATAGTGTCGGCTTCTATCAACTTCCCATTAGCTAACTCAATAGTGTACTTAGTGTCTAAGGGCGAAGGGGTCACATCAAGTAAGACACTAAAAGCAGTCGACACAAAACTCCTATCGGCTCCAGTATCAAATAAAATAGAAGCATAACGACCATTGAGAAGAAACGTACCCGTCACGACGTCGGGGTTTTGTTGCGCTTCTCCTCCTCCTATCACATAGACCCTACCACGAGCTTCCCCAGCTTTAGCATTCTTTCCTTGGTCCTTGTCCTTGTTCTTTTTCTTTGGGCACTCATTGCTGTAGTGTCCCTTCTGCTGACATTCAAAACAAGTGACGTTGGCTTTCGTGTTGGGTGGTGACTTACAATCCCTAGCAATGTGTCCAGTTTTCTTGCAGTTGTGACACTGTACATTGCATTGTCCATTATGGTGACGTTTTCATCGATTGCACAGAGGTAACGTCCCATTGTACACTCCCTTTTCCCCAGTACCAGCAGTGTACGCTTTCACAGTGTCTTGCCTCTTATTCGGGTAGTTCCCATGGTTGTTCCTTTGGTTATAACCCCACTTTCTCTTGTTGTCTGCGGCATACCCAGCATTTGCTCGAACAACTTGGTCCATCAGACTGTGAGCCATCCTTATAGCATCACTAACTTTTGTCGGTCCAGACGATGTCACATTCCCTTGAACTCTACTAGGTAAACCCCAAATATAGCGTTCAACCTTCTTCTCTTCATCCAGAACCATTCCAGGACATAGCAAACACAATTCTTGGAACCTCCTAGTGTACGTCCCAATATCATTGTTCTTCACAGTCAAGTTCCATAATTCGACTTCCATTTTCTGAATCTCGTTACGAGGACAGTACTCCTTAGTCAACAACTTCTTAAGTTCCTCCCAACTCATTCCATACGCCTCCTCGGCTCCAGCCGTCTGCACATGGGTGTTCCACCATGTCAACACTCCAGCAGCTAAAGTACAAGTAGAATAAGTCACTTGGTTCTCAACAGCACATCCACTAACACGGAACACAACTTCCATCTTTTCGGCCCAACGAGCTAATCCGACAGCTCCTTCAGTACCATTAAATGTCAAAGGGTCACAGCTCCTAAAGTCCTTGTAAGTACACGGCTTAGGCGGTCGATTGTCAACATTGTTCGGCGGTGCTTCGTTCACGTTGTTGTTATCTTGAACGTTTGCCAGTGCAGCAGTCACTCGTTGCATAATCAGTGCTTCCAATTGAGCGTCAGTCATTCCGTTACGTGTGTTCACCATTGCTTCTCTGCGTTAAGACAACAATGCAATTAAGGTTCAAGCATTAATATACACGTTATATATTTCATATGCTAAAATAGAATGCAGAATTTAACAGTACAACAAACATAAAAAGGATAGTCACTGGTCAAGGTCATAAAGTTAAATTCCCATTCATAATCAAAATATCAAGTACATAGTCATAAAATAAGAGTACGATTACATCTAGTCTACTCCAACTAACCGAGTACTACTCTAGTTTATTAGATACAATACCCAAAAGATAAAGATGTCAATCTACTCTAGAATCAAGCACAATAACGATGAATCTCTAAGTGCGACGACGACGATCACACTCAGCACATCTCGGTGAATCACTCCTCGGGGTCTCCATCTGCAGCTCGGTCTCCTCCACGAACTGACTCTAACTCACGCCTCAACCTAGCAACCTCCTCAAGTGTGGTATCCAACAAGTCACGGGTATCCTCATTATCCTCTAACAATCCAAAAACCGCATCCTCAAGTAGACGAAAACGAACAACATCTGAATCCCTAGCAGATCCTATCATAACAACACATGACCTAGGTCTAGAGGGCTCTCCAACATGATGAGTAGGTGGTGTAGAAACAGCAGCAGCAGCTCGAATCTCATGAGTAGGCGATGCCTCAGGTGTAGTGTGTGAATCAGACATACGGATCTTATTCCGTGGGCATGGTGAATCAGAATCGGACAAAGCTCGAGATCTAACACCGGATGGTCCAGCTCCATCAGCAGGTGGTACAGTATCATCGGAATCAGTGTAAACCTCAGCTGGCGGCGTACCTCATAAAGCTTCCCTCTCCTCTCTAAATCACTGACAGGGAACAGTAGGCTTCTTCCTCAAGTTGGACGTCTTCCTAATCTCACTCCTCCTACTAGGCTCAACTCTCTCAGGTACAACAGTCAAAGCATCAACCCTAATATCATCATCAGCCTCAGCACCCTCGCTATCACTACTAACCACAACCATCCTAACGTCAGTATCACTTTCAATCTCATCATCCATGTCCTCATCATCCTCACGATCTACCTCATATCCATCCATATCATCATCACCCTCATGATCTACCTCAACACCATCCACGTCATCCTCATCATCCTCCTCCGGATCCTCGTCAGGGTCATACTCCGCACCTTCCTCCTCAGGATCAGCCTCCTCTTGGTCATTCTCCGGCTCAACATGATCTGGTACCATCTCAACCTCGTCTTCCCACTCTTCGTCGGTAGAGTCGGTCTGGTAAGAAACAGTAGATGACGACATAACCTGCAACAACCAAAATGCGTATTAAGCAGTTGTAGGGTATGCATGAAATAATCATGTATAGAAATTAAAGTATGCAAATCAACGAGATGCATATGTATATAATACATATTACGTATTACATAATATATATTACGTATTACTTATAGTGTTATCCTACGTAATACATTACGTAGTACACATATATATACAGAGTAACAAGTAGCCACATCGGTTATAGTCTAGGCCTAAGATGCAAACCTAGTTCTCCATAACCAAGGCTCTGATTACCAATTCTGTAACACCCCGAAATGTGATATGCGGAAGCGGTAAAGCTCGGGGCTGTTACGTCATTGTATCATAGATCAAGGTACAAGAGAACGACTCTAAATGAGACGTTTTATAAAAATACCTCGTTGAATTTAAATTAAAAGCATCACAGTACAAAGGTCTCAGTTTTCAAAAGATAGTGCAGCGGAATGTAAAAGTTTTAAACATACACGAGATAATAGTTCAAAATCATAAGTAAATAAATGTCCGAAGATAGCCAAGAATGCATGCGGACTCCAAGTACTTCACACAGCAGATACACATCATCATCAATTACCTGAGATACATGCTAAATTGGGTCAACATAAAGTTGGTGAGAATATAGGTTTCAAGTAAAAATTTCATAGTCATTCAATTTCAGATTTCATTTCATGTACACATGCAAGTATAGGAGATATAGTGCCAAGTGTAGGATAAATTGGGTGTTCACAATATTTATGATAGCGCTAAGCTCGTGACATCAAAACTAGTGATCCAGTGCATAAAATAGATTGCATACATAAATTTTGCCCCAATGGAGTACCTAGCCAAGATGACTTCGTTCATACAAATGGTACACACTCGTCCGGCGTCAGAATGCCCGAGTGGAGGTTGTCAACCCTCAATAGATCTATCCGTAACATAAGAGTTTACTCCAGCAGAGTAACAAACGATTCACGATAGTGGGGACTATGGCTAAAGCAACTTAAGCTATCTCATAAATAATGTTCACAAAGCGTTCACAGAAATCAAGTTTTACTTGCGTCCAGAAGCAAGTCATCAAAGCATTTATCACATCCCAGAACATTAAACATACAAAAATAGTTTAATAGGGATCTATAAACTCACCTTAAGCAACGATTCAAACCGCACAAGTAAGATCAAATAATAGCGAGCAACTCTAGCAACAACCTAAATATAATGCTATAGTTTAGGCGCTAGCGAATAAGTCACAAAAGTTCATCACGTACGTTACTCATCGATCAAGTATATATTTTGTTGTTAAAATCGTGACTTGTAAATGTTACATCGTTATAACATTATAGTATATATATATACATAGGCAAAAATATTTATTTTTGACTCGAAGAAATTTCGACAGCCTTTCGGCGTAAATTTTAATTTACCAAAATTTATCACTACAAATTTTCCTATACGATTTCTAACGAAAATTCGGCAGCCTTTCGGCGTCACATAAAAATTTGCCATTTTTAGTAAATACTCAAATCTCGTCCTAAAAACCCCTATTTTCAACAATTTCTCAATCGCCAACAATTCAACAATTCATTTTTCACAATCGTAACAATTTCAACTTCCAACGTTCAAACTTTCAATAGTACAACAAGTATTCATATTTCGAGCTAATACGCTTTTACAAAACAAGTCCAACATTCATACATACCATTTAGTAGCCATTTCGACACTTAAAACAACTCCGTTTAACTCGAAAATGTCGTTTCGACTACTTTAAAAATCTGGACAGCAACCACTTATAGTGTTGTTCTCCAAAAATTAAGTTTTCCGACAACGTAATTTAAACGACCACAACTTACTCATTTTAACTCCGTTTTTAGCCCATAATATACCGAAACGAAGGTATTCACTTATATTTTCATAATCTCGTAGTAAACTAGTGTCAAAACAATTTTTACGACTCTCTACGCCTCTTACAAAAGTCGGACAGATTGTACGTATTCCGTAAAAACTCATTTTCGACCGTTTTCGAGCGTAACCACTAGTAGTAACACTACTAGTTTCTTCTAATTTTTCATATACAACAACTAAATCAAAGATTTTTCTTCAAGTTTACAAATCCAAAATATATATACTTATATTTTTCACAAATCTTTCAATTATCCCATTTTCATGTATGGATCTAATAGATCCACACTTAATTTCCACAAATCTTGAAATATTTCATGACCAAAAATAGTTTTCATCATTTTATTTCATAAAAATACTTGATGAGTAACATGCATGCATAGATCTACAAAGATCATGCATGGAAAAATGAAAAGATGAAAAGGTTTAAGAAATGACCTTGTGTAACGATTCTACGTAACCACAACGATCCGATCTACAATAATACCCACTAATAATCAACAAGAACTTCTACCCTAAATCTTCAACCCAAAAACTTCTCAAATCCTCAAACCAAGAAAGTCCATTCTTCTTTATGCTTATACAAGCTCTAGGGTGTATTTGTTTTGTGTTAAATCTTGGTAAAATGAAGCTTTTCAAAAATCAACAATGGTGGAAAAGAGTATGTGTTTGAGCCGTGTGTTTAGAGAGAGAGAGGAAGAGTTGTGTGTGTTTTTGGTTGAGTGAAGTGAAGTGAATAAGTGTTAAGTGATTTTGAGGTTATAAGGTTAATAAGTTAAAATGTGTAGGAAGGTGTAAGTTAAGCTCAATTTGGCAAAGAGTGAAAATATAGTGTATCTTGCATGTGGTGCTTGGTTTTGGCCGGTTATGGGGGGTCCCACATGGGGTAAATTTTTCAAAATTTTTACTATGGTAATTAGTTAAAAGGTTTAAGGTAAAAAGGTTAGTTAGTTTTAGGTAAATATCAAAAAGTATATAGTTAAGTTTATATTTACGTAAAACTTAAAAATTTGACGAAATATATTAAATTTACGATTTTTCGACGAAAACTGACATTTTACGATTGGTAAAGTATTTTATGCATGTTAACGACGGTTAAACGTAAAAACGACGTAAAATACGAAAACGCGATACGTTAATTAAATATTCACAGTAAATACGATTTATTACTATAAATAGCAAAAATATCAAAATACAGGCAAATATAAATATATACAGAAATATTTAAATACGCTGCTCAAGAAAATACGATCACGCTGCTAAAAACTAAACAGTTAAGCACATAATTCACAGATAACGAATAATCTCATGGATTATTGTCAATTCATTGACCGTCTCAGCACTTTGGTCAGGTTCACAGAAAATGTTCAGATTAATGACTGAGCTCAGAGTCAGGCCATTACTCGTCAGCAAACAGTTTTTCAGAAAACGCGGGATAACTTCCCGGTTCCAACACAGTTAAATCACATAGTTGACTAAATAAAAAGTCAAAGGGTAAAATAGTCATTTTACAAAGTAGGGAAAATTACTAGGTGTTACAGTTTCAACTTGCATGACTTTGTTGACCTTATCACTCTTATGAATGTGAACAAAGGGGTCATGGTACTCAAAACGAGTCGCATGAAAAACCCGCACATTAAGATCAAAGCGGGTGGGAAGGATAATTGGAGCAAAAGTAATTTCTCCATCCGGGTCAACATTGTCATCATCATAAATCGGGTGATCAAACCAAGAGTCTTCATCACCGTCATTAGACTCTTCCTCAAATTCCGAAGGAATGTCTATATAAAGAAACTCATCAACCTCCTTCATGAGAAGATCATCATCACAAAGGTTGTGAGATGTAGGAGGTATGATGCTCTCAAAATCCTCTTGAAACAATGGATTATTGTTCATTGAAGCTTCAAAGAGAGGATTTGAGTAGGTCACAAAAGTATCGTCATCCTTGTCATCACAAGAAATATCCGACAAAGTATCGAGTGTGTCACACTCGGATGTAAGATCATCATTCTCATTTGGAGGAAATTCATCGGTGAATTCCTCGAGAATGGTAGGTAAAACACAAGAATCACGTTCGATCTCGAGATCGATAACGTTTTCACTTCCCCGTGGAAGTGGATCAATGATAGCAAAAAGTTCATCGATGAACTTATCACATGAATAGTCACTAACCTCACTCGGTGTGAAGTTAGGAATCAAAGGTTCTTCAATTGAAGATTGTGCCTTAGGAACATCAACATGATCCTTAGAAGAGAGTGAAAATGAGTCCATTTTCAAAGATTGTTTAATTAAAGCAATATCACTCTCGGGATCAAAATTCTCATTATTAAACTCACTAGCATCAAATGGCTCAATTAGGTAGTCATCAATTTGTTTTTCAATCTTATCATCCTCGTGTGGAGTGAGTGTAGATGAGGAAAGGTTACAACATGTTTCAACAAAGCAAGCTTCTTCATTAGACTTTAACTTTCCTTTATCACAAATTGAAGTTTCCAAAATTGGAAAAACACCTTTATCAAAAAGAGCTTTCTTGTTACTTTCAATTGTTTCAACAAGTTTAACATTTTCAACTTTCTTAGGAGAAAATCTTAGAATCTTTTCTGGTTTAAAAACAATGCTTTTATCTCCATAAAACAATTTAATTTCCTCTTTCCTCATATCAACTTGAATTTGAGCCGTGCATAAAAATGGACGTCCTAAAATGATTGGCACACGAGGATTGGTCTCATAATCAACTATAGCAAAATCGGCTAAGTACAAGAAATTCCCCACTTTCATAATGACATTTTCCGCTATACCAACCGATCGAGTGGTGGTTCCATTAGCAAGCTCAATGATCATACGAGTGGTACTAAGTGGTGCATAATCAATGGTCTTCCAACGGGCTAGGGGCATTATGTTAATGCTAGCTCCTAGATCGGCTAGGCCTTTGCAAACCCCAAGCTCATTGAAAACACAAGGTATCAAGAATTGACCCGGATCTTTATACTTCTCGGGAAAGAAATCAAAGAAAACCGAGGTACTAATCACATTCAAAGTAGCCTTAGTGACTTCTAGAAAAGTTTCCTTAGGTGGAGGCTTAAACTCAATCACTTCAACTTCATCTAAATTCTCACAATCATCATAAATGGTTATGGCCTTAAGATCTCCCTTCGGGTTCGGAATGGTATTACTAGGTAAGCAACCCGAAGAAGATGACGGTTTAGACATAAATCCCTAAAACATTGAAAGCAATTTATTTTGACTTTGTTCCAAACTTTGGTGCATACGATTTTGACTTTGTTCTAACCTTTGTTGATTAAGCTCAATCTCCTTATTTTTCCCTTTAATCGTATTTTGAAAATCGAGTCTCAAAGTATTAATTTGCCCTTGAATGTTATTTTGTAAAGCCTTCAAATTTGCCTCATTTGATTTAATGTAGCTTGACAAATCATTTTGATTATTGCCTTGAAAACCTTGATTTTTTTGATTAGCATTAAACCCATTTCCTTGGTTAAAATTCCCTTGGTTACCACGGTTAAAATTATTCCCATTATAACCATTGTTCCCATTGTTGTGCCTATTTTGAACCGGTGGAAAACCCGGTGGAGCAACATGATTTTGACGAGGAACTTGACCGTTAGAGCCATAAGTTCCCGTCGCGGCAAAAGCACTAGCTTGATCAAACCCCGTGGTTGAACAAGCATGATTAGGATGTGCTTCACCACATGATACACAAACATTCTCAACCGTATTAATCGATCCATGAGGATTCTTCCTAAGCTCATTCAAAATCGTGTCAATCTTAGAGTCTAATCTAGCAATATCGGTGTTTACTTTAGAAACACTCGGTGTGTTTCGTGAATATTATGCTCTAGACTTATTCTCGATTATACACCACGCGTCTCTCGGAGTTTTTCTTAAAAGATTACCACCCGCGGCGGCATTTAAAGAATCTTGTTCAATCATATTAAGTCCATTATAGAAAGTATTAATTTGATGCAATTCCGAGAAACCGTGGTGTGGACATTGTCTCAACAAATCTTTAAATCTTTCCCATGCAACCCCAAACGATTCATGCACTTTTTGTTCAAATCTAGTGATGTCGTTCTTAAAGTGTGTTGTCTTAGATGGTGGAAAGAAATAATTCATGAACTTAGACACTAAATCATCCCATGTTAAGATCGAACCCGGTGGTTCTTTCTCATACCAAATCTTAGCATTACCCTCGAGCGAGTACGGAAAAGCATGAGCTTAATCGCGTCATTCGGCACATCTCTAAACTTGAGAGTCGAGGTAATTCGAAGAAAATTCCGAATGTGAGAGTGCGGGTTATCAGTCTCATTGCCACGAAATTGGTCGGCACGAATGAGCGATAAAAGAACCGTCTTAATCTCATAATGATCCGCCAAAATAGCCGGCACAACGATTGCTTCCCCATACCCTTCAGTGGGTGCACGGAGCAATTCCTCCATTGTTCGGTTATAGGCCATCTCTACAACAATAGGTGGAAGCTCGGGTTCCACTATTCGTTGTTGACGATTTCTATTTCTACGAGGAATATTTTCAAGCCTATTAAAATCAATCACAAGACGAGAAGAACGTAATTGCATACACTACAAAGACGAGAATTTAGAGGATTGAAGAAAAGAAATTAGACAAGAAGAAGATTATTTTTGGTATTTTATTTGGTATTGCTCAATCAATAATGATCGATAAAAAACAAGGAATAAGGATAACTACTATGGAAGTAAATTACCCTCGGTCGACCTTGAAACGATAGGTGAAAACCTAAACGTCTCGAGGTTCAATAAGTAAACTACAAAAATAAGATTTATTACTACATGAGTCGGCAAACCAATAATAGGTTGTCCCTCTCAATATACGCACAAGCAAGCGGGGAAACGAGGTGGCACAAAGCACTTAAAAACCATTTTCCTTAGATGGCCTTTTAGAGCACGTCGCCTTATACCCACCTTATAGTTTGTATAAATCGAGTTCAAACTTCTTATTAATATTTATCTATTTTGCCTTTTATTTTTGTTTTGGATTCGACTACAATAGCTAGGTGATGAAATCCCAACTAAGGCCTTATTTGATAAGTATGTAAATTTATTGTTCTACGTAATACAACATATTATTCACAAAAAACGAGAAAAACGATACATACTATATAATAGAAAAATAACAAAACTTTCCGAGGACGGAAAGGGTCTTCAAATCAACGATCAACAAATCTCCACAAAAGCGAATCGTACACAAGATCCCCGGCAGCGGCGCCAAAATTTTTGAAGTGTCGAGATATGTATAGTGATAATTTGAGATACGTTATAGGATAAATTAGAAAATTACCTTTAGGAAAAAGTAATAGACTAATATTACCATTGACGAATTCAATTAAACATGTGATGAACCAAGTTCGTTGTACACGAAGATCGAGTGAATTTGAGACGTTTTGTTTTAATTTGAACAATTGAATTGAATTGGTTTTCGGTTTTTAAAACAAGAATTAAATCTACAAATTTTAAACTATTTAAAATTAACCTAAAGTGCATGAATCGTAAACCCCGCTATTATTAAACTAAAAACGCAATTAATTACTTAAAAATTAAAACTAATTTAAAATTTAAACTAATTAATAATCTATAAAATATAATTATATTTAATAAAAACAACTTTTAATCTATTTTAAAAATCTAATTAAACATTTAAAAATAATTATCTTTATTAAAAATCACTTAAAACAAATCTATTTAAAAACTATTTTTATTTAAATCTAATATTATAAAATTCTAATTAATTATTAATAAATTAATTAAACTTTTTTATATTTAATAAAAACATTTTTTATTTATTTATAATATTATATTTATTATTTATTTTATTTAAACTAAGATTTTACTTAATAAAAACATTAATTAAAAGTTTATATAAAAAACGTATCCTTAATTTAAATCATACTAGAAATGTAAAATCTGCCAAACAACATCCTACTATATTAAGTACTAAGCTGTAAACAAAATCAAATGAGCATTGAGCTCAGGTGGTTAACACGCTATACTGTTATGCAGTGGGTCTCGAGTTCGATTCCCATGAGTGACAAAATTTTTGCTAATATTTCGTTCTTGACAGATTAATTAAATGAGTCACAGGAGTGACTTTTGCAACAAAAATTTTGGAAACGAACTGATAAGGATATCAGTTTTTGAGACTTAATAGACAAATTGAGTCAGTTAAATCTAAATACATCAATTGAATCATGACAAATATATTCAGCACACAAGAGACCAAACTTAACATTCCTAATAAACAACAATTTTATATAACTCTAGCCAAAATACTAGCAGGTCATAAACTATACAATCTCAGCAAGTATCTGATCCTATTAACCATAACCTATCTAAATCAGTTAAACAAATCAAACAAACAGAACTTAGAGTAAATCGCAGGCAAAATTCACATCTGCATACTTCTAACAGCAGGAACACAATTCCTTATCAACCACACAGATTTACTCGAAATCGTACACAGTCAAGGCAATTCATGATTCAGCAAGATACAACAACTCAAAAGAAAGAACTTCAATTATGGCAGAACGAAAAGGATTAATTCAACCCACAATCAAACTCAGATATCAAACTAGTAAATATTCTAGATGACTGATCTATATCACCTTTAACTAATCAACTTAAAATCAAAGTAAGCAGAAACATTTAAACAAGCAGATTCATAACATATTTATAGCCTAAACATTAAACCATTTAAACATCTAATTTAATTAACTAAATAACATAAAAATTGAAAAGAAAGGTGCACCTTTGTGAGATATCCATTGAGACATGGTACAACGCTGAGCTGACCAATTTTACCGCATCTACACCACCATGTAACGAACCACCAACACCATAAACAGTTTCACCATCATCACCGAAACAACACCTTTTAATTTTATTTGAAACTAAACAGTTGGTTTAGTTTAATAACCCTTTTTCACTTTTGATTATTCAAATAAACTATTAAATTAGCTTAACATCAAATAGATCAATAGAAAACTCAAATAATCACGACAGAAAAGTAAATTTGAGATAAAATTTAAAACTGAAATCACTTTTATTAATATAAAAATCTATTACAATACTGATAAAAATTGAAATACAATTTTCTAACACTATTTTGACATTATAACTAGAAAGTAAAAAGAGGGATAAATTACAAGTAAATTGGGGGGGGGGGGGGGGGGTTTATACCCATCCCCAAGGGCTTGCTGAGCGAATATCCACATCTTTCTTGAGAATATCCCTTTCTCATCTTGGCCATTAGATCATCATTTTCTCTTCTCTCTCCTGTTTGGCTTGAATCGGATGGTTGATATATCACACCTAGCACACGGATTGCCAACGTGGCATCCGTGTGTTAGTTGTGTTTCTTTTGAGCCATTTGATTGGTTGATATAGGAGAATGATGTGTCATCTCCAATAACAAGCTTCCACGTAGCCTCTGATAGCCATCTTTCTCTTCGTTAAAAATTGGGGAATTTAATTCCCCCTCACGTGAATTACACGTTAGTGAAAAAGCCCCAAATAATATTAATGAATTATTGGTCTAGGGTTTAATGAACAGTGATTGTATATGGTTATTATCTTTGGGGAAGAAAGTGGAGATGATAACATAGAAGTTATCGAGGGATAAATAAATGTGTGTGTGAAACGAGTGGGTGTAAATGGGTGGAATAAGATTTCGTTTTATTTATTTATTGGTGGAAAGTGAATTGAAGATAAACGTATGGAACGTTTTTTTTTTATATTTATTGAATGTGGTGAATAGGAATAACGTGTTTATACACGTTATGTTGAAAGTAAACCCTAAAGCCCATTAGCAATATTTCGTTTCAATTTTAACATGGTGTTGGGCTTTTCATGGGCCCTTAAATCAGCACTCCATCCGTATATTCAATCCCCATTTGGGCCGTTTGGATTTTCAAGCAACTCATTCTATTAACTTGAATCATAAATGGGCTTTTGAGCCCATTTACCCAATTGTATGACCCACTTGATAAATATTATTTCCAAAACTTGAATCCCGTCTTTAAAAACGACTTGTCTCTTGGCTTCTCGATCTTTTCTTCAAACTCGTGTCGGTTTCGCCGATTTTTCGCGAACATGGGTACCTACACACATGAAACAAGAAATACACATATAAAAGGCATTTTTGATACATTTCATGCATAATTTCATTGTTATTTGATACAAATGATATGAGTAATTACACTCATATCACTCCCCTACTCTTATGACATTGTGCACTTCGTTTAAATCTTGCTAAGGAAATGAAAACTACAGTGATTTCAATGTGAACATATAAGATATGAAATATTGAATCACGACAGTTTAGGATAGAACCAGGAAGACGGGTACACGGGACCACGGTTTGTCAAACGTGAACGAGGTGCTCTTTGAAGCTTGAATCCCTACACAAAATAAGTAACAAGACAAAAAACACATACGGGGCTCCCCCTACACTTTTTATGAAAACGGTAAAGGATAGATCACGGGTTGCCTCCCGAGAAGCGCTTGTTTTTTATAACCGAGTAACGAGCCTGACTCGACCCAAAACTAGTTCACGGGAAACATGGTGAGGGATGGAATCATCTCATGAGAGATGTCCTCACCAAAGTACAACTTCACGCGCTGGCCATTCACCTTAAAATTGGGCCCATTTGGCTGAGAAAGCTCAATGGTGCCATATGGAAAGACTTTAGCGATGGTGAATGGACCAGACCAGCGGCCCTTCAACTTGCCTGAGAAGATCTTCAACCGAGAGTTTAAAAGTAAAACTTGATCACCAACGTGGAACTCTCGGTTCTTAATGCTTGCATCATGGATGATCTTGGTCTTCTCTTTGTAGATCAGTGAGTTCTCGTAAGCTTCATTCCTCAGTACATTTAGCTCGTTGAATTGAATCTTGCGAAGATCACCGGCTTCGTTGATGTCGAAGTTAGCCCACTTCAAGGCCCAGTACGCCTTGTGTTCCAGCTCGATGGGGAGGTAGCATGCTTTCCCGTACACAAGATGATAAGGTGTACAACCAATCGGGGTCTTATAAGCGGTACGAAAAGCCCACAAAGCATCATCTAACTTATCGGCCCATGCGGCACGATGCTCTCCCACAGTACGCTCCAAAATTCGCTTCAATCCACGGTTGGAAATCTCAGCTTGCCCATTGGTTTGGGGATGATAGGCGGTGGAAAGACGGTGATTTACACCATACTTAGCCATGACTCTAGCAAATTGATCGTTGCAAAAATGAGTCCTGCGGTCACTGATTATAGCACGAGGAACACCGAATCGAGCAAACAGCTGCTTCAAAAAGTTCACAACCACCCTCGCATCGTTCGTTGGGAGAGCCTTAGCTTCAACCAATTTATAAACGTAGTCAACGGCTACGAGGATGTACTTGTTCCCTTTAGATGATGGAAATGCCCCATAAAGTCGATACCCCGTACATCAAAGATTTTACATTCTTGTATGAAATTTTGAGGCATCGCATCTTTATGTGTGATCTTGCCTTGGCGTTGGCAAGCATCACAATGCTTAACCATATCGTGAGCGTCACGATAAATGGTGGGCCAATAGAATCCAGAGTTGAATACTTTCTTCGCGGTATAGTTGGGACCAAAGTGACCACCGGTGGGTCCTTTATGGCAAGCATCAAGGATTTGTAAAGCTGTCGGTCCATCAACACATCGACGAATGATCAGATCAGCACATTGTTTGAAGAGATAAGGGTCATCCCAAAAGTAAGTCTTAACATCTTTAAAGAACTTCTTCTTTTGTTGGGATGTTAACCCTTTGATGAGAATACCACCCGCTAAGTAGTTTGCAAAGTCCATAAACCATGGGGTGTCATCAAGATTGGAATGAATAGACATTAAGGTCTCAAGGGGAAAAGAGTCATTGATCTCTTGATTCTGATGATCCCCTTGGTAAGGATCCTCAAGTCTACTCAGATGATCCGCTGCTAGGTTTTCGGCTCCCTTTTTGTCACGAATTTCGATTTTAAATTCCTGAAGGAGCAAAACCCAACGAAGAAGTCTTGGCTTAGAATCTTGCTTAGTCAACAAGTACTTCAACGCGGAATGATCAGTATACACGATGGTTGTAGAAAGGAAAAGATAGGGACGAAATTTTTCAAAAGCATACACTACAGCTAAAAGCTCTTTTTCGGTAGTGGTATAATGCAATTGAGCCCAGTCATTGTCTTGCTAGCATAGTGGATTGGTTGGAAGTGTTTGTTCACTCTTTGGCCCAAAACCGCTCCAATAGCAAAGTCGCTAGCGTCAAACATCAATTCAAAAGGTAGCTCCCAATTAGGGGTGACCAAGACCGGTGCCTTAGTTAGCTTGTCCTAAAGAAGATTTAAGGATTCAAGACACTCTTTGGAAAAGATGAAAGGAGTATCTTTTTCCAAGAGGTTGGTCATCGGGCGAGCGATTTTAGAGAAATCCTGAATGAAACGACGATAGAAGCCCGCACGACCCAGAAAACTTCTCACACCTTTCACGGTTGAAGGTGGAAGTAATTTAGCTATGACATCCACTTTAGCACGGTCGACTTTAAGACCGGCTTTTGAGATTTTGTGTCCTAGCACAATGCCTTCTTTCACCATGAAATGGCATTTTTCCCAATTTATAACAAGGCGAGTGTCTTCACACCGCTTAAGCATGCGTTCCAAATTGGCAAGGCACGTAGAGAAGGAATCACCATAGACCGAGAAATCATCCATGAAGACTTCCATGGTTTCTTCAACCATGTCATGGAAGATAGCCATCATGCACCTTTGGAATGTCCCTGGAGCATTGCATAAGCCAAAAGGCATTCTTTTATAAGCAAATGTGCCGTAGGGACAAGTGAATGTGGTTTTTTCTTGGTCTTTGGGATCAATGGGTATTTGAAAATAACCCGAGAAACCGTCTAAGAAGCAGTAATAATCATTACCCTCTAGACGTTCAAGCATTTGGTCCATGAAAGGAAGGGGAAAATGATCCTTTCTCGTAGCATCATTGAGTTTGCGGTAGTCTATACAAACTCTCCACCCTGTAACGAGACGAGTAGGAATCAACTTGTTGTTTTCATTGGGAACAACGGTGATTCCGCCTTTCTTAGGCACACAATGGATGGGACTAACCCATGGTGAATCCGAGATAGGATAGATCATTCTCGCATCAAGAAGTTTGATAACCTCTTTTTTGATTACGTCATGGATCTTAGGATTCACCCTTCTTTGGCTTTGAATAGTGGGTTTAATGTCGTCCTCCATGAGAATTTTATATGTGCAAAAGTGAGGATTAATTCCACGAATATCGGAGATTTTCTAAGCAATCGCTTTCTTATGATTCTTCTGCACGGCGATAAGTCGGGATTTTTCTTCTTCTTTCAAGTCCTTAGCGATAATGACCGGTAACTTCTTGTTGTCTTCAAGGAAAACGTACTCGAGATGAGAAGGAAGATCCTTAAGCTCAATATCCGGAGGATTTTCGATGGACGGTGTAGTCAAATTCGGGTCATCGGTAGAGACATCCTTAGGAGATTGTGGAGAAATATGGTCCTCATTGAGAATTTTCTCAATGGTACGAATGTCTTCGTCCCAATTGGAGGGAGAAGCGTCATATTGCAAGTCCACATCTCCCAAAGTTGCTTCACATTCTTTCAGGATGAAATCACTTTCTTCAAATGGAGTTAGTGATGGAGCAATAGAGGCAACGGTCTCAACAGTTGGTAGAGAAGAAGAACTACTTTTACAAGCGTCTTTGAAATGTTCTTCACAAGCCTCATCAAGAACGTCAATGAAATTAACGCTCTCATTTTCAGAAGGCTGCTTAGAAAGTTTACCCATGTTGAAGACGATTTTATCGTCACCAACTCTCATGATTAATTCGCCAGCGGCTACATCAATGAGAGTGCGACCGGTCCTCAAGAATGGACGTCCAACGATTAATGGAACACGGGGTCCATCTCCTAGTCAACGACAACAAAATCCGTCGGAAAGGTGAATTTGTCGACACCAACGAAGACATTTTCGGCTATCCCCACTGGATAAGCAACCGTACGGTTAGCTAATTCCAAAGTCATTCGTGTGGGGACTAGCTCGGGTAGAGACAATTGTTTCCAAACGCTTAAAGGCATTAAGTTTATACTAGCGCCTAGATCTGCTAGGGCCATACAATTCTCTACCCCAGGGAAGTTGCAAGGAAACAAGAAACGACCCGGATCACCAAGTTTGGTTGGTAATTTCCTTAAGAGCACTGCGGAGAAATTCTCATTAAGTTGGGTCTGAGCAATATCGAGAAGTTTCTCCTTATCACTGAGAAGATCTTTAAACATTTTAGCGTATTTTGGCATGTGAGCGAGAGCCTCAGCAAAGGAGACATTAAAATTCAGTTGTTTAAACATTTTTAGAAAGTTAGAAACCTGAATATCATCCTTGTTCTTCAATTTCTCTTTCCTGAACCTTGAAGGATACGGTATATTGGGTTGAGATGAAGGCTTTGGTATGGAATTCTCACTCACAACCTTGGGTGATGGAGGGGTGGAAGTAGAAGGTGGTTGAATTGGAGAAGGAGAAGTTGGAGAAGTTGGAGGTGTTGGAGAAATAGAAGGTGGAGGAACTGGATAAGGAGACTCGTTTTCCTTAGTCACAATCACCGGTGTAGGTGTAGGAAGCTCGGGTTCCTTTAAACCTTTTCCACTGCG
The DNA here is from genome assembly GCA_025667525.1 of Glebionis coronaria. Classification (NCBI taxonomy): domain Eukaryota; kingdom Viridiplantae; phylum Streptophyta; class Magnoliopsida; order Asterales; family Asteraceae; genus Glebionis; species Glebionis coronaria. Next base: position 209,353,598 of record CM046882.1, on the reverse strand, counting down.
AGTGGTGATTGCTTTCATCTCCCCTCTAGGATTAGCAACGGTGTTACTGGGAAGAGAACCCAAACCAGAGGCTTGATTACTTGGGAAGAAACTAGCCATCATGTTCCTCAAGTCATTCGTTTGACTTGCCAAAGTGTTTCGCATATCAGCTAGAAGATCATTCCCTTGTTTGACCATGTCTGCTTTCATGTTGGCCATTTCCCTTTGAAGATTCTGCACTATCGCATCATTAGTCCTCATGTAAGTTTCAACCTCGTGATTAAAAACAGTGGGTTGGGTGAGAGGATGAGCCTGGTAGGCAGGTGGTTGATAAGCAGGTTGTTGGTAAACTTGGTTGTTTCTTTGAGGTGGATATGGGTTTCTTTTGTTTTGATATTGATTTGGAGCATGAGGTTGGTTTTGATTGTTGCGATTAAGGTTGTTTGGGTTTTGTGGGGGAAAACCAGGTGGTGAAAGAAAGTTGTTTGAGCGATAGCTGAGCAAGTTGCGGTCACCTTGAGGACGTGCTTGATAGCTTCCTGTAGAAAAGTTTCCGTTGGCGTCATACACATTTTCCGGATTATTTTGAGTTGAAGGACAATCGGTGTATGAGTGAGATCCCCCGCATATATCACATGATTGGCTCAAAACATTAGCTTGGGCATTGAATTGTTTGGCATGTTGGCAGTTTGTAAAGCAAGCGATTCCACAAGCGAAGTAAGCTTATCAATTCTTTTGTCGGCATCACTAGTACTAGCACTTGCTACATTATTTCTAACACTCTTGGTTTGCACTCTAGATTTGTTCTCAATAATATCCAAGCAGCATTAGAAGACTTAACCAAAATATTACCCCCCGAGGCACTATTTAGTGAATCTTGGTCATTCATGCTTAAACCATTGTAAAAAGTATTGATTTGATGTACTTTTGTTAAACCATGTTGTGGAAACTTTCTTAAAAGTTCCTTAAAACGGTCCCAGGATTCACTAAAAGACTCACCGTACTTTTGTTCAAAGGTAATTATTTCATTCCGCAAACCGGTAGTACGTGAGGGTGGGAAAAAGTAGTTGATAAACTTGGTCTCTAAATCCGTCCACGTAAGAATACTTTGTGGCGGTTCCTTATCAATCCAATTACGGGCTTGTCCCTCTAAAGAGAAAGGAAAAAGTTGCAAGCAAATCACTTCTTGTGATACCCCATTGTACTTAACCGTATTGGTAAGCTGAAGAAACCTTTAAATGTGGTCATGAGGATCATCAAGTGAACGCCCCAAGAAGGGTTGAGCAAAGACCATTTGTATAAAGCCAGATTTGAGTTCAAAGTTGTTGGCTCCAATCTCAGGTATGACAATTGCACCGGTGTTGCCTTCTACGTGCGATTGCAAAAGCTCGATCATTGGTTGATTGTCTATGGTGACAATTGGTTGAGTAATGACTTCGGCTTGAGCTACTCTCTTCTTACGAGCACGAGTACGCATGCACACCTACAAAAGGATTAGAAAAATAGAAAAGAAATATTTTTGGTTTTTATGGTTTTTCAATTTTTTGTATTTTTGAAGATTTTATATTTTTTAGGATTTTTGAAAATTTTAAAGTAAGGAAAATAACGTTCAACGATGAACGGATCACAAAATCCAACGCGTCTCTCACTAAAAACCGTTAATCTTAACGAAAAGAGCCGGCAGCGGCGCCATTTAATACAAAGATTTTCACTAAGTATAAAATCTTATCGTCTGATATTTTCGAATTGATTACCGATTAAAAGTGCGACTCAATTGTTCTTGGTAGAAAATTAAATATGTTGTTTGATTATCTGTTTTAAAACTAAATGCAAATAATTAAAATTGTTGTTGAGTAAAGAGAAAGCTTTAAGAATTTAAACTAAAAATAAAAGCGTGCAGTCTTTGGAAATTAAAACTTGAATAATCAAAAACTTGAAAACTTGTTTAAAATAAACTAAGTAAAAGAGCGGGAAAAACTATATTTGAAAATTAAGCAAAAATAAAACAAAGGCCTGAGTCTGATCGCAATGCAATCGTACTCAAATAGTGATCCAGATCGCACTCGATGCGATCGCGAAGGAGGGAACAGATCGCACTCACTAGTGCGATGGGTTAGACCGCACTCAATGATACGATTGGAAGTATGATCGTACTACCAGATCGCAACCACGATCGCAATGAGTGATCGTGGTCTTTGATCGTGGTTTCTGATCACAACACAATAGATCGCAGTCAATGCGATCGAAACTAGGAAGTGAGACTCGATCGCACCCCAGATCGCAATGAGTGATCGTGGGCGTGGATCGTACCCGGGAAAGAACAACAGATTGCAGTCTATGCGATCGAAGCCAAATGGATCGTACCAAGGTAAACCTTCTAAGATGGAAATGGCGTCCAAAGAGAAAATAAGCTTAAATGAATAAGCAGTAACCAATAAGCACTTTAAATCTTCTAAAAGAGTAAATAAGCACAAATTCGTTAACTTTTGGAATCTAAAGCATTCGAACTTCCATAAAACGAACTTAAGAACAATAAATCTTTTAGGAAAACTTAAAAGTAAATAAGCCAAAATAATCGAATGAGACAATAAGCATCAAGAGCTTATAGCTTACACGTCTAAGAGCTTATGTAGGAACAAAAGAAATGAACTTTCTAACCACACAACATCAAACTTAATCACGGATCAAGAATGATTCGGATCAAAAGTAAAACAAAACCAAGAAATGTAGAAAGAGATTAAAGAACAAAAAGCTTAACTTGAATTAGATTAACGAAATCCAAATACAAAAAAGCTTAAACTTGAAAGATTAAAAGAAAGAAAAGATGAAAAACTTAGTGAGAGAAAGTTTAGAACTTTCTCTCTCTAAAAACTAGAAAGAAAAATGAAAATGAAAAACTCGCAAACCACCCTCCTAACGTGATTAGGAGGGTATTTATAGGCTAAGTGGGAAGTGCATGTGTGGTGTGATTCCTTCTTTCTTTTCTTCTCGACTCGATTTAATTCTTTGTCTTTTCTCGACGTCGTCTCGGGATTTGAACTTGTCTTAATAATTTTCTTCTTTAATTTAGACTTGAGTTCTACGACTTCATTAAACTTCCGCCTTTAGAGTTTTTCTTCGATAAATCTTTAGAATAGGTCTTGGACATCCGTTCTTTAAGCACTCTTGATCTCTTGACTTCATCTTTTCTCGTTTTCTTTGATAAAATCCCGTGAAAGCCCGTGTTTTCTTCCTTTTTCATCTTTTGATCCTAAAACACAATAAAAACACAAACCACGCATAATTCTGACTTTTATGACATAAAATACACGTTTTGGTCTTGTTATGATTGGAAATAAGTGGTAAAAGGATAAGTGTTTTCACACTTATTAGAATGTGATCGCAATACCTATCGGAACGTGATCGCAATACCTATCGGAATGTGATCGCAATGCTATCAGAATGAGGATCGGAATACACGATCGGAATACACGATCGGAATACACGATCGGAATACGCGATCGGAATATACGATCGGAATACGTGATCAGAATATGAAAACCCTGAAGCTTTACGATGGAGTTTGTCGCAATACGTGATCAAAAGTTCCACTTTTCTCGGACAAAACCCAACCAATTCAAGATTTTAAGAAAAAAAATGATCAAAACACCCAAAATTTGTGTTTTTAGCCAATGTAAATATACCAAATTTCTACCACAACTATGTAGAAGATTTGTATCAAGAAAAAAACCATAAAAACTCAAAAAAATTGCTACGAATGATTTAGATCAAAATAGGCACAAAAATCAAGAACACAAACACATAAACAATACAATCATCCCATGGCTCTTGATACCATTTGTAGGATATTGTAAATCTATGCTTAATCTAGACAGAGAAAGAGATAGAAAGATGGTGAGAACACACACACTCAGAGGGAGAAAGTTGTGTTTCACACACTTTACTATGTAAAATATTATGTGAACCACCACCCTCTCCAACTAAGGAGAGGGTTTATATACCCAAGCCCATGAGATGGGCTTGGGCTTACAATTGGCCGCCGGCCTCACACAAGTTGTAGGCTTGGCTTGGCCTTGTTTGAATAATAAAGTAAAACTAAACTATGAGCTATAACTTAGACTATTGTTGGAGTGACCGATCCTTTCTAATACGTAAAACGTATTTCCAACATATCTTGTGTTATGGATTGATTGGGATTAACATTTGGTATCAAGAGTCTATAGTGGATAGGTGATTGAAGATTCGTGATTGTGTTCTTATTGATTTTGTTAGGTATTTGATCAATAATCCTTGATCCAAATTTTTTTTGTGTTTTTTATGGTTTAATCTAGATACAAATCTTCTACATAGTAGTGGTAGAGATTTGGTATTGTTTCTTTGGCTAAAAACAAAAAATTTAGGTATTTTAATCAATTTTTGGCTTAAAATCACGTTTTGGGTGTATTTTGTCCGAGAATGAAGGAAGTCGATCTACACATAACTTTCGGTATAAACACAACTTTTGGAAGAGGGTTTATAAGGTTATCTGAAAGTCATAAATTTCATTTATCCGAAAGTTGATCAAGTTTATTGCTCAAGTTATTTCTTTATTGCAAAAGTCAATTCATCCTATTTTATCCGAAAGTGTTCTCCACCATTTCTACGAAACTCAAAACAATTGAAATCAGTTATAGCGCAAGTGGGCATTGAACAATTATTGCAAAAGTGACACTTCAAATCTTCCCATTTTCCCGAAAGTATAAACACTTTTTTTCCTGAAAGTGACATATCAAAAGTAGATATATGTTATGAGGATATTTTAATATCCCGAGTATATGATATACGAAAGTCTGACATATTAATGTCATTTTGATAGTGACATATCATAACGAATCTTTATATTCCAAAAGTTATAATTGACAACATACTTATGCGAAAGTTGAGTTTGGTTTGTTTTATCCGAAAGTTGAGTTTGGTTTGGTTATCCGAAAGTTGAGTTTGGCTTGGTTATCCGAAAGTAGACCAACAAGCAATTTTATCCAAAAGTATATGATACATTCCAAAAGTTACTTATACAATCAATCCGAAAGTTGCATGTTATACATTCTGAAAGTTGCAAGTTTGTAATATCTGAAAGTGGTAATAGCATTTATCCGAGAGTTGGCAATCTTCATTATCCGAAAGGTAAACTTCATTCCGAAAAGTCTCAACTATCCGAAAGGTAAAATCCTCATTTTCTCGAAAGTGATAATTCAATTTTCCCGAAAGTGATAAATGTTCTTTTAGAAAGTTGTCTGAAGATTTATCCGAAAGTATTTCCAAATTATTCCGAGAAAAATTGTGCAATTTTTGGTCTTAGAATTTTTTGGCTTATCGTAACCACATTGTTAAGGGATTTCATCAATTTTTTTTGGAATTGTAAACCACACCTCATCACAACACATCTACTAAGATCGAAATCCATTCACACGCATCTACCATGTCTAACAACAACAACAACAATGTGACTGCTAATCAAATTCATTTGGAACAAGGTGGCAACGGTAATCCACCTGTGCTCACTGTCAGTTGCTACGTTTAATGGAGATCTCGTTTTCTCTGATTTCTCGACACAAAAGAGAACCGAACTGCTCTTCGTCACTTCCTTGAGAATCCACCTCTAGTTTCTGAATTCAGACCAATTACCACACAAGCAGAGGATGGTACGTCATCAACTACACGAGCTATGGAGAATTTCGATACATGTCTTGCTGAGAAAAAGAAACTCCTCCAAGCTGAAGCTGATGTTGTTAACTACATACTTACTTGGATTGATAACGATATCTATTATACGGTCGATGCATGTCCTAATGTTATGGAAATGTGGAATGCAATTCATCGATTGAAGCAAGGCGAGTCGATCAATGTTCAAGATCTCGAGACTAATCTACTTTGGGAGTTTGGAAAATTCACATCCGAAGATGTTGAATCCATTGACTCATATTACTCGAGATTCTACAAAATGATAGAATGAGCTTGTCAGAAATCAGTGCACCATCTCCAATCATCATGTCAATGTTCAATTTTTACTTCAACTCGAACCAGAGTGGCAAAGGTCCGTGACTTTGGTTAAACAAAGGGAAGATATCAAGACCATCTCCTATCACAAACTTTATGATATCTTTAAACAACATCATAATGAAGTGAATGAACTCAGGACTGAAAAGGCAGAACGGTCTGCTAACTCTATTGCTTTTGTGGATGCTACTTCAACAAAACCCGTTCACCATCAACAAACACCTTCTCATTCCTCAAGGCCATCCAGATCATCCACCAAACCTCTAGATACTTCTAGAAATAAAGCAAAAGCAATTGTCCCACTCTACCTCCAAAGTATGACACCGAGTCAGATGGAGACAATGATTATGAACAAACCTCAAGGGACAAGAAAATTGAGGAACTCATGTCTTTACTCACCACAACATATAAGAAAATCTACAAACCTACCAACAACAACGTTAGATCATCCTCCAATGCTAGATATAAGGAAGTTGATCATGCACCAAGGTATGATCGTGATGCTAGGTATGATAACCAGAGGATGTCGAATCAAGTTGGGGCTAGAGATACTGTAGGTACTCCGGTTGTGTAGAAGACTGGGATTCAATGTTTCAATTGCAAGGGATTTGGGAATATGGCTAGATAATGCAAGAAGCCAAAACGGGCTAAGGATTCTGCATATCACAAGGAAAAGATGTTGATGTGTAAGAAAGAAGAAGCAGGGATACCGATCATAGCAGATGAAGTTGATTGGCGTGACGACACAGATGATGAAGCCGGTGATCAAGAGTTGGAGGCACATTATGTCTACATGACAAAGATTCAAGAAGTGATTCCAGAGACTGCTGACAATTTTGGACCTATCTTTGACACTGAGCCAATTGAAAAGGTACCATCATACGATAACTAGAATGTGTTTGCTAATGAACGACATCATCCTGAGCAAGCCGAAAGCATCATTGACACATATGTAATGGACACGAGGATAGCAATATCTCTACAGATTCACCGCATATGTGTAATGATGACGGAAATGATGCTCAGGATACTAACTCGGATGAGGACCGTGATTTGCTTGCCTCTCTTATTGATTCTTTAAAACATGAAACTAAGGAAAACAAAGAGGCTAATAAACGTTTGAAGCAAGCAAACACATCCTTAGCCGAGGAGATAGACAGGCTTATAGAGTGTGATTATGTAAAAGAAGCTGATCGACGAGTTTCAATAGCTAATGGCTTGGTATATGAACGTAAGGTGCTCAACGAACAATATTGTTATGGAGTAACACATGAAATTAATATGTCAAAACAAAAGATATCGTAACTTGAAGAACAACTGCTGCTACATAAACTCCAGATTACTGAATTAGAGTCGGTTAAAAAATAACAAAATGAGCTTTATAAAACTCATGAAGAAAAGGATATTGAAAAAATTCTTGCTTTGGAAAAGAGATTCGAAACGTTAAGCAACATTGTTTACAAAACGGTTCAGTCTATTCAAACTATGAATATGATCAATAGAAATATGAAAAAGAGTTTTGTTAAGCCTGACTATCTCAAGAAAGTTCAAAGTATCAAGCCTGCTCTTTATGATATCGGTTGTTATAATGATAATCTTGCCCTTATGCTTTCCCTTGACTGCGACGAAATCATTCGTCATCATGAAGAAAGTCGATCGAACTTAAGTGATTCGATAAACCTTTCTGATTCTAATAATCGTATTAAGTTTGTTCCTCAAAAAGAAATTTCAAAAGAACAAAAGATGTATACAAATGTTCCACCACCGAGTGATGAAACGGAAAAGAATGTATCTTTAAAAAGGGGTTTTAAAAAGCAATCAATTTTTTTAGAAAAACAAATTTCGGATGAAAAACATAAATGGGATGAGAAAAATAAAAGTGTTCAGCAATTTGAGTTTATAAAACAAGGGGTTTTAAATTTGTACAAAGGTGTCGTTGATTATGAAAAAGTTTCTAGAGATACAGTTTGGAATATTAAACCTAACCCACAAGTAGAAGTCGTCATTCAACAATGTATTGTTCCAACCATCGATTATCTTTCAAATAATGTGGAAATGTTTTATAACGCTCTCACTGAGGAAATGATAACGGATTTAAGATATGTTAAATCTCTAAGATGAAGTTGATTTTCTTCAAACTAAACTAAAGACACAAGAACACCAACTTGCTTACGAAATTGATCGACTTTCAAAGGAATACTTTTATGCTGACCATATGAATGCTATACTTGGTGTGTATATCGATCTTGATTAATATTGTCATGTAGCATGTCTAGTGTTGGAAACGGACGAGAAATGTCAAAATCTTGAAGTTGATCTTTCTAAACAAATTCAGTCATATAACAATCTTTCGAAAAAAAATTTCCAACTTGAGAAACACTCTATTTTTCTTGAACTTGCTTTACAAAGAAGTGATAAATCTCATAATCATAAAAAGTGTCAAGAACTAGCAGCTTCTTTGGTTCGTCAATTAAATGAAAAAGGTTTCGAAATATATGATTTGAAAGTTTAGCTACAAGAAAGGGACATAACCATCAATGAGTTACAAAAACTCATTGAGAAAATGAAAGGAATGTCTGATTTGGGTAAACCATCCGCCGTTCGTCAACCGAATGCGGTTAAATGCCCTAAATCATCTATTTTGCGCAAACCCCACAGACTTTGCCTAAGCTAGGAACTGATAAGAGCACAAATGTGATAAAACTTGGAATGTGTAAGATGAACACTAGGTCCACACAAACTGGAACATTGCGGTTACCTCGGAATACAAGGAAACTAATCAACGTATGTCTTCTTCTACAAGAGTAACTCCCACTACTAGCATTAGTGGACCACAACTTAAGAGCACTAGAATTGAAGATAGAGTCATGCCTAACAATAGTAAACGGAAGAATATGGAAGTACAAGACCACCGTAGGAATTTTAAGTTTTCTATGAATAAAACGTCTGTAACTGCATGTAATTCCAGTTTGAATGTTAAGACATCGAATGTTGAATTTGTTTGTGTTAAATGTAGAAAATGTGTTCGTACTTTCAATCATGATGCTTGTGCTTTTAATCATAATGGCGTGAATGCTAGAACTAGGAAGCCTATTCTTGTTCCCACTAGTACTAGAAAACCCACAAGAACTTTGAACCAAACCACTACTCAACCACTTAAGAAACTAAGTGTGTTAGAAACCACTACTCTGCGTAAAAAAACATGTTAAAGAATCTTTATGAGAACATGAGTAGGACATGTAAACGGGGGTACTCAAGATTTACACCACCCAAATATAAATGGGTACCTAAGACAACCGCTATTCTAATTGGGTCTATGAATGTTAGCTTGCCTTTAGAATTTGTATCTAGGCCTACTAATATTTTGGAACCCACTTCTATCAAGGGCTCCCATTGGTCAAACTCTACATTGACTCCTAATTCTTATGTAGCTCGTCGAGATCATTCTCTTCATAATGGACTCTGGGTGCACCAAGCGCATGACGAGCAATCTCAAGCTTCTCAGTAACTTCGTGGAGAAATTTTGGGGTACAGTGCGGTTTAGAAATGATCAGTTTGCACCGATACTCGGATATGGAAATTTGGTTCACGGGAATATCACTATCAAACGGGTTTATTACGTCGACGGACTGAATCACAATTTATTCTCGGTTGGTCAATTTTGTGATGCGGATTTGGAAGTGGCTTTTCAGAAAACTACTTGCTATGTTAGAGAGTACGATGGGAATAACCTTCTTACAGGTTCTCGTGGTTCTGATCTCTACACAGTAACTCTTCAAGACACTTCTTCAACAAATCCAATTTTCTTAATGGCGAAAGTTGCATCATCTCAAGCATGGTTATGGCATCAACGATTGTCACACCTCAACTTTGACACCATCAACTTGCTCTCGAAGAATGATATTGTGATCGGTCTTCCTAAGTTAAAATTCGTCAAAGACAATCTTTGTTCTTTTTGTGAGTTGGGGAAAGCAAAGCGAAAGTCTTTCAAACCAAAGACTACCCCAAGCTCAAAAGGAGGATTGGAACTTCTACACATGGATTTATGCGGCCCCATGCGTATAGAGAGTATTAACGGGAAAAAGTATATTCTTGTGATTGTTGATGATTATTCTAGATACACATGTACTCTCTTCTTAAGGTCCAAAGATGGAACACCAGAGGTTTTAAAAACTTTCTCAAGATGATACAACGGAATCTTCAAGATCAAGTCTTGACCGTAAGAACGGATAGGGGCTGACTTTTTAAACAAGACTTTGCAATCTTACTTTCAAGAAGAAGGCATCGAACATCAAGCGTCTATTGCTCGAACTCCTGAACAAAACGACGTTGTCGAAAGACGGAACCGTACTTTCGTTGAGACAGCTCGAACAATGCTTTCTGCTTTAAAATTACAACTATTCTTCTGGGCTGAAGCAATTGCAACTGCCTGTTATACCCAAAATGGTTCACTCGTAATCCATAAGCATGAAAAAACACCATACCACATCATCAATGGCAGGAAACCTACTAGTAAATTCTTTCACGTATTTGGATCTTTATGTTACATTCTTAAAGGCGGTGAGAATCTCGACAAGATGAAAGAAAAAGGTGATGCATGTATTTTTGTGAGGTATGCTACATTGTTGAAAGGATAATGAGTTTACAACAAGAGAACAAGAATTATTGTTGAAACCATTCATGTGAACTTTGACGAATTGCCACAAATGGTACTTGAACAAAACAGGTCAAGTCCCGCACCTCAATGTCCAACAATGTCACCTACACAAAACAGTGTACGTCCCGTGCTAGAATTCAAGAAAATATTCCTACAATAGACTCGACGGATACAACACAAATGAATGAGTTGGCTGATTTATATGATCCAATGTTTGATGAATATTACTATGGAAACAATCAAGTTGTGTCAAAGCCTTCCGCTGTCAATACTGCTGATGCACCCGCACAAAGTCAATAAGACACAACTGCATCTACTACAGCAACCGTTGCTCAAGAGACAATTCCATTGGATACTCAACAAACTCAAGAAACCATCATACAACCAAATTCACCAACCTTCAATGCTGCAGGAGGAGACAACAATCAAGTAGTCGATGCACAGTCTGACGAAGAAGAATTTATCAATCCATTCGGTACACCGGTACGCGAAGTCGGAGAGCCTTCTACTCAACATATTGATCCGTAAAACATGCATACATTCTACCAAAGATATCCATCCACTCACCATTGGACACGTGATCATCCATTGGAACAAGTTATTAGAAATCCCTCACAACTGGTTCAAACACGTAGACAACTCGGAACTGATGTCGATGTTTGTATGTATGCACTCACCGTCCCTACTACAAAAAGCCCTTAGAGACCCCCCTAAAGAGACTGGTTAAGTGAAAACAAGTGTCTATGACTTAAAAAAGGTGAGAAGGGAATAAATAGAAACTTGTTTTCTTAAAAAAAAACAGTCCCTATAAGGTGAAATTTAAAGAGACTAGTTTTGTAGGCTGCAACCACTCCTTTTATACACTTAAAGACACTGGTTTTTACGTAACAACCCGTCTTTATGTGTTAATGTTAAGGACGCCGTTTTGTTGGGTCAAAAAGTTGATGTGGCAGAAACTCAAAAACGAAGAAAACATGAAGATTTTGTTTAAGCGTTGTCAAGAGCAATCCAAGTGTTGACAAGAGCAAATCGGAGGTTGATGGCTTAAGCATTGTCATGTACAATCCAAGCATTGTCATGTACAAACTACGCATTGATAGAAACGTAGACAAGAAGCCTTTGGAAGCTTCTATTTGGATATATATGCAGGATATATTCTGTATATAGTTATTTAAATAGAGGATTTACATGTTTATTTATTCTTATCTCTTGTAAATTTGAGAATAATAAAAAACAGAAAGTGTTAACCCTAATCCTTACACTATAAAAGGAACCAAGGGTTATTAGGTTTTTCATAACTCATATTCACAATGTAAACCTAAAAGCGTGTGTTGCACTAGACGTGGGATTCAATGTATACATGTCTAGTGGTTGTTGATTATTAATATAATTAGCAACCCAATTGTTTTAATTTATGTGTTTTTTGCATAAACACCTTGTTAATGTGTCATGTTCTAATTCCGCTTTGATTATCTAATCATATGAATATGATGCATTCCTTGTAGCTTAAAGATCTAGGAAACCAAGGTTTCCACAATTGGTATCAGAGCCTCGTGGCTCGTGATACTAGGACCAACAAGGTGTTCATGTATGGTGAAGAAAAGAAAAATCCGTCTAGGATTTTTTTGGACGTTTTTGTGTGCGCAGCAGTATTCAGAAGGCCATAACTTTTTATTGAACCGTTGAATCGTCACGAAATTTCTTGTGTGTGTTATATACACATATATCTAGACATCCACCGGAGGGATTGTCGAGATCTATCCACAAGAAAAAGTTATTAAGCGTCAAAGTCAGCAGTAGGATGAATGCAGTTTTTTGTGAACAACCATATTCAAAACACATTTTCTCCTTCGTTAACTATTGGATCTTCGTGATTTTTGAACTGTAGATTCTTGGCACTTGTGTCTAGAATCTCACCGAAGGGATTTTTGATCTGAGCTCTTATGAAGGTGTTATTTGGTGACGAAGTTGACTGTAGAAGCTGTTTTTCAAGTTTCTCAATCTAGGGTTTCTTCCAACAAACCCTATGTGAATTGATTGTTTTGCTGCTAATAATGATTACATTAGCTTTGGTGAGTTGATTTTCAAATCAATGATGAACCCTAGTGTAATCAATACCAAATTTGTTGTCATAATGTTCATAGATGCATGATTCGGTAGTGGCAGATCGATGAATGTTAATATGATGAATTCTTAACGGCAGATTGTGTAAAAGGAGGCAACAAGAAAAGGGTTTTGAATAAACTCTAGATCAATTTAGGAATCTGTGATATAATGAATTGAGTTTTAGGGTTTGGTATATAAAACCCTAATTTGGTTGATGTGTGATCTGTGGAGATCATATAGTTAATAACGTAAACATTTGCAAGGATGACAAACGTGAGTTACTGCATAAGAGATTGATGGTTCTCGTTTGTTTACTGCATGGGGTCCTAAGGAAAAGACGTATGATACATTAAACAAAAGGGTTGGTACGGTTTGGCTTGGTTGATTGCGCTTCATATGGGATGCGACAAAATAGGCTTGTCACGTGATATTTAAATGGACGGGAGTGACTTATTTGTTTTGAGAATATGTGAATGTTCACATGAGTAGTCAAGACATAAGTATATGATCGTATACGTACTGTTCATCCAGTGATATTGATATGTGGGCTTATGAAGGTGGTTTACTTATGGGCTAGATTAAGGATTATTGTCTAGCAATTGTCATAAGTTGAAGCCATTATCGAGAGTGTTTTGATCACAGAGGTGTCAGTGGTTGAATGCAACGCTGACAAGAGTAGACGATGACGTTTGTTACCTAGACGCTGACAAGAATAAGTCGAACGCTGACAGGATAGCGTTGACATGAGTTATCTGATAAATGTTAATCCAAACGCTGATAGGTATTGTCCGATATCGGACAATACATCTGATAGTGATCTTGGATAAGAGAGGATGTTGGATGACAAAAGAATGGCTGCTGTTGAGAAAATTGGTACGTTTTTAGCACACAAAAAGGAGGAATTTACACACGAAGGTACATGGAATCTCCTTTTTTGTTATAGAGTATCAAGTTGATATTTATGGCTCGGATATTTAAAAGGGATTAATGATTTTAATGTGAGTTAGCAACTATTCGTGGGAATTTGATGGATATTTTAAACTATGTAATCAGGATAGCCTTGCAAAAGAGTTATCCATATGTGTATCTTTTACATATGGTATGAAGATGTTATTTTATTAAATTCGTCATGAAGAAGTGTTGGCTTAAGGGGAAGAATTCTTATGGTAAGTTTGATGTTTGAAGTAGATTTTCGCGAGTTTGTGTTTTATCATATCTTTAAATCATGGATGGATACCATTGGTTTAAAGATAACTTGTTCGTGCTTTACATGGTTGGTGACGAAGACTTGTCATAACACTTGAAGGAGTTACATTATCGTGCTCAGTGTCTCACAAAGGATGAGAATATTGACATGGGATCGAGGTCTACTTATACTTGGTCAGATGAGTATAAGTTCTTTATCACGTGGATAGTACAAGACATGGAACATAGGTTTGAGTTACTCTACTTCTACATCAAGATTACTTTATTTATTTTTCTTCAAGATCATTACTTAGAGCTACATTTGGAGAATCTTCAAGATTGTATACATTGTTTACTTCCCTGTTGATGTGACAAAAAGGGGAAGACATACATGCTACATTTGAGGGGAAGCAATTTGAAGATGATGTACAACTTACAAGAGATACACAAAGAGTTTTGCCGACATCAACTAGGGGAAGATTGTTGGGTCAAAAAGTTGATGTGGTAGAAACTCAAAAACGAAGAAAACATGAAGATTTTGTCTAAGCGTTGTCAAGAGCAATCCAAGCGTTGACAAGAGCAAATCGGAGGTTGATGGCTTAAGCATTGTCATGTACAATCCAAGCATTGTCATGTACAAACTAAGCATTGATAGAAACGTAGACAAGAAACCTTTGGAAGCTTCTATTTGGATATATATGCAGGATATATTCTGTATATAGTTATTTAAATAGAAGATTTACATGTTTATCTATTCTTATCTCTTGTAAAACCCTAATCCTTACACTATAAAAGGAACCAAGGGTTATTAGGTTTTTCATAACTCATATTCACAATGTAAACCTAAAAGCGTGTGTTGCACTAGACGTGGGATTCAATGTGTACACGTCTAGTGGTTGTTGATTATTAATATAATTAGCAACCCAATTGTTTTAATTTATCTGTTTTGTGCCTAAACACCTTGTTAATGTGGCATGTTCTAATTCCGCTTTGATTATCTAATCATATGAATATGATGCATTCCTAGTAGCTTAAAGATCTAGGAAACCAAGGTTTCCACACGTTTTATATCAAAAAACTAGTGTTTTTAGACATTTAAAAACACTGGTTTTTTTTAACTACTAGTCTTTTTGATGTAAGTAAATTTTGTGCTTAATTTTTTTTAACTTACAATAAGGACTAAACGGTATATACTTGTTTTTATAACATATTACGTTTTTGGTCTTTATAAACTTTATGTGATTAAATTATAAGGACCATTAAATAAATAAAAAATTAAGAATCATAACTTGTGTAAAACTTATTTATAGGCACTTCCTGTTAATACTATTTAAAAACTAAATTTTTTTTTTGAATATTTTTCTATATTTTTTTCTGTTTTTTATGACTTTTTTTAATTTTTAAAATGAGAATGATCTTAGAAAATAAATAATAAAAAGAAAATTATGAAATTTAAACTATACAAAAGCGAATTTATTTTTCCTGCGTCCTAAATGACAAAACAAAATTTTGAAAAAAAGAATTACATTTTTTGACTTTTATATTCTTTTTATGAATTAAATACGATTTTAAACTAAAAAATGCTTAAAAAATACTAAATGATTTTTATAAAATATTAAAAAATTACAGAGAAAGCTAAACATTGTTTAAACCCTAAGAAAAATATAAGGTGAGAAAAATAAGTTAATATAATTGATGAAATTAGTTGTTTTAGTTGATAAGCTAAAATGAGAAAAAAGGGGTTAAATATAAAACATTGTAAAACATAACTTCAAAAACATTGTAGCTCAGTTAGTTGAGGCGTGGTGAGTTCAAACAAGGGGTCAGGTGTTCGAGTCTCACTAATCCCCTTTTTACACAGTTATTAAAAACCAAAAAAAATACCAAACAAACATAGCAATACACTCTTTAACCATCTGCACCAAGTGTTCTTTTTGGTTTACCGTTACAAAAGCTTTTACTTGTACTCTTTTAACTTTGTTTGCTTAAAAGCTTATTTTATGCTTATTTCGAGCTTATTTGAGCATATCTTTTCAACTTAATATTTTTAATAATTTTCTAACAGCGTTTTTGATTTTCTGTAGTTTTTTAGGATTTATGAAAAATCATTTAATATTTTTAAATCATTTACTTAGTTTTAATCTTAATTAATTCATAAAAAAATATTTAATACTCAAACAAATATAATTATGTTTTTCTGAAATTTTCTTTTGTCGTTTATAATGTAGGAAAATTTAAAATGGCATTTTTAGGCTTTAAATTCAATAAATTATTTAAATGTCACATTTTTTTACGTTCGTTATTATTTTCGTGTGCTTTTGTTATTTCGATTTTTTAGCCCATTTTAATTTGTTTTTAAATTAGTTTTTGTTATTTTTTTAAGTTTAATAAAGTTTATTTTTAGATAAGTTAACAAAATTTTTTAATTTTTCGTTGGGTCGCGTTTTTACGTTCGTACGTTTAAGCGTTTTCGACCGTTTTTTAGCGTAAATCGTCTCCTTTTTCTTTCCTTTTCGTCTTTCCAAAAACGTAATCACTCGATTAAATACATCTATATATTTTGGCTAAACACCATACCTCCATTTTTAACTCGATTAACATTTATCTGACTTTCTCGCAGATGTATAAATAAAGGTATAAAAGCCTTTTTATATATTATTCTTATATAAAAGCACCTATATAAGCCACACATTTTTAACTTGTCAAACCTTTCTTATATAAGATTATAAGCCAATTTATAACCATACCGAATAACCTATATCAGTAAACCCTTAATAGTTGACCATACTCCATAGCGCTCGACCTATAACCATAAAACATATAACTTAACCCGTAACCGTAACCAATAATCTATATCCCTTAACCTCCGTAATACTTAACCATAACCAATAAATCTTAACCCGTAGTTAAAACCAATATCCTATATATGTTAACATGTAATAGTTGACTATAACCCATATATAACCCTAAACCCATAACCCTTATCCGATAACGATAGAACCTCGACTAATCCGTTGAACATCTCATGTATAATGATAACATCTCGACTCATGCGTTAAAAATATCATGTATCAAGATATCACATCAACTCCTTCATTGAAGATCCCATGTATAACCATAGCATCTTGAGTCATCCGGTTGAACATCTCATGTGTAATGATAAGTCCTAAGATATTTTATAAGTCCTAAGATATTTTAGAAGTGTCTACAAGTATGTGCATCACCTCCTTGCTTGCTACACATCACCATTCTCATCCATATCTTGTTATGATCCATTTCTAGCCACAAGTAATGATCAGATCAAAGCTAGGACCTAGCTGTGTTACGTGTTTCAAGGCCTTTATTGGAGCCTAAGGGTTCAAATTGCTATAAATAGGGCCGAATACTTCACAATAGAACTTGCACCTCGTTTCCTTATTACCTCCTACCCATTCTCCATATTCACCTCTATATACGTCCTAGGACATGTCCCAAGACAAGAAACCATGTCTAGAAGGTAGCCATTGAATCTCTTGAAGCTATGATAGCAAGTAGTGTTCATAAGAAGCCATTAGGAGCCATTTTGGAGCATCCTAGGTAATTTCTATGTTAGATATGCTTTTATCTTGTTATAATGATTTCTTATACTTGTTATAATGCTAAAATTATGTTAGAAAGATAATATAAAAGAAACGAAGTAATTTCATCAAATTAAATGAGAGTTATAAGTTAAAGATGTCTTAAAACCATAGTTATGTAATTTACATGAAATAATAAGCAAAAACCTAGTTCAAAGGCTATTATTCTAAAGAAATGTTTTTATTATGATTATAAACATGTTTTGAAACTTTGTTTTAAAATTCTAGATCATTTGGTCCATTTTTAAGGTTGTTATGTGATTTTTACATGTATAGGGACTAAAACTGTCATTTTTGAAACTATTTAACATTTTGGGCCAAAAGTGTCACTTTATGAAAGTTAAAGGTATAATAATAAATGTTGGAAAGTTTGAGACCCTAAGGTTAAATATTGATGGTTTAAATTGTAAATAATAAAACTATACACTTAAGGGGTTAAAACTATAAATATGCTAAACTTATGAAATTAAGTGTTAAAAGGGTAATTATTCTTAAATTATAAACTTAAAGGATCATTTTAGTAACTTATAAAAGTATATGAATGAAAACTATATGATAAAACATTTTTTCTAAATTATTATAAAATATAAGGACTATGTTTGCCAATTATGAAACTAAAGCATAAAAGATATAAATATATACCAGCTTTTGAAGAAATTTCTAAATAATATATTACTATGTATCATGTTAGTAGGGAGCTTTGTACAAAGATTTTCCATCTCGATATTACGTTCTGACTGAGTGGTTGGGTTTACGATTTAAAGTGCCCTCGCTCCTCAAAAGTTTATAGAATGGCTTCTAAGTATAATGGCCCGAACAATGATGAAATATTATCACAATTATAAAGAAAACATAAATAAATAACAAGAATTTGAACTCCAAAAATCAAAGACTTAATACTATACCAAATATGTTAAAACAGGTGGGTGTAAGATCAAGTTCTTTGTTTGTTTGCTCTAGTTATTTTGTGTGATATAAGCCTGACAAGACTTACTGGACCTAAGGTGAGTTCATAGCCTCACTAGTGCTGATTTTTAAATAATTTGAAAACCCATGAGGGGGAATATGTGCTAAAAATAGAATGCAAGTGTTTTTAGTATGCTTCTCAGAAGTAATTATTTACACTATGTTTACTGCTGCCTTGAAAGTCCCTTTTTAATTATGAATTGTTAACCATTTTCCCGGAAATGAGCGCTAATATTGTAAATAGTACTATTTGGGGACTGACATCCCCTGTCTGGGCAAGTCGCACTTGCTTGCAACTCAGTGGTCAAACATGCATACTTTATTTTGCTAATAAGGATAGTTTGGAAGACTTCCTCATAAGGGCAATTGTGGATTTTGTTATGTCTAGTCGCGGTATCATAAGCTTAGTGCATTGATTAATTGATTTTACGAACGAATAATAACGTAGATCAAAAAAAATAATCTTGTATTCAAAATGATTTTAAACTATGAAATCACTCAACCTATATGTTGACTTTAAGCATATATTTCAGGTTTTAATAATTGATATTATGGAGCTGCAGAATCATGACATGGAGAGATAAAGACTTGGGAGTTTTTGTCACTCAAACCTATTTTCTAGATCTTGGGAACCTGTGATTGTACAAAGTATGTACAAGTTGTTTTATTAAAAATCTCTGATTTTGAATGATAAATTATAAAAGTTTAATAAATATTATTTAAACACTCTTTTGAGTTGTTTTTTTATTACTGTGCTTTCGTATCATGAAGTAATACCCCAAAAATATTATTCCGTTGTGCCAAGGTAAAAATGGGGGTGTTACAGAGTGGCATCAGAGCTATAGTTATAGAGAACAAGAAATTAAAATTCTTAACTATAACTGATTTTGTTAAATAATTTCCAAGTGAAAATCTCCGCATCAAAACCATGCTGCTACAAAAATTGTAAGTAATAATTTTAAGTTGTGATTTTCTTTAAATAAAAATAATATGTGATAGTATGTGTAAGGAATATACTAAATACTAATATAAATAATTTATTTTATCGAAGTCCTCAGAAATATTCATATTTTCATCCCATCGTCATATCAGATTTTGATCTAGAAAATATTTACGTTATGGATTTACCTAAACCTTTAGTACTAGCCCTTTCTAGTAATAATTACCCTAATCATTTATCTCCAAAAAATAATCCTCAACCAAATAATATACCTATTCTGCAATATCAAACTTCTTCATCCCAAGCATCCAACAATATCTCAAATACCCACGATACATTGGTAGGACAAATGGAAAATATGATCAACTATTTTAGTGAAGTGCCTCCTAAACGTATTGAAGACCTGGAATATGAAATTGAAGGATTTAAGTATGGAAAGACGATAATCCAAGAGGAAATGGAAACTATGGAAAAGGATTTGATATAAGTAAGCAATGAGAATTTTGGGTTACGAGATAAGCAGATATTGCATGATGAGGAAATTACGTTATCCCGAGTAAGAATGGCAACAATGGAGAAGCTTATTGAAGATATTCAAGTACGACATCAAGACATTATTAAAGGACTCTTAGCCATAATCAAAGATCTCAAGAAAAAGGAGTAAACCGGCTCAAAAATATTTCAGCTTCCCTAAAAGTCTTGTAAATATTTTAGCTTTTGGTTTTTACTTTTATGTAACAAAAAAGCTTGCTTATCAGCAAAGTGAATTGTTAATAAATAAAAGACTCTTTTTCCTTCCTTTATTTGCATATCATTCTATAAAAGATAAATACTTGACAAAGTATAAGTCTTTAAAAGAATCATAACAAAAGAGAAAAATATTATCTTAAACTAAAAAGGACTTCTCAAGTCTATTTGGTTAAAAGAAAGTATTGATCTAAATAAAGGATAAATAAACTTAGGAATCTTAAGACAAGTTAATAGTTATGTAACCCTATAAGCTTTACTTCTAAAATCTTGTAGGAAGAATCTCTAAATTTTTGAAAAATAAATATGCTCGTAAAGCGTTATATGTATACACATATAGCAAATGCTTAAGGACAAGTATATCTAAGCTTCAAAAAAATTTGTCTTCTAAATTAAGAATGACACATTTAAGGACATCGATATCTTCTACCTTAACTCCCGAAGGACTTCAACAAATAATTAATGATGGAATCGCTGCAGCTATGAAAATACCGACTTTTAAGATAGTAAAAGATACTACTGCAACAGAAAATTATATAACTAGTCAGTTATATATATTTCAAGGAACCGAAGATGTTATTAGTAT
This sequence comes from Glebionis coronaria, assembly GCA_025667525.1. NCBI lineage: Eukaryota > Viridiplantae > Streptophyta > Magnoliopsida > Asterales > Asteraceae > Glebionis > Glebionis coronaria. The sequence continues at coordinate 209,332,779 of CM046882.1, read as the reverse complement.
ATAATATTTGTCTTATTAAATTCGTTTTTCTTGACTCAATACGAATTGATTAATCGAAAGAAATCAAGTTAACTAATTGTTTTTGGTGTTTGAGTTATAAATTTTTTGTAATCTAGGTCTAATTAGCACAAAGCAATCAAAAATGTAAAAATAATATCTCTACGTAACTGTACTAAGCTAAAACAACTTGCAATTACCACAAACACAAAACATGAGGTACAAGTAAATCAAGAAAGTAACAAACTCAACAAACTTTCTAACAAAAATAACAAAAACGAAACTACTCAATAAAATTAACAAATTTAACTAATTAACTAACAAGAAAAATGTAACTAATTTTCTAACAAAATTGCAACTACTTTTTTTTGTCAAAATCTAACTAACTTTTTTATAAAATTGTAACTAATTTTTAGCAACTAATTTTTTATAAAAGTAAAAATTCCAAACATAACAAAGTCTAAATCTTATAAAAGTAAAAATGTATTTTTAACAAAATCAAAGTAATGAAAATAATTCTTTCAATCAAGTTACAGATTTTGTTTTGTAGTTACTATTTTTCTAGCCCAACAAATTTCGACCCAAAATTTTAGCAATATCCAACAATTTACCTATTAACTAATGATAGTTGTGATTTTACGTCTTTTAGGAAAAAGAACGTAATTAGGGTAAGTGTTAACAAGTGGTTTAGGAAAACCACAAGTAAATGACCCAAAGTGGGGATCGTTCTCAAGGAGGCTAGTGTGTTTTGTAAAGAGATGATTAAGTGTTTGTGATTATATTGATGAGAAAAGAAAAATAGAAAAGGGAATAGAAAAGGATGACGGTTACGATTATGAATTACACTAAGACGAAGAGTCGTGCACGTAAACCCTTAAAAAGTGACTAAATTTAAAAATTAACCTAAAAATTCCTAGAAAATTGCAATAAATCCTAAAAAATGTAATTAGAGTTAAGAAAAATTAAAAATCACTCAATCCTTTTATTTAATTAAATATTAATTTTTTAATGCTAATTAAAGACCAAAAATCTATTTAATTAACAAAAAGCCCAAAATGAGATTTTTTAACTTGTAAACCTCTAAAATGACTTAACTAAATTAATAACTATTTTTGAAAATTTTAAAATTAATTAAAACTATCTAAAAATGATTAAAAACTATAAAATATTAAAATAATTCTAAACATTAACTGAGTGACACTAAAATTAATCTAAAAACTTTAAAATTCCTAACTTAATGTAGTTGAACTAGGAAAAATGAAAAACTTGCAAAAATCTAAAATTTAGTTTTTAATAATAAAATAATATTAAAAATCCAAATTTATAAAAAATTCTAAAAAGTTGCAAACTACTTTATTTTAACCTAAATAACATAGAAATGAACTTGAAATTACTAAAATACCCCTAATGGGCCTTAAACGGGGCAAAAAACCCAAACAGTCCACTTAATGGGCTTAATTTAGGCCCAATAAGCAAAAGTGATCCAATTAAGCCCAAAAATTCCTACTTGACTCAAAATATGATTTTAAGCACAAAACTCTAAAGGCCCAAAAGCTGAAAATATGCTTATCATAGCTTAATAGTCAACAGCTTATTCTTAATGGGCTCTTTGGCCCATTAAGCCATAAGCTAATGCTATAAGCTCTAAATTGAAACACAAGCTTATTTTGGGATACTTAAGAGATCTGTGAAAACAAATTTTTAAAAATCCCAAGAAATAAGCCTTAAATAAGCAAAAGCTCTATTCAGAAAATGACAAAATAGTCGTTTTTGAGTTCTAGGCTACCTCAAGTGCTGATTCAAGTTGCAAAAGGTTTTAAATGACTTAATTAAGCAAAATAATAAAAAAAATTTCCAATAAGCACACTGAATAAGTTGCAATAAGCAAATAAGCACTTATGTAAAAGTCAAACTGTTTGGTTTTCTAGTCAAACTTCAAAGTCAAACCCTAATATGCTCTAGATTACTTCAATGGGTCAAATAAGTAAGATTGATCACAAAAATAAGTTGTTGCAAGTCCCAATAAGCTAGAATAGCTTATGAATAAGCTGATGACCAAATAACACTAGCAGTGGCTAGTTTCAGGGGAAAGGAGTTCCCACTGATTGACTAATTTGACTTTTTGTCTTATGTGACTTTTTGTTGGATTCAAGTTAAGCAAAGGCACCCAAGTAATCAGTGGATCACAAGGAGTCAATAAAAACAATAATATCACAATTCCACCAAGCCAATTAGCACATATTAATCAAAAGATCACAAGACATGCACGAGACATGAACAATAAGCAGATTTCAACAAATAAGCAATTTTAACAAGAATAAGCCACCCAAATTGAACAAAATGCACACAACAGCCTAGATTAATTCAAATGAACATAAATAAATAGGTTTCATGCAAAGATTCAAGGTTTAGACAAATATTCAAGCCAAAAATTGTTACTTATGAACAATGAACAAGCAGATTTGGTACTTTGCTGATATACTTGACCACAAATCCAATTTCAAACCCTCAAATCTTCTAAACAGGTTATATAAAATTTGTTTAATCTCTTTTTATCCCTAAGCATGCATACAATCTATGTGTTACCAAGATCTTAGGTCAAAACAGGCAAAAATCAACAAGTTATAGCACAATCAAGATTTTTATTTTCAAAAGCCAAAAACTTGCAATCAATATCATACAACCAAGTATTTATCAGATACCAACAATAAACAACACTTATCAATAACTCAAATCCAATTTGTAAGCTTAAACAGGTTAACCCAAACACCCCTTAACTTTTTCAATCCAAGATTTAACAAAGAAAGTGTGTGATTCAATGTTACCCAAGCCCAATCTAACACAATAACATCAATATTATGAAATATCAAGAAATTTTAAGGCACAAAAACAACAAGTATAACAACAGAACACAAATTCACCAAAAATCAAGACTTTTATCAGATTTTGGGTAAAAGGACTCAAACCTCATGAATGTACATCCACACTCACGAATATTTGAGCTTATGTGCCTAGCAAAACAAGGCACAAGTTTCCACAATCAAAACTGATAAGAACAACAAGGTGAGTAGCAGTTTAAATCAAAACAGAAACATGAAAAATCTTGATTAATGCAACCTTTGTACCCACTCCTTGATTATCCCCAAAGCACAAGCTCCCAATACCTTGATAATCTTCTTATCATGGTATTTAGATCACTTGTAATCCAAAAATTCCAAGGATGTACCAAAGACTTAGCAAAATATCAAGTTTTTAGAAAACTTGGCAATTTCTTGCACAAGGTTTAAAAATCAGGTTTTAAGATTCAAACAACACAAACATATAACAACAACAAGCAAGGTATTAAGTTGGCACTTGGATTTCTTCAAACATTTAAACACATTTTTCTTAAGATTGAAAAGGGATTTACAGAACTTTGAACAAGGGAAAACCAAGAGCAAAAGCTAAATGAAGGACCCTAATGCCTTTACATAGGCTACATGAGTTCTATGAAAGCTTTAAAAAACGTAAACCCTAAGTGGTAGAAGCCCAAAAATACCCTTGCAGATTTTTGAATTCTCTTGAACATGTGATGTTTTCTTGGCAGCTTGTGGACTTGTGAGCTGTTGGAATTTGATCTAAGGCTCACAATGATCTTACGTTTGAAGCAAGAATGTGAGGCGTTGGATGGCTGTCACTGTTTTGGCTTCTTCCTAAAAGTTGTATAGCAGGGTTTATCATGTGAGTTGTGAGATGATGTGGCATAGGGTTTATGAGTTGGGATGTGTTTAGGGATAGGTTAATCATAAATCTGGAGAGAATTAGGGTTTAATTCAAAGGATTAAACAAACCCCTAATTCGTGTTCTTGGTGAATAGTTAAGTGTTTAATCCAGATTATGTTTTGAAAAGTTGTAAAGCGCCTTTTTCAAACTTAATAAATTAAGTTTGTTAATCCGGTTATGAGTGGGATTTGAGGTGGCAAAATGGTGGGTTTTCATTGGTTGTGAGGGTGAGTGAGGCACGTGTCCTTCTCTGATTAGTCTAGGTAAGTTTCATGTCTGCCAGTTTTAACCCTCCTTCTTTCTTCTTCTCTTCATTCTAGTTTTAAATATGACAAACTGGATATCCTTTGTATTTCAAGTTTCAATTTTCACATTTTGGCCCCAAAAAGTTTGCAAAGGGAATTTCAGGGGTATTTCTTGCCAATTCATGATTCTTGAAGGGCTGTTTTGGAATTTTCTTAAAACTTTATGGTCTTGACTTGTTTTGTTGACTTATTGGAGGACTAATATTGACAAGTATTCATTTTTGAGGGACCATTCTTGCCAATTATTCAAAGTGGAGGGCCCTTTTTTGTAAATTTGACAAACTTTAAGGACCAAACTTGTAATTATGAATAAACAAGGGTTTAAAGTGTCAATTCTTCAATATTGGAGGACCCTTCTTGTATAATCTTATAATCTTCAAGGGTTATCCTTGGAAAATCACCATTAGGGCTTGGTTCATTGTGCGGCTTCATTTCCCGTGTTCGTTTTTGCTTGTTTCTTGTGATATTTTGTCATTTTCTCAATATCCGTACCTAAAATACACATGTATCAAACAAAAGCATATATTTGGCATATTTCATGATATTTAATGCATTTTAAGCCCATTTTGGACGATGAGACTATGTATAAAAGCAGTCTCATCACTCCCCCATACTAAACCATTGTCGCGCCCTCACGCAATGCTAGAATAAAGTATCGTAGCATCTCCAAAAATCATTTTTATGCACTTTTATTGAAAGATAAACTTGATACACTACTACTATTAATACTACTTGCGTTTTAGACATAATGTATGATTTTTATCGCAAAATGGGACGTTTAGGTTCATAGAACAAGAACACGTGAACGCTTCGTTAGAAATAAGTTTGTCGTCCTCGATTTTCACCCCAATTCCATGCTAAGCGTGCAACGAGATCATTTTCATTATAAGTTAGTAATGCTAACACTACTCATATGCCCTAATCACGTACTTATCCTCCCATTTTCCTAAGTGGTATCTCTTATATTTTATTTTTGTCTTGAATGTTCACGAGGATACATTTTTTACTTATGCGATGATAGAGATTTAGGTCTAAAAATAGAGTCATAGCAGTGTAACCAAGACCATCGAATTAATAACCCCCTAATAGACAACGATGTCAAAAAATTAAGTCAACAAGAAGGATCGATAAACACGGTTTTATAACGGTTTTGAACATGAGACTTATTACCAAGACTTTTATACGCCCCCTAACGGATGGGCCTTATTATCATAGATTTACCTCCATCTTTTATTCATCTTCGCCATGAAGCTTTTATTATAACTTCGGTCTTGCCTTGCCTTTTATTTAACCTCGCCATGAGGTGTTTATTATGGCCAAAGACGTATATCCTCACGCTAAAGGCGAATTTTGGTTCTTTAAAGCTTCGAAGATTAAGGCTTGATTCAGTTTCAATTTCGCATAGATTTTTCGGCCTTGTGAGCTTCAAATTGTTTGCTTGATTTAGGTGAGCACTTGAAATCTTATTATTAGGTGAAGCTTTCGATTATTCGGGTTGCCAATACTTCAAAACCGTGACGCTGGTGATACCTTAATGTCTTCCCAATTTAATTACATGGAAGCTACTAGTAAAGACTAGAAACCAACAATTAAGACTAAACCACTAAGTCAATACTTATTAAGCAAAATATATTTACAAGCAAAGGGAGAATAAGCAAACAACGAGAACACATGAGTTTTTGAAAGAATACGAGTACTCTACGTTTAGCATAGTAACTTATAATTAACTCTATCATCTCTCGTCCTCATTTAAGAGACTTAGCCTAATATAAAGTTAAGGAATCGAAGCTAAGTGCTCAACGGTCGAGTCAAAAATTACTCTTATTCTTGCCATCAGAAAATCTACATTCGTGTCTTCAAACACTTATAAAACATGAGAAAAATTTTAAATTTGGCCATTTTTAGCCTTATTTTGCAACAAAACGTTAAACAAAAAGCTAAACTTTGGAAAGCGTGAAGTTTTGGCAAGGCAAGTATCTATTCACCCCCATACTAAAGGTAAACATTGTCCTCATTGTTTCAAGTCTGAGGGTTGGAAACCCCCATACCAGAGACGTAGTCGAATGTATAATCTTGGAAAGGGTGTAACCGTTAAATTTAAAGCCGTTTATGAAGTGTGCTATAAACCTAAGGTTAGAACATCAAAGGATATATCATGGATATTGAGAAACTCTTCAAAGCAAACGATCGAGTGCTCCCATAAAACGAACACGAGAGGCTCCAATCGCGAAGATCATGATCATCTAATAACCACATATCACAAACAACCATGAAACAAAGGTTGGAAGGGCACAAATCCCCTCACATTACTACATTAGAAAGTGATAATATGTAGATAGGATAAGCATGGGACTCCCCCACGAGGCACTTCGTTTTTGATTACCGAGTCTTGAGCTCGACTCGATCCCCTCAATACTAATTATCATTGGGGAAGGTAATTTGGTCGAGGTAGTTCAAGGATGGAACTTCCCCTCCAAAGTAGTGCTTCAACCTATGTCCATTCACCTAGAAATTGGGGCCATAATTTTGAGCTAGCTCGAGGGTCCCATAAGGAAAAACTTGGGTCACGGTGAATGGACCCGACCAACGGGATTTCAACTTGCCAGAAAAGATTTTCAAACGTGAGTTAAAAAGCAACACTTGATCTCCAATGTTAAAAACCCGGTTTTTAATTTTTGAGTCATGAAACTTTTTAGTTTTTTCTTTGTAAGTCAATGAATTTTCATAAGCAATGTCTCTCAATTCATCCAATTCATTCAATTGCATTTTCTGGTGTTTCCCGCGATCTCAATATCATCATTACAATGCTTAAGGGCCCAATAAGCTTTGTGTTCGAGTTCAATTGGAAAGTGACAATTCTTCCCATACACAAGCTTATAAGGAGTGCACCCGATGGGTGTCTTATGAGCGGTCCGAAAGGCCCATAAAGCATCGTCTAGCTTATCCGACCAAGATTGTCGGTTTTCCCCAATTGATCTCTCCAAGATCCTCTTCAACGCTCGGTTAGAAACCTCGACTTGCCCACTCGTTTGTGGGTGATAAGCCGTAGAAAGCCGATGTGTAACCCCATATTTCCTTAGGACCCTTTCGAATTGGTCGTTACAAAAATGGGTTCCACAATCGCTTATGATCGCACGAGGGGTTCCAAACTGAGAAAACAAGCTTTTCAAAAACTTGACTACCACACGAGCATTGTTCGTGGGGAAAGCCTTAGCTTCCACCCACTTGGATAGGTAGTCAACGGCGACAAGGATATACTTAATACCACGAGATGATGGGAACGACCCCATAAAGTCAATTCCCCAAACGTCAAAGATCTCACATACTTGGATGATGTTTTGTGGCATTTCATCGTTTTGTGAGGCTTTTCCTTGTCGTTGGCATGAGTCACATGACTTCACAAGTGCATGTGCATATCGGTAAATAATAGGCCAAAAGAAACCGGCATCAAAGACCTTATTATCTATGAGATTAGCACCGTGGTGACCACCTGTGGGTCCCTCGTGACAATCTCTAAGGATATTAGAAGCTTCGGTACCAAAGGGTCGTTCCAAAAATAGAACTTGATGTCACGAAAGAATTTTCGTTTTTGTTGAGTCGTCATACCCTTAATGATGAAGTTCCCCGCATGGTAATTTGCGATGTCCGCAAACCATGGGGTAGACGAATCAAGCTTAGATTTCACTACACCAAGTGTATCGAGAGGAAATGTTTCAGTGATTTACTTTGGCTCGTAAACACTTTGGTGAGGATCTTCCAAACGAGAAAGATGATCGGCCGTTAGATTCTCGGCTCCTTTTTTTTTAAGGATTTCGATATCAAATTCTTGTAGGAGGAGAATCCAACGAAGTAATATCGGCTTTGCATCTTGTTTAGCCATGAGATACTTAATAGCTGAGTGATCCGTATACAATATGCATCGAGTCAAGACGAGGTAAGGTCGTAATTTCTCAAAAGCATACACCACGGCAAGAAATTCCTTTTCCGTTGTAGTATACTTAAGTTGAGCCTCGGTCATCGTCATGCTAGTATAGTGAATAGGCAAGAAGTGTTTTTCATGACGTTGCCCCAAAACGGCCCCAATAGCGTAGTCACTAGCATCACGCATGAGCTCAAAGGGGAGGATCCAAGGAGATGTGTGATAGGTCGAGAAATCTTTGAAAAATCCTTGATGAATCGACGATAAAAGCCCGCGTGGCCTAGGAAACTCCTAACTCCCTTAACGGTTTTGGGATGAGGTAATTTGGCGATGACGTCTACCTTAGCTTTATCGACCTCAATCCCCGCTTTCGAAACCTTGTGCCCTAACACGATTCCTTCCTTAACCATAAAATGACACTTTTCCCAATTAAGCACAAAGTTGGTTTCCTCACAACGTTTCAATATTCTCTCAATATTCGACAAGAACGAAGTGAACGAACAACCAAACACAGAAAAATCATCCATAAAGACTTCCATCGTCTTCTCGATCATATCATGAAAAATAGCCATCATGCACCTTTGAAAGGTTCCCGGTGCATTGCAGTCCGAATGGCATTCTACGATAAGCAAACGTTCCATATGGACACGTAAACGTAGTTTTTTCTTGATCACGAGGATCGATGGGGATTTGGAAGTAACCGGAAAAACCATATAAAAAGAAATATAAATCGTTTCCCGCAAGACGCTCCAACATTTGGTCCATGAAGGGCAAGGGAAAATGGTCTTTACGAGTGGTGTCATTCAACTTACGATAGTCGATGCACACCCTCCAACTGGTCACGAGTCGAGTTGGAATTAACTCGTTGGCATCGTTTGGCACAACGGTCATTCCTCCCTTCTTAGGGACACAATGAATAGGACTCACCCAAGGGATATCGGATATAGGGTAAATCATTCCGCGTCAAGGTGTTTTAAGACTTCCTTTTTGATGACGTCGTGAATGTTGGGGTTCACCCTCCTTTGACATTGGATTGCGGGTTTGTAGTCCTCCTTCATTAAGATTTTGTGGGTACAAAATTTGGGATCGATCCCCTTAATGTTGGATAATTTCACGTAATTGCCCCTTTGTGATCATTTAGAACATCGACAAGTGCAGTTTTTTCATCTTTCGAAAGATCTTCCGCAATAATAACCGGCAACTGGTCGTCCTCCTCCAAAAATACATATTCAAGATGAGGAGGTAAATCTTTCAACTTGAGGATTGGTGGTTCCTCAGTTGAAGATTTGGGCTCGATACTCATAACCTCCTCGGGTGGAGGAAATGGGAAATCGTTAAGAAAATCTTTGATAATCGAGAAGTCCTCATCGTTGTCGAGGTCTTCGTCACAAGTACGTGGAACATCAAATTCTTCCAACGTAAAACCACCACCTTCAAATGGAGTGAAGGATGGTGTCGAATTATCAAGAATGGGATCAAGCATAGTGGGATTGCCACTATTTTCATCGTCACCAGACCCTAAAACTTCTTGTGAAAATTCCTCGCAAAAAACGTCGATCATATCAACGAGGTTTATGGTCGCGACGGAATAAACATGAGAAATTGGAGAATTTTGAGTTGCGTTTATAACAAGTTCCTCGTCGTTGAAACGTAAGGTGATCTTTCTAGCATGCACATCAATCAACGCCATAGACGTATCTTAAAAGGAACGACCTAAAATAAGAGGAACTTGAGGATCCGTAGGAATATCGACAACGATAAAGTCTACCGGATAATAGAACTTTCCCACTTTCACAAAAACGTCTTTGGCCAATCCACATGCGGGAATCGTGGAATGATCGGACAATTCGATAGTGTAGATACTAGAAGGAGGGGGGGGGAGGGGGGTTGAATAGTTTTTCTTCAATTAGTCACCTAATTTAAATTACTTTGAATTAAGTGTGTATCAAAACTATCTTTTACTTGAAGCTAAGTTGCATAATGATTAGGTTCAATTCAAATGCATTAGCAATGGTAATAGGTAAGTATAATGATAATGAAATAAGTAAAGAGTAAGGAAAGAGGCAACCTAGTGACAAGACACCAAGATTTATAGTGGTTCGACAACGAGGCCCTATCCTCGTTTCTACTCCACTCCTCGAGTACACCTACTCGAGATTTCCACTATATCCACAAGCTCCCTTCTTGGCGGAGAAAGCCTTACATCGTCGCATACATTATTTTTCGACACTAAGCTAAATGTCGAGACCTAATCATTAGCTAGGACCAATCTACACAACGTTGCCTACTTCACAATTTAACGACACAAGGCTAGATATCGAGTTCTAATCTCAAGGCAGAACCAATCTTCACGATGTTGCCTACTTCACCATTTAACGACACAAGGATAGATGTCTAGTTCTAATCCAAAGCTAGAACCAATCTTCACGACTCTTCACTTTGAAGCTAAGTGAGAACTTCACACAACACAACTACTAATCACTTTCAAGTTTAGTGAGAACTCACAAGACACAACCACATCACTTTCTAGTTTAGTGAGAACTACTACACAAATCTATTACAACTCAACTAGACATACCCAAGTACACACATGTAGCTTGGATCTACACAACACAAATCCAAGCAACACATATGCAATGGATGTACACAACAAATCCAAGTATTTACAAATAGCTTGGATGAACACAACTAGTCCAAGTATTTCATAAATACAAATGGATTAACAAAAATAAAAAGGTTAACAAGATGAACATGACTAATTCATGGATTCATCTTTATCACAACACTAGTGAATGAGTGATCTTCTCATTGGACAAGGTAAAGGAGAGGATCAAGAGGATAATCATAAGTAAACATCCTTAACACTTTAAGTGATCATTTACTAATGATTATGCTATAGAAAAGAGAAAGGGGTTGAGAAAAACGTCCAAGAGGCTTGTTAGAAAATGAGATTTGACCACTATTTATAGAAGACAAAGTCCAACGGCTAGCTGGGCGCGGATCCTTATCTAGCCGGCGGTACCTTATCGATAAGAAACCGCCTAGCTATTTAAGGTACCGCCCAGTAGAGTCCGCTCCCTTTTTTGTCTTTTATTGGGATAGGAATATCTGAGGTTTTTTTAAACATTAAAAGGATATTCTTATGGCATATGGAATATGCCATTTTAAAATTTACATTTTCCATTTTAATAAAACATTTTCTTAAAAAGAAAGTTTATTAAAAAAATCGTTTGTCATATTAACAAAAGTGAGTTTTAAGGATAATCACTTTGATGATCACTAAGTATGATTAAGAAAAGTTAGTGATATGATTATTACCTTGATGATAGTGTTAGTTAAATAATTCGTTTTGTGTTTTACACTAAATGTGTTGTATAGTTTGTTGTGATCAAAACTAAGAAAGATTAGTTAACACTAATAATGTTTTTAGGCATCACTTGCATTAAGAATCTCCCCCTTTTTTATTACGACAAACTATAAACTCATTTACTTAGAAACACAAAATATCGAATTATTAACGAGTTTATCACTATCATTTCTCCCCCTTTGTCGTATCAAAAAGGTAACCATAAGTCTTTGAAGATATCCGGACTTTGCTAGTAGCTCCCCCTGGGTGGTTGCTCCCCATTGCTTGGGGCACCAAGTGTATGAGCTAAGGTGACATGCTACACAAAGGTTAGTAGAAAGGAAAGAAACACCAATGTATATACGATCACTACCTACTAAGTAACTTGAGAGGGAGAAGGAGAAGAAATCTCAAATTAGAAGCAAGTATTTGCTAAGTATGTCCAAAAAGGTAAATGACAAAATCAAGGTTCAATTGGTGGAATGGAGGTAGAAAGGAAACATCCAACCAATGAAGATGATAAATTTGTCAAGGGGTTAAAATTTAGAATTGATGGAATGACCCATAAAAAATTGTAAATATTAACCACGATCAACTCAAAAAGTAAGAGAGAATGATCAAATAAAGAAAACAAACACAACACAAAGATTTCATATTACATAACTATGAAAAAAAACAAACAAAGTAGATAGTCATACACACAATATGAGTATCTAAAGCCAAAGATATGGAAAATAAACCACAAAGCATAAGCTAGTCTAATAGTGACAATTTTCCAAGATTGCTTAAAAAAATGACTCTAAAACAACTAAAGTTTTATTGACTCCAATGGAGTGTAGCCCTTTAGTTGGAAAAATAAGACGACGATGCATCATTCGAAGTTTTGTCCACGGGAATGAAAACTTTGAGAGGAGGTCGAGTGATGAGGAATTCAAGAAAATTTAACTTCTCATACACATGAGCAAGTTCAATTTGTTGAAATCGACAACAAGCACACGAGGATACATGATGCAACACAAATTCGGTTGATGGGGGAACGCCATCACACCTAGGTTTGGTGGAGGTGAGGAGAGTGGGTAGGTAATGTTTTCATAATGCCTTGTGAGGTTTGGGAAGGTTGAAAGATCATTGAGTTGAGGGGTGTCAAAGGGTTTTGGTGGTGGGGGAGATTCTCCTTTTCTCCGGTGATGGGGTTTATGGAGTAGGTCTCATTCCAATACTTGATTGGAGAGAAGGTGGGGTTCTTGGGTGGTTTAGATGAAGAGGGTTCATTTTTCTTGATCCAAATAGGTTTAACCGAGATTTTTGGTTTCTTGGAAAGCTTGGATGAGGAATATATGGGTGAGGAGGTTTATGACAAAGAAATGTCAAGGTTATGAAAGGGAGAGTTAGGCATTGTTGACGTGTGAGAATGAAATCTCAAGGTGGGGGTATAAGAAGAAAGTATACAAGGCAAGGTTTGAAAATCAAATGTAAAGTGTCAAGGAATGTTTAGCCAAATAGAGTAAACATAGAATCTTGACTGGGAATAGGGTGATGAAGAAAGACCAAAAAACGAGCCATAAAGTGGCTTTCTGTCCGCGGTACCTTATAAGGACCGGCGGTTCCTTATCACTTAAGGAACCGCGTGCAGTGGACTTGAAACCTAGATTTTCCAGGGTTTTGAGAAAAACTAAGACTTTTTCAAAAAATTGCAAAACTTGGAATTTTACCTCTATTATCACTAAATTTTTCTAGGGTTGCATAAAAGAAACACATTCACCAAGAATGTCTTGACAAAGGGTGACAAAATTTTGGATAACATTTTGAACCAATTTTTGTCAAGTTTTAGAGGTTGTGATAGATTTAGGTTCAATTATAATTTGGAATTAAAGTTGATTTAAGTCCACATAGAGATAGAAGCACACAATGCTAAGTCCATAATTCATTCTCATAAAACACTCATGAAAGAGATACATAAAGAAAAACAATAACTATCTAAAAACAAAACTAGATTAAAAACTAGGTCTTGATTAGAAGTCTTCCTTGGCTTTGTTTAATGAAAAACTTATTAGGGAAAAACATCATTTATCTCCTAGGAGGATGATTGGCAAAGAGACTCAACAAAAAGCTTTGCAACTCTATGTGAGCCCCAATCATCTCCATTCTTAGGATATCAAAGAGATAGAAGTTGTTGAGGCAACAAGGGCAATTAGTGCCATTATGCATGAAATACCCATAAAAGCTAGGATCACCCAAGTTTGGAGTGTGTGAGTGAGGTGGAGGTGGTGGAGGTATGTTCTCTAAGGGTGATGAGGGTGAGTGTGGAGGAAAGCTCTCCAAGGGTGAAAAGGGTGAGTTAGGAGGGGTAAATGGTTAACTCACCATGGTATCATCAAAGTAATTCACAATGGGAATGCTTTGGATGGGTTGTGGTTGGGTGGTCACATCCAAGAGATTACTTGGAGTGAAGGGTGAGGAAAGCTCATTCATCCTAGATTGGAATGAAGAGGAGGTAGGACCATGAGAATGGTTGGTTCCATGGGTTGATGAAGACTTGCATGGAGCAAGAGGTCGTAAGTTTGATGAAGAAATGAGAATTGGGACAATCTCATTCTTGGGAGTGTGAAAGGGTGAGGAGTTAGGTTTAGACATTTTAGTCTTAATCTTAAGATTTTTCTTTGTGGTGGAGGTTTTGGATGAGTTTGAGCTTCTTGTAGAAACCATGGTTGAAATGAAGGGTTTAAGGTTTAAGGAAGAATGGTTTGATGTGTGAAGAACATGGCTAACAAGGTGGGTTTAAAAGGGTGAAGGGATGATCCAAACTAGTAATGGGTTAAAAACATTTTATGTGAACAGTGAATTTAGCTAACCTAGTTTAGGAAATGTGTAGGTTTTTGCAAAGAATCAAGCAAGGTTTACACAGATTAAAGAAAATAGTGTAAAGCAAAGATTCTGTCGGACACAGTAGCCGGCGGTTCCTTAGCAAGGAGCGGCGGTTCCTTATCAATATGGTACCACGGGTCTATAAGGAACCGCGACTAGTGGTGTTCAAAAATGGTATTTCCTCAAATTTTGGTTTGCCCAGATTTTTACCAAAGGATTTTCAAGCCAAAGTTAACTACTGACCAAAATCTAGGAAGCTAACTAACGCATAGGATGTACAAAGATATGCAAATCACAATGGCAAACATTTAGGATAAATAACAAATAATCCAAACAAGTAGAATATAGTTAATACACATCCAAGATAAAAAATAAGAGGAAGCAAATGTTCAACATCACATTACATGTTTACCAACATGTATACTTTGAAACAACTCAAAGTCTTCATCTTCTCTTCTTTCCCAATCCCTTGATCATGTTTCCTAAGTACTTGATTCCCTTTTTTGACTCAATCCGGTGTTCATGGAAATCACCTTGGGTTCGAAGATTTTGACGGTAAAGTTCCTCTAAATTGAGATTATTAGGAACTTCACTAGTGGAATGATGAGGAGGGGAAGCAATGTCATCTAAACCATCCACGAATGAGTTTGTGGATCTGTGAGAAGTACTCGAAGAATCAATGGGAGCACTTGTCCCAATGCCATCACCATCACTTGTTGGCATGTCCATGTCCTCATCATTGGACTCTTGTTGGTCGGATTTACGATCACATCTTGTCTTTCTCTTATATACCTCTTGAATAGGTAGCATGACCCGTTTGACCGGTTGAAACTGAGAAAGATCGAGATTTGGAAAATCAAGGCCAACCCTTTTAAAAAGGCGAGTGAGAAGCATTGCGTAAGGGAGGTTTGTTTTAGGCTTGTGAATAGCATAATTGGTCCGTTGAGCGATAAAATATGCCAAATTGTAATTGGTGTTGGTAAAGATGCAATATAACACATGCACTAAATACGCCGTAACATGATCCCGGTTTCCACCAAGACAAAACACATTTCCCCTAAGGATATTGGTCCATTGGACGATATTATCATTAAGGTCGCTTAAGAGAACCTCATGATGTTTCACCGAACGTACCTTAGTATGAAGGCTTCTCTTAACGGGTCGATTACGCTTTTTGGAGACAATGTCAACAATGAAGTCAAGATCAATTTCCTCATGATCATTCGGAGGACAATTGCAGGATTCAAGGAGAGCACTAAGCTTCCATTTATCCGTGAAGCGACAAGTGCCTACAAATGGGACATCAAGAATTTGACCAAAAACTTCGAGAGAGTATTGAGTGAGTTGATCTTTCAAGATGAACCTAACAAATATTCCATCGTTGTTTTCAACGATGGAGTATGTGCTAAAGAACTCCAATAGGAATCGAGGATAGATGTCTTCCTTAATGTTCAACAAACAATCAAATCTAATGTTTCCAAACATGGACTTGATGTAGACATAATCCTTGATATCCTTTTGGACAACTCTACCCTCATGAAAGCAACGGGATTTAAGGGAGGAAAAAGTATGGGCAAGGTGAGTTGAGTGACAAAAGTCGGAAAGGTTTAGCATATATTGTTTGGTGAGTTTATGATCCTTTTGGTATTGTGAAGGCATGATTAGTACCTAAATAAACACAAGAAAATATTTTTCCAATCACTCATATGAAAGATAAACTCAGAACTCAAAAGTATGAGAATATGTTATATCAATTTCTTGACAAACAAAGGATTGAATCCATAACATTCTCATGTTCACAATGTGTCTATTCCATTATTAACCAAGAACATATCACCTATGTTGGATCAACAATGGACTAGAACATTGGTTTTTCAATACAAGGTTTTTAGGTAAGCATTAACAATGCAACTACCTATTTGTTCATGGGTTCATCTCAATTCCATCTTTTAACCAAAATAATTTAGCTAAAATTCGAATTTATTCTACAAGTGGGTTTTAGTGAAATCTTAATGAATATGAACCTAAGGAATCATAGTAAAATAACCATGTCAACCATTATTCCTATAAAGGTTCTAATTCATTTTCAATTTTAAAAATCCCCAATTATGAAAGGATGAACCCTAGAACAAAATAGATGAAATTGAAAAAAAAGTACTTACAATTAATTGATGTTTAATGAAGGATGAGTGAAACCCACAACTTGGAATCAATAAATTTGAGTGATTGAAGGTTTTTGAAGCTTCAACAATGATGGAAAAGATGAAAAACCGTCGGCTGTATGTTTTTGGGAGAGAGAGGGTTTGGTTTGAAAAAGGTTATTTTAATAAAACTGGCGCTCTGACAAACTTTACTGCCAGCGGTACCTTGTCGATAAGGAACCGCGGGTTTGAGCCGCCAGAGATAAAGAACCGCCTGTAGAGGCTGGTTTTTATCAATGAAACACGCCAAAACTTTTAAAACCAAATTTTCTAAAATACATAAAAATATATCTTAAACCTTTTAGAATATCATTTGGATCATCATCACACTAAGCAATATGCCTTAATGAAGGATTACGAGTTGAATCGAGATCGAAAAGAACCGAAACGGACAAACGACTACTCGTAGCGAAAAGGCAAAGTGGATAGAAGTCAAGGGAAGTGAATCAAGACTAAGATAAATGCTCAAGGGATTAATGACAATCTTCAAATCATGGAGACGAAGAGCTTGTGTCATATATAGTGGTTTAAGACGTGCCTTTCTGACGAAACGTTAAACGACTTTGGTAATGAATAAACACAAAGCAATTATTCATGTATAGACTAAGATCACTTTAAATAATAGTCTTAGTCTAAACCAAAATATGAGCAAGGTATTAATTCACTTTCTCTCCCACAAAGGGCCTACTAACCGTATGGGTGCAAACCATGGAAATCATGCTTGATACTTTAAGCTACTACTAACTCACTCTACATCACCATAGTGAGTCAAGTATCCAAGCAATGAAGGTTTGAGAGGATAAAAGAAAAGAATCACAAACCACAAACAAATGTCATGGCAAGGATGCCAAGAACAAGCACATAGTCAAGTAATGATCAAAAGAATGATCAAAGGGCGTGTGGAATAACGAAAGCGTACCTTGGCCACAAAGAGAAATCCATCAAGGAATCAATGCAATGCCCAAAAATGACTATGATGAGTACTAAGTCTTCAAGGACTAGTATCATTCCTAATCATCTTGGTATCATCATTCAAGGATGTTGAAGATCAATGAAGATGAGTCTTCTACAAGTGCAAGTAACTCAATCCACAATCAATTAAGTGATTGATCTTCATGAGTACCTACACAAAGCAAGATGCAAACTAGTAGATACATTTAAAGAGTAGATCTAAAATGCATAAAGACTACTAATCTAAGAGGGATGCAATATTATCAATTAAAAGACCTATTTTCCAAGAAAAAATAGTTTTGACACAAGAGAAACTTTAGTACAACTTGACCTTATAATTTGAGGAGACAATGGATCGATCCAAGTTTTAAAGTACAATATACTTCAAAGATCTTGAGTGACCATCGCTCTGATACCAATTGTAGAAACTAGAAGGGGGGGGGGGGGTTGAATAACTTCTCTTCAATTAGTCACCTAATTTAAATTACTTTGAATTAAGTGTGTATCAAAACTATCTTTTACTTGAAGCTAAGTTGCATAATGATTAGGTTCAATTCAAATGCATTAGCAATGGTAATAGGTAAGTATAATGATAATGAAATAAGTAAAGAGTAAGGAAAGAGGCAACCTAGTGACAAGACACCAAGATTTATAGTGGTTCGACAACGAGGCTCTATCCTCGTTTCTACTCCACTCCTCGAGTACACCTACTCGAGATATCCACTATATCCACAAGCTTCCTTCTTGGCGGAGAAAGCCTTACATCGTCGCTTACATTATTTTCCGACACTAAGCTAAATGTCGAGACCTAATCATTAGCTAGGACCAATCTACACAACGTTGCCTACTTCATAATTTAACGCCACAAGGCTAGATGTCGAGTTCTAATCTCAAGGTAGAACCAATCTTCAAGATGTTGCCTACTTCACCATTTAACGACACAAGGCTAGATGTCGAGTTCTAATCCAAAGCTAGAACAAACCTTCACGACTCTTCATTTTGAAGCTAAGTGAGAA
The DNA here is from genome assembly GCA_025667525.1 of Glebionis coronaria. Classification (NCBI taxonomy): domain Eukaryota; kingdom Viridiplantae; phylum Streptophyta; class Magnoliopsida; order Asterales; family Asteraceae; genus Glebionis; species Glebionis coronaria. The sequence continues at coordinate 209,314,417 of CM046882.1, read as the reverse complement.
CTTCACACAACACAACTACTAATCACTTTCAAGTTTAGTGAGAACTCACAAGACATAACCACATCACTTTATAGTTTAGTGAGAACTACTACACAAATCTATTACAACTCAACTAGACATATCCAAGTACACACATGTAGCTTGGATATACACAACACAAATCCAAGCAAACACATATGCAATGGATGTACACCATAAATCCAAGTATTTACAAATAGCTTGGATGAACACAACTAGTCCAAGTATTTCATAAATACAAATGGATTAACAAAAATAAAAAGGCTAACAAGATGAACATGACTAATTCATGGATTCATCTTTATCACAACACTAGTGAGTGAGTGATCTTCTCATTGGACAAGGTAAAGGAGGGGATCAAGAGGATAATCATATGTAAACATCCTTAACACTTTAGGTGATCATTTACTAATGATTACGCTATAGAAAAGAGAAAGGGGGCTGAGAAACACGTCCAAGAGGCTTATTGTAAAATGAGATTTGATCCACTATTTATAGAAGACAAAGTCCAACGGCTAGATGGGCGCGATCCTTATCTAGCCGGCGGTACCTTATCGATAAGGAACCGCCTAGCTATTTAAGGTACCGTCCAGTAGAGTCCGCTCCCTTTTTTGTCTTTTAGTGGGATAGGAATATTTGAGGTTTTTTTAAACCTTCAAAGGATATTCTTATGGCATATGGAATATGCCATTTTCAAATTTACATTTTCCATTTTAATAAAACATTTTCTTAAAAAGAAAGTTTATTAAAAAAATCTTTTGTCATATTAACAAAAGTGAGTTTTAAGGATAATCACTTTGATGATCACTAAGTATGATTAAGAAAAGTTTGTGATATGATTATTACCTTGATGATAGTATTAGTTAAATAATTCGTTTGGCGTTTTACACTAAATGTGTTGTATAGTTTGTTGTGATCAAAACTAAGAAAGATTAGTTAACATTAATAATGTTTTTAGGCATCACTTGCATTAACAGATAGACATTAGTGAAGGAGTAAGATTAGGAAGATTGAGCTACTTGAAGATTGCAAGTGGCATCAAGTAAATACTAGCACCAAGATCGGCCAAGGCATAGCATTCTTCCATATCTTGGATTGCACATGGAATCAAGAATTTACTGGGATCACTAACTTTTTGAGGTATGCGGTTAAAATAAACTGATGAACAACTAGACAATTGTTGCAATTTCTCCTTGTTGTTTAACTACTCGAAGACGGTTTACACATTATAGCCTCAAACATGGATGAAATTTTATCCTCAAACATAGATTGCTCTTATCGGCCTTAAGCATCTCTTGTTTTTTTTCATGTTTCCCTTGTTCTAGTTTTTGTTGGTTTTGTTGTAACCTAGTTACATTTCCCTCCATCTTGTTGGTGTGGATCTTAAGCTCATTTGCTAACTCATTTTTCAACTCCTTTTTCAAGTCATTCTTAAACTCGGATCTTAGGCTAATGATCTCTCTTTGAATATTATCAAACATAGAATCGTTTCCATTTGCATATTCAACAAATTTATTTTAAAGATCTTTCAAAGTTTGCAAACTCTTGTTGTTGTTTTGAAATTCATTGTTTTGATTTTTGTTTGAAACTTGATTGTTATTAGCCCCTTGATTCCCATAGTTGTTACCTTTGTAATTTATTTTGTAACCAACTTGATTGTTTCGATAGTTGTTGTTAGCATTTTGATTGGGAGCAAAACCCGGTGGAGTCATTTGATTAGAGCGGGTAACTTGACCATTTTGGTTGTAAGTTCTCATGGCCGCGTAGGCACTCGAAGTGTTACCACAGTTGGTAATGCACTTGGAGAAATCATGACCTCCACCACAATACATGCAAGAAACCTCAACCGCTTTAGCCGTAGCAGGAGGACTTTGTTCACCAACTTTGAATTCAATTAAAAGACCTTTAAGCTTATCAAAGATTTTGTTTTCCAAATTTGCCTCAATTTGGCAAGCATCGACGGTATTTGACAATGAAGGTGAAGCCGAAGACGAAGCCTTACGAACACTCCATGTGTTACAAGGACTATTGATTATAGACCTATTCTCAATAATCAAGAACGCTTCCTCGACCGTTTTACACAAAAAATTACCACCCGCGACGGCATTAAGATAATCTCTCTCATGATCATTTAATCCATTATAAAACGTGTCAATTTGATGCAAGTCGGAAAAACCGTGATGAGGACACTCATGTAACATTTCCTTAAACCGATTCCAAGATGTAAAAAAACTCTCATTAAATTCTTGTGAAAATTTTGAAATCTCGTTTTTCAAATGCGTAGTCTTGGAGGGCGAAAAAAATTGGTTCACAAATTTTGAAACGAGATCCTTCCACGTCAATATAGAATTGGGTGGCTCTTTCTCTAACCAAATTTTAGCGGGCCCCGCTAAGGAATACGGAAAAAGCATCATCTTAATCACGTCATTAGCAACATCCTTAAACTTGCAAGTGGCGGTAAGACGATTGAATTGGCGGATATGGTTGTGCGGGTTGTCCTTTTCATCACCACGGAATTTGTTGTTTTGGATCATTGACAACAAACCCGTTTTCACTTCAAAATTCTCCACAAGGATGGCGGGAATCACAATAGCCTCTCCATAACACTCGGTGGGTGCTTGAAGTAACTCCATCATAGTTCGATTCGCCATGGTTGGTTCTTCTTCTACGATAGGTTCGTTAATAGGAGACTCCTCACTAGAAAGGTTAGGTGTGGTCTCCTTTCGGTTTTTTCCTTTACGTGCACGTCTTGCTTGATTACGAGTAAGCATAAACGTAACGTACAACGTGGGGATGAGCAAAGAAGATTCTTTTTGTTGTTTTTAATTTTTCCAATTTTTTTGTGGTTTTTGATTGTTTTTACCTTTTTTGGATTTTGGTGAATGTATTAAGTAGACAAAAATCTACAAATCTCTCCTCAAATCAAATCTCTTGATTAAAAGAGCCTCAAGGAATGAAAACGATCACGTGAAGTGAACGCCTTCGATGACTTTAGAACGTTGGTGGAACACCAAAACGTTCAAGAGGGTTTAATCAAATGAAACCAAGAAAATATATATGATACTTAGATAATACTTTGGTTGGCAAACCCTCGATTAGCCATTTTTATCTAAACACGCACAATCAAGCGGGGAAACGAGGCGGCACGAAGCACTTAAGAGCCTTTTTCCTTAGGGTATATTTTATATTACCCGCCTTATACCTACCTTATAGTTTGTGTTTGTTAAAATTAAGCTTCACGAAAGTAATTATCTATTTTGACTTTTTTTCTTGTTTGAAATTCAAATACAATGATCGAGTGATGAAATCCCGAATCAAACTTGTGTTTTCACACTATTGGAGTACTTGTGAATTTATTGTTCTACGTATACTATATAGTAATATTCACACAAAAAACGAAAACCGATAATACGTATTAGTAGAGTGCTACTAATACAAATAGCTATTATGGCTAATATAAAAACAACAGTTTTTCAAATCAAAACACAACACGCCTCCCCTACAGCGGCGCCAAATGATAGTTCTGATTTTACGTCTTTTAGGAAAAAGAACGTAATTAGGGTAAGTGTTAACAAATGGTTTAGGAAAACCACATGTAAATGACCGAAAGTGGGGATCGTTATCAAGGAGGCTAGTGTGTTATGTAAAGAGATAATTAAGTGTTTGTGACTATATTGATGATAAAAGAAAAATAGAAAATAGAATAGAAAAGGATGACGGTTACGATTATGAATTACACTAAGACGAAGAGTCGTGCACGTAAACCCGTAAAAGTGACTAAATTTAAAAATTAACCTAAAAATTCCTAGAAAATTGCATTAAATCCTAAAAAATGTAATTAGAGTTTACAAAAAATTAAAAATCACTCAAACCTTTTATTTAATTAAATATTAACTTTTTCATGCTAATTAAAGCCCAAAAAATCAATTTAATTAACAAAAAGCCCAAAATGAGATTTTTAACTTGTAAACCTCTAAAATGACTTAACTAAATTAAACACTATTTTGAAAATTTTAAAATTAATGAAACTATTTAGAAATGATTAAAAACTATAAAATCTTAAAATAATTTTAAAAATAAATTGAATGACACTAAAACTAATCTAAAAATTTTTAAATTCCTAACTTAATGTATTTGAACTAGGAAAAATGAAAAACTTGCAAAAATATAAAATTTAATTTTTAATAATAAAATAATAATAAAATAATATTAAAAATCCAAAATTTATAAAAAATTCTAAAAAGTTGCAAACTAGTTTATTTTAACCTAAATAACACAGATATGAACTTGAAATTACTAAAATACCCCTAATGGGCCTTAAAACGGGCCAAAATCCCAAACAGTCCACTTAATGGGCTTAATTTAGGCCCAATAAGCAAAAGTGATCCGATTAAGCCCAAAACTTCCTACTTGACTCAAAATGTGATTTTAAGCACAAAACTCTGAAGGCCCAAAAGCTGAAAATTTGCTTATCACAGCTTAATTGTTAACAACTTATTCTTAATGGGCTTTTGGCCCATTAAGCCATAAGCTAATGCCATAAGCTCTAATTTGACACACAAGCTTGTTTTGGGATACTTAAGAGATATGTGAAAATAAATGTTCAAAAAGCTCAAGAAATAAGCCTGAAATAAGCAAAAGCTCTCTTCACAAAATGACAAAATTGTCGTTTTGAGTTCTAGGCTACCTCAAGTGCTGATTCAAGTTGCAAAAGGTTTTAAATGACTTAATGACGCAAAATAATCAAAAAATTTTCCAATAAGCACACTGAATAAGCTGGAATAATCAAATAAGCACTTATGTAAAAGTCAAACTTTTGGTTTTCTAGTCAAACTTCAAAGTCAAACCCTAATATGCTCCAGATTACTTCAATGTGTCAAATAAGTAAGATTGATCACAAAAAATAAGTTGTTTCAAGTCCCAATAAGCTAGAATAGCTTTGAATAAGTTGATGACCAAATAACACTAGCAGTGGCTAGTTTCAGAGGAAAGGAGTTCCCACTAATTGACTAATTTGACTTTTTGTCTTATGTGACTTTTGTAGGATTCAAGTTAAGCAAAGGCACCCAAGTAATCAGTGTATCACAAGGAGTCAATAACAGCAATAATATCACAATTCCACCAAGCCAATTAGCACATATTAATCAAAAGATCACCAGACATGCACCAGACATGAACAATAAGCAGATTTCAACAAATAAGCAATTTTAGCAAGATTAAGCCACCCAAATTGAACCAAATGCACACAACAGCTTAGATTAATTCAAATGAACATAAATAAACAGGTTTCATGCAAAGATTCAAGGTTTAGACAATGATTCAAGCCAAAAATTGTTACTAATGAACAAAGAACAAGCAGATTTGGTACTTTGCTGATATACTTGACCAGAAATCCAATTTCAAACCCTCAAATCTTCTTAACAGGTTATATAAACTTTGTTTAATCACTTGTTATCCCTAAGCATGCATACAATCTATGTGTTACCAAGATCTTAGGTCAAAACAGGAAAAAATCAACAAGTTATAGCACAATCAAGATTTTGATGTTCAAAAGCCAAAAAGTTGCAGTCAATAGCATACAACCAAGTATTTATCAGATACCAACAATAAACAACACTTATCAATAACTCAAATCCAATTTGTTAGCTTAAACAGGTTAACCCAAACACCCCTTAACTTTTTTAATCCAAGATTTAACAAAGAAAGTGTGTGATTCAATGTTACCCAAGCCCAATCTAACACAATAACATCAATATTATGCAGTATCAAGCAACTTTAAGCCACAAAAACAACAAGTATAACAGCAGAACACAAATTAACCAAAAATCAAGACTTTTATCAGATTTTGGGTAAAATGACTCAAACCTCATGAATGTACATCCACACTCATGAATTTTTGAGCTTATGTGCCTAGCAAAACAAGGCACGAGCTTCCACAATCAAAGCTGCTAAGAACAACAAGGTGAGTAGCTGTTTATATCAAAACAGAAACATGAAAAATCTTGATTAATGCAACCTTTTTACCCACTCCTTGATTATCCCCAAACCACAAGCTCCCAATACCTTGATAATCTTCTTATCAGGGTATTTAGATCACTTGTAATCCAAAAATTCAAAGGATGTACCAAAGACTTAGCAAAATATCAAGTTTTTAGACAACTTGGCAATTTCTTGCACAAGGTTTAAAAATAGGTTTTAAGATTCAAACAACACAAACATATAACAACAATAAGCAAGGAATTAAGTTGGCACTTGTATTTCTTCAAACATTCAAACACATTTTCATTAAGATTGAAAAGGGATTTACAAAACTTTGAACAAGGAAAAACCAAGAGCAAAAGCTAAATGAAGGACCCTAATGCCTTTATATAGGCTACATGAGTTCTATGAAAGCTTTAAAAAACGTAAACCCTAGGTGGTAGAAGACCAAAAATACCCTTCCAGATTTTTGAACTTGAACATGTGATGTTTTCTTGGCAGCTTATGGACTTGTGAGCTGTTGGAATTTGATCTAAGTCTCACAATGAGCTTAAGTTTGAAGCAAGAATGTGAGGCGTTGGATGGCTATCACTGTTTTGGCTTCTTCCCAAAAGTTGTATAGCAGTGTTTATCATGAGAGTTGTGAGATGATGTGGCATAGGGTTTAAGAGTTGGGATGCGTTTAGGGATAGGTTAATCATAAATCTGGAGAGAATTAGGGTTTAATTCAAAGGATTAAACAAACCCCTAATTCGTGTTCTTGGTGAATAGTTAAGTGTTTAATCCATATTATGTTTTGAAAAGTTGTTAAGCGCCTTTTTCAAACATAATAAATTATGTTTTTTAATACGGTTATGAGTGGGATTTGAGGTGGGGCACGTGTCCTTCTCTGATTAGTCTAGGTAAGTTTCATGTCTACCAGTTTTAACCCTCCTTCTTTCTTCTTCTCTTCATTCTTGTTTTAAATATGCAAAACTGAATATCCTTTGTATTTCAAGTTTCAGTTTTCACATTTTGGCCCCAAAAAGTTGGCAAAGGTAATTTTAGGGGTATTTCTTGCCAATTCATGATTCTTGAAGGGCTATTTTGGCATTTTCTTCAAACTTTATGGTCTTGAATTGTTTTGTCGACTTCTTGGAGGATTAATATTTAGAAGTCTTCATTTTTGAGGGACCATTCTTGCCAATTCTTCAATGGAGGGCCCTTTTTGTAAATTCGACAAACTTTAAGGACCAAACTTGTAATTATGAATAAACAAGGGTTTAAAGTGTCAATTCTTCAATACTGGAGGACCCTTCTTGTATAATCTTCAAATCTTCAAGGGTTATTCTTGGAAAATTACCATTAGGGCTTGGTCCATTGTACGGCTTTGTTTCCCGTGTTCGTTTTTGCTTGTTTCTTGTGATCTTTTGTCATTTTCTCAATGTCCGTACCTAAAATACACATGTAGCAAACACAAGCATATATTTGCCATATTTCATGATATTTAATGCATTTTAAGCCCATTTTGGATGATGAGACTATGTATAAAAGCAGTCTCATCAACTAACATGTCTAACTGCCAAGGAGTATATGTTTAACACTTAACAGATTTATAACTAGCTAAGGACTGTAACTGAAATTTAACAACACAAGATCAGGGACTAAACATGTATGAACACAATATCTTCCAATTGTAACAGTAAACAAAATCTGCTACTAAAACTTCTAAGCATGCAAAGTGACTCTTAAGCTAAACTTGCACTTAAAAGAAAAATGAGCTTAACCATTAAAGTTGATGATTAATCCTTCGACGTAGAAGCCCAGCGCTTGTGACAAGCGTGGTTTTGGGTTTGTCACTTGGTCTTACTTTTAGGTTATTTTATGTGTGCTTACTTGAATTGTGTGTTTACGTGTTTATTTTGTGTGAACGAGGTTGGTGTGGTTATCGTTTATGAGTATAGAGTACTCATAAGTAAATCGAGGAACAGTTATTTCATGTTCATGAGCTCACAAGTGGTGACTATGAAATGAAAATGGTGATATTGTGGTGTTTACGTATACGTATAAGTATTATAGTAATAGTATTTTTTTAGGATTTACGGTTTAGCATTTAGAGGTCTCGGGTGAGGTAATTATCCATATGAATATTTTGCGGGATGGTTTTAAGTCATTTAGGACTTAGTTATAAAGTTTATTTCAAAATTTGAGATTTTTTATAAAAGTGTATATTTTATGTCTTTTACGGTAATCGCGTAAAAACTGACTAGTTTTACGGTTTTGAGGTTTTTGAGGCTTTAGGAGCTGAAATAAATTAAGGAAAATTAAGGTAATATTATTAATACATATATAAATAATAAAAAGGGGAAAAAAACGAATTTTAAGGGTGCATAGTCGGTTTTGGACGCAGAAAAGAAGGGAAAAAGGGAAAAAGAGAAAAAAAAGGAAAGTGGACTTATTTTTGGACTAGGATTTTATGTACATCCTATATATTGTTTTTAATCACAATTAAAATTCACTATTATTCCCTGGAGATTAAAAAAATCCGTGGGTTTTCATGAGGGTTTTTAGGGTTCTTCATAATTTTGGGGGTTTTCATAAATCAAAGGTAAACCTTCATAACCCTTTTTAATTTAATTGTTTTTATGTTTTTATAATCATTCTTATGATGGAATTAGGGTTAGGGTTCATATAAAATCAGTAAATTAATGATGTGATAATCATAATATGATGATCATATAAATTAGGGCTTGTAATTAGAGGGATTAGGGTTAATTAATGAGGTTGATTTTGTTAAACCCGTTTTTAAAAACTGGGCAGATTTTGTGTCAATTGTTTTGATCATATCGGGAGTTCTATAAACTCTTATTTTACGATCCAAGTACCACTGGAAATATATTTGAAGTGGCATTCCAATGCAAGAAACGAGAACTAAATTGGAGGTCGGGAAGTGGGTCAAAAACAGGTTACAATAGTCGGAGGTCAAAACAGTTTTGAATTCAGCCTGTTTTCTTTTTAAGTTTTGGGTTGTTTGGGGTACTTAGGATTGCATTGGGATCTTCTCACGAAGGTGAGAGATGGTTTATATATTTTAGTAAGTATCTACACTTGGGCTAAGGTTGTGGTTTAGGGTAAGACCCCTTAATGGTAACAAACTTTTAGTACGTTTTAAATCAGGAAATCTGGAATGACAAAAGTAGATATATGTATATCAGGGACTTAACAGTAGCTTTATGGTTAGAACAAGTGGGAGGTGTTAGCCGTCATATGTAAGGGTATGAATATTCCTTTTACAGAAACCATGGGTATGTTTAAGTGGATGTTTGACATAAAGTTTTGAGACCTAAAAACTGGGACTGTTTTTGGTAAAATATGAACGGCTTAGTTATTAAACTTAACCAAGTTAAGGACTTGTTAAGGAAGGGTAATGGGGTGATTAGAGCTTATCAATGAGGTAAATATGTGGGAATAGGCTAGATGTCCATCATAGGTTAATGAGCCATCTTAGTGATTGGTTCGTGTATTGATTGCGTGTTTTGGTTTGTTAGCTTGTTGCTAGTGCAAGGACTCGTGAAGGAGCTATCAGGTGAGTTTCATAGTTCCATGTTTACTATTGTTTTTGACTTCCAGATGGGATGGAAGAGACACTGTGTTGAATTATTTTCTAAATTAATGTTGTGAATGTTTTTAAGGTTTGAGATGGACTTGTGTGTACATTTATGTGATTAACTGCTATGTGATTCTTGTTTGTGTGTGATCTGGATTGGAAAGGTACATAGGTGTATGGGCACCTATGGGACCTATGGTTAATGATAAGGCGTGATGCCTTGGAAATTGTGATTGTTGGTAAGGCGTGATGTCTTGGAAATTGTGATTGTTGGTAAGACGTGATGCCTTGGAAATTGTGATTGTTGGTAAGGCGTGATGCCTTGGAATTGTAATGATTGATTGAAATTGAATGCTAGTTGTTAGTACATGATTGTAGCGCATTGTCCATATGTTTATTGGTTTATGGTATTCACAGCTTATGACTTGTCTTGTGTTGGAGTCTAAACCTATGACTCTCACCAACTTTATGTTGACGTGTTTTAGTGTCTCTTTCAGGTGATACCATGGTTAAGCATGAGAACATAAGTGGCTAGGATTGGAGAAGCTTAGGATTGCATATAGAAGGAGAATCCCTGTTTCCTTCTTAGTTTTATTTGTTTGTTCATTTTAATAACTAATATTGTGGCACACATATGATTGTTTTGGTAGGATATTTGTTTTCTTGGGTAAGAAGTAGGACTGTTACTTACTTACCTAGACCCCTTGCATTTGTTGAGATATTGTCATGACCTTCGTGTCACCATTTTTACGACATTTCTTATTTCATATAGTTATCTCTATAGACACGCCATGTTGTGATGATATCCATACGTCGCGCCCCATGTTCCGCCATGGTGGGGTGTGACAGAATGGTATCAGAGCCAATGGTTAGAGAGAATTAGGTTGCCTAGTCGCGTAGCCTAGTCTATAGCTTAAGGATCCCTGCATATAGGCGTCATAGGAGTATGTGTGCATTTTATATGTGTTTGGATGTTATTTATTACGATATTTTGACTAGTATGAATTGAACCATAGTAAGTTCATACTTAACTACATGTTATTTTCTTTACGAGTTTTGATTAGTGCGGGTGGAACCATGGTCGTATACGCTAGTCATTCTTGGATTTCACTTAATTATGTTTTCATGTTCTTTATACATTTTAAATTTTGTCTACGCTGGTTCAGCTGGACTACGAGTTTATGTGTTTCGTGCATTGGCTATGTTATTTTAATACATGGGGTTTTGGATCTTATCTTGTGTGGTTATGTGCTTGTGAGTTGTTGGATTATGTGTTATGTGTAGTATTAATTTCTTATAAGTGTCATCATAGGAGGGAGTACATTGGTGAAAGGGAACATGTATAATTATGGAGGCCTACATAATTATATATGTGCCACAACACCACTGGACTTTCAAGTATGATTGCATGAAAGAGAGTTAATACATGCTTGTATAGTATATGTTGGATGGATTTGAGTGTATGTACGCTTATGCCTATGTATGTAAAATTATTTTCTACTTACCGGTTGTATTCTTAGGATGGTTGCTAGCTCGTTTCTCTTTGAGATGTTCAACTTCTGTAGTAGCGCATTTCTCGGGTCCTCATTTCACGTGTTTGTTTGTACGGTACTTTTGGCGTGAAGGATTTTTAGATGGTGGAGATTTCTTTTTGGGGTAACGATGTCTTTTGTTTCGAGTTATACATGGTAAAAAAATAGAACTTGCAAATTGAAAAAAAAATAGTTGTTGGTAGTCAATGAAATAAGGAAGTGTCGGGATCATGTTTCAAATAAGGTGGAATATAAATTCTTTAACATATAAGCATGACTCGGTTATTTTAAAATATTTTGGTTTTGATCACCTAAAGTTATTGTTCTTAAGTTAAAAATTTTGTTCTTATTTAGTGAAATATGTTAAAATCATGTAATTAATAGAGTTTTAATTTTCTGGAATTAAAATAAATTAGGTTCTAGTTTTGGTAATTAATGGGGGGTTTTAGGGTTTAAAAATCGTTTTTTTTTTGGTATAAATCGGAGTAGGCAGAAACTGTCGCTAAATTGTCAAAATATGTCGCTGACTCTCAAAAACTGTCGCTAATGCCTAGGCAGATTTTGAGAAAAATCATTTTGGTCATAACTTATTCGTTTTTAAAGGTTTTTGGGTGATTCAAAAGCCTAAAATTATGTACTCGGAACATACTTTTCAAATATTCAGAAAGTTTCATAATTGGAAGTCAGTAGATTGGTCGAATTAATTGTACAAGTGTTGAGTTCAAGGTTAATTTTCGGACAACATGGTTTAAACTCGTGTTTTGGGTATTTTGCGGTAATGAACACTTGGAGGGTTAACATAGAGATGAGTTGGGAAGGAATTTGAGAGTTCTTTAGACCTTATTATACATGGTTATATTTTGATGAGTTTTGATTTATGGTACTTATGAGTAAGACTGAAATCGGGGTGACAGTTTTAAACCCGTTGAATTATGTGACGGCTCCTAACTTGGTTTCAAGACAGTTCTTGTTTGATGAGTTGCGAGATTTAGTTAGGTTGGTTACATAACTTTATGGTTTTAATAAGTTTCCTCATAGACGGTTAAGGCTCATGTGTTGTTGGTTGAAATTATTTTAGTTTAAACTGGGTTCACGTTTGAACGTAAGGTTTTGTCAGGGATATGCATCCTCGTTTGTTTGCTGAGAATAAGCTTGAGTTTGGGAGTGAATCTCGGGACGAGATTTCTATTAGGAGGGAGTGATGTGACAACCGTGGTTTTGGGTTTTTCACTTGGTCTTACTTTTAGGTTATTTTATGTGTGCTTACTTGAATTGTGTGTTTACGTGTTTATTTTGTGTGAACGAGGTTGGTGTGGTTATCGTTTATTAGTATAGAGTGCTCATAAGTAAATCGAGGAACGGTTATTTCATGTTCATGAGCTCACAAGTGGTGACTATGAAATGAAAATGGTGATATTGTTGTGTTTACGTATATGTATAAGTATTATAGTAATAGTATTTTTTTAGGATTTACGGTTTAGCATTTAGAGGTCTCGGGTGAGGTAATTATCCATATGAATATTTTTCGGGATGGTTTTAAGTCATTTATGACTTAGCTATAAAGTTTATTTCAAAATTTGAGATTTTTTATAAAAGCGTATATTTTACGTCTTTTACGGTAATCGCGTAAAAACTGACTAGTTTTACGGTTTTGAGGTTTTGGAGGCTTTAGGAGCTGAAATAAATTAAGGAAAATTAAGGTAATATTATTAATACATATATTAATAATAAAAAGGGGAAAAAACGAATTTTAAGGGTGCATAGTCGGTTTTGGACGCAGAAAAGAAGGGAAAAGGGAAAAAGAGGAAAAAAATGAAAGTGGGCTTATTTTTGGACTAGGATTTTATGTACACCCTATATATTATTTTTAATCACAATCAAAATTCACTATTATTCCCTGGAGATTAAAAAAAATCATGGGTTTTCATGAGGGTTTTTAGGGTTCTTCATAATTTTGGGGGTTTTTATAAATCAAAGGTAAACCTTCATAACCCTTTTTAATTTAATTGTTTTTATGTTTTTATAATCATTCTTATGATGGAATTAGAGTTAGGTGTAACACTCTCAATTTTCGTATCGGTACAGCGGAAGGGTCTTTCATAGTGTTACGGGATAGCACAATAACTCCAATCATAGACAACATATAAAAATGGTTGTACAAGGTTCAACATACATTCATTCGATAAAAAGTTTTAAAGTGTACAACAGGTACCAAATTATACAGGTCATTAAGTTTACAAAACATAGATCGAATGAACATTTTTAATATTATGTGGGCCATCAGAGTCGATCTCCATCCGGATTACCTTCAAGCACCTGAGATAAAAACATGCAAAAATCATATCAGCGAATGCCGAGTGAATTCATAGAGTTTAATAAAAACCGTTATATAAAACAATCATTTAAAATCAGAACACAAGTATAATATCGGAAGTAAGTCCACGTATTGCTAGTCAGGCAATATATATCAAGCATACATCTTAAACCGTCCATGAGACCGTAGTCTCTATATTACCATGATAGGTAATATATTCATCGTTATTAGCGTCGTATCATATCGGATATTTAGATTATATAGGATTATTATTAGCCGCATGACATTGTTACCTTACTATGAAAACAGCGGGCCGCGAACCCGACAAACAGTTTGCCCATCTAAGTTAGCGTGTCGTCACAAAAATCACGCTATGGAATCTTCTCATACATAAATTCGCTTACCAGTCAATGTGGTACGACGGGAATCAACCGTCAAGGCGCGAACTGGGGTGATCGTCCCCAAATAGTACTATCAAATGCATAAGCGTCTACCAAATCCAGGTAGTTCACAATTCATGCTAATGGGACTTTAAGTGACATAACCTAACTACTAATAATCCTTTTAGTCTCGTTTATAGGGTCATAGCATCATTCGGGTCCATATCATTAAGCATACCATCGGGAATACTTGTGTTCTATTTTTATCAAAATCTAGCATGTTATCTCCCTCGCTGGTTTACAAATCATTTTATAAAACATTTAAAAGAGTGCGAGGCTATGAACTCACGTTGTTAATGAAAGGCGTGTTATCGGCTACGGGCGTGCTTCGGTCACGGAAACCTATATAAATAATAATCGGTCTTAGACTTTGTCCAATGACTTTTATCAAAATAACAATATACATATGATGATTTTGTACATATGATGATGATCAAGTGGGTTTACATATCCTTGTTTACTCATTTTAGTGTTTACGTTTTGGTAACTTTTTACTAGTTTGCTAGTTTTACCTATTCATCTATTTTGATTCCATTAAGCTTAGTATAAGTTCTTTAACTTGTTTTAATCCATTTTGTACTTATATTATCAGTATATATACTTTCCATGTTGGGCCCAAATGGGTTAAGCCCAATAAGTTCTTTTTACAAGTATTTATCTTATTTATTCCAATTATTAGTCCAATATGCTTAGTTAGCTCGTTAATGTCCGTATTTTTTATAGTTCGGGTTTTATCGGTTTTTACTTGTATTGGTTACTTATATATGAGTATAGGACTTTTATAAACTTTACATTAGACGGGTTTGATCGTCTAAGTTTTATTTGGCGAAAAACGTTAATTTTACGGTAATAGCCGAAAAAGTCGTAAAAATCAAGTTTATAGTTTTTATTACTTATAAGTATTATTCCACTACCATTTATATAATTCATCCATTTAATTAACCTCTTATATATTTATATAAATAAGTTTTATAAGTTAGTGGGTTTTTATTTTACATTTTATACAATAAAATGTGAGTGCTTATATAATAATAATAAACATTAATTCTTAAAATCTGATTTTTATCTTCATGTTCACCGTTGTTACCATATCTAGAGTTTTATAATGAATTAGAAGCTCATTTTTGGGTGACATGTTCTTCATATTATGTGCTACATTTAACTTAGTTATATCTACTGCTCATTTTAAGTTCATCTTGCCTTAACAGTCCCTACAAAACCGCTTATTCAGATTAGAACACCTAACTTGTTTTGATCATATCTCACTCATTATATTGATTCCATTGCATGGCCAACTCTCACATGTGTATAACATCTTGTACTTACTGTAAATGGATCATACCATGCAATTTTAGCAGTTCAATTTTATTAGTTCAGTTCAAGTTTTATTAACCTTTTTAAGCATATCTATCAACACTTGATCCCCACACAACATTTTTATCATCATATATACATCATATACATATACAAAATGAAAGAAAATACATTTGTTCTTTACAAAATAACAAGAGAAAAATGGAGAGGACGATCTTCTTACCAACCAAGTGTATTTCTTGTTTTTGGAAGACAAGAACTTGATGAACACCACAAGTAACTCCAAGATCATCAAACACCAAGAACATAAGTTGGGAAATCAGCCCTAGGACACAAGCAAATCACCTCCAATGTTGTTAATATGGCCACCAAATGATCAAGGCTTCAAGATAACTCCATGGTAGAGCTAGTAAACATGTATTTCGTGGCTAGAAAAGATCAAAAGGGGTGTTTGTTGCTTCAAAGTGGACGGCAAGGGATGGGGTTTTGAGAGAGTTTTGTGTTGATTTGCATGTAGGTAAATGGTGGTATGAGAGTTGCTAGTGGTTTTGACTAAACAAGTGGAAAGAATAGCTTAAAGAGTAAGCTTGGCTTACACTTGTAATAAACTAGCTAACATGATGCCACATCCTAAGATGTGGTGTCATGTGTGCCGTCCAAGCTTAGCTAGTGGGGTGGGACAATGTATTTTGTCCCATCTCACTAGTTTACTGGTATTTCTCGATTCTAGTTTTCTCGATTTGCGTGCCCTCGGGTCGTTTCACGAAAAACGTTTTTGTAAATTATGAATCAACGTCACAAAACGAATCCAATAAAAATTGTCTCATCAAAAACGGAGTTCGAAAACGTAAATACGTAATCCTAAGGTTTCCGGTTTAGTCGTAAAAGACGCCAAATTATGCACGTATGCCCAAATTTAAATCCGTAAATTGTGAGTTCATCAACCAACACAAAAATAAGTTTCAAAATATTATACGAGAAAATAATTCACTACCTGAAAATGTTAGATTGTCACAGCTTTTCCTCCTAAAAGGGATCAACGTCCTCGTGATCCATTTCATTTGGATGTCCGTTTCTTATTGAAATCGAAGAGGTGCAGATATTTCTTCCACATTTCATCCTCTCGTTCCCATGTATACTCCGGTCCATGCTTTGAATTCCATCGGATCTTGACAATAGGTATCCGACTTTGTTTCAGTTGCTTTACCTCACGATCCATAACCTCTACGGGCTCTTCGATAAAATGCAACGTCCCATCTATTCGAACCTTACCTAACGGAATTTTCTCATCACTCACTGCTAGACATTTCTTCAGATTAGATACATGGAATGTGTTGTGAACACCATGAAGTTCTGGGGGTAACTCTAGTTTGTAAGCCACCGGACCTACTATAGATAAAATCTTAAAGGGTCCAATATAACGGGGATTCAATTTCCCTCGCTTTCCAAATCTGATAACGCCTTTCCATGGCGATACTTTCAACATTACTCGGTCACCCACTTTAAACTCCATTGGCTTCCCCCGCACATCCGCGTAACTTTTCTGTCTACTATGGGCAGTCAACAACCTATTCCTAATCTGAACTATCATCTCCGTAGTCTGCCAGATCAATTCCGGTCCCGTGAGCTGGGTATCCCCAACTTCACTCCAACATACAAGAGATCTACACTTCCTACCATACAAAGCTGCAAACGGTGCAGCCTTAATACTAGAATGGTAACTATTGTTATACGAAAACTCTGCTAACGGCAAATGTTTATCCCAATTCTTACCAAAATCTAACACACATGCTCTCAACATATCTTCTAGTGTTTGTATCGTCCTTTCACTCTGCCCATCAGTCTGGGGGTGATAAGCAGTGCTCATGTCGAGATTCGTTCCCAAAGATATTTGGAGAGATTTACAAAAATTCGATGCGAATCTAGGATCTCGATCTGAAATGATCGATACAGGCACTCCATGCTTGCATACAACATTATCAAGGTATATACGAGTCAGCTTCTCCAGTGAGAACTGCTCTTTAACCAGAATGAAGTGTGCTGATTTGGTCAGTCTGTCGACAATAACCCAAATCGAGTTGTTTCCAGATGATGTTCTAGGAAGCTTGGTGATAAAGTCCATCGTAATTCTATCCCACTTCTATTCAGGAATCTTTGGTTGTTGAAGTAGTCCTGATGGCTTTTGATGTTCGGCTTTAACTCTAGCACAAGTCAAGCATTGAAGAACATACATAGCTATGTCAGCTTTCATATTCGGCCACCAGTACAACTTCTTCAAATCATGGTACATCTTATCAGATCCCGGATGAATGGAATACTTAGGTTTATGGGATTCTAACATAATCAAGTCTCTTAAGCCTCCAAACTTAGGTATCCACATTCGACCTCTTAAGCATTTCACTCCATCAGCTCTAACCTCTAAAGGATCTCCTTCTCCTCGGAACCCTTCATTAACGAAATTTTCCTTCTTACAAGCTTCTATTTGCGCATTTCTAATTTGCTCAGGCAAATTATTGTGCACGGTCAAGACTAGAGAACGTACCCTGATAGGCTCTCTATCTTTCCTACTTAACGCATCGGCAACAACATTGGCTATTCATGGGTGATATTTTATATCACAATCATAATCACTTAACAACTCTATCCATTTTCGTTGCCTCATGTTCAATTCCTTCTGGTCGAGAATATACTGTAGGCTTTTGTGATCGGTGAATACCGTACACTTGGTGCCATACAGATAATGTCTCCACAACCTAAGAACAAAGACTACAGCTCCTAACTCAAGATCATGAGTAGTATAATTCTCCTCATTCTTCGTTAATTGCCTAGAAGCATAAGCTATCACTTTCTCTCGCTGCATCAAAACAGCTCCATAACCTCTAAGAGATGCATCACAATACACTACAAAATCTTCACTCCCGTCGGGTAATGATAAGATTGGCACACTACATAATTTTTGCTTCAATGTCTGAAATGCTCCATCTTCATCACTTCCCCAAACGAAAGGTTTATTCTTCTGAGTAAGCTTAGTCAAGGGTTTAGCTATCAAAGAAAATTCTTTAATGAATCGCCTATAATAGCCAGCCAATCCTAAGAACTGTCGCACTTCCGTTGGCGTTGTCGGTGCAGACCAATTCTTAATAGCTTCAACCTTTGCAGGATCAACATGAATTCCATCCTTGTTAATCACATGACCAAGAAATTGCACATAATCTAACCAGAAATCACATTTCGAAAACTTAGCATACAACCTTTCATCCTTCAACAAATTCAAAACAATCCTTAAAGGTTCTCTATGTTCATCTTCATTCTTATAATAGATTAGAATATCGTCAATAAACACAATCACAAATTTATCCAAGTAGGGCTTGCACACTCGATTCATTAAATCCATAAAAACCGCAGGTGCGTTAGTTAACCCAAATGGCATTACTTGAAATTCATAGTGTCCATAACGATTTCTAAATGCAGTTATAGGAATATCTTCTTCACGGACGCGAAGTTGGTGATATCCTGACCGCAAATCTATTTTAGAATACACACTAGATCCTTGTAATTGATCAAACAAATCATCAATCCTAGGTAAAGGATATCGATTTTTAATTGTCAACTTATTTAGTTCCCTATAATCAATGCACATACGAAAAGATCCATCCTTCTTCTTAACGAACAAGACTGGAGCTCCCCAAGGCGACGAGCTCGGTCGAATAAAACCTTTATCAGACAACTCCTTAAGTTGCTCAGATAACTCCTTTAATTCAGAAGGGGCTAATCGGTATGGCGCACGTGCCACCGGTGCAGCACCAGGAATTAAATCGATTCGAAACTCTACTTGTCTTATCGGTGGAAGTCCGGGTAAATCTTTAGGAAATACCTCAGGAAATTCACAAATAATAGGTACATCTTCCAATCGTTTCTCCCTAGACTCATTCCCGGTCACTTGAGCTAAGAATAACTCACAACCGTTCCTGATGTACTTTTGGACTTTAATACATGAAACAATTTTCAAACGGGATTCACCTCGACTACCATCAATTACTAACGTCCTATTCCTAAGCGGAATCTTAACTTTCTTCTCTCCACATAAAATAGTAGCATTATTCAACGACAACCAATCCATACCGATAATAATATCAAAACTACCTAATTCTATCAACATCAAATCAATCGGAAAGGAATGGTTCAAGAGATTTAGAGAGCATCCTTCTAATAGCTTATTAGTTTTCACTAATTTACCATTAGCCAATTCCACCTCGTAACTGGTACTTATCTCAACAGGTTCAATGTCAATAAGGGCACTAAATTTAGTTGATACAAAGCTCCTATCAGCACCCGAATCGAATAAAGCAACATCATAATGATTGTTGAATAAAAATGTACCGGTAACGACATTTGGATCCTCTTTCTTCACCTCAATCGTTCCAAGTTGATAGATACTACCCTGGGGGTTTCTTCCAGGTACAATCGCTTTCAACTTGGGACATTCCGATTTTATGACCTTCTTCATTACAGTTGAAGCAAATGGTTCCCTTCTTACACCTTTCAACCTTGTGTCCAATCTTTCCGCAATTTCGGCACTTCCAGCAGTCGCTAGCATGCCTCTTGTTGCCACACTTAGGACATCTATCATCGTTGCGCGGTGCATTGTTGGTAAGAGCATTTGCATTCCCCTTTCTCTGGTTCTTACGACGATTGAAATTCTTCCTATTATCACCTCTATCTACACGATCACCATCTCCCTTTCTTTTCTCACCAACACGGGCTTCATCTTCCCTATCCTAAATTATCTGTCCAATGAGTTGGTAAGCCATTCGAACAGCATCATCAATGGTCAGTGGTTTAGATGATGTCACATCCCCCCGGATATTCCTGGTCAACCCTTTAATATATTGCTCAATTCGGATCTCTTTGGGTTCAACCAATCGAGGACATAGCAAGGCCAACTCATGGAATCGGTTTGTGTAACTATCAATGTCCACACCTTTCATTCTCAAATGAATTAACTCTTGTTCTAACCTAATGATCACACTACGATAAAACTCCAAAGTCATCCACTTCTTAATTTCAGCCCAAGGAGTAGCATTAGTAGCATCAAGACCCATGAAAGCAATTCTCCCGTTCCACCAAGTCAACGCACGACCTTTAAGAGTAGCCATAGCAAAAGTCACCTTATCTTCCTCCTTACACTTACTAATCCTAAACACCGACTCAATCTTCTCAATCCACTGGCTTAATCCTACAACACCTTCAGTTCCATTAAAAGGTAAAGGTTCACACTTCATGAACGTCACATAAGTACAGCCACCAACTTCAGGTGCATTAGTTCCAAGTCCTCCTACATTTCCTCCAGCATTAGCATTCACATTATTAGCATTCACATTCACATTAGTACCGCCAATTCCACTACCGCCAGCTCCACTACCGCCAGCTCCACTACCGCCAGCTCCACTACCGCCAGCTTCACTACCGCCAGCTCCACTACCGCCAGCTCCACTACCGCCAGCTTCATTTCTAGCATTTGCCATAAATTCAGTCATAGATGCGGTAACTTGCTGCGTAATAATCCTATGTACATCATCCTCAGTCACAGCCTTCTTGGGCGGCATAATTCTATAATTTCACAATTTCAAGGTATTAAGCATTCATCCAACAAAGGATTCATAGAATATGGATTGAATTCATAATCATGATACAAATAAGGCACAATATGGAATTCAAGACAAGATACATATTTCATTCGATCTGAAACAAAAGTATTGTCTTAGTTACATCCCATATCAAACTTCTAGCACTATATACACTCAAAATTCGTGCCAAGTCTACTACTAACAAGTCGGTTCAGTCAAAGCTACAAAAGCACAAAAGATACAAAGGTCACTACTAAATACAGACTGGTCTACTGAGAACCGCTAGATGGTCCATCATCCATCGTCTTCTGAATCTTCGTCGGACGATCACTAGACACATCTTCAGCTGGGCGCTTACGGATTACTCCTCTTTCAACCATGTCAGCATAAAATCTACTATTCCAACCCACGGATATATTCAGCTCCTTCTCAGCTTTCTCACGCATCGCACGAGCTACACTTAACTGAATCTCCATAGAATTCACCTTTCTCTTCATAGCAGCAAACTCACCACTTTCTAACACCGATAACCTCCGAAAAGCCTCATTCAAACCACGCTCTACATTAGTCAAATCTAAACTAAGCAATTCCCGCTCTTTCTCGCCAACCTTAGTCTTCGACTCCAAATAAGCAACCTGAGTCTGAACAACACCTAATCCGACCTCTGTCATACATCTCTTAACACGGGAAGCATCTAGATCACGTCTCAAGGCCCATGGTGCAAGACCATCAATATGAGTAGCCTCTCGAGCACTAGACGACTCTCCTATCTCACGTCTACGAGTAGAAATACCATCAGTACCGTCAGGTGCATCATCATCCTCATCCTCCTCTGATTCAGAATCAGATTCAGACGATTCAGACATTTCATCCCTAGGTAACTCAACCTCAGAATCAGACAAATCAACTGGTGGGGGAAAAGGCTCGCCCTCTGGAACGTCATAAGGGTAAATAAGCTCAGCTTCCTCATCATCATCGACCTCAACATCTATACCTACATCCTCCTCGACATCCTCGTCGTCAATCTCATCATCTAAAATATCTAACCCAATCTCATCATCATTCTCAATATCCACATTCTCAATCTCATTCTCTACCAAGTCAACCTGAGGGGCAATCTGATCTCCTAGTCCTAACTCGGGCTCGGGATCCTCAAATGGTTCCTCCTCATCATCCATATCATAATCTACTAAGTCTAAATAAGGATCATCATCTACATTAGGTTCGGGAATAGCATGGTCTTCTACAGGAATATTAGGGTCAGCCATGACAATCTGCATTTATATATATATCTCGTATTAGGATAACATACTAGTTAAACAATTACATAATGAAATCACGATATACATATATATAAATGAATTATATATATCAAAATATATATCTTCTCAATAGGGCTTGTTGGTAACGTCAGAGATCTCTGGCACCGTTATAGTCAAAAGATTTTTCAAATATTTTCTTAAATATTCATTGTCAAAAGATTTTGAAAAGTTTTGTTCAAAACCTTGGTTTTTAAAATCTTTTGTTCTCTATAACGAGAGCTTTGGTACCAAACTGTAACACACTCAATTTTCGTATCGGTACAGCGAAAGGGTCTTTCAGAGTGTTACGGGATAGCACAATAACTCCAATCATAGACAACACATAAAAATGGTTGTACAAGGTTCAACATACATTCATTCGATAAAAAGTTTTAAAGTGTACAACAGGTCCCAAATTATACAGGTCATTAAGTTTACAAAACATAGATCGAATGAACATTTTTAATATTATGTGGGCCATCAGAGTCGATCTCCATCCGGATTACCTTCAAGCACCTGAGATAAAAACATGCAAAAATCATATCAGCGAATGCCGAGTGAATTCATAGAATTTAATAAAAACCGTTATATAAAACAATCATTTAAAATCATAACACAAGTATAATATCAGAAGTAAGTCCACGTATTGCTAGTCAAGCAATATATATCAAGCATACATCTTAAACCGTTCATGAGACAGTAGTCTCTATATTACCATGATAGGTAATATATTCATCGTTATTAGCGTCGTATCATATCGGATATTTAGATTATATAGGATTATTATTAGCCTCATGACATTGTTACCTTACTATGAAAACAGCGGGCCGCGAACCCGACAAACAGTTTTCCCATCTAAGTTAGCGTGTCGTCACAAAAATCACGCTATGGAATCTTCTCATACATAAATTCGCTTACCAATCAATGTGGTACGACGGGGATCAACCGTCAAGGCGCGAACTGGGGTGATCGTCCCCAAATAGTACTATCAAATGCATAAGCGTCTACCAAATTCTGGTAGTTCACAATTCATGCTAATGGGACTTTAAGTGACATAACCTAACTACTAATTATCCTTTTAGTCTCGTTTATAGGGTCATAGCATCATTCGGATCCATATCATTAAGCATACTATCGGGACTACTTGTGTTCTATTTTTATCAAAATCTAGCATGTTATCTCCCTCGCGGGTTTACAAATCATTTTAGAAAACATTTAAAAGAGTGCGAGGCTATGAACTCACGTTGTTAATGAAAGGCGGATTATCGGCTACGGGTGTGCTTCGGTCACGGAAACCTATTTAAATAATAATCGGTCTTAGACTTTGTCCAATGACTTTTATCAAAATAACAATATACATATGATGATTTTGTACATATGATGATGATCAAGTGGGTTTACATATCCTTGTTTACTCATTTTAGTGTTTACGTTTTGGTAACTTTTTACTAGTTTGCTAGTTTTACCTATTCATCTATTTTGAGTCCATTAAGCTTAGTATAAGTTCTTTAACTTGTTTTAATCCATTTTGTACTTATATTATCAGTATATATACTTTCCATGTTGGGCCCAAATGGGTTAAGCGCAATAAGTTCTTTTTACAAGTATTTATCTTATTTATTCCAATTATTAGTCCAATATGCTTAGTTAGCTCGTTAATGTCCGTATTTCTTATAGTTCTGGTTTTATCGGTTTTTACTTGTATTGGTTAGTTATATATCAGTATATGACTTTTATAATCTTTACATTAGACGGGTTTGATCGTCTAAGTTTTATTTGGCGAAAAACGTTAATTTTACGGTAATAGCCGACAAAGTCGTAAAAATCAAGTTTATAGTTTTTATTACTTATAAGTATTATTCCACTACCATTTATATAATTCATCCATTTAATTAACCTCTTATATATTTATATAAATAAGTTTTATAAGTTAGTGGGTTTTTATTTTACATTTTATACAATAAAAATGTGAGTGCTTATATAATAATAATAAACATTAATTTTTAAAATCTGATTTTTATCTTCATGTTCACCATTTTTACCATATCTAGAGTTATATAATGAATTAGAAGCTCATTTTTGGGTGACATGTTCTTCATATTATGTGCTACATTTAACTTAGTTATAGCTACTGCTCATTTTAAGTTAATCTTGCCTTAACAGTCCCTACAAAACTGCTTATTCAGATTAGAACACCTAACTTGTTTTGATCATATCTCACTCATTATATTGATTCCATTGCATGGTCAACTCTCACATGTGTATAATATCTTGTACTTACTGTAAATGGATCATACCATGCAATTTTATCAGTTCAAGTTTTAGTTATATACTGTTTTTATACATCCAACTAAATAATCAAGATTTTACCCTCATTTCTTATAGTTATTAACCTTTTTAAGCATATCTATCAACACTTGATCCCCACACAATATTTTTATCATCATATATACATCATATACATATACCAAATGAAATAAAATACATTTGTTCTTTACAAAATAACAAGAGAAAAATGGAGAGGATGATCTTCTTTACCAACCAAGTGTATTTCTTGTTTTTGGAAGACAAGAACTTGATGAACACCACAAGTAACTCCAAGATCATCAAACACCAAGAACATAAGTTGGGAAATCAGCCCTAGGACACAAGCAAATCACCTCCAATGTTGTTAATATGGCCACCAAATGATCAAGGCTTCAAGATAACTCCATGGTAGAGCTAGTAAACATGTATTTCATGGCTAGAAAAGATCAAAAGGGGTGTTTGTTGCTTCAAAGTGGACGGCAAGGGATGGGGTTTTGAGAGAGTTTTGTGTTGATTTGCATGTAGGTAAATGGTGGTATGAGAGTTGCTAGTGGTTTTGACTAAACAAGTGGAAAGAATAGCTTAAAGAGTAAGCTTGGCTTACACTTGTAATAAACTAGCTAACATGATGCTACATCCTAAGATGTGGTGTCATGTGTGCCGTCCAAGCTTAGCTAGTGGGGTGGGACAATGTATTTTGTCCCATCTCAGTAGTTTACGGGTATTTCTCGATTCTAGTTTTCTCGATTTGCGTGCCCTCGGGTCGTTTCACGAAAAACGTTTTTATAAATTATGAATCAACGTCACAAAACGAATCCAATAAAAATTGTCTCATCAAAAACGGAGTTCGAAAATGTAAATACGTAATCCTAAGGTTTCCGGTTTAGTCGTAAAAGACGCCAAATTATGCACGTAAGCCCAAATTTAAATCCGTAAATTGTGAGTTCATCAACCAACACAAAAATAAGTTTAAAAATATTATACGAGAAAATAATTCACTACCTGAAAATGTTAGATTGTCACATTAGGGTTCATATAAAATCAGTAAATTAATGATGTGATAATCATAATATGATGATCATATAAATTTGGGCTTGTAATTAGAGGGATTAGGGTTAATTAATGAGGTTGATTTTGTTAAACCCGTTTTTAAAAGCTGGACAGATTTTATGTCAATTGTTTTGATCATATCGGGAGTTCTATAAACTCTTATTTTACGATCCAAGTACCCCTAGAAAGATATTTGAAGTGGCTTTCCAATTCAAGAAACGAGAACTAAATTGGAGGTGAGAAGTGGGTCAAAAACAGGTTACAACAGTCGGAGGTCAAAACAGTTTTGAATTCAGCCTGTTTTCTTTTTAAGTTTTTGGTTGTTTGGGGTACTTAGGGTTGCATTGGGATCTTCTCACGAACGTGAGAGATGGTTTATATATTGTAGTAAGTATCTGCACTTGGGATAAGGTTTTGGTTTAGGGTAAGACTCCTTAATGGTAACAAACTTTTAGTACGTTTAAAATGAGGAAATCTGGAATGACAAAAGTAGATATATGTATATCGGGGCCTTAACAGTAGCTTTAAGGTTAGGGCAAGTGGGAGGTGTTATCCGACATATGTAAGGGTATGAATATTCCTTTTACAGAAACCATGGGTATGTTTAATTGGATGTTTGACTTAAAGTTTTGAGACCTAAAAACTGGGAATGTTTTGGGTAAAATATGAACGTGTTAGTTATTAAACTTAACCAAGTTAAGGACTTGTTAAGGAAGGGTAATGAGGTGATTAGAGCTTATCAATGAGGTAAATATGTGGGAATAGGATAGATGTCTATCATAGGTTAATGAGCCATCTTAGTGATTTGTTCGTGTATTGATTGCATGTTTTGGTTTGTTAGCTTGTTGCTAGTGCAAGGACTCGTGAAGGAGCTATCAGGTGAGTTTCATAGTCCCATGTTTACTATTGTTTTTGAATTCCAGATGGGATGGAAGAGACATTGTGTTGAATTATTTTCTAAATTAATGCTGTGAACGTTTTTAAGGTTTGAGATGGACTTGTGTGTACATTTATGTGATTAACTGCTATGTGATTTTTGTTTGTGTGTGATCTGGATTGGAAAGGTACATAGGTGTATGGGCGCCTATTGGACCTATGGTTAATGATAAGGCGTGATGCCTTGGAAATTGTGACTGTTGGTAAGGCGTGATGCCTTGGAAATTGTGATTGTTGGTAAGGCGTGATGCCTTGGAAATTGTGATTGTTGGTAAGGTGTAACACTCTCATTTTCGTATCGGTACAGCGGAAGGGTCTTTTAGAGTATTACGGGATAGCACAATAACTCCAATCATAGACAACACATAAAAATGGTTGCACAAGGTTTAACAAACATTCATTCGATAAAAAGTTTTTAAGTGTACAACAGGTCCCAAATTATACAGGTCATTAAGTTTACAAAACACAGATCGAATGAACATTTTTAATATTAAGTGTGGGCCATCAGAGTCGATCTCCATCCGGATTACCTTCAAGCACCTGAGATAAAAACATGCAAAAATCATATCAGCGAATGCCGGGTGAATTCATAGAGTTTAATGAAATCCGTTATATAAAACAATCATTTACATTCATTTAAAATCAGAACACAAGTATAATATCGGAAGTAAGTCCTCATATTGCTAGTCAGGCAATATATAAATCAAGCATACATCTTAAACCGTCCATGAGACCGTAGTCTCTATATTACCATGATAGGTAATATATTTATCGTTAATAGCGTCGTTATCATATATAGGATACATCGTATTTGAATTTATATATGTTTCATCTGAATTATATAGGATTATTATTAGCCGCATGACATTGTTACCTTACTATGAAAACAGCGGGCCGCGAACCCGACAAACAATTTGCCCATCTAAGTTAGCGTGTCGTCACAAAAATCACGCTATGGAATCTTCTCATACATAAATTCGCTTACCAATCAATGTGGTACGACGGGGATCAACCGTCAAGGCGCGAACTGGGGTGATCGTCCCCAAATAGTACTATCAAATGCATAAGCGTCTACCAAATCCCGGTAGTTCACAATTCATGCTAATGGGACTTTAAGTGACATAACCTAACTACTAATAATCCTTTTAGTCTTGAATATAGGGTCATAGCATCATTCGGGTCCATATCATTAAGCATACAATCGGGACTACTTGTGTTCTATTTTTATAAAAATCTAGCATGTTATCTCCCTCGCGGGTTTACAAATCATTTTATAAAACATTTAAAACAGTGCGAGGCTATGAACTCACTTTGTTAATGAAAGTCGGATTATCGGCTACGGGCGTGCTTCGGTCACGGAAACCTATATAAATAATAATCGGTCTTAGACTTTGTCCAATGACTTTTATCAAAATAACAATATACATATGATGATTTTTGTACATATGATGATGATCAAGTGGGTTTATACATCCTTGTTTACTTAATTTAGCGTTTACGTTTTGGTAACGTCTTACTAGTTCACTAGTTTTACCGATTTTACCTATTTTAAGTCCATTAAGTCTTTATAAGTTCTTTAACTTGTTTTTATCCATTTTATACCTATATTATCAGTATATATACTTTTCATGTTGGGCCCAAATGGGTTAAGCCCAATAAGCTCTTTTTACAAGTTTTTACCTTATTAAGTCCAATTATAAGTCCAATATGTTTATTTAGCTCGTAAATGTCCATAATTCTTATAGTTCGGGTTTTATCGGTTTTTACTTGTCTTAGTTACCTATACATCAGTATATGACTTGTATAAACTTTACATTAGACGGGTTTGGTCGTCTAAGTTTTATTTGGCGAAAAACGTTAATTTTACGGCGATAGCCGAAAAAGTCGTAAAAATCAAGTTTATAGTTTTTATTACTTATAAATATTATTTTACCACCATTTATATAATTTACCCATTTAATTAACCTTTTATACATTTATATAAATAAGTTTTATAAGTTAGTGGGTTTATATTTTTACATTTTATACATTATAATGTGAGTGCTTATATAATAATAATAAACATTATTTCCAAAAATCTGATTTTTAACTTCATGTTCACCATTTTTACCATATCTAGAGTTCTATAATGACTTAGAAGCTCATTTTTGGATGGCATGATCTTCATAATATGTGCTATATTTAACTTAGTTATAGCTACTGCCCATTTTGAGTTTAACTTGCCTTAACAGTCCCTACAAAACTGCTTATTCAGATTATACCACCTAACTTGTTTTGATCATATCTCACTCATTATTTTGATTCCAGTGCATGGCCAACTCTCACATGTGTATAACATCATCTACTTACTGTAAATGGATCAAACCATGCAATTTTATCAGTTCATCTTTTAGTTTTCTACTGTTTTTATAAAGCCAACTAAATAATCAAGATTTTAGCTTCATTTCTTATAGTTATCATCATTTTTAAGCATATTTATCAACACTTGATCCCCACACAACATTTTTATCATCATATATACATCATATACATATACAAAATGAAAGAAAATACATTTGTTCTTTACAAAATAATAAGAGAAAAATGGAGAGGATGATCTTCTTTACCAATCCAAGTGGATTTCTTGTTTTAGGAAGACAAGAACTTGATGAACACAACAAGTATCTCCAAGACCATCAAATATCAAGAACATAGGTTGGAAAATCAGCCCTAGGACATAAGAAAATCACCTCCAAAGATGTTAATATGGCCACCAAATGATCAAGGCTTCAAGAGAACACCTTAATAGAACTAGTAAACATGTGGTTTATGGCTAGAAAAGATCAAATGGGATGTTTGTTGGCTTATTTGGGACGGCAAGAGGGAGGAGTTGAGAGAGTTTTTGATGTTGAATGCATGTGAGAAAGATGGAAATGAAAAACAAGTTGCTAGTTTGGTGGTTAAGTGGAATGTGTTAGCTTAACATGTAAGCATGGCTTACACGTGTGTAAGTTAGCTAAACTTGATGCCACCTTGTGTTGTGGTGTCAAGTTGGCCGTCCCATACAAGCTAGTGGGGTGGGACAAAGTGTTTTGTCCCATCTCACTAGTTTACGGGTATTTCTCGATTCTTGTTTCCTTGATTTGCGTGCCCTCGGGTCGTTTTACGAAAAACGTTTTTATAAATTATGAATCACCGTCACAAAACGAATCCAATAAAAATTGTCTCATCAAAAACGGAGTTCAAAAACGTAAATACGTAATCCTAAGGTTTCCGGTTTAGTCGTAAAAGACGCCAAATTATGCACGTAAGCCCAAATTTAAATCCGTAAATTGTGAGTTCGTCAACCAACACAAAAATAAGTTTCAAAATATTATACGAGAAAATATTTCACTACCTGAAAATGTTAGATTGTCACAGCTTTTCCTCCTAAAAGGGATCAACGTCCTCGTGATCCATTTCATTTGGATGTCCGTTTCTTATTGAAATCGAAGAGGTTCGGATATTTCTTCCACATTTCATCCTCTCGTTCCCAAGTATACTCCGGTCCATGCTTTGAATTCCATCGGATCTTGACAATAGGTATCCGACTTTGTTTCAGTTGCTTTACCTCACGGTCCATAACTTCTACGGGCTCTTCGATAAAATGCAACTTCCCATCTATTCGAACCTTACCTAACGGATTTTTCTCATCACTCACTGCTAGACATTTCTTCAGATTAGATACATGGAATGTGTTGTGAACACCATGATGTTCTGGGGGTTCTCTAGTTTGTAAGCCACCGGACCTACTCTAGATAAAATCTTAAAGGGTCCAATATAACGGGGATTCAATTTTCCTCGCTTTCCAAATCTGATAACGCCTTTCCATGGCGATACTTTCAACATTACTCGGTCACCCACTTCAAACTCCATTGGCTTCCGTCGCACATCCGCGTAACTTTTCTGTCTACTACGGGCAGTCAACAACCTCTTCTTAATCTGAACTATCATCTCCGTAGTCTCCCGGATCAATTCCTGTCCCGTGAGCTGGGTATCCCCAACTTCACTCCAACATACAGGAGATCTACACTTCATACCATACAAAGCTTCAAACGGTGCAGCATTAATACTAGAATGGTAACTATTGTTATACGAAAACTCTGCTAACGACAAATGTTTATCCCAATTCTTAACAAAGTCTATCACACAAGTTCTCAACATATCTACCAGTGTTTGTATCGTCCTTTCACTCTGCCCATCAGTCTGGGGGTGATAAGCAGTGCTCATATCGAGATTCGTTCCCAAAGAACTTTGGAGAGATTTCCAAAAATTCGATGCGAATCTAGGATCTCGATCTGAAATGATCGATACAGGCACTCCATGCTTGCATACAACATTATCAAGGTATATTCGAGTCAGCTTCTCCAGTGAGAACTGCTCCTTAACCGGAATGAAGTGTGCTGATTTGGTCAGTCTATCGACAATAACCCAAATCGAATTGTTTCCAGATGATGTTCTAGGAAGCTTGGTGATAAAGTCCATTGTAATTCGCTCCCACTTCCATTCAGGAATCTTTGGTTGTTGAACTAGTCCTGATGGCTTTTGATGTTCCGCTTTGACTCTAGCACAAGTCAAGCATTGAAGAACATACATAGCTATGTCAGCTTTCATATTCGGCCACCAGTACAACTTCTTCAAATCATGGTACATCTTATCAGATCCCGGATGAATGGAATACTTAGATTTATGGGATTCTAACATAATCAAATCTCTTAAGCCTCCAAACTTAGGTATCCACATACGACCTCTTAAGCATTTCACTCCATCAGCTCTAACCTCTAAAGGATCTCCTTCTCCTCGGAACCCTTCATTAACAAAATTCTCCTTCTTACAAGCTTCTATTTGCGCATTTCTAATTTGCTCAGGCAAATTATTGTGCACGGTCAAGACTAGAGAACGCACCCTGATAGGCTCTCTATCTTTCCTACTCAACGCATTAGCAACAACATTGGCTTTTCCTGGGTGATATTTTATATCACAATCATAATCACTTAACAACTCTATCCATCTTCGTTGCCTCATGTTCAATTCCTTATGGTCGAGAATATACTGTAGGCTTTTGTGACCGGTGAATACCGTACACTTGGTGCCATACAGATAATGTCTCCACAACCTAAGAGCAAAGACTACAACTCCTAACTCAAGATCATGAGTAGTATAATTCTCCTCATTCTTCCTTAATTGCCTAGAAGCATAAGCTATCACTTTCTCTCGCTGCATCAAAACAGCTCCATAACCTCTAAGAGATGCATCACAATACACTACAAAATCTTCACTCCCGTCGGGTAATGATAAGATTGGTGCACTACATAATTTTTGCTTCAATATCTGAAATGCTCCATCTTCATCACTTCCCCAAACGAAAGGTTTATTCTTCTGAGTAAGCTTAGTCAAGGGTTTAGCTATCAAAGAAAATTCTTTAATGAATCGCCTATAATAGCCAGCCAATCCTAAGAACTGTCGCACTTCCATTGGCGTTGTCGGTGCAGACCAATTCTTAATAGCTTCAACCTTTGCAGGATCAACATGAATTCCATCTCTGTTAATCACATGACCAAGAAATTGCACAGAATCTAACCAGAAATCACACTTCGAAAACTTAGCATACAACCTTTCATCCTTCAACAAATTCAAAACAATCCTCAAATGTTCTCTATGCTCATCTTCATTCTTAGAATAGATCAGAATATCGTCAATAAACACAATCACAAATTTATCCAAGTAGGGCTTGCACACTCGATTCATTAAATCCATGAAAACCGCAGGTGCGTTAGTTAACCCAAATGGCATTACTTGAAATTCATAGTGTCCATAACGAGTTCTAAATGCAGTTATAGGGATATCTTCTTCACGGACGCGAAGTTGGTGATATCCTGACCGCAAATCTATCTTAGAATACACACTAGATCCTTGCAGTTGATCAAACAAATCATCAATCCTAGGTAAAGGATATCGATTCTTAATTGTCAACTTATTCAGTTCCCTATAATCAATGCACATACGGAAAGATCCATCCTTCTTCTTAACGAACAAGACTGGAATCCCCAAGGCGACGAGCTCGGTCGAATAAAACCTTTATCAGACAACTCCTTAAGTTGCTCAGATAACTCCTTTAATTAAGAAGGGGCTAATCGGTAAGGCGCACGTGCCACCGGTGCAGCACCAGGAATTAAATCGATTCGAAACTCTACTTGCCTTATCGGTGGAAGTCCGGGTAAATCTTTAGGAAATACCTCAGGAAATTCACAAATAATAGGTACATCTTCCAATCGTTTCTCCCTAGACTCATTCCCGGTCACTTGAGCTAAAAATAACTCACAACCGTTCCTGATGTACTTTTGGACTTTAATACATGAAACGATTTTCAAACGGGATTCACCTCGACTACCATCAATTACTAACGTTCTATTCCTAAGAGGAATCTTAACCTTCTTCTCTCCACATAAAATAGTAGCATTATTCAACGACAACCAATCCATACCAATAATAATATCAAAACTACCTAATTCTATCAACATCAGATCAATCGGAAAGGAATGGTTTAAGAGATTTAGAGAGCATCCTTCTAATAGCTTATTAGTTTTCACTAATTTACCATCAGCCAATTCCACCTCGTAACTGGTACTTATCTCAACAGGTTAAATATCAATAAGGGCACTAAATTTAGTGGATACAAAGCTCCTATCGGCACCCGAATCGAATTTAGCAACAGCATAATGATTGTTGAGTAAAAACGTACCGGTAACGACATTCGGATCCTCTTTCTTCACCTCAATTGTTCCAAGTTGGTAGATACCACCCTGGGGGTTTCTTCCAGGTACAATCGCTTTCAACTTGGGGCATTCCGATTTCCTATGACCTTCTTCATTACAGTTGAAGCAAATGGTTCCCTTCTTACACCTTTCAAGCTTGTGTCCAAGCTTTCCGTAATTTCGGCACTTCCAGCAGTCGTCAGCATGCCTCTTGTTGCCACACTTAGGACATCTATCATCGTTGCGCGGTGCATTGTTGGTAAGAGCATTTGCATTCCCCTTTCTCTTGTTCTGACGGCGATTGAAATTCTTCCTATTATCACCTCTATCTACACGCTCACCGTCTCCCTTTCTTTTCTCACCTACACGGGCTTCATCTTCCTTATCCTGAATTATCTGTCCAATGAGTTGGTAAGCCATTCGAACAGCATCATCAATGGTCAGTGGTTTCGATGATGTCACGTCCCCCCGGATATTCCTGGTCAACCCTTTCACATATTGCTCAATTCAGATCTCTTCGGGTTCAACCAATCGAGGACATAGCAAGGCCAACTCATGGAATCGGTTCGTGTAACTATCAATGTCCACACCTTTCATTCTCAAATGAATCAACTCTTGTTCTAACCTAATGATCACACTACGAGGACAAAACTCCAAAGTCACCCACTTCTTAATTTCAGCCCAAGGAGTAGCATTAGCAGCATCAAGACCCATGAAAGCAATTCTCCCGTTCCACCAAGTCAACGCACGACCTTTAAGAGTCGCCATAGCAAAAGTCACCTTATCTTCCTCCTTACACTTACTAATCCGAAACACCGATTCAATCTTCTCAATCCACTGGCTTAGTCCTACAGCACCTTCAGTTCCATTAAAAGGTAGAGGTTCACACTTCATGAACGTCACATAAGTACAGCCACCAACTTCAGGTGCATTCGTTCCAAGTCCTCCTACATTTCCTCCAGCATTAGCATTCACATTATTAGCATTCACATTCACATTAGTACCGCCAATTCCACTACCGCCAGCTCCACTATCGCCAGCTCCACTACCGCCAGCTCCACTACCGCCAGCTCCACTACCGCCAGCTCCACTACCGCCAGCTTCATTTCTAGCATTTGCCATAAATTCATTCATAGATGCGGTAACTTGCTCCGTAATAATCCTACGTACATCATCCTCAGTCACAGCCTTCTTGGGCGGCATAGTTCTATAATTCCACAATTTCAAAGTATTAAGCATTCATCCAACAAAGGATTCATATAATATGGATCAAATTCATAATCAAGATACAAATAAGGCACAATATGGAATTCAAGACAAGATACATATTTCATTCGATCTGAAACAAAAGTATTGTCTTAGTACATCCCATATCAAAGTTATAACACTATATACACTCAAAATTCGTGCCAAGTCTATTACTAACAAGTCGGTTCAGTCAAATCTACAAAAGCATAAAAGATACAAAGGTCACTATTAAATACAGACTGGTCTACTGAGAACCGCCAGATGGTCCATCATCCATCGTCTTCTGAATCTTCGTCAGACGATCACTAGACACATCTTCAGCTGGGCGCTTACGGATTACTCCTCTTTCAACCATGTCAGCATAAAATCTACTGTTCCATCCCACAGATATATTCAACTCCTTTTCGGCTTTCTCACGCATCACACGAGCCACACTCAACTGAATCTCCATAGAATTCACCTTTCTCTTCATAGCAGCATACTCACCACTTTCCAACACTGATAACCTCCTAAAAGCCTCATTCAATCCACGTTCTACATCACTCAAATCCAAACTAAGCAATTCTCGCTCTTTCTCGCCAATCTTAGTCTTCGACTCCAAATAAGCAACCTGAGTCTGAACAACACCTAATCCAACCTCTGTCATACAACTCTTAACACGGGAAGCATCTAGATCACGTCTCAAAGCCCATGGTGCAAGACCATCAATATGAGTAGCCTCTCGAGTACTAGACGAATCTCCTATCTCACGTCTACGAGTAGCAATACCATCAGTACCGTCAGGTGCATCGTCATCCTCATCCTCCTCTGATTCAGAATCAGATTTAGACGATTCAAACATTTCATCCCTAGGTAACTCATCCTCAGAATCAGACAAACAAACTCGTGGGGGCAAAGGCTCGCCCTCTGGAACATCATACGGATAAATAACCTCAGCTTCCTCATCGTCATCAACCTCAATATCTATACCTACGTTCTCCTCGACATCCTCGTCGTCAATCTCATCATCTAAATTATCTAACCCAATCTCATCATCGTTCTCAATATCGACATTCTCAATCTCCGCATTCTCAATATCCACATTCTCGATCTCAACATTCTCAATATCCACATTCTCAATCTCCACATTCTCAATATCCACATTCTCAATATCGACATTCTCAATATCCACATTCTCAATCTCATTTTCTACTAAGTCAACCTGAGGGGCAATCTGATCTCCTAGTCCTAACTCGGACTCGGGATCCTCAAATGGTTCCTCCTCATCATCGATATCATAATCTACTAAGTCTAAATAAGGATCATCTTCTATATTAGGTTCGGGAATAGCATGGTTTTCTACAGGAATATTATGGTCAGCCATGACAATCTGCATTTATATATATATATCGTATTAGGATAACATACTAGTTAAACAATTACATAATGAAATCACGATATATACATATATATAAATTAAATTATATATATCAAAATATATATCTTCTCAATAGGGCTTGTTGGTAACGTCAGAGATCTCTGGCACCGTTATAGTCAAAAGATTTTTCAAATATTTTCTCAAATGTTCATTGTCAAAAGATTTTGAAAAGTTTTTGTGACAATCCGTCAATTTATGGTCGATATTTTATTCTCAAATATTATTTGGAAATATTATTCTAATGTTACTATATGAACTCACTTATTTTTGGGAAGAAATTTGGATTTACGTCTTGGAGTAGCATCGACTACGTCTAAACCGGAGGATTCAACGTTACGTGCTTACGTTTACATACACCGTCTTTGGTGACAGTCCGACATTTCAGAAAATAAATTTATCCGTGAATATTATTTTGGAGTTTTAAATTTGTGTTGGTTCATAAACTCACAAATTTACGAGAAGAGATTAGGACTTACGATTTTATTTTAACGTCCTTTACGACTAAACCGGAAACCTTAGGATTACGTATTTACGTTTTTGAACTCCGTTTTTGATGAGACAATTTTTATTGGATTCGTTTTGTGACGGTGATTCATAATTTATAAAAACGTTTTTCGTAAAACGACCAGAGGGCACGCAAATCGAGAAAACTAGAATCGAGAAATACCCGTAAACTAGTGAGATGGGACAAAACACTTTGCCCCATCCCACTAGCTTACATGGGACGGCCAAAACACCTCACCACCATTAGGTGGCACAAACTTAACTTGTTTAGCAACAAGTGTAAGCTTTAGCTTACACTTTAGGCTAAGCCTTCCACCAAACTTCACAAAACCAACACATGGTTTTCACTTAACCATTTCATCCATGCATTTCACTCTCAAAACTCTCTCAACTTCATCTATGTGCCGTCCCAGCTCAAGCCAAAAACACCATTTTTGATCTCTTCCAACTACAAACCACATGTTTACTAGTCCTATTAAGGTGTTTCCTTGAAACCTTGATCATTTGGTGGCCATATAACCAACTTTGGAGGTGATTTGCTTGTGACCTAGGGCTGATTTTCCAACATATGATCTTGCTATTTGATGGTCTTGGAGATACTTGTTGTGTTCATCAAGTTCTTGCCTTCCTAAAACAAGAAATCCACTTGGATTGGTAAAGAAGATCATCCTCTACATTTTTCTCTTATTATTTTGTAAAGAACAAATGTATTTTCTTTCATTTTGTATATGTATATGATGTATATATGATGATAAAAATGTTGTGTGGGGATCAAGTGTTGATAAACATGCTTAAAAATGATGATAACCATAAGAAATGAAGCTAAAATCATGTCTAAATAGTTGGCTGTATAAAAACAGTAGATAACTAAATGAAGAACTGATAAAAATGCATGG
Source organism: Glebionis coronaria (assembly GCA_025667525.1). Taxonomy (NCBI): domain Eukaryota; kingdom Viridiplantae; phylum Streptophyta; class Magnoliopsida; order Asterales; family Asteraceae; genus Glebionis; species Glebionis coronaria. The sequence goes on along the minus strand of CM046882.1, from coordinate 209,277,175 downwards.
TTTGATCTATTTACAGTAAAGTAGATGATGTTATACACATGTGAGAGTTGGCCATGCAATGGAATCAAAATAATGAGTGAGATATGATCAAAACAAGTTAGGTGGTACAATCTGAATAAGCAGTTTTGTAGGAACTGTTAAGGAAACTTAAACTTAAAATGGGCAGTAGCTATAACTAAGTTATATTTAGCACATATCATGAAGAAGTTGTCATTTAAAAATGAGCTTCTAAGTCATTGTATAACTCTAGATATGATAAAAATGGTGAATGTGAAGTTAAAAATCAGATTTTGGAAATAATGTTTATTATTATTATATAAGCACTCACTTTATAATTTATAAAATGTAAAGTATAAACCCACTAACTTGTAAAACTTATTTATATAAATGTATAAAAGGTTAATTAAATGGGTAAAATATATAAATGGTGGTAAAAGTAATATTTATAAGTAATAAAAACTATAAACTTGATTTTTACGACTTTTTCGGCTATCGCCGTGAAATTAACGTTTTTCATCAAATAAAACTTAGACGACCAAACCCGTCTAATGTAAAGTTTATAAAAGATATATACTGATGTATAAGTAACTAAGGCAAGTAAAAACCGATAAAACCCGAACTATAAGAATTACGGACAATTACGAGCTAACTAAACCTATTAGACTAATAATTGGACTTAATAAGAAAAATACTTGTAAAAAGAATTATTTGGGCTTAACCCAATAGGGCCCAACATGAAAAGTATGTATACTGATCATATAAGTATATAATGGGTAAAAACAAGTAAAAGAACTTATAAAAGACTTAATGAACTTAAAATAGGTAAAATCGGTAAAACTAGTGAACTAGTAAGACGATACTAAAACGTAAACGCTAAAATGAGTAAATGAGGATTTATAAACCCACTTGATCATCATCATATGTACAATAATCATATATATGTATATTGTTATTTTGATAAAAGTCATTGGACCGAGTCTAAGACCGATTATTATTTATATAGGTTTCCGTGACCGAAGCACGCCCGTAGCCGATAATCCGCCTTTCATTAACAACGTGAGTTCATAGCCTCGCACTCTTTTAAATGTTTTATAAATGCTTTATAAACCCGCGAGGGAGATAACATGTTAGTTTTTATAAAAGTTTGGACACCATTTGTCCCGATTGTTTGTTTATTGATTTTGGACCCGAATGATTGAATGACCCGATTGTATGACCCGATAAATGATTAATGGACCCGATAGATGAAATTAAATGGATTATTAAAGTTAGGTTATGTCACTAAAAGTCCCATTAGCATGAATTGTGAACTACCGGGAGTTGGTAGACGCTTATGCATTTAATAGTACTATTTGGGGACGATCACCCCAGTTCGCGCCTTGACGGTTGATCCCCGTCGTGCCACATTGATTGGTAAGCGAATTAATGTATGAGAAGATTTCAATAGCGTGACCTTTGTGACGACACGCTACTTTAGATGGGCAAAATTTGTATCGGGTTAGCTACCCGTTGTTGGTTTAGTAAGGTAACAATGTCATGCGGCTTATAATAATCCGAATTAACAAAATAATAATAGACGCTCCGAATTACGATGTATTGCCTGACTAGCAATACTGGGTCATACTATTGATATTATGATTGTATTTTGGTTTTCATAACCATATTCATATAACGATTTTTTTATTTGATTTTATACAACGTCATAAGACGTATTGTATGATGTTTTTACGACATTGGCTCGTACAATGGTTTTTAAGGCAAATGCCTATATTATGATTTTCGATAAGGATTTATATATAATGACTTTGGCTATTTTATGGCCTATTACAAAGATTTGTATAAAATGATTTTGGCTATTTTACGGCCTATTACAATGATTTGTATGAATTAGTTTTTGGTACTAATTTTATACCAAAGTTATATTGATGGAATTTACTAAACTCTATGAATTCACTCGGCGTTATCGCTGACCTTTTCTTTTAACATGTTTTATCTCAGGTACTTGAAGGTAATTCTCGGGAAGACGACAAGAATTCATGGCCCGCACTTAAACAATATTTTCCATTCAAACACTTTGTAAAACTTTGTATGAAATGTAATGACTTGGGACCGATGTAACTTTGATGTTTATGAATGGAAATGCTTTATAAATAAACGACGCGATTTTTATGCGTTGTCTATGATGTGAGTAATGTGCTATCCCGTAACACCAACTAGTCTTCCGCTGTACTGAGTTGTATAAAATTTGGGGGTGTTACAGTTTGGTACCAGAGCTCTCGTTATAGAGAACGAAAGATTTTTAAAACCAAGGTTTTGAATAAAACATTTCAAAATCTTTTAACTATAAACATTTTTCTAAAAATGTCTAAAAATCTTTTGACTATAACGGTGCCGAAGAATTCCCGAGTTACCGACAAGGCCAAGACTGAGAAGTGTTATTTTAATATATATAACTTGGATTATATATATATGATGTAATTTTATTACATGATTGTTTGATGATTATTTTGATTTTTATACGAGATATTTATACGACGTCGATTGTCACAAGAAACCCTAAATCCCCTAGTAAATTAATCGAAGCTATTCTCGTAGGAATTCTAGCTATCCTAGATCTAAACCAAGTTGTGGATATTTATGATCCCAACAAATGGTTGATATTCGTAGAAATGTAGATATTAGCTGATTGTGATATTGAAAAAGAATTGGCGAGATTAAATCTGATATCGATGTTATGACGATCTTTTCTTATAAGAGTGGAGTTTGACAAAACGTTACCACCTAGGAAGATGTCATCTGATTCGTTGTCATCCAATTCTTAAATTTGAAATCGAAAGGGTGAATGTTGCACTTGAGGCTGTCATTGGAACCATTACCCAAAAGCCTCATGCCACTAATACCTTTCCGAGAAGTCTAGTTGAATGATCGAGTCATTTCATACTAGTGACTCATTTGATAATTGTTGTTGTAAGAGATATAGGATTGGAAATTAAGTGTTGATTTATATTGAGATTGTATTGCCTTTACAAGGCCGAAGAATAAGGGTGAAAGTATTGGAAAATGAGGTAGGATATCGAATTGAGTATAAGTTGGTTGAAACTTGAATAAAGTAAAATTTAACTTGTATGGGATATAAGATTGTTAAGAGGAAGTCGTTAAGTTTTGTGATTGAATTATAAGGATTTAATTGATTGTAGGTTTGTGTTAAGGGTTGTTCCTAGACCATTGTCCACTAACGAGGATGCCCAGTGTCCAAGAAATAATTTGAAGAAATCTTCTTCTGAATTGAGACCGATGGATCTTCCGGGACATATGGAACACCTAATGACTCTTGTAGATTAGTATTCATTGTAGTATCTTTTAAAAATCCCTAACTTAACTGAGATATCAGTTGGTAGGATGAGTTCTGAGAATTGTATGACATAGTGACACGTAATGTGTTACGGTACAATTTTGACTTGTTTGTGATTAATGAAAAGACTACCTTTGATTGCTAAATTCTACATGTATCGATGTTATCTATCCTTTATTGCTTAATCCTAATATCCGCATTAGTGATGCAACCATTGAACAAGTACTCATCTCGAATTGAGTTACGTTGTAGATTATTCTTGTTGAGTGCCATCGAGGTCATGAACCTCGTGATTATTTGGCTAAGCTCATTCCCTATCATATTGTAGTTAAGATCTTGGTGAACAACTCTTCATCACTCTTTTGCAGATTACTCATTGTTTTTATAAGATACAATAGTATCTCTTGAGAAAAATTGGATTTTCATCACTATAAGGATTATTCAAAGTGAGATTTATAAGTGATTATTATTGAAATGAGGTTGTTTATAAAATGCTTTAGAAACTTAATTGTTTTCATAACAAGGAAAATCTTTGTAGATTTATTTTGATTCTTATTTAAGAATTAAGCATGTAAATGTTTTTATTATAAACATGATGATAAAGTTTTGACGAACTGAGTATTGCATCGTTAATCTTGAAATTGTATATAGTTGCGCGCCTACATACAATTTGGAATGGACTATGCAAGACTGATTAGTAGTCACCATAAAACTAATGGATAAACGCTAAATTTTCTTTGAAGATTGTGAAAGATTAAAATTTATGAGATCTGCAAGAAGTGAAAAATAAGGACATAATGTTAGGGACACCTACATATGTGCCTATAGCATCTATTCTTCTGAGTTGAATTTACTCATCTGTGGAAATTGTCTTATTTGACAATTGACAATTCTTTCTTGTCCAATTCTCCCGTAGTGAGATTCTTAGGAAAAGTATATGATTACCGAGTGTTGATACCCGACTGGATGTATTGACGTTCTTTTCATTTCTTATGATTTGATTTCATTTGAATGACCTGGGTAACGATCCGAGGAGCTTTCGAATGCGTACTCAAATCATGAAAACATGGGATATATTCATATTCGTTAAATGTTTTCGTCTGAATCTGATTTGAAATTCTCTTGCGTAGATTATGCGTTGACCTTACTCTTTAGATGGTAGTTATGTCTCCATATATCCCTGAATTTGTGAAGGATTATGAATTATTATTAGTCTTTTGAGAGGTTCACATCTTATCGACGGCAACAAAACTGGAAAGTTGGAAATGCCAGTAGCATGGATTGATTGATTATGACATGACGACATTGTCTTAATTAATGGGAACTCGAGTAGAATTCCCCTAAATGATAAGATGCTGATTATCAAAAGTAATCTAAATAATTCTTGATGGATGACCATATCCTGTATTAAGACTTGAAATTATACCGTGAATGGTTGTGAATTAGTTATAGATATTATAATCTAGAGGAACCTAATATGAACTTATTAAAAGATGTTTATGTTATCTAAAACCTTAGGAGGTATTTGTTGATGAATCACCTAGACTTTTGCCATTAAGGCAAGTTGAAATTAGTACTGATTATATTCCCGGTGCTGCACTTGTGGCGTGTGCACTGTACCTCAGCACCATCTGAATTTAAGGAATTACTGTACAACTGAGAAAGTTGTCGGAGAAAGATTTTATTATACCAAGCCTGTCATCCTGAAGAGCTATGGTGGTATCTTTCTTTATATTTATAGATTACTGTGACTGAGTAAATTGACAATCGAAAGCGATATCCATAACTCGAAATGGAAGATTTGTTCGATCATTTACAAGGTTTTAACGTATGTTTTAAAGATTTGATCCACAGCATGGTTATCATCAACTTCGCATCTGCGGAAAAGATTATGTATTCCAATCACTACATCCGGTGCTTGTAATGAACATTATGAGTTCCACGTGATGTCGTTTGGATTGACCAATGCACATGTAGCATTCATAAATTTGGTGAATCACGTGTGTAGGCTGTAATTTGATAAATTCATGCTTGTGATCATTAAGGACTATTTGTTTATTTATAAGAATAAGAATGAGTTAATAATTATTTATAGATTGCCCTGAATTGGCCGAACAATTAAAAATTGTACCTTGAATATTTAACATAAAACTTAAGACTTAATCTTTTATAAGATTTAACCATGTGATTAATAGATAATGGAATATAAATTGACTCTTCAAAAATTAAGAGCCCTTTTAAGACTTTGGATTTTACCGAAGAGAAATGGAAATATGTTTTGACAAATGTTTAAACAAAGGATTTTTTTTTTAGGGATTATTCCCTTATACACAAACCATTTAACTAAACTCTGTTTAGGGGTAAATGTTTGTGTATACCTCAAGATAACTTAAGAGGAATTGAGGAAACTATATAAAACATGACTTGAAATTTGAAACGATAATTTACGCTTTTCAAAATAAGGAAATTTTGACCAAAGTATAAACAAAGATTTTTCAAACATTTACGAATCTTATTAATTATTTTCGATAAATCAACTGAAAATTTTGTTAATTAAATTCAAATTTATTTTTGAACATTTTATATAATTGGTCGAACTAAGAAATTAAAATTTTTACGTTTACGCTTCATAAAAATTAACTAATAATTATTTAATTAATTATAATAATTATCGACGCTTTATACGACGGATTGAGTAAAACGGATAAAAATGATAGTAAAGACGAAACAAAAACATAGAAGATATGAAGAAATAATTTTGAATGAATACGGACATGATATTTATATCATCAGGAGAGGTGAATTTAGATACCGACGCAGTATGTAAAAAGAATAAAGAACCAATTAGGGTGTGTTCCTTAATAATGAAGGTGCGAAATAAATTGCCGAACGATATAAAAATAAACAATGTTTGTAAAAAGGATAATATAAATAGTGAAAGGTTTCACGGCTAATGTGAACCATTATAATTGAGAAACCAATAGCGATAAATGTTTTAAAGGCCACTTATGGTTGCCTAAATATGGAGATTGTGAGATATAGTTATGTTGGAATTTGTAAGTATAAGTATTCTATTTATGTCATTTCTGACTAGAAGTATCTTTGTCTGAAGAAGTTGTACTAATGGCAATTATGAAGGCAGACATCGCCTCATACATTAGTTAACGTCTAGCTATTGCAAAGGTCATCATCTGAATTTGATTCGATTTGAGTCATCGTCGACAGACTGACCAAATCTGCTAATATCATTCTCGTTAATGATAAATGCAAAAGAGTTATGTAAACATTGTGTGCTTGTATCGATCATCTATATATCAAGATCCTCGCTTCGCATCGAATTTCTAGAGATTTGCTCAGAAGTCATTGAGAACGAACCTTGATGAGAGTACTATGTACCACCCCAATCGAAGGGACGAGGTAAAGTAACGATACAAAATACTATAAGTGTTGTTTTATGTTTGAATGATTGACCTTTGGTGATAGACCGTATAATCGTTTTCCTTTGGAGAGATTATCTTTGATAATTATTGTGTTAGGATTGAAATCGAATCTTGTTAGGATCTGAATCTTAGAACATCTGAAAGAAGGAGTTGAGATGAAGACATCCGACATACACCTATTGTGAGTTGGACATGTCTTTTAGGTTTAAGGTTTCCTGTAATGGCAAACCTAACCTTACAAAATACCCGACCCGCGAGATCTGAAATGATTGTTGAAATTAGGATTTGATTATTTACCGCCGATAGTGGGCAAGAGGTTATGTGAAAGTGAAATGTAGATCTTGAAGTGCCAAATGGGTAGCGAAGTTATGCCACAATTTTTAAACTTGGGAAAATGAATTCATGATCTGACAAATCATGGGATATAAGTCCCCGTTGTTTGGGACCATTGAGATGATGTAAAAGTTGGGATTGAAAGGCATATAAGCTGGATCTACCCTAGGACTTCAAAGACTGCGTGAATTATGTTTCGTAAATCGAACTTGATGGAATATCTATCAAGTGAAAATCTGAATTAGTCTTAGTAGAGCTTAGATCGGCGAAAAGTTGCATTCATCAAAAACCCGTGAACATCATGGATAGAGAAAGTAAGTCAACATTAAGCCTGATCTTATTCCCGTAGTTATATTTGATGAAACTCGCGTATTGTAATTGCACTTGTGAGAAAAGACCGAATGTGGAGGAAATACCCACATGGCTTTAACTCTATAAGAAGCAAGTAGTAAGGTAAGATGATCTTTGAGGACAAAGATCCTGTTTAGGGGTAAATGCTGTGACAATCCGTCAATTTATGGTCGATATTTTATTCTCAAATATTATTTGGAAATATTATTCTAATGTTACTATATGAACTCACTTATTTTTGGGAAGAAATTTGGATTTACGTCTTGGAGTAGCATCGACTACGTCTAAACCGGAGGATTCAAAGTTACGTGCTTACGTTTACATACACCGTCTTTGGTGACAGTCCGACATTTCAGAAAATAAATTTATCCGTGAATATTATTTTGGAGTTTTAAATTTGTGTTGGTTCATAAACTCACAAATTTACGAGAAGAGATTAGGACTTACGATTTTATTTTAACGTCCTTTACGACTAAACCGGAAACCTTAGGATTACGTATTTACGTTTTTGAACTCTGTTTTTGATGAGACAATTTTTATTGGATTCGTTTTGTGACGGTGATTCATAATTTATAAAAACGTTTTTCGTAAAACGACCAGAGGGCACGCAAATCGAGAAAACTAGAATCGAGAAATACCCGTAAACTAGTGAGATGGGACAAAACACTTTGCCCCATCCCACTAGCTTACATGGGACGGCCAAAACACCTCACCACCATTAGGTGGCACAAACTTAACTTGTTTAGCAACAAGTGTAAGCTTTAGCTTACACTTTAGGCTAAGCCTTCCACCAAACTTCACAAAACCAACACATGGTTTTCACTTAACCATTTCATCCATGCATTTCACTCTCAAAACTCTCTCAACTTCATCTATGTGCCGTCCCAGCTCAAGCCAAAAACACCATTTTTGATCTCTTCCAACTACAAACCACATGTTTACTAGTCCTATTAAGGTGTTTCCTTGAAACCTTGATCATTTGGTGGCCATATAACCAACTTTGGAGGTGATTTGCTTGTGTCCTAGGGCTGATTTTCCAACATATGATCTTGCTATTTGATGGTCTTGGAGATACTTGTTGTGTTCATCAAGTTCTTGCCTTCCTAAAACAAGAAATCCACTTGGATTGGTAAAGAAGATCATCCTCTACATTTTTCTCTTATTATTTTGTAAAGAACAAATGTATTTTCTTTCATTTTGTATATGTATATGATGTATATATGATGATAAAAATGTTGTGTGAGGATCAAGTGTTGATAAACATGCTTAAAAATGATGATAACCATAAGAAATGAAGCTAAAATCATGTCTAAATAGTTGGCTGTATAAAAACAGTAGATAACTAAATGAAGAACTGATAAAAATGCATGGTTTGATCTATTTACAGTAAAGTAGATGATGTTATACACATGTGAGAGTTGGCCATGCAATGGAATCAAAATAATGAGTGAGATATGATCAAAACAAGTTAGGTGGTACAATCTGAATAAGCAGTTTTGTAGGAACTGTTAAGGAAACTTAAACTTAAAATGGGCAGTAGCTATAACTAAGTTATATTTAGCACATATCATGAAGAAGTTGTCATTTAAAAATGAGCTTCTAAGTCATTGTAGAACTCTAGATATGATAAAAATGGTGAATGTGAAGTTAAAAATCAGATTTTGGAAATAATGTTTATTATTATTATATAAGCACTCACTTTATAATTTATAAAATGTAAAGTATAAACCCACTAACTTGTAAAACTTATTTATATAAATGTATAAAAGGTTAATTAAATGGGTAAAATATATAAATGGTGGTAAAAGTAATATTTATAAGTAATAAAAACTATAAACTTGATTTTTACGACTTTTTCGGCTATCGCCGTGAAATTAACGTTTTTCATCAAATAAAACTTAGACGACCAAACCCGTCTAATGTAAAGTTTATAAAAGATATATACTGATGTATAAGTAACTAAGGCAAGTAAAAACCGATAAAACCCGAACTATAAGAATTACGGACAATTACGAGCTAACTAAACCTATTAGACTAATAATTGGACTTAATAAGAAAAATACTTGTAAAAAGAATTATTTGGGCTTAACCCAATAGGGCCCAACATGAAAAGTATGTATACTGATCATATAAGTATATAATGGGTAAAAACAAGTAAAAGAACTTATAAAAGACTTAATGAACTTAAAATAGGTAAAATCGGTAAAACTAGTGAACTAGTAAGACGATACTAAAACGTAAACGCTAAAATGAGTAAATGAGTATTTATAAACCCACTTGATCATCATCATATGTACAATAATCATATATATGTATATTGTTATTTTGATAAAAGTCATTGGACCGAGTCTAAGACCGATTATTATTTATATAGGTTTCCGTGACCGAAGCACGCCCGTAGCCGATAATCCGCCTTTCATTAACAACGTGAGTTCATAGCCTCGCACTCTTTTAAATGTTTTATAAATGCTTTATAAACCCGCGAGGGAGATAACATGTTAGTTTTTATAAAAGTTTGGATACCATTTGTCCCGATTGTTTGTTTATTGATTTTGGACCCGAATGATTGAATGACCCGATTGTATGACCCGATAAATGATTAATGGACCCGATAGATGAAATTAAATGGATTATTAAAGTTAGGTTATGTCACTAAAAGTCCCATTAGCATGAATTGTGAACTACCGGGAGTTGGTAGACGCTTATGCATTTAATAGTACTATTTGGGGACGATCACCCCAGTTCGCGCCTTGACGGTTGATCCCCGTCGTGCCACATTGATTGGTAAGCGAATTAATGTATGAGAAGATTTCAATAGCGTGACCTTTGTGACGACACGCTACTTTAGATGGGCAAAATTTGTATCGGGTTAGCTACCCGTTGTTGGTTTAGTAAGGTAACAATGTCATGCGGCTTATAATAATCCGAATTAACAAAATAATAATAGACGCTCCGAATTACGATGTATTGCCTGACTAGCAATACTGGGTCATACTATTGATATTATGATTGTATTTTGGTTTTCATAACCATATTCATATAACGGTTTTTATTTGATTTTATACAACGTCATAAGACGTATTGTATGATGTTTTTACGACATTGGCTCGTACAATGGTTTTTAAGGCAAATGCCTATATTATGATTTTCGATAAGGATTTATATATAATGACTTTGGCTATTTTATGGCCTATTACAAAGATTTGTATAAAATGATTTTGGCTATTTTACGGCCTATTACAATGATTTGTATGAATTAGTTTTTGGTACTAATTTTATACCAAAGTTATATTGATGGAATTTACTAAACTCTATGAATTCACTCGGCGTTATCGCTGACCTTTTCTTTTAACATGTTTTATCTCAGGTACTTGAAGGTAATTCTCGGGAAGACGACAAGAATTCATGGCCCGCACTTAAACAATATTTTCCATTCAAACACTTTGTAAAACTTTGTATGAAATGTAATGACTTGGGACCGATGTAACTTTGATGTTTATGAATGGAAATGCTTTATAAATAAATGACGCGATTTTTATGCGTTGTCTATGATGTGAGTAATGTGTTATCCCGTAACACCAACTAGTCTTCCGCGTACTGAGTTGTATAAAATTTGGGGGTGTTACAGTTTTGTTCAAAACCTTGGTTTTTAAAATCTTTTGTTCTCTATAACGAGAGCTCTGGTACCAAACTGTAACACTCTCATTTTCGTATCGGTACAGCCTAAGGGTCTTTCAGAGTGTTACGGGATAGCACAATAACTCCAATCATAGACAACACATAAAAATGGTTGCACAAGTTTTAACAAACATTCATTCGATAAAAAGTTTTAAAGTGTACAACAGGTCCCAAATTATACAGGTCATTAAGTTTACAAAACACAGATTGAATGAACATTTTTAATATTAAGTGTGGGCCATCAGAGTCGATCTCCATCCGGATTACCTTCAAGCACCTGAGATAAAAACATGCAAAAATCATATCAGCGAATGCCGAGTGAATTCATAGAGTTTAATGAAATCCGTTATATAAAACAATCATTTACATTCATTTAAAATCAGAACACAAGTATAATATCGGAAGTAAGTCCTCATATTGCTAGTCAGGCAATATATAAATCAAGCATACATCTTAAACCGTCCATGAGACCGTAGTCTCTATATTACCATGATAGGTAATATATTCATCGTTAATAGCGTCGTTATCATATATAGGATACATCGTATTTGAATTTATATATGTTTCATCTGAATTATATAGGATTATTATTAGCCGCATGACATTGTTACCTTACTATGAAAACAGCGGGCCGCGAACCCGACAAACAATTTGCCCATCTAAGTTAGCGTGTCGTCACAAAAATCACGCTATGGAATCTTCTCATACATAAATTCGCTTACCAATCAATGTAGTACGACGGGGATCAACCGTCAAGGCGCGAACTGGGGTGATCGTCCCCAAATAGTACTATCAAATGCATAAGCGTCTACCAAATCCCGGTAGTTCACAATTCATGCTAATGGGACTTTAAGTGACATAACCTAACTACTAATAATCCTTTTAGTCTTGAATATAGGGTCATAGCATCATTCGGGTCCATATCATTAAGCATACAATCGGGACTACTTGTGTTCTATTTTTATAAAAATCTAGCATGTTATCTCCCTCGCGGGTTTACAAATCATTTTATAAAACATTTAAAAGAGTGCGAGGCTATGAACTCACTTTGTTAATGAAAGGCGGATTATCGGCTACGGGCGTGCTTCGGTCACGGAAACCTATATAAATAATAATCGGTCTTAGACTTTGTCCAATGACTTTTATCAAAATAACAATATACATATGATGATTTTTGTACATATGATGATGATCAAGTGGGTTTATACATCCTTGTTTACTCAATTTAGCGTTTACGTTTTGGTAACGTCTTACTAGTTCACTAGTTTTACCGATTTTACCTATTTTAAGTCCATTAAGTCTTTATAAGTTCTTTAACTTGTTTTTATCCATTTTATACCTATATTATCAGTATATATACTTTTCATGTTGGGCCCAAATGGGTTAAGCCCAATAAGCTCTTTTTACAAGTTTTTCCCTTATTAAGTCCAATTATAAGTCCAATATGTTTATTTAGCTCGTAAATGTCCGTAATTCTTATAGTTCGGGTTTTATCGGTTTTTACTTGTCTTAGTTACCTATACATCAGTATATGACTTTTATAAACTTTACATTAGACGGGTTTGGTCGTCTAAGTTTTATTTGGCGAAAAACGTTAATTTACGGCGATAGCCGAAAAAGTCGTAAAAATCAAGTTTATAGTTTTTATTACTTATAAATATTATTTTACCACCATTTATATAATTTACCCATTAAATTAACCTTTTATACATTTATATAAATAAGTTTTATAAGTTAGTGGGTTTATATTTTTACATTTTATACATTATAATGTGAGTGCTTATATAATAATAATAAACATTATTTCCAAAAATCTGATTTTTAACTTCATGTTCACCATTTTTACCATATCTAAAGTTCTATAATGACTTAGAAGCTCATTTTTGGATGGCATGATCTTCATAATATGTTCTACATTTAACTTAGTTATAGATACTGCCCATTTTGAGTTTAACTTGCCTTAACAGTCCCTACAAAACTGCTTATTCAGATTATACCACCTAACTTGTTTTGATCATATCTCACTCATTATTTTGATTCCATTGCATGGCCAACTCTCACATGTGTATACATCATCTACTTACTGTAAATGGATCAAACCATGCAATTTTATCAGTTCATCTTTTAGTTTTCTACTGTTTTTATACAGCCAACTAAATAATCAATATTTTAGCTTCATTTCTTATAGTTATCATCATTTTTAAGCATATTTATCAACACTTGATCCCCACACGACATTTTTATCATCATATATACATAATATACATATACAAAATGAAAGAAAATACATTTGTTCTTTACAAAATAACAAGAGAAAATGGAGAGGATGATCTTTTTTACCAATCCAAGTGGATTTCTTGTTTTAGGAAGACAAAAACTTGATGAACACAACAAGTATCTCCAAGACCATCAAATATCAAGAACATAGGTTGGAAAATCATCCCTAGGACATAACCAAATCACCTCCAAAGATGTTAATATGGCCACCAAATGATCAAGGCTTCAATAGAACACCTTAATAGAACTAGTAAACATGTGGTTTATGGCTAGAAAAGATCAAATGGGATGTTTGTTGGCTTATTTGGGATGGCAAGAGGGTAGAGTTGATTGAGTTTTTGATGTTGAATGCATGTGAGAAAGATGGAAATGAAAAACAAGTTGCTAGTTTGGTGGTTAAGTGGAATGTGTTAGCTTAACATGTAAGCATGGCTTACACTTGTGTAAGTTAGCTAAACTTGATGCCACCTTGTGTTGTGGTGTCAAGTTGGCCGTCCCATACAAGCTAGTGGGGTGGGACAAAGTGTTTTGTCCCATCTCACTAGTTTACGGGTATTTCTCGATTCTAGTTTCCTCGATTTGCGTGCCCTCGGGTCGTTTTACAAAAAACGTTTTTATAAATTATGAATCACCGTCACAAAACGAATCCAATAAAAATTGTCTCATCAAAAACGGAGTTCAAAAACGTAAATACGTAATCCTAAGGTTTCCGGTTTAGTCGTAAAAGACGCCAAATTATGCACGTAAGCCCAAATTTAAATCCGTAAATTATGAGTTCGTCAACCAACACAAAAATAAGTTTCAAAATATTATACGAGAAAATATTTCACTACCTGAAAATGTTAGATTGTCACATAAGGCGTGATGCCTTGGAATTGTAATGATTGATTGAACTTTATGCTAGTTGTTAGTACATGATTGTAGCGCATTGGCCATATGTTTATTGGTTTATGGTATTCACAGCTTATGACTTGTCTTGTGTTGGAGTCTAAACCTATGACTCTCACCAACTTTATGTTGACGTGTTTTAGTGTCTCTTTCAGGTGATACTATGGTTAAGCATGAGAACATAAGTGGCTAGGATTGGAGAAACTTAGGAATGCATATAGAAGGAGAATCCCCGTTTCCTTCTTAGTTTTATTTGTTTGTTCATTTTAATAAGTGATACTGTGGCACACATATGATTGTTTTGGTATGATATTTGTTGTCTTGGGTAAGAAGTAGGACTGCTACTTACTTACCTAGACCCCTTGCATTTGTTGAGATATTGTCATGACCTTCGTGTCACAATTTTTACGACATTTCTTATTTCATATAGTTATCTCTATAGACACGCCATGTTGTGATGATATCCATACGTCGCGCCCCATGTTCCGCCATGGTGGGGTGTGACAGCGCTGTTCTGGCATATCACGAACACTACAATGCGCCATCGAAACTACCTTCGAAATAATCCATTAGAACACTCTTTTTCTAACTGCTACAGGTCTAGAGATCGATGTGAATTGAACGCTAAACTCGAATTCGACTTCACCACTCTAGTTTATCGCCATAAAAGTACTCAACATCAACGTATAAGTAGTCAAGCTCGAACTGATCCCAAATGTGTAAACTTCTGCTACAACGAGACTATGATTATCCAACATCTTCTATCTTTAACTCGCCTTTCTCGAACTCGAAAACACTTCGTCATCAGCAACTACTCTATCTTGAACTCGCTCGAATAAACTTGCTAATCTAACTGCATAATATCTTCAAACGAAGTGTTGTGGAATCGTTACTAAACCTACTCGTTCCAAAGAAAACACGTCATTCTACAAATTCGGATGTCACAACAAACTATCTTCTTTTGCAACAACTATCTTCAACAAGATCAATTAGTAATCAAAGTAACTCGAAGAATGAAGAGAGAATCGAAATGAAGTGAGATTTTTATTGATTTTGAAGTGATAGAACTGTTACAGGAGTTTGTTATACTATCTAACAACTTATGTGTGTGAAAAACACACACTAGAAAGTGAAGAATTAAGAGAGGAAAACTAGTAACTACTAACTATATTTTCTAACTGTATGTTTTTTTCACACTAAAACTACACGTATCAAATGAAAGGATTACACGGATATTTATAGCTGAGAAGATGCAAGGGTAAGGGGTGTGATGAGCTATTATGGCTAACGAAAAATGTTGGTTGAACTTTGCATGTTATAATCTAGGTGAAAGAAATATTGAAACGTGATTGGGTGAAGAGTTGAGATGGGGATTCGGAATAGTTGTTTTTATGCAAGTCGAAGATAATGATGTATCATTATCGTCCCATAATTTAATGCTCCTCATTACTGCATTGAATTTCCGTCATAACTGCTGCACTGAATTTCTAATGATTGGTATTAATGCCATGATTGCTGCTGTGGTTAGGCTTCCCATTAATTTGGTCGTCTATTGTGTTTTAATGATGATGGCAATTATTGAATGAAATAATTATGTGTCTCTATTAATGATGTTGATGAGTTCTCTTCATTATTGCTGTTGATTCCTTCGAGCCATTAATTGCTGCTGAACTCAATCCGTGTGAAGCATTGTATGGTCTCTGATTGGTTGCTTTGGTGTGAATAGGGATTGATATAAGTGGGTTAAAGAATAGAATGATTGCTTGTATTGATGACTTCATTCGGACCATTAATTAATTTACTCCAATGATTTCTTTATTAAAGCTGTTGTTGACTTTTCCCAAGAGTCAAGTTGTTGGGTTAATTAACCTCAGATCAATTAAGGCTGTTGTAGATGTATTAATAAGACTTGGCCTAAAAGTGTTGACATGGATCATTGCACTTATAGATTAGGCAGAATTGGCCCCTTTGTTTTCATTTCTTTGGCAGCTTGTTGGTAACTTGTTAAAACTTTGACAAATGACCATATTAATCTTTGAACTTTGCCTTCAACTTCTTCAAGTCCTTTGATCTTCACATACTTGGCAATATAGGTCCTTGGTATCTTGTCTTGTCCTTTTCTTCGTCTTTTCTTCAAATAAAACCCGTGAAATCTTGTGTTTGCTTCAAACGTATCCTTTTTTACCTACACATTTAAAAACAACAAAGAATACCCCGTAACTCTGTTTTATCACAATAAAGCTTTGTATTTTCCTTGTGTTTTAGGGATTTTATAGCTTATAATTGATATGAGAATTCACTCATATCAAATCCCCTACACTTGATCATTGACATGGCCTCATGCAATGCCATATTTCAAAGCTCTAAATTATATTTTCTCATAATTAACGCACCTTGGCCATGATGAAATGCTTTTACACTACACTACACTATATGATGCATGATTTTGATTTTTATAAAGCAATGCAAGGAAATCAATTTTTTAATAAAAGAATAAATTATATACAATGCAAATGTGTTATGCAAATGAAAAATGATTAATGCAAAAATTATGAATGCATATTTTTGGTGGCCAAAGTAGATGAAAAATTTGAAAAATGTTTGAAAAATAATTTTCCCAATTATCATGAAGGTAATGACAATGTTCTAGGTAAGGTCACTTCGATAGAAGACCCCCTACACTTAAGATAAACATTGTCCTCAATGTTTAAGAGTATTGGAGTAAACTCCCCTACACTTTTGAGATTAATAACTTTGCTTAACCCAAGCTAAGGAAAGGTCTACTAAAGTGAATTCATGTTAAGCACAATTTTTGAATGTCATGATAGTATCAAAGTGAACCCGATACGAGGGCCTCCTCCATAAGCTCCAATGTATGAAATGAGAGAGAGGAACCCAACAAAAACAAAGTAGACAAAAGATAGGCACCCCCCTACACTTCATCTCGACTATATACCCTTTTATTAATCCTAGCCTACCACACTCTATTCTAGATGATCTAATCCTAGTTATTCAAGCTTGATTTAAGGAGTCTCTAGCTCGACTCAACCCACACTTAAAGTGCCTATGGAAAACCTATCATGGTGAGTAAAGATTTACCCTTTTAAGAAAAACTCTCCATGATAAGGTAAAACAAGTTCTCAATGTACACAAAACCCCATAAGATTCCACCCGAATCAAATACATAATTGCCCTCCCAAGAGTAGCACAATCCAAAAGTGGACATCTCAATTAATGATGAGGTGGGTGAGGTTTCCTTGTCCATGATTCTTTCCCATAAGTTTCCCATAAGATGATGAGGTGAATCTCTATAACTTCTCATAAGGTTTCCTTTTATTTCATCAGGTAGATACTGAGTTGGCTCAACCATCTCTATACCAGGATTAAAAATATTTTCCTTCATGGGAAAATAAAAATTGGTTATATCCTTAGAAGATTCCCCCTTATACTTTACTTATTGAGAGAAAGATAACTTCTCATAAGGTTTCCTTTTATTTCATTAGGTAGATACTGAGTTGGCTCAACCATCTCTATACCAGGATTAAAAATATTTTCCTTCATGGGAAAATAAAAATTGGTTATAGCCTTAGAAGATTCCCCCTTATACTTTACTTATTGAGAGAAAGGTTGTGGAGTAGTAGATGTCATCACACTTGTAGAGGAAACCACAAGGTCTTTCTTGAAATATGTTGAGTCGCTTGAAAAAGAAATTGATGAACTTCAAAATGACAAATCGGATTTTTCAAACGATTATGATCTACTCTTAGAAGAATGTCTCTCTAAAGATATTTTGTGTGTTACTCTTCAATCTTGTGCTGATATCGATGAATATTCTGATGTTGCATGCAAATATCTTGATAAGATCAAAGACTGTGAGCGTCTTGAACTTGAGCTTTTGGAACGTAAAGAAAATGTTGATAAAAAGGCTTTTGAGTTACTTCAACACAAAACTGATTTCCTTCAAAATCATTGTCATTCTCTTGAACTCGCTTTGCAAAAATACATAGGAAGTTTTCCACATGATAATAAATTACAAGAAAAACTTTCCCAAATATGTCGAGAAATGAATGAAAAGAGTTTGAAAATTAAAGAGTTGAAAGCTCAGTTACAAGACAGGGAAATAGCGATAGCAGAGTTGAAGAAACTCGTTGCTAAGATGGGAGGGAAAATTGTGGAACCTAGTGTTAAGAAACCTGTTGTAAGACAACTCAATGCGCACAAAGTGACTAGACCCTCTGTCTTGGGAAAACCATCTGTTTTTTCTAATTCTGTATTTGCAAAACCTGGGTTTGCCCCCAAGACGGATGGGAAGGATAGGTTACCACATAATACTCCCAAAACACATATTCGATCACAAAGCATTAAGAACACAAATGTGATTAAACCAGGGATGTATAGATTGACCACTAAACCCACACACAACAAAGACAGTCAGTCACCTCAGACTTCTAGAAACACTAATAGATGTGTGTCTTTTACTACAAGAGTAGTCCCCACTGCTAGTGTTAGCCGAACTCTGCTTAAGAGCACTCACATGAATGAAAAGGTTTGGCAAAACAAAAGTCAAGGGAATATAAAGAAAGTAGAAGACCACCCTAGGATTTTCAATGTTTCTAAGAATAAAACGTCTTTAATCGCGTGTAATGACGATTTGAATTATTCGACTTTGAATGCTTTGAATGTTAAGTTTGTTTGTGTGAAATGTGGAAAGTGTGCTAATGCTAATAATGCTATGTGTGTTTCGAATGATGTCAAAAACGTATATACTAGAACTAAGAAACAAATTGCGATGCCTATTAGTGCTAGAAAACCCAAACGTAAAGTGAACCATTCTGGTGCAAACCCCCTGAGAAAAGTATTGCATCAGACTCCACCACTAAGAACCCTAGAAGCAGAATTAGGGAATTATATGAGTCTGCTAGCAAGTCTTCGAAATGATGTTTTGCTAATCAATGTCCTCCAGGATATAAATGGATGCCTAAGATTAGGACAGAAAATGTGACAGCGGGTGTTAGTGTGCCTTAAAGTGAAACTAATGATTCGGATATCACAACTAACATGGAATCCAATTTAGAAAATGCTCCATCGTGTTCTAATTCTTCTGTAGGTGATCGAGATAATTCTCTTCATACTGGACTCTGGATTCACGAAGCACATGACAGGGAATCTCAAGCTTCTAGTTAACTTTGTGGAGAAGTTCCTGGGTACGGTCTGATTCAGAAATGATCAATTTGCACCAGTCCTAGGATATGGAGACTTGGTTCAGGGGAATATCACAATCAAAATGGTTTACTACGTCAAAGGGCTCAATCACAATCTTTTCTCGATTAGTCAATTCTTTGATGCGGATTTGGAGGTTGCTTTTAGAAAGAAGACATGTTTTGTTCGTGATTATGATGGGAATGACCTACTTACCGTTTTACGGGTACTGATCTCTACACTATTTCACTACAAGACTCCACATCTTCAACTCCAATCTGTTTCATGGCTAAAGCTTCAACGACTCAAGCTTGGTTATGGCATCAACGATTATCCCATCTTAACTTTGATACCATCAACTTGCTTTCCAAGAAAGATATTGTGCGAGGCCTTCCAAACTTGAAATTTATCAAAGATCATCTTTGTTCTTCTTGTGAGCTTTATAAAGCTAAACGGAGTAGTTTCAAGACAAAGACTACACCAAGCTCTAAAGGACGATTAGATCTTATTCATATAGATCTGTGTGGCCTCATGCGTGTTCAAAGCATCAATGGGAAGAAATATGTTATGGTAATTGTCGATGACTACTCAAGGTACACGTGGAATCACTTCTTAAGGTCCAAGGATCAAACACCTAAGGTTCACATTAACTTCCTTAAGCTGATACAACGTGGTGTTTAAGCTCAAGTAAAAGTGGTACGTACTGACAGAGGCACGGAATTCTTGAATTAACTCTGAAGAATTATTTTGAAGCCGAAGGTATTTAACATGAAACATCTATTGCTAGAAAACCTGAACAAAACAGCATGGTTGAAAGGCGAAGCCGTATTTTAGTTGAGGCTACTCGAACATTATTATCCGCTTCAAAACTACCACTATTCTTTTGGGCCGAAGCCGTATCAACCGCATGTTACACACAAAATCGTTCCTTAATTATCCCAAGACACGAAAAGACACCATATCATATAATTAATGATCGCAAACCTTCACTCAAACACCTTCATGTTTTTGGATGTACGTGTTACATTATTGGAGATGGTGAAAATATGGACAAGATGAAAGAGAAATGTGATGCATGCATTCTAGTGGGATATGTAACTCAGTCAAAGGGATATAGAGTGTACAACAAGAGAATAAAATTGATAGTCGAGACTATTCATATCAGATTTGATGAATTACAAGAAATGGCACTTGAACAAAGATGTCTAAGTCCCGATCCACAAGGACAAAAGGCTTCTGTGCACAACCGCACGGAACTCGGAACTCAAGACCACAACAATGAACCGTCAAGTTCAAAGCTGGTTCCTGAACATGTTCCGAGAGCGGATATGACAGTTGATGTAATGTTTTTGTACACCTTTAGGAAAAGGATGACAAAAGTGGCAAGTATTAAGTGTCGGTTTAGGAAAACCGACACTAATGACCAATTAGGTTCAAGTTCGTTCACGAGGAGGCTAGTGTGTTATGTGTGTAATGACTTGGATTAATTTGTGATTATATTTGAGAAAAGAAAAATAGAAAAGGGATTAGAAAAGAATGACGGTTATGAAGACGGATTAAACTAAGTCTAAAAAGGCGTACACGTAAAGTCGTAAAAACCACCAAAATTAAAATTAATTCCTAAAAATTCCTAAAAAATCACCAAAAATCCTTAATAATAATCTAAGAGTTTACAAAAAAATCAAAACTTGCAAAAACCTTTTAATTAATTAGATAATGACTTTTTAATGCTAATTAAAGCCCTAAAAATCAAAATTAATTATTAAAAAGCCCTAAACAAGATTTTCAAGTTTGTAAACCTCAAAAATATCCTAATTAAGCTAAAAACTATTTTTCAAAATTTTAAAACCAATTAAAACTATTTTTTAACAATTAAAAACTCCTAAAATCAATTAAATCTTAAATTAATTATAACAAATAATTAAAAGACCTAAAAAATATTTGGAAAGTTGAAAAAATCCTAATTAAGTATTTAGAACCTAGGAAAAATATAAAAACCTAGAAAATCAGACTTTTAATTTTTAATAATAAAATAATATTAAAATAATATTAAAAATCCAAAATTTATAAAAAATTCTAAAAACTTGCAAACTAGCTTAATTTAACCTAAATAACTCAGAAATGAAAGTGAAATTACCTAAATACCCCTATTGGGCCTAGAAAATGGGCCAAACCCTAAACAGTCCCTTATTGGGCTTAATTAAGGCCCAATAAGAAAAAGTGCTCAAAATAAGCTCAAAAAGCACAGGTTGACTCAAAATTTAATTTTAAACAACTTTTTCCAAAGGCCCAAAAGCTGAAAATGTGAAATAAGCTAACTTATAATAAGCAGCTTATTCTTAATGGGCTTTTTGGCCCATTAAGCTATAAGCTGTTGCCATAAGCTAAAATTTAACACACAACCTTCTTTTGACCTAACAAAGACTTCTGTAAAAAGAAATTTCAAATAAGACCACTCAATAAGCCAGAAACAAGTCAACAACTTATTCACAAAACGACAAAATAGTCGTTTTTATGATCTAGACCACCTCAGAAGCTGATTCAAGTTGCAAAATGTTTCTTTTGACAAAACTAAGCTTAAAAACCAAAGAACTTTCAAATAAGCACACTCAATAAGCTGGAAAATCAAATAAGCACTTATCTTAAAAGTCAAACAAGTTGGTTTTCTAGTGAAAAGTCAAAGTCAAAGTCTGATAAGCTCCAGTTCACTTAAATGGGTCAAATAATGAAGATCTATTACAAAAAATAAGTTGTTGCAAGTCAGAATAAGCTAGAATAGCTTATTGATAAGCTGATGATGAAATTGCACTAGCAGGGGCTAGTTTTGGATATTGAGCAGTGGGAACTTTTCCCACTGCTTGACTATTTTGACTTGTTGTCTTTAGTGACTTTTTCTTGGATTCAGTTTTCACAAAGGCACCCAATTGATCTTTGGATCAAAAGGAGTCAATAACAAGCAAAATAACACAATCACAAACAGCCAATTGATACAGTTTAATCAATTTATCACCAGATACAGCACAGACATGAACAATGAGCAGTTTAGCATTCAAGAGCAATTTTAGCACAAATCAGCCAACCAAATTCAACCAAATGCACACACAAGCTATAATAAACTCCAATAAGCAAGTCTAAACAGGTTTCATGCACTGGTTCAAAGAATTAAGCAAGCTCCAAGCTATAAAAGTTACTGATGAACACTACACATGCAGATTTATACTTTTGCTGATGTATTTGACACACAAGCCAATTTCAACACCTCAAATCTTTCAACCAGGTTAAGTTAACTTTGTTTAAACCACTTTTATCCCTAAGCATGCATACACACTAAGTGTTCCCAAAATCCTAGGTCTAAACAAGCAGAAACAAGGTCTTAATAGCAGATTGATCAATTCAAGTGTTCAAACCCAATAACTTGCAGCAAAACACTCTCAAACAAAGGTATATCAGATACAAAGCATAAACAACACTTTCCCTTAACACAAAAGCAGATTACAAGCATAAATCAGTAGACCCAAACACCCCTTTAACTTTTTCAAATCAAGATTTTCAAAAGCAAAACAAGATTTCAGGCCAACCAAGCATCACTTAACACTCTAACAAGTCTAAATAACAGATTCAAGCAAGAACAAGCAACAAAATTCACAAGAACAACAGTTTCATACAAATATCACCAAAAATCACAATTTATGCAGATTTGGAGATTACGTAAGCAAACCTCATGGATGTACATCCACACCCACGAATTTTGAGCTTATGTGCTAGCAAGAACAAGCACAAGCTTCCACAAAAGCCTGCTAAGATTCAACAAGGGTTAAGCACAATAACATGTAAAATCAGAAACTTGGAAAAATCTTGATTGATGCAAACTTGTTACCCCACACTTGATTATCCCCAAGTTATAAGCCTCACCACACCTTAACCAACTCAGTTAGGATGCTATGATCAGCCCTATAGCCCAAGAATTCCAAGATTGGAACAAGACTTAGCAAAATATCAAGAAAATGAGGAAAATATGCAAACTTGTGCACACTCCTCTTTTGAAAACAGGTTTTAAACTTCAAAAGCAGTAAACTAAGAACATAAACAACAGAATAAAGGTGGCACTTGGTCTTTCTTCAAATCACTTAACTCAAATTCATAAAACTGAAAAAGGATTTACAAGTGTTTGAACAAAGGAAAAACCAAAAGCAGGAACAAATGAAATGAACTAGACCCTTTATATAGAGGGTGTACAAGGTCCTAGCAAGCTGCAAAACGTGTAAACCCTAATGCTAAAGTCCCAAAAATGCCCTTGAGGTCTTTGTCTTCTTTGGAGAATCATGTGACTTTTCTTGGAGTGTAGTGGTAGCTGGCATGTGTGAGAGCATCCAAGGGTGTATATGCAGCTTAGAAAGTAAGCATGTATCTCAAACGTTGGATTGCTGCCACCTTTTTGGCAGTATGCATGGGTGTGGAGCAGGGGAGTCACAAGGAGACAAATGGGGTGATGAGGTGTCCATGTTTAAGGTTGGGTTGTGTTTAGGGGATGATTAATCATAAATCTGGAAATTATGGGAGTTTAATTGTTGGTAATTAGTGAATGCCCAATTTTTGCCAAGAACACCAAGAACATGTTTTTAATCCGTTTGGTTTTTAAATTGGGTGTTTAGCGCCAGTTTAAACTAATCTGTTAGGATTAGTTTAATGAATAAATGTGAGTGGATGGTGAGGTGGAAGCAGGGAGGAAGGGGATTGGTGGATTTGAGTGAGTGGGGCACGTGTCACCCCCTCACTGGTTAAGGTATCTATTGTGTCGCCCAGGTTTAACCCCTCACTTCTTTCCCTTTTGTCATTTGTAAACAAAACTCCATCAGCGCCCAATTAAGCCGTATCAACTTTGGACTTTTTACATTTTTGGCCCATAAACTTTTGTAACATGAATTCAGGGGTATTTCTTGCCATAATTGAATTCTTCAAGGGCTGGTTTGGTATTTTCTTCAAAGGTAATGGTCTTGACTTGTATGATTGTCATCTTGGAGGACTGAAATTGCCAAGTCTTGATAAATGAGGGACCATTTTTGCCAATTGTTGAAAGTTGAGGGTCCTTTTTGTAATTTTGGATTTTTCAAAGGACCAAACTTGTCATTTCTTGTACTTTGAAGGACTTCATGATATATTTGACTTTGTGGATGATATTGGTTGACAATTTAGCTTTGTTGAGGGGCTAAACTTGCCAATTCTTCAAAGTTAAGGGCCCTTTTGGTAATTTTGATAAACTTTAGGGACCAAACTTGTAATTATGAGGATACAAGGGTATAAAGTGTCAATTTTTCATAATTGGAGGACCCTTCTTCATAATTCTTCAAATCTTCAAGGGTTGATCTTGGGAAAGTCTTCACTAGGGCTTGGTTCATTGTGCGGCTTCGTTTCCCGTGTTCGTTTTTGCATGATTCTTGTGATCTTTTGTCATTATCTCAATATCCGTACCTAAAATACACAAGCAACAAACACAAGCATATATTTGGGTATTTTGATGATTTTTAATGCATTTTAAGCCCTATTTGGAAGATGAGACTATGTATAAAAGCAGTCTCATCACTCCCCCATACTAAACCATTGCCGTGCCCTCACGCAATGCTAGAATAAAGTATCAAAGCATCTCCAAAATTCATTTTATTCACTTTATTGGAATGATAAACTAGCTACACTACTACTATTACTACTACTTGTGTTATAGACATAATGTATGATTTTCATCGCAAAATGGGATGTTTAGGTTCATAGAATAAGAACACGTGAATGCTTCGTTAGAAACAATTTCGTCATCCTCGATTTTCACTCCAATTCCATGCTAAGCGTGCAAAGAGATCATTGTCATTATAAGTTAGTAATGCTAACACTACTCATATGCCCTAATCACGTACTTATCCTCCCATTATTCCTAAGTTGTATCTCTTATATTTTATGATGTCTTGAATGTTTCACGAGGATACATTGTTTGACTTATGCGATAATAGAGATTTAGGTCTAAAAATAGAGTCCTAACGGTGTAACTAAGACCATTAAATCAATAACCCCTCCTAATAGACGACGATGTTAAAAAATTAAGTTGACAAGAAGAATCGATAAACACGGTTTTATAACGGTTTTGAACATGAGACTTATTACCAAGACTTTTATACGCCCCCTAACGGAAGGGCCTTATTATCTTTGGTTTACCTCCATCTTTTATTCAACTTCGCCATGAAGCTTTTATTATGACTTCGGTCTTGCCTTGCCTTTTATTATCCTCCTCATCGGTGGTTTTATTAGCCAAAGACGTATATCCTCACGCTAAAGCGAATTTTGGATCTTTAAAGCTTCGAAGATTAAGGCTTGATTCACTTTCAATTTTGCATAGATTTTAGGCCTTGTGGGGCTTCAAATTGTTTGCTTGATTTAGGTGAGCACTTGAAATCTTATTATTGGGTGAAGCTTTCGATTATTAGGGTTGCCAATACTTCAAAACTGTGACGCTGGCGATACCTTAATGTCTTCCCAATTTAATTACACGGAAGCTACTAGAAAAGACTAGAAACCCAACAATCCTAACTAAACCCTAAGTCAATATTTATTAAGCAAAAAATATTTACATGCGAAGGGAGAATAAGCAAACAACGAGAACACATGAGTTTTTGAAAGAATACGAGTACTCTACGTTTAGCATAGTAACTTATAATTAACCCTATCATTTCTCGTCCTCATTTAAGAGACTTAGCCTAATGTGTAGTTAAGGAATCAAAGCTAAGTGCTCAACATGCACGGTCGAGTCAAGAATTACTCTTATTCTCGCCATCGGAAAATTTACATTCGTGTCTTAAAACACTTATGAAACATGAAAAAAAAATTTAAAATTTGGCCATTTTTAGCCTTATTTTGCAAGAAAACGATAAACAAAACGATAAACTTGGAAAGCGTGAAGGTTTGGCAAGGCAAGTATCTATTCACCCCCCCATACTAAAGTTAAACATTGTCCTCAATGTTTCGAGTCTAGGGGTGCAAACACCCCCATACTAGAGACGTAGTCGAATGCCTAATCTAGCATGGAAAGGGTGTAACCATTAAGTAATAGCCGTTTATGAAGTGTGCTAAAAACCTAAGGTTAGAACATCAAAGGATATATCATGGATATTGAGAAATGTCTCCAAAGCAAACGATCGAGTGCTCCCATAAAACGAACACGAGAGGCTCCAATCGTGAAGATCATGATCTAAAAACCACATATCACAAACAACCATGGAACAAAGGTTGGAAGGGCACAAATCCCCACACATAAGCTACATTAGACTAAGAAAGCGATAATATGTACATAGGATAAGCATGGGACTCCCCCACGAGGCTCCTCGTTTTTGATTACCGAGTCATGAGCTCGACTCGATCCCCTCAACACTAATTATCATTGGGGAAGGTGACTTGGTCGAGGTAGTTCAAGGATGGAACTTCCCCACCAAAGTAGTGCTTCAACCTATGTCCATTCACCTTGAAATTAGGACCATCATCTTGAGCTAGCTCGATGGTCCCATAAGGAAATACTTGAGTCACGGTGAATGGACCGGACCAACGGGATTTCAATTTACCGGAAAATATTTTCAATCTTGAATTAAAAAGTAAAACTTGATCCCCAATGTTAAAAACCCGGTTTTTAATTTTTGAATCATGCAACTTTTTAGTTTTCTCTTTGTAAATCAATGAATTTTCATAAGCAATGTCCCTTAATTCATCCAATTCATTTAATTGCATTTTCCGGTGTTTCCCCGCGGTCTCCATGTCATCATTACAATGCTTTAGGGCCTAATAAGCCTTGTGTTCTAACTCGATAGGAAAATGACAATTCTTTCCATACACAAGCTTATAGGGAGTGCACCCAATGGGTGTCTTATAAGCGGTCCTAAAGGCCCATAAAGCATCGTCTAACTTATCCGACCAAGATTGTCGGTTTTCCCCCACGGATCTCTCCAAGATCCTTTTCAATGCTCGGTTTGAAACCTCGACTTGCCCACTTGTTTGTGGGTGATAAGCCGTAGAAAGACGATGTGTAACCCCATATTTCCTTAGAACCCTTTCAAATTGGTCATTACAAAAATGGGTTCCACGATCGCTTATGATAGCACGAGGGGTTCCAAACCTAGCAAACAAACTTTTCAAGAACTTGACTACCACACGAGCATCATTAGTGGGCAAGGCCTTTGCCTCCACCCACTTAGATAGGTAGTCAACCGCAACGAGAATGTACTTATTACCACGAGATGATGGGAACGGCCCCATAAAGTCTATACCCCAAACGTCAAAGATCTCACATACTTGAATGATATTTTGTGGCATTTCATCTTTTTGTGAGGCTTTTCCTTGTCGTTGGCATGAATCATAAGACTTCACAAGGATTTGTGCATCTCGGTAAATAGTAGGCCAAAAGAAGCCGGCATCAAACACCTTTTTAGCCGTGAGATTAGCACCGTGGTGACCACCTGTGGGTCCCTCATGGCAAGCTCTAAGGATGTTAGAAGCTTCGGTGCCAAATACACAACGACGGATGATTTGATCCGCACAAGTTCGAAACAAGTAAGGGTCGTTCCAAAAGTAGAACTTGACATCACGAAAGAATTTTCGTTTTTCTTGAGTTGTCATACCCTTAACGATGAAGTTACCCGCATGGTAATTTGCAAAATCCGCAAACCATGGGGTAGAAGAATCAAGTTTGGAATTCACTAAACCAAGTGTCTCGAGCAGAAATGTTTCGGTGATTTCCTTGGGCTCGTAAACACTTTGGTGAGGATCTTCCAAACGAGAGAGATGATCGGCCGCTAGATTCTCGGCTCCTTTTTTATCAACGATTTTGTGATCAAATTCTTGAAGGAGGAGAATCCAACGAAGTAATCTCGGCTTTGCATCTTGTTTAGCCATGAGATACTTGATAGCCGAATGGTCCGTATACACTATGCATTTAGTCAAGACGAGGTATGGTCGGAATTTCTCAAATGCATACACCACGGCAAGGAACTCCTTTTCCGTTGTAGTGTATTTAAGTTGAGCCTCGGTCATCGTCTTGCTAGCATAGTGGATAGGCAAGAAGTGCTTTTCATGACGTTGCCCCAAAACGGCCCCAATAGCGTAATCACTTGCATCACACATAAGTTCAAAGGGGAGGTTCCAATTTGGAGCAACAAGAATGGGAGCTTCGGTAAGTTTCCTCTTAAGGATCTCAAAGGATCGTACACAATCTTCGTCAAAGACAAAACGTGCCTCTTTTTCAAGAAGATGTGTAATGGGTCGAGAAATCTTCGAGAAATCCTTGATGAATCGTCGATAAAAGCCCGCGTGGCCTAGGAAACTCCTAACTCCCTTGACGGTTTTGGGATGAGGTAATTTGGCGATGACGTCTACCTTAGCTTGATCTACCTCAATCCCCGCTTTCGAGACCTTGTGCCCTAAGACGATTCCACTCTTAACCATAAAATGACACTTTTCCCAATTGAGCACAAGGTTGGTTTCCTCACAACGTCTTAACATTCTCTCAAGGTTCGACAAACACAAAGTAAAGGAATCACCAAACACGGAAAAGTCATCCATGAAGACTTCCATCGTCTTCTCGATCATATCATGAAAAATAGCCATCATGCATCGTTGAAAAGTTCCCGGTGCATTGCAAAGTCCGAATGGCATTCTACGATAGGCAAACGTTCCATATGGACACGTAAACGTAGTTTTTTCTTGATCACGAGGATCGATGGGAATTTGGAAGTAACCGGAAAAACCATCTAAAAAGCAATAGAAATCGTTTCCCGCAAGACGCTCCAACATTTGGTCCATGAAGGGCAAGGGAAAATGGTCTTTACGAGTGGCTTCATTCAACTTTCGATAGTCAATGCACACTCTCCATCCGGTCACGAGTCTTGTGGGAATCAACTCGTTGGCATCGTTTGGCACAACGGTCATCCCTCCCTTTTTAGGGAAACAATGAATAGGACTCACCCAAGGGCTATCGGAAATAGGGTAAATCATTCCCGCGTCAAGGAGTTTAAGGACCTCCTTTTTGATGACGTCGTGAATTTTGGGGTTCACCCTTCTTTGACTTTGGATTGTTGGCTTGAAATCTTCCTCCATTAAGATTTTGTGGGTACAAAACTTGGGATCGATCCCCTTAATGTCAGATAACTTCCACGCAATCGCCCCTTTGTGATCCTTAAGAACATCGACAAGTGCGGTTTTTTCATCATTTGAAAGTTCCTTCGCAATAATAACCGGCAACTTGTCGTCCTCCTCCAAATAGACATACTCGAGGTGAGGAGGTAAATCTTTCAACTCGAGGATAGGTGGTTCCTCAAGTGAAGATTTGGGCTCGATACTCATAACCTCCTCGGGTGGAGGGAATGGGAAATCGTTGAGAAAATCCTTGATAATCGAGAAGTCCTCATAGTTGTCGAGGTCTTCGTCACAAGTACGTGGAACATCGAATTCTTCCAACGTAAAACCACCACCTTCGAAAGGAGTGAAGGTTGGTGTCGAATTATCGAGAATTGGATCTAACATAGTGGGATTGCCACTAGTTTCTTCATCACCAAAACCTAGAACTTCTTGTGAAAATTCCTCGCAAACCACGTCGATCATATCAACGAGGTTTATGGTTGCAACGGAATAAACATGAGAAATTTGAGAGTTTTGAGTTGCGTTTATAACAAGTTCCTCGTCGTTGAAACGTAAGGTGATCTTTCTAGCATGCACATCGATCAAAGCCATAGACGTATCTAAAAACGAACGACCTAAAATGAGAGGAACTTGAGGATCCGTGGGGATGTCAACAACAATGAAGTCTACGGGATAGTAGAACTTCCCCACTTTCACAAAAACGTCTTCCGCCAAACCACATGCAAGAATCGTGGAATGATCGGCCAACTCAATAGACATTCGTGAAGGAGTAAGATTAGGAAGATTGAGCGACTTGTAGATTGCAAGTGGCATCAAATTAATGCTAGCACCAAGATCGGCCAAGGTGAAGCATTCTTCCATGTCTTGGATTGCACAAGGGATCAAAAATTTACCGGGATCACCGACTTTTTGAGGTATGCGATTAAGATAAACCGACGAACAACTAGACTTTTGGTGTAATTTTTCCTTGTTGTTCAACATAGTCTTAAAGTTAGCGGCAAATCGAGGCATCATGACCAAGGCATCGGCGAAACTCACATTAAAGTGCAAATCACGAAACATTTTCATAAAAAGCTCAAATTGATAGTTGTCACGCTCTTGTCGTTTCTCCTTCCTAAGTCTCGATGGATAGGGCAAAGGTGGTGTGGGTTGAGGCATAGTAGGCATAGCCTTTGGAATCTCGGGTTCCAATGATGGTAATGGGTCAACCGTAGGTGTGGCATGAGCGGTACTTTGTGGGCTTGAAATATGCTCCTTTTCGACCACCACCTCGGGTTCTTCCTCAATTGCTTCCTCCGTAGGAGCAATTGGTTGAGGAATCGGCTCCTTAAGTGTCTTACCACTACGTGTGGTAATCACTTTCATCTCACCCTTAGGGTTGGATATGGTGTTACTAGGAAGACCACTTGACGACGGTTTACACATTATTGCCTCAAACATAGACGAGATTTTATCTTCAAAATTAGATTGCCTCAATACGGCTTCGGTTTGCCTTTTCTCGGCCTTAAGCATCTCTTGTTTAATCTCATGTTGCCCTTGTTCCATCTTTTGTTGGTTTTGTTGCAACCTAGTGACATTTCCTTCCATCTTGTTGGTGTGGATTTTAAGTTCATTAGCTAACTCATTTTTCAACTCTTTCTTTAAGTCGTTTTTGAACTCGGATCTTAGGCTAATTATCTCTCTTTGAATGTTGTCAAACCTAGCATCATTACCACTAGCATATTCAACAAACTGACTTGGAAGATCTTTCAATGTTTGCAAACTTTTGTTGTTGTTTTGAAAATCATTTTTGTTTGAAACTTGATTATTAGCCCCTTGATTCCCATAATTACCCTTGTTGTAATTGTTCTTAAAACCAACTTGATTGTTGCGATAGTTGTTAGCATTTTGATTTGATCCAAAACCCGGTGGAGTCATTTGATTAGAGCGGGAAACTTGACCGTTTTGGTTGTAATTTCCCGTGGCCGCAAAGGCACTCGAAGTGTTACCACCGTTGGTAATGCACTCGGAGAAATCATGACCTCCACCACAATACATGCAAGAAACCTCAACCGCTTTAACCGTAGCGGGAGCACTTGGTTCACCAACTTTAAACTCAATCAAAAGTCCTTTCAACTTATCAAATATCTTGTTTTCCAAGTTCGCCTCAATTTGGCAAGCATCGATGGTATTAGACAAAGAAGGTGAAGCCGAAGACGAAGCCTTACGAACACTAGACGTGCTACGAGGACTATACACCTTAGATCTATTTTCAATTATCACCAAAGCTTCCTCAACCGTTTTACACAAAAAATTACCACCCGCGGCGGCATTCAAATAATCCCTTTCATGATCATTAAGTCCATTGTAAAACGTGTCAATTTGATGCAAATCGGAAAAACCGTGATGAGGACATTCATGTAACATTTCCTTAAACCTATTCCAAGCCGTTGAAAAACTTTCATTAAATTCTTGTGAAAACTTTGAAATCTCGTTTTTCAAGTGCGTAGTCTTAGAGGGCGGAAAAATTGGTTCACAAACTTAGACACGAGATCCTTCCACGTCAATATAGAATTGGGTGGCTCTTTCTCTAACCAAATTTTTGCGGGCCCCGCTAAGGAATACGGAAAAAGCATCATCTTAATCGAGTCGTTTGAAACATCCTTAAACTTGCAAGTAGCGGTAAGACGATTGAATTGGCGGATATGGTTGTGAGGATTGTCCTTCTCATCTCCACGGAATTTGTTGTTTTGAATCATGGACAACAAACCCGTCTTAACCTCAAAATTCTCCGCAAGGATAGCGGGAATTACAATAGCCTCTCCATAACCCTCGGTGGGTGCTTGAAGTAACTCCATCATAGTTCGATTCGCCATGGTTGGTGCTTCTCTTACAATGGGTTCGTCAATAGGAGACTCCTCACTAGAATTGTTTGGAGTGACAGATTTGTTTTTTCGTTTACGAGCACGTCTTGCTTGATTTCGAGTTAGCATAAACGTCACGTACAACGAGGGGATGAGCAAAGAAGATTCTTTTTGGTGTTTTGTATTTTTTAATTTTTTTTTTTGTGGTTTTTGATTGTATTAACCTTTTTTTGGAACTTGGTGAAATGTATTAGGTAGACAAATGAGTCCACAAATCTCCTCACTAATCAAATCTCTTGATTAACGAAGCCTCAAAGAATGAAAACGAACACGTGGAGTGAACGCCTTCGATGACTTTAGAACGATGGTGGAACACCAAATCGTTCAAGAGGGTTTAATCAAATTGAAACCAAGAAAATATATATGATACTTAGTAATACTTTGGGCGGCAAAACCCTCGATTCACTCTCACAATCAAATACTCACAAGCAAGCGGGGAAACGAGGCGGCGCGAAGCACTTAAGAGCCTTTTTCCTTAGGATATATTTTATAATATCCGCCTTATACCCACCTTATAGTTTGTATTTTCAAGTTTAAGCTTCACGAAAGTATTTATCTATTTTTGCCTTTTTCTTTGGTTTGAGATTCGAATACAATGATTGGGTAATGACCTCCCAAGTCAAGGTTGTGATTGCTCACGTATTTGGAGTACTTGTGTATTTATTGTTCTACGTATACAATATAGTAATAATATTCACACAAAAACCAAAAAACGATAATACGTATTAGTAGAGTGCTACTAATACAAATACTAATTATGGTTAGTATAAAAACAACAATGCCAAATCAAAACACAACACGCCTCCCCGGCAGCGGCGCCAAAATTGATGTAATGTTTTTGTACACCTTTAGGAAAAGGATGACAAAAGTGGCAAGTATTAAGTGTCGGTTTAGGAAAACCGACACTAATGACCAATTAGGTTCAAGTTCGTTCACGAGGAGGCTAGTGTGTTATGTGTGTAATGACTTGGATTAATTTGTGATTATATTTGAGAAAAGAAAAATAGAAAAGGGATTAGAAAAGAATGACGGTTATGAAGACGGATTAAACTAAGTCTAAAAAGGCGTACACGTAAAGTCGTAAAAACCACCAAAATTAAAATTAATTCCTAAAAATTCCTAAAAAATCACCAAAAATCCTTAATAATAATCTAAGAGTTTACAAAAAAATCAAAACTTGCAAAAACCTTTTAATTAATTAGATAATGACTTTTTAATGCTAATTAAAGCCCTAAAAATCAAAATTAATTATTAAAAAGCCCTAAACAAGATTTTCAAGTTTGTAAACCTCAAAAATATCCTAATTAAGCTAAAAACTATTTTTCAAAATTTTAAAACCAATTAAAACTATTTTTAAACAATTAAAAACTCCTAAAATCAATTAAATCTTAAATTAATTATAACAAATAATTAAAAGACCTAAAAAATATTTGGAAAGTTGAAAAAATCCTAATTAAGTATTTAGAACCTAGGAAAAATATAAAAACCTAGAAAATCAGACTTTTAATTTTTAATAATAAAATAATATTAAAATAATATTAAAAATCCAAAATTTATAAAAAATTCTAAAAACTTGCAAACTAGCTTAATTTAACCTAAATAACTCAGAAATGAAAGTGAAATTACCTAAATACCCCTATTGGGCCTAGAAAATGGGCCAAACCCTAAACAGTCCCTTATTGGGCTTAATTAAGGCCCAATAAGAAAAAGTGCTCAAAATAAGCTCAAAAAGCACAGGTTGACTCAAAATTTAATTTTAAACAACTTTTTCCAAAGGCCCAAAAGCTGAAAATGTGAAATAAGCTAACTTATAATAAGCAGCTTATTCTTAATGGGCTTTTTGGCCCATTAAGCTATAAGCTGTTGCCATAAGCTAAAATTTAACACACAACCTTCTTTTGACCTAACAAAGACTTCTGTAAAAAGAAATTTCAAATAAGACCACTCAATAAGCCAGAAACAAGTCAACAACTTATTCACAAAACGACAAAATAGTCGTTTTTATGATCTAGACCACCTCAGAAGCTGATTCAAGTTGCAAAATGTTTCTTTTGACAAAACTAAGCTTAAAAACCAAAGAACTTTCAAATAAGCACACTCAATAAGCTGGAAAATCAAATAAGCACTTATCTTAAAAGTCAAACAAGTTGGTTTTCTAGTGAAAAGTCAAAGTCAAAGTCTGATAAGCTCCAGTTCACTTAAATGGGTCAAATAATGAAGATCTATTACAAAAAATAAGTTGTTGCAAGTCAGAATAAGCTAGAATAGCTTATTGATAAGCTGATGATGAAATTGCACTAGCAGGGGCTAGTTTTGGATATTGAGCAGTGGGAACTTTTCCCACTGCTTGACTATTTTGACTTGTTGTCTTTAGTGACTTTTTCTTGGATTCAGTTTTCACAAAGGCACCCAATTGATCTTTGGATCAAAAGGAGTCAATAACAAGCAAAATAACACAATCACAAATAGCCAATTGATACAGTTTAATCAATTTATCACCAGATACAGCACAGACATGAACAATGAGCAGTTTAGCATTCAAGAGCAATTTTAGCACAAATCAGCCAACCAAATTCAACCAAATGCACATACAAGCTATAATAAACTCCAATAAGCAAGTCTAAACAGGTTTCATGCACTGGTTCAAAGAATTAAGCAAGATCCAAGCTATAAAAGTTACTGATGAACACTACACATGCAGATTTATACTTTTGCTGATGTATTTGACACACAAGCCAATTTCAACACCTCAAATCTTTCAACCAGGTTAAGTTAACTTTGTTTAAACCACTTTTATCCCTAAGCATGCATACACACTAAGTGTTCCCAAAATCCTAGGTCTAAACAAGCAGAAACAAGGTCTTAATAGCAGATTGATCAATTCAAGTGTTCAAACCCAATAACTTGCAGCAAAACACTCTCAAACAAAGGTATATCAGATACAAAGCATAAACAACACTTTCCCTTAACACAAAAGCAGATTACAAGCATAAATCAGTAGACCCAAACACCCCTTTAACTTTTTCAAATCAAGATTTTCAAAAGCAAAACAAGATTTCAGGCCAACCAAGCATCAATTAACACTCTAACAAGTCTAAATAACAGATTCAAGCAAGAACAAGCCACAAAATTCACAAGAACAACAGTTTCATACAAATATCACCAAAAATCACAATTTATGCAGATTTGGAGATTAAGTAAGCAAACCTCATGGATGTACATCCACACCCACGAATTTTGAGCTTATGTGCTAGCAAGAACAAGCATAAGCTTCCACAAAAGCCTGCTAAGATTCAACAAGGGTTAAGCACAATAACATGTAAAATCAGAAACTTGGAAAAATCTTGATTGATGCAAACTTGTTACCCCACACTTGATTATCCCCAAGTTATAAGCCTCACCACACCTTAACCAACTCAGTTAGGATGCTATGATCAGCCCTATAGCCCAAGAATTCCAAGATTGGAACAAGACTCAGCAAAATATCAAGAAAATGTGGAAAATATGCAAACTTGTGCACACTCCTCTTTTGAAAACAGGTTTTAAACTTCAAAAGCAGTAAACTAAGAACATAAACAACAGAATAAAGGTGGCACTTGGTCTTTCTTCAAATCACTTAACTCAAATTCATAAAACTGAAAAAGGATTTACAAGTGTTTGAACAAAGGAAAAACCAAAAGCAGGAACAAATGAAATGAACTAGACCCTTTATATAGAGGGTGTACAAGGTCCTAGCAAGCTGCAAAACGTGTAAACCCTAATGCTAAAGTCCCAAAAATGCCCTTGAGGTCTTTGTCTTCTTTGGAGAATCATGTGACTTTTCTTGGAGTGTAGTGGTAGCTGGCATGTGTGAGAGCATCCAAGGGTGTATATGCAGCTTAGAAAGTAAGCATGTATCTCAAACGTTGGATTGCTGCCACCTTTTTGGCAGTATGCATGGGTGTGGAGCAGGGGAGTCACAAGGAGACAAATGGGGTGATGAGGTGTCCATGTTTAAGGTTGGGTTGTGTTTAGGGGATGATTAATCATAAATCTGGAAATTATGGGAGTTTAATTGTTGGTAATTAGTGAATGCCCAATTTTTGCGAAGAACACCAAGAAAATGTTTTTAATCCGTTTGGTTTTTAAATTGGGTGTTTAGCGCCAGTTTAAACTAATCTGTTAGGATTAGTTTAATGAATAAATGTGAGTGGATGGTGAGGTGGAAGCAGGGAGGAAGGGGATTGGTGGATTTGAGTGAGTGGGGCACGTGTCACCCCCTCACTGGTTAAGGTATCTATTGTGTCGCCCAGGTTTAACCCCTCACTTCTTTCCCTTTTGTCATTTGTAAACAAAACTCCATCAGCGCCCAATTAAGCCGTATCAACTTTGGACTTTTTACATTTTTGGCCCATAAACTTTTGTAACATGAATTCAGGGGTATTTCTTGCCATAATTGAATTCTTCAAGGGCTGGTTTGGTATTTTCTTCAAAGGTAATGGTCTTGACTTGTATGATTGTCATCTTGGAGGACTGAAATTGCCAAGTCTTGATAAATGAGGGACCATTTTTGCCAATTGTTGAAAGTTGAGGGTCCTTTTTGTAATTTTGGATTTTTCAAAGGACCAAACTTGTCATTTCTTGTACTTTGAAGGACTTCATGATATATTTGACTTTGTGGATGATATTGGTTGACAATTTAGCTTTGTTGAGGGGCTAAACTTGCCAATTCTTCAAAGTTAAGGGCCCTTTTGGTAATTTTGATAAACTTTAGGGACCAAACTTGTAATTATGAGGATACAAGGGTATAAAGTGTCAATTTTTCATAATTGGAGGACCCTTCTTCATAATTCTTCAAATCTTCAAGGGTTGATCTTGGGAAAGTCTTCACTAGGGCTTGGTTCATTGTGCGGCTTCGTTTCCCGTGTTCGTTTTTGCATGATTCTTGTGATCTTTTGTCATTATCTCAATATCCGTACCTAAAATACACAAGCAACAAACACAAGCATATATTTGGGTATTTTGATGATTTTTAATGCATTTTAAGCCCTATTTGGAAGATGAGACTATGTATAAAAGCAGTCTCATCAACAGTGGTCACGACACTTGAAGAGTTGGAAATGTTATATGGACCTATGTTTGATGAACATTTCATGGGGGAGAAACACATTGTATCAAAGTATTCCGCTGTCACTCATGATAAGAATGATGATATCGCTCATCATCAACAAAAGGATACAACTTCATCTTCTTCAACACGGGTTGCTGCAGATTTACTTCCTCAGAATATCACTTCAACAATCGATCCTACAACATCCACAAATACTGTCATTGCTTCAGAGAACACCAATCAAGCATACGATGCATTATCTCATGATGAAGATTTTCACAACCCATTCAGTACACCGGTACACGAAACTGGAGAGTCTTCTACTAGCCATGTTGATCCGTATAATATGCATACATTTTATCAACGACATCCTTCAACACATCATTGGACCCGAGATCATCATTTGGTTCAAATAATTGGAAACCCTTCACAGCCTCTTCGTACAAGATGATAATTAGAAACCGATGGTGATGTTTGTATGTTTGCACTCGCCGTGAGTATAGCTGAACCGAAAAACATCAAAGAAGCCATGGCTGATCATGCTTGGATTGAATCGATGACGGATAAACTTCAACAATTTGAAAGACTTAGGGTCTGGGAACTTTTTGACAGACCATACGATGTGATTCCATTAAATCTTCGTTGGATCTAGAAAAACAAGATGGATGAAGAAAACACGATCATCAAGAACAAAGCTAGGCTAGTTGCTAAGGGGTATGGCCAGAAAGAGGGAATTGATTTTGACGAATCATTTGAACCAGTTGCTCATATGGAAGCGGTCAGGATTTTCCTTGCTTATGCTGTACATAAGGGATTCACTATCTATCAAGTGGATGTAAAGACGGCATTTCTTAACGGTCCTTTGAAGGAAGAAGTCTATGTCACACAGCCGGAAGGATTTGTCAATCATCATTATCCTGACAAGGTGTATCGTTTCCACAAAGCAATTTATGGACTCAAGCAACCTCCAAGGGCGTCGTACGACGAGCT
This sequence comes from Glebionis coronaria, assembly GCA_025667525.1. Taxonomy (NCBI): domain Eukaryota; kingdom Viridiplantae; phylum Streptophyta; class Magnoliopsida; order Asterales; family Asteraceae; genus Glebionis; species Glebionis coronaria. Next base: position 209,238,511 of record CM046882.1, on the reverse strand, counting down.
CTCGAAATTTTAGGTATCCAAAGGTTTCTCAAAAGGTTCCATTGATCTAACTCTGTGCACTTATAAATATGGGGATGATATTTTTCTTTTGCAGATTTATGTTGATGACATTATTTTCGGGTCTACAAACCCAAAAATTTTAAAATGTTTTGAAAAAGTCATGCACAACAAATTTGAAATGTCAATGATGGGCGAACTAAAATTCTTTCTAGGAATTCAAGTTCACCAATCCCCAAGTGGTATCTTTATAAACCAAGCTACGTATTGTCAATAAATAATCAAAAACCATGGTATGACTTCATGTGACCCCGTTGGGACACCATTATCAACCACATCGCTAGATGCTGACTTGGAGGGAAATACCATAGATCAAACAAGATATCGTTCCATGATCGGTTCCCTCATGTACTTGATAGCAAGCAAACCTGATATTTCACATTCTACGTGTTATTGTACACGATATGAAGCACGACCCACTAAAAATCACCTCAAGGAGGTTAAACGTATCTTTCGGTACTTCAAGAATACCATTCATTTGGGACTATGGTATCCGAGGGAAATCGGTTTCTTTCTAACCGCCTATTCAGATTCTGATCATGCGTACTTCTTGTGGTGCACAATTTCTAGGTCAAGATAAGCTTGTGGGATTGTCTTCCAAGAAGGAGGATTGCATGTCACTTTCATCAGCCGAAGCGGATTATGTGTCTCTATCTGCGTGTTGTGCTCAAGTTCTATGGATGAGAACACAACTCACGGATTATGGCTTCCACTTTGATAAAGTACCTATGTATTGCAACTCAAAGTCGACGATAGCCATCTCATGCAATCCGGTACATCATTCCCGCACGAAGAACATTGATGTCAGATACCACTTCATAAAGGAACAAGTTGAAAGAGGTATCGTTGAACTATACTTTGTTGGAATGGATTACCAATTAGCCGAATTGTTTACGAAAGCTCTGTCGAAAGATAGGTTTGAGTACCTCGTTAGGCAAATTGGTATGCGATGTTTGACTCCAGCAGACCTGGAGATTCTGGCAAAGGTGCCTGCTTGATTCACCTATCAAACATCTACTTGTAAAAAGCAAAATACAAAAATATAAAACATATAAAAGCAAAACACAAAATTAAAAATCTTTCAAAATCTAAAAATATTCTTCTCGACATGTCTTTCAGTATCGATATTATGGACGTGCCTAGAAATGTCGCTCAATAGCGACATGGGTGTGTACATAAAGCTCGAATGAAAGTTGTAAATATTTTTCAAAGCATGTCATTTCTTCTTTTAATAAAGGAAATTGTCTATTTTTGACAATATTCCCAAACAACGGGTAGAGAAATCTATCTAGGGTTGAGCTTGTCACAAAACATTCAACGTTTTGAGCTCAACAATATGGCTTGTAATCACTTTCATATTGCAACCCGGATCTATATTCATGGGGGAGTGTACGATTTTGTGCTCTTACACTAAGGAAAAAGAAGAGAAATCTTCATACACTTGAGTGGATTCGTCAAGACATTCAATGTCTATGAACTCAAGTTTATGCTTTAGAAAAACCTCTTCGCCAAAAAGAAATAGGATTTTTCAAAAAGCGTTGAACATAATTTTTTTCAAGAATTTCTCAATGATTATTCAAAATCATTCAAAAATTCTGTGTTCAACAACTCCCATCCTCACAATGACAATTCAATTGGATCAATTCTTGAGGGGGAGCATTTCAACTTCATGCAAAGATTGACAGATCTTTCTCCCAAATATTTTCAAGACTATTTTTTCAAAATATATTTTAATCAAATTTGGTATCTCTAATATCAAAAGATTTTATATATTAGAGATAGGGGAGAAAATGTGATCTAAAAGACTCGACCACTTTTAACTCTTACCCACATGTGCGAAACACTTTCGATTATCGATGCACATGTGAAGGGGGAACATTTCTGAAAAAGAAAAAACTATCAAGGTGTTAAATGTTTTTCAAACACTTTGTTAGACTTTTTGAAGTGGGTTTATGGTTACGATCTCATACCCACAACATCTTTATTTCACGATGTTATTGGTGTCAAAAGGGTGGTTAGGTTTAAGTCCTATGATCCAAGTAGAACTAGAGGGAACATTTCTGAAAAAGAAAAAACTATGAAGGTGTTAAATGTTTTTCAAACACTTTGTTAGAATTTTTGAAGTGGGTTTATGGTTACGATCTCATACCCACAACATCTTTATTTTACGATGTTATTGGTGTCAAAAGGTTGGTTAGGTTTAAGTCCTATGATCCAAGCAGAACTAGAGGGATCTTCTCAGGGATAATCCAATAGATTATTAGAAGTCCTTAGGAAAGATGGAGTAGAATGTGAATGTAGCTGAATGCCAACTAAGTACTTAAGCTAGCAATGGGACAATCACAACAAGGTGCTAGTAATGATGTCTTGGTAAGCATTGAAGGGGTTGAAGAATGAAAAAGAAATGTAATGATAGAGGGTGAAAAAAAAGAAGCCCTCCATACAACTTAGGCAGAAACCGGGTCAACACATCATGAAGACAAACTCATCATGAACCCAGTGATGAAGTGCACAACTGATGAGATGGCATTTATACATGATCTCATCGTTCTTTTCGGGCTTTAAATGCATAAAAATGTCATATTATACCATATATATGCTTGTGTTTGTTTACTTGTGTATTTTAGGTATGGATATCGTGAAAAAGACAAAAGATCACAAGATACAAGGAAAAACGGACACGAGAAACGAAGCCGTACAAAGAATCGGGCCCTAATCAGGGAATTCTCAACAAATACCCTTGAAGACTTGAAGACAAACAAGATTGATCCTCATTTATTGAAGAAATGACACTTAAAACCCTTGTATATTAATAATTACAAGTTTGGTCCCTTAAGTTTGTCAAAATTACACAAAAGGTCCTTAAACTTTGAAGAAATGGCAAGATTAGTCCCTCATCAATTTCAAATTGTCAATTATGGTCCTTCATCAAGCCAAAGATACATTGAAGACTTTTGAAGATCAAAAATGTCCAAGGTCAGTCCTTCAAATATGCAAAAGTTCCAAAAATAACCCTTGATACACCTTTTGGAAAGTTTTGTGCAAAAAATGACAAGTTGTAAAAGTTGTTACAAGTATATTTGGGCGCTGATGGATTTTAAAACACAAGTGACAAAAGAAATGAAGAAGAAGGGCTAAACTTGTGCTATTGAAACATTCAAACAAGAAATGCGCCAAACACTTTTCCATCCCTACAAAAACAGATCAAAATCTTTACTATTCACCCCAAGAACCCAGTTACCATCTCACTTAAACCAAAGGGTAAATCCAAATTACCCATACCCACGTGTGATTCACACATGCAGAATCCCATCCCACACATAAAACCCTCACTCCCACTACTCCCTGGACCCCACACTCAACCTCCTGAACCAATGAAAACACAACTTGGCCTTCAAGTAAAATGATGTGGCCAAATCAACAGCCTAGACTCTTTGCTTCATATCAAAGCTGAAATGAACGTCCAAGATGAATTTGAACAGCTCATTCCATCAAAACGTCTAGAAGGACTTAGGGCATTTAGGGAATTTCACTTCTAGGGTTTGTGAATAGTGTTTAGCCAGGCATTTGCCTATAAAAGGAGACCTCAACATGTGAGAGTCCCTTTGTTCCAGTTTTAGGCTATCAATCTTTGTAATTCCTTTTTAAGTTTAATAAAATTTGAATTTCTGAAAATATTGAATTCTCTTTTTGATTTGATTAAAAGTTGGTGTTTGAGTAGCCTAATTCTGAGTTCCATTTGATTGTTAAGGCCTACCTTAATCTTGTGGTTAAGGCACGTCTTGTTTCATTAGGTTTTTAAGGTTTGAATACCTTGAAATCCTAGGTTCTGTTTTGGCTTATTTTGTGTACTAACCCTTGACCATTTGCTATAAGCTCTTACAAGCTTTTTGACACCAAGCTTGTGAAGGGATTAGAGCCCTTGGTTGAGTTGTTTGCTGCTTGTGTTGAAGACATAAAGTCCTTGAGGTTCTACTTTGAACCATCAACCAAGGCAGTTTGCATCATCTTCATTGAAGTACCTTGGTCTTGTTCTAGTTGTTGAACAAGGTCCAAGGAGCATTGCTGGCCTTCCTAGGATGTTGTGGAAGGCAGGTATAATCCCTTGTTAAGATTCCACTCAAAATTTCATGTTTATGACTATTTTTGATTTGGTGCCTTGATTTTGAGTATTGGTGTTTGTGTTGGTGATTTTTGAGTTTAATTGTGTTAGTTGCTATTGTTTAAGTGTTTTTGATCATTAAAATCAGTAGGTTATTAGTTAAAATCACAAGTTTCTTTGTTTAGTGGTAGATTAAGGAGTGTTTGGGTCTACTGCTTGAATTGGGATTGTGGTTTGCTAATTGCTTGTGTTGAGGTTGCAAGTGTTTGTATCTGTTTGTTAGGAGCATATGTTCATCTGTTTGCAGGTTTTGTGGGTTTGATCACATAGATTCATTATTTGGCTATAAAATCTTCAAAACTTGGTAAAATTGGCTAGGATTTTGAGGACACCTAGATCTAGGCTTAGGCTAGGGCTAACAAGTGCTAAATCATAGTTAATCACATCAGGGAAGAAGGATTTGAGGCTTGAAATTGGATCAAGTGTCAAGTATATCAGCAAACTTGTTTTCTGCATATGTTCATTGTTCATCAGTAACTTCTAGTGCTTTGATCTTGTTATTTACTTTGATTCAGTGTTTGATTCTTGTTGCTTTGTGTTTATTCTTAGTTTATATAGCTTGTGTATGCATCCTGTTAAGTTTGGTTGGCTTATTGTGGCTAAATCTGCTTATTAAGTGCTTAACTGCTTGTTTCCATATCTGGTGCATATCTGGTGACTGTTTGGCTTATTGTGGCTTATTGTGTGAACCTTATTGTGATTTTATTGTTGCTATTGACTCCTTGTGATTCACTGATCACAAGGGTGCCTTTGTTTCCAATTGAATCAAACCAGAACTCTCATATAAGCTTGGTCAAATAGTCAAAGCAGTGGCAACTCCTTTCCCCTGCTGGTTACCACTGATAGTGTAAAACTGGTGTCAGCTTATCAATAAGCTATAACAGCTTATTCCAACCTGCAACAACTTTGTTTTTGTAATAGGTGCTCATATTTTGACCCATTTGTTCATACTGGAGCATTTGGATGTTTGACTTTAGGGTTTGACTAGAAAACCAACTCCTTTGACTTTTACATAAGTTCATTTGTGCTTATTCTGGCTTACTGGTTGTGCTTATTGGAGTTTTGTTGATTGATTTTGCTTATTGAGTCCATTTGAAAGCTTTTGCAAGTTGAATCAAGTCCTGAGGTGCCCTAAATCTCTAAAACGACTATTTTGTCTTTTAGTGAAGTTTTTCTTTTCTTATTTCTGGCTTATTGAGTGAGCTTTTTCAAAATTTCTTTTTACAGATCTCATAAGCATCCCAAAATAAGGTTGTGTGTCAAATTAGAGCTTATGGCATTAGCTTATGGCTTAATGGGTTGAAAAGCCCAATAAGAATAAGCTGAGTGTTAAATAAGTTGTGATAAGCTCATTTTCAGCTTTTGGGCCTTTAGAGTTTTGTTCTTAGAATTGAATTTTAAGTCAGTTAGGGCTTTTCCAAGTCAATTGGGCCAAGTTTGACTTTTTGGGCCCAAAAGCCCAATTTGGTTGACTGTTTTTGGTTTTGGCCCATTTGAGGGCCCAATTGGGGTATTATGATAATTTCACTTTGATTTTCTGATTATTTAGGTTTAAATAAACTAGTTTGCAAGTTTTTAGAATTTTTTATAATTTTTGGATTTTTAATATTATTTTTTTATTATTTTATTATTATTTTTCAAATTTCACATTTTCCAACTTTTTACATTTTTCTTAGGTTTAATACATTAAAATAGGAATTTAGCAACTTTTAGAATAATTTTATCTCTTTTAGATTAAGTTTTATAATTATTTTAAGTTTTAATAGTTTTTAAATCATTTTAAATAGTTTTTATTAGTTTTAAAATTTCTAAAAATAGTTTTTAATCTTTTTAGGCCATTTTAGAGGTTTACCAATTGAAAAATCTTTATTTGGGCTTTTTGATAATTTATTTGATTTTTAGGGCTTTAATTAGCATTTAAAAATTGAATATTTAATTATTTAAAAGGTTTGAAAAAGTTTTGATCATTGGTAAACTCTTAGTTCATTTAATTTGATTTTTGATAAATTTTTGGTAATTTTTAGAATTTATTTTTATTTTTGTGGTTTTTAAGGTTCTACGTTTTAACTTTCTAGTAGTGATTTTTTGTTAATTTTTATTTTTACGTCTTCGTCATTTTCTTTTCTCATCCCCTTCTAAACCAAATATTAATCACAAATCTTGAACATCTTAGTCACACACATCTACCTCCTTGGGAAACGATCTTTCATTGGGTCATTAACACTTGATTTTTCCTAAAGTCATTTGTTCAATACTTACCACTTTTTACCCTATAGGATCTTGTTTTTCTAAGGATTTAGCAAGTATGTATTATCTATTGATATGGATGAAAATGGAGGAAGTTAGAGAGAGAAAGAAGAGAGAGAAAGGAGAGAGTTGAAAGGAAAATGGAAATGTGATTGATGAATGGAAGTGAACCAACAACCCCTCCTAACATGCTAGGAGGGGGGTTTATATAGCCCACCCTACATGTGGGCTATATGGGATATATTGGATCACGAGCCCAATATCATTGGAGTGACCGATCCTTTCTAAATACGTAAAAACATATTTCCAACAATCTCCCCCAAAGGGAGGTCACTCCAAGTTACAATGTCCTAAATAGTCTAAAGCTCGTGATCTATGCTAATAATGATGTGACCGAGACTTTCCTTGGAAAAACGTATTTCCAACAATCTCCCCCAAAGGGAGGTCACACCATTTTACAAAATCTTAAACCTAGCATACTATGCTTTAGTCTTCAATCTTGTTCTTGTGAATATGCTGATGAGATCTTTGACTTTAGTCTTGAGCATGTTCTCTTGCCTTGACCTTGTGCATTCATCACTTGTGATATTCGCCTCTTCGTGACTTCATGTTCCACACACTTATACCTTTATAATTCTTGAAAGCTTCAGAGTTTGATACAGCAGAAGACTTGACCTTCAGACTTTCTTGAATTAGTTGAAGTACTGAGTGTATGCAGTATAAGCATGTGGGGACGACTTCTTCTTGGATTCCGCAACGCCACCGTCTTCAAATGCCGCAACATAAGTAGACACGAAAGAAATGGCTTTGAACATTTCATTCTAAATCGGTAGCATTTTACCTCCGGTCGGTGAAGACCGTTGGACGATATTAGATATCGTACCCGTGACGGATAGTTTCAATTAAGTAACTTCCTGACAGGATTTCGCGGGTAAACCCGTTCTCTTTATTCGACCGTCCAAAGCTGACTGCGAACATAAAGAGTGAATCATTTGGATAATAATATCCGCATGATTTGAAGCCGTCAATTCATGTTCCTGGAACAAGTGAAATTCAATTAAGAACCGCACCATCGTTGCTTTCCAGTTGTCACAAGCTTGATTCGTATAGAATCTTGCAAGTTACCTACCAAGTACTGTTTGAGGTTAACACTAGAAGGATTTCCACTCATCACCGTGAACACAACGGTATCACTCTGAGTGTTCTGGCAAGATCACTGAGATATTGCGTAGAGGCTTGGAACGTGTTTAAATTCATTTAAGAAATAAACAGCTGTTGCTTTCCAGTTATCACAAGTTTGATTCATAAAGAATCGCACAAGTCACCTACCATGAGCTTTTTGATATTCTCTCAAGAAGGATTTCCATCTTCATTGTAAATACATTCGTATTACTCGGATGTTCAGGCAAGATCATGAAGATTTTGCGTAGGACTCTTAAGATCTTTCTTACTTTTCACAATGTGTGAAGAAGCAAGGAAATATGAAAGTGTGTCCTAATGAGATATTTGATGATCTCAAATGGCTCTAGACTCGATCGTGCACTTTGGATTTTAGTGATCGGAGGCTGGAGAGGAGTGCCACCTTTTCAATACCAATTTATTCGGAGTGAATAAATCAATAGATAACGTGTTGTCTCCGTGTGATTAAAACAAATATCTTTTAAGAGATATCTGAGTTAGCTGGGATGGGTTGTGCTTTGCATCACTGGGTCCATGATGTCTGTCTTCAATATCAAGAATCATTAAACAATGATCTTAATAGCATATGTATTGACCCGGTTTCTGCCTAAGTTGTAAGGAGGGCTTCTTTCTTTACACCCTTTATCTTTATAATTCTTTTTCATTCTTCAACCCCTTCAATGCTTACCAATACGTCATCACTAGCACCTTGTTGTGATTGTTCTAGTGCTAACTTAAGTACTTGGTCGACATTCAGCTACGTTCACAATCTTTCTCCATCTTTCCTAAGGACTACTATTTCTAGCTATGGAATGTCCTTGGGAAGATTCCTCCGGTTTAAGAAGAATCATTGGACTTAACCTATCCTACCATCCTTATGTCACCACAATCTTCATCATCGTGAAATAAATGGGTTTAGGGTAAGTATATGTCACCATGAAAATCCATTTTGATATGCAAATCCGTTTTGCTCCCCCTTAACATATGCCACGATATTCGAAAACATTTCGCACATGTCGGGATGAGCTATCACGTTAAGTCAAACCATTTATGATTGATCATATCCCATATTAAATCACATTTTCTCCCCCATATTAAAAATATTAACCCAATCGATGTTTTTAATATCAATTGATTTAATAGCATTTTAAGAAAAATTTGGGAAGAAAAATGCAAATCCAATTATCTTCATGAATTACACAAGCTCCTCCTCAAATGAATGAGGGTGTGCTGAAACGTAAATTAAATACCTTTTAAACACAAGTGTAAGGTATTTATTACGTGCAAAGATCATATATGATAACGAATTCACAAGATTAGCAATTTACGAGGTAAGACCTGAATGATGGAGAACATCATATGAAAGATTCACATGGTTCTTGTTCACGAATGTTGGTCACCTCGTCACGTCTGAAGTTATCTCTTGACTCCATGTGTATGATTGATATCGTTGTCTTGACACCAATATGTGAACTTGGCACTCTCGGCATCAAGGATTCTGAATGCTGGACAATTGCTCCCCCTCAATTGTTGACCCGTGTTCTATTGAAAGAGCTGTAGTCACCGTTTGAGTAGTCGCATCGTCGAGTATGTAGATATCAATTGTAAGCTGCTACGGTTGGTGGAGATGATAACTTCATTAAAAAAAACAAGACTTCTCTTGTTTTAACAAATAAATGCACTGAATCGTACATATATTCGTGTTAGATTGTGTTATTACGTAAACACAATCCCTTACATGGTTATAAAGTAAACCATGCCCGAGAAAATTAATTCCCGTTGTTGAGTCAAAGCTTTCCGGTGAAATGCTTGACTTGAGTATGAAAAGCGGGTTACTATCTGAAATAATAGCAAACCATTTTGAGCATGTTTTAAAACATTTGAACTTCTGCTCGAACTTTATTTACAACCCCGTGTCATTATTGAATGACATTTCTAGTATCGTAAATATTATCGATTCCAGAAGACATGCTCTTTTTATCAAAACATTTTTTGAACACACAATTTTGAAAGATTTAGAAAACCTTTTTGAGAAATTCTTGAAAAATTGTGTTCAACGTTTTGAAAACCAATTACTTGAGCTTAAGATGTTGAATATCTTGCAAAACGAGCTCAAGTCCGAGAAGTTGTAAACTTCCCGTTGTTAAGGATAAGTTTATCATCGGCGATAAACTTTCCTTTTAATTGAAGAACGAGTCCTAAGCTGACATTTACTTAGAAATCGTTTTCATGAGCTTGAAAACTTTGACTTGTTTAACGGAAAGCTCATGACCGAGAAAGGTGAATTTCTCGTTATGAGGAAAAGTTCTCTTATTTAAAAGATTCACTTTCCTTTCTGAGCTTAAAACCTGGAATGTTTTAATACAAGCTCATGACCGAGAAAATTTAATTTCCCGTTACGAGGATAAGCTATCTTTATAGATAAGCTTTCCTAAAATTGAAGTCCGAGTTACAGTCTGATATTTAACTGTAAGTCATTGTGCATGAGCTTAAAAACTTTGAATGTTTTTAATATAAGCTCATGCCCGAGAAAAATTAATTTCTCGTTGTGAGGATAAGTTTATCATCGGCGATAAACTTTCCTTAATTTGAAGATCGGGTCATCATCTGACATTTAATGAAGAGCCTTATACACGAGCTTAAAACCTTTGAATGGTTTTAGGATAAGCTCGTGTCCAAGAAAACTTAATTTCTTGTTAAGAGGGTAAGTTATCGTTGCGTAGATAAACTTCCCTGTCTCTGGAGTCCGGGTCATCGTCTGTCATTTAACGAGGAGCCATTGTGCATGAGCTTAAAAACATGGAATGTTTTTGATATAAGCTCATGCCCGAGAAAAATTAATTTCTCGTTGTTAGGATAAGTTTATCATCGGCGATAAACTTTCCTTTCTTTGAAGATCGAGTTATAGTCTGTGATGTGACTATAAGTCCTTTACACGAGCTTAAAACCCTTGAATAGTTTTAAATGTAAGCTCGTGTCCGAGAAAATTTAATTTCTCGTTTTTGAGGATAAGTCATCATCGGGATGAACTTTCCTGTCTTTTGAGAGCGAGTTACAGTCTGTTATGTGACTGTAAGTCCTTTACACTATAAGCTTAACTGGAAATCCCCTGAGACACTTGTTTCTTAGATATCAGCTTCTTTAGCAACCAAACTCTTAGAGTGTCCTTAATTGAATGGTATACAATGATTGGACCGCTTCGTTCTTTTGGAACATCCTCTTTGGTACCTGCATTTTCATTAGGAATTTGCATGCTTGGATAAGGGTTAGCGATATCTATCTTAGAAGCAAGTGGGGGTTCACAGTTGGCCTTACTTGTGCCAGAGGTGTTCTGAGGAGATGATTCACTTGTCTTAGCTGGTAAACGTTTCCTTTTATAGAAAACCTTAAGTTCAGGCTTAGGTGATGCATCATCCTTTTCAATTTCCTCCCTAGTAGTCTTAATAGAATCGGAGACTATCCTAGTTAAAGGGCACTCGTTTTCTACAAGGGTGAAAGTTCTACCAGTGGGGCGCCACATTTTACCAATGGGTTTGATTTTGGCAACCCACTGGGAGTTAAGTCTAGCACGGGAGTTCACCTCATTAAGTAGTTTCTTGATACAAGAATCATGATTTGCCGTAAAGACACATTTTCTACATGTTTTACAAGTAGCATATTTAATGTCCGAGTAAGATCTAGAATTCCTAGATGATTGATTGATGCTCCTAGGATGTGACATGCTACGGTTAGCAATGTTGGGTAAACTAGAAGGCATCTTACTAGGTTTGAAATTCCTATCTCTTACTTGTGTCTTTTGCTTAGCTTCCGTTAGACTAAAAGTATGGCGAACGTCATTTGAACTAGTTCCAGACGTATTCTTTGGACTATGTCTAGGGAAATTAGAGCCAATCATGTGATTAGGTCTTGCAAAAGCTGTTTTAGTCACATTGGGCCTAGATGGTGGAGTGTCTGTTCTAGAAAGATGAACCATATCAACTTGGGAGGCAAACCGCGGTCTCGAGGATTGTGATCGCTCGGATCTAAATGCAGTAGGTTGTCTGACAGTCGGTTGTCTGACGAACTGATTTGTAGGCGGTTTCCCCAGGATTGATGGTTTTTCAAGCTTAGTGTCCACACTAGGTCCTTTAGTTTTTCGCAAATCATTTTTCAACGCAGCTATAGCAAAGACCTTTTCTTGTACTTGAGCCTTTAAGGTCTCATTTTCTTTGAACAATTCATCTTGGGATGCCAACTTAGATTCAAGCAACTTAATTTGTTTCAAAAGATTATCCTTTTCCGCTTTAGAATCTAGAACTGTTTGATCCAATTTTCGTTCAAGAACAACGTTTGACTTTTCAAGTTTTTCAAAATATGTTTCAAATTTCTCCGTTTTCTTCGAAAATTCAATTTTGGCATGCTCAAGTTCTTTTGATTGCTGAGCTAAAATCATTTCAAGTTCTTTAATCCTAGAAGCAGAATTGGTTAACGTAGCAGTCATAAAGCACTTATCATGATGTTTAGCATTTTGAACACTTTCTCCCCCATTATGACTCACATCGGATGAAGCAGAAGTGGTATTTCTATCACTCTTTTCCATCCCATGTTTGTCATAGTTAGGTTCAGAATGCTCAATATGCGGTATTTCATCAGCATATACATCATCAACATTACATTGTACCATGTCCGCAGGCTCTTCGTCATTAATGGGTAAGGTGTCATTTAAAGAGATCTCGTGAACATTGTCTGACGTGCCACTGGTATCATGTTGTCCTCCTGATTCCGTGCTCTTGCCATCGTTATGCTCCAAGTTGTCAACCGTATGACCATTCTCCTCTTGTATCTGCATCATAGATTCTTGCACTCCATTATCATACACTTGGTGAAGTCTGGATCTTTCATAAATCGAAGACGAAACCGATGTCATAAATTTCAACAGTTTATCACGGAAATCTTTAACATCATTCTGTGTGTATTGAAGAAATGACCGGCATATCCCTGAATTGTCAGACTTGATGATAATGAATTGGAGGAAAGGCGTGAGTTGTGTCACAAGAGCCTGATATGCAGTTTCTGATGCAGAGTGATAAAAGTCTTCTTTGTGAAGTTGCTCAGCTAGGTGGTTCAAGTTGAGAAATAGTGACTCGATGAATGTATACTAATGTTTACCGAAGAGTGTCACAAATTCGCTTCCTCCTTGAACCCATGCAATAGTCCTAAGATGTGACTAAAGTAGTCGACATGAAATTATACCACTTTCTCTAGCTGTGTTTTGCATGTGATGCAAGTCTCCCTCTTGAAATTTCGAATTCAAAGACTCCATTGAATTATGATGAAAAATGATTGTGATTGTAGTTGTATTTGGAATCTTACAATTCGTGAAGAAATTTCGAAAGATCCGTAAAATAACTTTTAAAAAAAATCCACGATAGATGAGATCACACTTTTCTCGGCTCAAAAAAAAATTGTTGTCGGCTCAAACTTTGATAAAATAAACCGGATACTAATAGGTCCAATTTAAATTCGACTCACTCAAAAAAATAAAGCCCGACAATAAATAAATTCAAGCTACGGTTAAACAAACCATAAAACTCAACCCCTTAAAATTTACGCCATCCGAGTCCAATGAACTGTTAATCGGTAATTAACTTTGCCAAATTGTGTATAATTAAAACGTATATAAAGATAAATTAACTTTTAATTAAAACAAATTTGAAGAGGAAATCTTTGCCAAATAACCCAGTTATTACAAGTGGCCTAAAAAAATATCTTTGCCAAATTGTGTTAATCACACGTGGTCTCAAAACTTGATTATGCAAAAGACGTGGCTTACTAAAAAAAATACGTGGCCTATGGAAAATTAAAGGGTAGCTGGTCCATCAATACATACGTTAGGATTTATATAACCCACACCCCTAATAATTCTCACAAACTAAACATAAAATCCGCCGCCTTCTTTGACTCAACAAAACACAGTCACCAAACAAATATCAAACCGCATTCTAGAGTACTCCGCCCCCTAATTTATCATTGTTTCCAACACCTACCATTAACTCACCTCACCCACGAATCTCACGAATCAACAAGGATCATCTTAAAACCAAAAAAATATTAATCAAACTCTTTTGATGTCGTTTGTCAGAACACCATCTTCAAGATCTCGCAATAAGAGGTCTCGGGTAAGCTTAGTTAATGTTTTAATTTTGTTGTGTTTAACAAACTGAACCAAAAGATTTTAATTAAAGTGGAAAAAAAAATTGGTCAACAATCGGTGATGATTTAAATTTCGTGTGTATAGATCTTTATAGATCTTTGACATGCATGTGTGAACACGAGAAAAGAAAAAAAAAATCTGAGATCTTTAGTTTTGAAGTTCTGAATTAAGAGTCGAGTGTTGTTTTGTTGTGAGTGTCGAGTCTGTTTTGATGAGTCGAGGGTGTGAGGGTATTTGGTGTTCGTGTTTGAGTCGAGAGTGTAAGGGTGAGTCTTGAGTCGTGAGGATGAGTCAGGTTGTTGTGGGTTTTTGTTAAAATAGAGAGTGTGAGGGGTGTTCGAGAGTGGGTGTCCGAGAGGATGAGTGTGTGGTGTTGAGAGTTGGGTTAGAGTGAGTTTCCGAGGGAGAGAAGTCTTCGAGGCAATGTTTTTCGAGGCTGTGTCTTCGAGTGGAGTGGGTTTGGGTAAGTGTATTTTTATAAAAATGGTTTGTGTTTGATAAATCAAAGAAGTTTGTGTCGAGGGTGTGAGTCAATTGTTGTTGGTTTAGTCTTGGTTTGTAAAAGAGTGAGAAGGTTGGTTTGTCAGTGTGGTGTTCGTGTTGGAGTCGAGTTGGGATTTTCGTGAGTCGAGTGTCGACTAGGCTGTTGAGACGAGATTTTTGGTCTTGGATTGAGTCTTGGTTGTTTCGATGGGTCTAAAGTGGTCTATTTTGGTTTTGTCGAGTCGGTATGAGTTGGTGTTCGAATAAAAAATATTATGAGTCCGGTTGAGATTGAAGTCTTGGTTTTAGTCGAGTCTAAGAATCAGTGTCGAGACTTAAAAATGATTTTGATTCAGTTTATTGTCAGTCTAGAGTCGAGTCCATCGTAATCTTTTTCATTCTATCGCAATATCAACAATACTCACCATCGCAATAGTTATTATTCCATCGTAATGTACAAATTCCATCGCAATACTCAAAACTTACAACCCATCGCAATACTCAAAGTATTTTCATCGGAATGTGTATAAAATTTCGGCAGAGTTTCGACTCACTTGAACCTAAATCCCGTCGCAATCACGATCGGAATAAGGGAATCTGAAACAGTGATCGCAAAGTAGAACCCGAGGGTTATTGCGATCCAAATGTCGAAATATCAGAATAAGGCAGCTTACTTATCGGAATGGGACAAAAAATGAAAGCATCGGAATGTTATACCCTTTTTTTTTTCGATAAACAGGACACAACAAGAAAACCAACAACAACTTTAGCAGGGATAAACAGAAAGTGACAAGTGTTGATTAAAAAAAATAAAAAAAAATTGATACTTTTGAATATAAGAAGTTAAAGCATTTTCCGATTAAAGAACTTACAAACAATAACAAGACCAAAAATTTAAAACTGATACTTTTTATTATCGAGACAAAGAAAAAGATTTAAAAAAAAACAGAAAACTTTAAACACTAATACAAATGATTAAAGTTTTTTAAAATGGATAAAATTTTTAAAAGACAATAGACGAAGGAAAGAAATATTATAAAAAAAAAATTACCACCAAATCAATAAATAAAACGTGCTAATCCAAAGAATCAACCATGCTCTTGATACCAATTGTAGGATCTTGTTTTTCTAAGGATTTAGCAAGTATGTATTATCTATTGATATGGATGAAAATGGAGGAAGTTAGAGAGAGAAAGAAGAGAGAGAAAGGAGAGAGTTGAAAGGAAAATGGAAATGTGATTGATGAATGGAAGTGAACCAACAACCCCTCCTAACATGCTAGGAGGGGGGTTTATATAGCCCACCCTACATGTGGGCTATATGGGCTATATTGGATCACGAGCCCAATATCATTGGAGTGACCGATCCTTTCTAAATACGTAAAAACGTATTTCCAACAATCTCCCCCAAAGGGAGGTCACTCCAAGTTACAATGTCCTAAATAGTCTAAAGCTCGTGATCTATGCGAATAATGATGTGACCGAGACTTTCCTTGGAAAAACGTATTTCCAACATACCCTCTTTTCCTAAAGTGTGGTAAAACTCTACAATCACTTTGGCGCCGCTACCGGGGAGGTGTGTCGTGATTAATTTGCATTTTTGTTTTTAATATTAACCATATATAGTATTTGTATTAGTAGAACTCTACTAATACGTATTATCGGTTTTCTTGATTTTTCTTGTACAAATATTATTACCATATTGTATTAAGTATCACAATAAATTTACAATATCTCCAAAAGTGTGAAAACACAACCTTAATTGGGATTTCATCACTCAATTATTGTATTCGAATCTCAAACAAAAAGAAAAAGGCAAAAATAGATAAATACTTTCGTGAAGCTCGATTTTGAAAGATACAAACTATAAGGTGGGTATAAGGCGGGTATTATAAAATATACCCTAAGGAAAAAGGCTCTTAAGTGCTTCGCGCCGCCTCGTTTTCCCGCTTGCTTGTGAGTATTTTGAGATTGAAGGCCAATCGAGGGTTTTGCCGCCCAAACTATTATTACGTATAGTATATTTGCTTGGTTTCTTTGTTATTAAACCCTCTTGAACAATTTGGTTTTTACCAAAGTTCTAAAGTCATTCGAAGGCGTTCACTCCACGTGATCGTTTTCATTCCTTTGAGGCTTCTTTAATCAAGAGTTTGATTCGAGGAGTGATTTTGTAGATTGTTGTCTACGAAGATACACCAAAATCCAAAAAAAATTAAATATCATCAAAAATACAAAAAAATTGAAAATTCACAAAACACCCAAAAAGAATCTTCTTTGCTCACCTCCCATTCTTCGTGAAGTTTATGATCACTCGTAATCAAGCAAAACGAGCTCGTAAACGACTTCAAAAGCAAGCCAATCAAGAGACGTTGATTGTTGAAGAACCTCCAATTGTTGAACCTATTGTAGAACAAGAAGTCGTCATGGCTAATCGTACTATGATGGAGTTGCTACAAGCACCCACCGAGGGTTTTGGAGAGGCTATTGTGATTCCCGCCATCCTTGCGGAGAATTTCGAGATTAAGACGGGTTTAATATCGATGTTGCAAGCAAATAAGTTTAGAGGTCACGAGAAAGACAACCCGCATTACCATATTAGGAATTTTAACCGTCTCACCGCCACTAGCAAGTTTAAGGATGTTCCACATGACGCCATTAAGATGATGTTGTTTCCATACTCGTTAGATGGACCCGCAAAAATTTGGCTTGAGAAAGAACCGCCAAATTCGATTTTGACATGGGCCGATCTCGTTTATAAGTTTGTGAACAAGTTTTTTCCACCATCTAAAACAACACACTTGAAAAATGAGATTTCACGATTTGTGCAAAGAAATAATGAAAGTATTTCAATGGCATGGGAACGATTTAAAGAAATGTTACATGATTGTCCACACCATGATTTTACGGAATTGCATCAAGTGGATACTTTTTATAATGGGCTTAATGATCATGAACGAGATTATTTGAATGCTGCCGCGGGTGGTAATTTTTTGTGCAAGACGACAAATGAGGCTTTACAAATCATTGAGAATATATCTAAGGTTTATAGCCCTCGTAACACACCAAGTGTTGCCAATATGGGTTCGTCATCATCGTCACAATCGTCTCGTAGCATTAATGCCTTACATGATGAAGCTAATGAGGAAAATCGGTTTTTTGATAGATTTGCTAATCTTATGTCCCATTGGAAGGATCAAGAAGCTTCCAATTCCGCTTCGGTTAAAGCGGTTGCTAAGAGTTGTTTATCTTGTGGTGGAGCTCATGATCTTTCCGAGTGCATTACCGCGGATGGTAACACTTCGAGTGCTTATGTAGCAACGGGAACTTACAACCAAAACAGTCAAGGTTCCCGCCAAAATCAAGCTCCACCAAACCAAAATGTTAACAATTATCGAAACAACAACCAAGGTAATTATCAAGGCAATTCACGCAACTACAACAAAGGGAATTATCAAAATGGGAATGGACAAATTTCTAATCAAAACCAAAACCGTGATTTTCAAAACACTACACAAGGTTTTCAAAATGCTCACACTAAAATTTGCAAGGAGAATTTTTGGATTATGCTAAAGCAAATGATGCTAAATTTGATAACATGCAACGTGAGATGATTAGCTTAAGATCCGAGTTGAAAAACGAGCTAAAAAATGAACTTGCTAATGAACTTAAAACTCATGCAAACAAAATGGAAGGAAATGTCCAACATCTTCAACAAAATCAACAAAAGATGGAATTGGGACAACATGAGATTAAGCAAGAGTTATTAAAAGCGGATGCTAGGCAATCAAAATTTGAGGACCGAATGGCTAAGATGTTTGAAGCAATCATGTGTAAACCCTCTTCCTCGGGTGGTCTTCCTAGTGATACCATTGCAAACCCGAAGGGAGAAATGAAGGTTATTACTACACGAAGTGGTAAAACTTTCAAGGAACCAATCACTCGTCCAAGTACTTCTACGGAGAAGGAAATCGAGAAAGAACCCGAGGTGATGGTCGAAAAGGAGCACATTACAATCCCACGAAGTACCACTCATACCACACCTACGGTTGAACCAATACCAATTGTAGAACCCGAGTTTCCAAGGCCGTTGCCTAATGTCCAACCCACACCACCTTTACCTTACCCTTCGAGACGAAACAAAGAGAAGTTGCAAGAATGTAACAAACAACAAATCGAGCTTTTTATAAAAATGTTTCAACAAGTGCATTTTGATGTGAGTTTAGCCGACGCGTTGTTATATATGCCTCGTTTCGCTTCCACTTTTAAAAGTATGATGAGCGATAAGGAAAAGCTTTCAAAGCTTGCTAATTGTTCTTCGGTTTATCTTAACCGCATACCAGAAAAAGTTGGTGATCCCGGAAAGTTTCTCATTCCTTGTGACATACAATATATGAAAGAATGCCTCGCCTTGGCCGATCTTGGTGCGAGCATTAATTTGATGCCATTTTCTATTTGGAAATCGCTTTCGCTTCCGGCTCTCATTCCTTCGAACATGTCCATCGAGATGGCCGATCATTCTACGATTATGGCATGTGGAGTAGCCGAAGATGTTTTTGTGAAAGTGGGGAAGTTCTACTATCCCGTTGATTTTATAGTAGTTGACATCCCCGCGGATCCTCAAGTTCTCTAATTTTAGGTCGTTCATTTTTAGACACTTCGAGATCGCTTATCGATGTTCATGCGAGAACTATCACTTTGAGATTCAACGAAGAGGAATTTGTTATAAACGCTACTCAAAACTCGAAACCTTCTCATGTTTATGCAATCGCTACCATCAATCACATTGACATCATTGATGTGGTTTGCGATGAGTTTTCACAAGAAGTGTTAGGTTTTTCCGATAGCTCGTCAAGTGGCAATCCCACTATTTTGGATCCGATTCTTGCTAATTCTACACCAAATCTCACTCCATTCCAAGGAGGCGATCTCACTTCAAATGAAATCGACAATGAAGATGAGGTGTTGATTAGTAGTGATACTTCTATTCCACCATTTCTTTCGCCGATGGAAGTTATGAGTGTTGAACCAAAATCTTCAATCGAGGAACCACCTATCCTTGATAAGAAAGATCTTCCTTCTCACCTTGAATACGCATTCTTGGAAGGTGATGACAAGTTGCCGGTTATTATTGCAAAAGGTCTTGCTAATGATGAAAAAACCGAGCTCTTGAAAGTTCTTAAGGCTCATAAAGGGGCAATTGCGTGGAAAATATCCGACATTAAGGGTATTGACCCAAAATTTTGTACTCACAAGATTTTAATGGAGGAGGACTACAAACCCGCAATTCAAAGTCAAAGAAGGGTGAATCCCAAAATTCACGATGTCATTAAAAAGGAGGTCCTTAAACTCCTTGACGCGGGAATGATTTATCCTATATCCGATAGCCCATGGGTGAGCCCAATCCATTGTGTCCCTAAAAAGGGAGGAATGTCCGTTGTGCCTAATGAAAACAACGAGTTAATTCCCACTCGTGTTGTGACCGGTTGGAGGGTGTGTATTGACTACCGAAAGTTAAATGACGCCACTCGTAAAGACCACTTTCCTTTGCCCTTCATGGATCAAATGTTGGAGCGACTTGCGGGAAATGAATTCTATTGCTTTTTAGATGGTTTTTCCGGTTACTTTCAAATCCCTATCGACCCTCGTGATCAAGAGAAGACTACTTTTACGTGTCCTTATGGAACGTTCGCTTATCGTAGGATGCCTTTCGGACTTTGTAATGCACCCGGTACGTTTCAACGGTGTATGATGGCGATTTTTCACGACATGATCGAGAAGTCGATGGAAGTGTTTATGGATGACTTCTCGGTGTTTGGTAATTCGTTCACGTCATGTTTATCTAATCTCGAACAAATGTTAAAACGTTGTGAAGAAACCAATCTTGTGCTTAATTGGGAAAAATGTCATTTTATGTGTAAATAAGGAATCGTCTTAGGACATAAGGTGTCGAAGGCGGGGATTGAGGTCGATAAAGCTAAGGTAGACGTCATCGCCAAGTTACCTCATCCCAAAACCGTTAAGGGAGTTAGGAGTTTTCTAGGCCACGCGGGCTTTTATCGTCGTTTCATCAAGGACTTTTCGAAAATCTCTAGACCTATGACACACCTTCTCGAGAAGGATGCTCCTTTTAACTTCAATGAGGATTGTGTTAAGGCTTTCGAAACTCTCAAAAGGAAACTTACCGAAGCTCCCATTCTTGTTGCTCCTAATTGGGAATTACCCTTTGAAATCATGTGCGATGCAAGTGATTATGCTATAGGGGCCGTCTTAGGGCAACGTTATGACAAGCATTTCCGTCCTATCCATTATGCTAGTAAGACGATGACCGAGGCTCAATTAAAGTACACCACAACGGCAAAGGAATTCCTTGCCGTGGTCTATGCTTTTGAGAAATTCCGACCTTATCTCGTCTTAACTAAAAGCATCGTGTATACCGACCATTCGGCTATCAAGTATCTCTTAGCTAAGCAAGATGCTAAGCCGAGATTGCTTCGTTGGATGCTCCTCCTCCAAGAATTTGATGTCACCGTGCTTGACAAAAAAGGAGCCGAGAATCTAGCGGCCAATCATCTCTCTCGTCTAGAAGATCCTCACAAAGATGTTTTCGAGAACAAGGAAATTACCGAAACATTTCCTCTTGAGACTCTCGGTGTAGTGAATTCTAAAGAAACCACCCCATGGTTTGCTGACATTGCAAATTACCATGCGGGCAATTTCATAATCAAGGGTATGACGACTCAACAAAAACGAAAATTCTTTCGTGACGTCAAGTTCTATTTTTGGGACGACCCTTATCTCTTTCGGATTTGTACGGATCAACTCATTCGACGTTGTGTGTTTGGTGCCGAAGCTTCTAATATCCTTAGAGCTTGTCACGAGGGGCCCACGGGTGGTCACCACGGTGCTAATCTCACGGCTAAGAAAGTGTTCGATGCCGGTTTATTTTGGCCTTCTATCTATCGTGATGCGCACGCACTTGTGAAGTCGTGTGATTCGTGCCAACGTCAAGGAAAATCGTCTCAACGTGATGAAATGCCGCAAAACATAATTCAAGTGTGTGAGATTTTCGACATATGGGGAATAGACTTTATGGGGCCGTTCCCATCGTCTCATGGCAACAAATATATCCTCGTCGCAGTGGACTACCTTTCTAAGTGGGTGGAAGCTAAGGCTTTGCCCACTAATGATGCTCGTGTGGTAGTGAAGTTTTTGAAGCAACTATTCTCTCGGTTCGGAACCCCTCGTGCTATTATAAGCGATCGTGGAACCCATTTTTGTAATGACCAATTCGAAAAGGTTCTAAACAAATATGGAGTTACTCATCGTCTTTCTACGGCTTATCACCCGCAAACGAGTGGGCAAATCGAGGTTTCGAACCGAGCTTTGAAGAAGATTTTAGAGAGGTCAATTGGAGAAAACCGTGCTTCATGGTCCGACAAACTTGATGACGCTTTATGGGCCTTTAGGACCGCTTATAAGACACCTATCGGTTGCACTATTTATAAGTTAGTCTATGGGTAGAATTGTCATTTGCCCATTGAGTTGGAGCACAAGGCATATTGGGCCCTTAAGCATGCAAACTTTGACTTGAAGACCGCGGGGGATCACCGGAAAATACAATTGAATGAATTGGATGAATTAAGGGATAATGCTTATGAAAAATCATTAATTTTTAAAGAAAAGACTAAAAAGTTTCATAATTCAAAGATTAAAAACCGTGTTTTTAACGTTGGTGATCAAGTGTTGCTTTTTAACTCTCGTCTTAAGATATTTTACGGTAAATTGAAATCTCGTTGGTCGGGTCCGTTCACCATTACACAAGTATTTCCATATGGGACCATTGAGCTAGCTCAAGATGATGGTCCTAATTTCAAGGTGAATGGACATAGGCTTAAGCACTACTTTGTTGGGGAAATTCCTTCAATGGTTTCCCTCGACCAAGTCACCTTCCCCAATGATAATTAGCATTGAGGGGATCGAGTCGAGCTCATGACTCGGTAATCAAAAACGAGGTGCCTCGTGGGGGAGATCCCATGCTTATCTTTTAGGCTTACTATTCACTAATAAGGGGACTTGTACCCTTTCAACTCGTTGTCTCGTGGTTGTTTGTGATTGTGTTATCTGGATCATCATCATCATCTACGATTGAAGACACTCGTGTTCGTTTACGTGAGCCTCCATCGTTCGTTTGAAGAAGTTCTTCACGAATCCATGACATATCCTTTATTGTTCTAACAATTATCTTTTAGCATACTTAATAAACGGCTTTAGATATATTGTTGATCACCCTTTCCATGCTAGATCCTAAGCATTCGACTCTTCGTCTCTAGTATGGGGGTGCTCCACCTTTAGACTCGAAACATTGAGGACAATGTTTACTTTTAGTATGGGGGGTGAATAGGTACTTGCTTTGCTACGCCCTCACGCTTTCCAACTTTCAATGTTTTGTATTGCTAATAAGGCTAAAAATGGCCAAATTTTAAAATTTTTCTTAGTTTTCGTAAGTGTTTTTAAGACACGAATGTATATTTTCCGATGGGTAGAATAAGAGTTAATTTTTGACTTGATGGGCATTTGGAGCCATTTGTATTCCTTAACCCGCTCAATTCAAGTTTTGCTAGACTTTTATATAGGGAGCTTTAAAACGCGAAAGTCTTAACTCTTTCGGGTTAAGAACGAGAACTTTTCGCAAGTTCCTATAATTGATCCTAGAAAGTCACTTATCAAGGGAACTTTAAGATGCATTCTCTAAACTTGAAAAAGTCCAAGAAAGTGCAAGATCCTATAGGTGGCTTGAAAACCCAAAACTTTGATTTGATATAGTCTTAATGAAAGCTAATCCAAATTTGGCTTAATTTTGACTTGCATGGCTAAGTATTCACGAGTCTCTTTAATTAGAGGTCTTTATATAGTGAAGAACGAGAAATGATAGAGTTAGACAAGTGATCATGCTAAACGTAGAACATGAAAGTGTTCTTTCAAAAACTCATATGTTTTTAATTGTGGCTTTTTCTTCCCATAAGATCAATGCATTAGGCATAAATCATAATTGCAATAAGTAAGGTCGTACGATTTGAAAGGTTACTTAGCCTCTAGCGTAAGATCGTTTAAAAGTTGCTCGGGGTTGAATAGAGTTCATAGCCAAGGCATAACTTATTGAAGCGGGACGCGAAGATTGGCGATTATCCAAAAAGGCCCTAACAAGGCATGAGGAGCTCTATTTTTGCTAAAGATGCCAAAATGATGTGAATTATCATTATTCCTAAATCAATATGAAGGATCGAGACACACGACGAAAAGCAATTAATCCCCTAAAGATCATGGAGAAAGTCTATCCAAAAAGACCCTAACAAGGTATGAGGATAAATATATCCAAGTCCGAAAAGGAGGCGGATCGTTGTATATCAAAATCCAAAGTAAAGATTGAAGAAAAATGATGAAGTCGTGGTCCAATATGAAGAATCTCTCAAAAACGTCAAATGAAGAAATTCCAAATATATGAAGAGAAGACCATGATTTCGAGAACGTCTTCCCAAGATTTGAAGTATGAAGTACATGCCAAATATCGGTCCGAGAAAGGTCTCAAATCGCGAAACGAGTTATGCCAAGATATGAACTTAAGGAGATACACGAGAAGCCGTTTTAAAAGATTTTGTCCTTCGGTTAACTATTGATCAAATCGTGCTACTTTGCTTTCGGACTAATAACTACTCAAATAAGTCGATATGAATCACTTGTGATCCATGACAAATAGATAAAAAATGCTAGTAACCCATTTCTTTTTATAATAACTAGGATTGCGGGGAGAAAAAGTATTACACAATTTGGACGTATGAGTAGTATTAGCATTGTGACTTGTACCAACAATGATCTCGTTTTTGCACTTAACATGGAATGTATGACAATCAAGGATGACGAAGTTTACTCTAAGGGACATTTACTTGTTTCTATTCTTTGACCCTAAAAGTCACTTTTTGTGATGAAAATCATACATTATGTCTTTACACATCTCCGTAGTATGTTGCAAGTCTTTTACTCTTCAATAAAGGTTAATAAAATTGAACTTTGGTGATGCTTAGATACTTTATTCTAGCATTGCGTGAGGGCACGACAATGGCTTAGTATGGGGGAGTGATGAGATGGCATTTATACATGATCTCATCGTTCTTTTCGAGCTTTAAATGCATAAAAATGTCATAATATACCATATATATGCTTGTGTTTGTTTACTTGTGTATTTTAGGTATGGATATCGTGAAAAAAGACAAAAGATCACAAGATACAAGGAAAAACGGACACGAGAAACGAAGCCGTACAAAGAACCGGGCCCTAATCATGGAATTCTCAACAAATACCCTTGAAGACTTGAAGACAAACAAGATTGATCCTCATTTATTGAAGAAATGACACTTAAAACCCTTGTATATTAATAATTACAAGTTTGGTCCCTTAATTTTGTCAAAATTACACAAAAGGTCCTTCAACTTTGAAGAAATGGCAAGATTAGTCCCTCAACAATTTCAAATTGTCAATTATGGTCCCTCATCAAGCCAAAGATACATTGAAGACCTTTGAAGATCAAAAATGTCCAAAATCAGTCCATCAAATATGCAAAAGTTCCAAAAATAACCCTTGATACACCTTTTGGAAAGTTTTGTGCAAAAAATGACAAGTTGTAAAAGTTGTTACAAGTATATTTGGGCGCTGATGGATTTTGAAACACAAGTGACAAAAGAAATGAAGAAGAAGGGCTAAACTTGTGCTATTGAAACATTCAAACAAGAAATGCGCCAAACACTTTTCCATCCCTACAAAAACGGATCAAAATCTTTACTATTCACCCTAAGAACCCAGTTACCATCTCACTTAAACCAAAGGGTAAATCCAAATTACCCATACCCACGTGTGATTCACACATGCAGAATCCCATCCCACACATAAAACCCTCATTCCCACTACTCCCTGGACCCCACACTCAACCTCCTAAACCAATGAAAACACAACTTGGCCTTCAAGTAAAATGACGTGGCTAAATCAACAGCCTAGACTCTTTGCTTCATATCAAAGCTGAAATGAACGTCCAAGATGAATTTGAACAGCTCATTCCATCAAAACGTCTAGAAGGACTTAGGGCATTTAGGGAATTTCACTTCTAGGGTTTGTGAATAGTGTTTAGCCAGGCATTTGCCTATAAAAGGAGACCTCAACATGTGAGAGTCCCTTTGTTCCAGTTTTAGGCTATCAATCTTTGTAATTCCTCTTTAAGTTTAATAAAATTTGAATTTCTGAAAATATTGAATTCTCTTTTTGATTTGATTAAAAGTTGGTGTTTGAGTAGCCTAATTCTGAGTTCCATTTGATTGTTAAGGCCTACCTTAATCTTGTGGTTAAGGCACGTCTTGTTTCATTAGGTTTTTAAGGTTTGAATACCTTGAAATCCTAGGTTCTGTTTTGGCTTATTTTGTGTACTAACCCTTGACCATTTGCTATAAGCTCTTACAAGCTTGTTGACACCAAGCTTGTGAAGGGATTAGAGCCCTTGGTTGAGTTGTTTGCTGCTTGTGTTGAAGACATAAAGTCCTTGAGGTTCTACTTTGAACCATCAACCAAGGCAGTTTGCATCATCTTCATTAAAGTACCTTGGTCTTGTTCTAGTTGTTGAACAAGGTCCAAGGAGCATTGCTGGCCTTCCTAGGATGTTGTGGAAGGCAGGTATAATCCCTTGTTAAGATTCCACTCAAAATTTCATGTTTATGACTGATTTTGATTTGGTGCCTTGATTTTGAGTATTGGTGTTTGTGTTGGTGATTTTTGAGTTTAATTGTGTTAGTTGCTATTGTTTAAGTGTTTTTGATCATTAAAATCAGTAGGTTATTAGTTAAAATCACAAGTTTCTTTGTTAAGTGGTAGATTAAGGAGTGTTTGGGTCTACTGCTTGAATTGGGATTGTGGTTTGCTAATTGCTTGTGTTGAGGTTGCAAGTGTTTGTATCTGTTTGTTAGGAGCGTATGTTCATCTGTTTGCAGGTTTTGTGGGTTTGAGCACATAGATTCATTATTTGGCTATAAAATCTTCAAAACTTGGTAAAATTGGCTAGGATTTTGAGGACACCTAGATCTAGGCTTAGGCTAGGGCTAACAAGTGCTAAATCATAGTTAATCACATCAGGGAAGAAGGATTTGAGGCTTGAAATTGGATCAAGTGTCAAGTATATCAGCAAACTTGTTTTCTGCATATGTTCATTGTTCATCAGTAACTTCTAGTGCTTTGATCTTGTTATTTACTTTGATTCAGTGTTTGATTCTTGTTGCTTTGTGTTTCTTCTTAGTTTATATAGCTTGTGTATGCATCCTGTTAAGTTTGGTTGGCTTATTGTGGCTAAATCTGCTTATTAAGTGCTTAACTGCTTGTTTCCATATCTGGTGCATATCTGGTGACTGTTTGGCTTATTGTGGCTTATTGTGTGAACCTTATTGTGATTTTATTGTTGCTATTTACTCCTTGTGATTCACTGATCACAAGGGTGCCTTTGTTTCCAATTGAATCAAACCAGAACTCTCATATAAGCTTGGTCAAATAGTCAAAGCAGTGGGAACTCCTTTCCCCTGCTGGTTACCACTGATAGTGTAAAACTGGTGTCAGTTTATCAATAAGCTATAACAGCTTATTCCAACCTGCAACAACTTTGTTTTTGTAATAGGTGCTCATATTTTGACCTATTTGTTCATACTGGAGCATTTGGATGTTTGACTTTAGGGTTTGACTAGAAAACCAACTCCTTTGACTTTTACATAAGTTCATTTGTGCTTATTCTGGCTTACTGGTTGTGCTTATTGGATTTTTGTTGATTGATTTTGCTTATTGAGTCCATTTGAAAGCTTTTGCAAGTTGAATCAAGTCCTGAGGTGCCCTAAATCTATAAAACGACTATTTTGTCTTTTAGTGAAGTTTTTCTTTGCTTATTTCTGGCTTATTGAGTGAGCTTTTTCAAAATTTCTTTTTACAAATCTCATAAGCATCCCAAAAGAAGGTTGTGTGTCAAATTAGAGCTTATGGCATTAGCTTATTGCTTAATGGGCTGAAAAGCCCAATAAGAATAAGCTGAGTGTTAAATAAGTTGTGATAAGCTCATTTTCAGCTTTTGGGCCTTTAGAGTTTTGTTCTTAGAATTGAATTTTAAGTCAGATAGGGCTTTTCCAAGTCAATTGGGCCAAGTTTGACTTTTTGGGCCCAAAAGCCCAATTTGGTTGACTGTTTTTGGTTTTGGCCCATTTGAGGGCCCAATAGGGGTATTCTGGTAATTTCACTTTGATTTTCTGATTATTTAGGTTTAAATAAACTAGTTTGCAAGTTTTTAGAATTTTTTATAATTTTTGGATTTTTAATATTATTTTATTATTATTTTATTATTATTTTTCAAATTTCACATTTTCCAACTTTTTACATTTTTCTTAGGTTTAATACATTAAAATAGGAATTTAGCAACTTTTAGAATAATTTTATCTCTTTTAGATTAATTTTTATAATTATTTTAAGTTTTAATAGTTTTTAAATCATTTTAAATAGTTTTTATTAGTTTTAAAATTTCTAAAAACAGTTTTTAATCTTTTTAGGCCATTTTAGAGGTTTACCAATTGAAAAATCTTTATTTGGGCTTTTTGATAATTTATTTGATTTTTAGGGCTTTAATTAGCATTTAAAAATTGAATATTTAATTATTTAAAAGGTTTGAAAAAGTTTTGATCATTGGAAAACTCTTAGTTCATTTAATTTGATTTTTGGTAAATTTTTGGTAATTTTTAGAATTTATTTTTATTTTTGTGGTTTTTAAGGTTCTACGTTTTAACTTTCTAGTAGTGATTTTTTGTTAATTTCTATTTTTACGTCTTCGTCATTTTCTTTTCTCATCCCCTTCTAAACCAAATATTAATCACAAATCTTGAACATCTTAGTCACACACATATACCTCCTTGGGAAACGATCTTTCATTGGGTCATTAACACTTGATTTTTCCTAAAGTCATTTGTTCAATACTTACCACTTTTTACCCTCTTTTCCTAAAGTGTGGTAAAACTCTACAATCAACAACCCTTACCTAGCTACTCAGGCTTCTCTTAAAAGAAGTTTGTTTTATTGTCACGGAGAACAACATGACTTCTATTAGCTTTCTCACTTCGAAATACTTGATATTGAATAGGTGGCATTTTCTCCAGCCTCCGACCACTAAAAGTGAACAAATCGAGTCTAGAGCAAAGAGATCAATCAAATCTCGTTAGGACACACGGATGATGAACAAGGGAGTCCTACACTATATCCTTACGATATTGCTAGAACACTCAGAGTGATACTACTTAGTATTCACAATGATGAATGGAAATCCTTCTAGCGTCAACCTCAAACTGCGCTACGGTAGGTGACTTGTGAGATTATTATGAATCAAGCTTGTGTCAACTGGAAAGCAACAATGGTAATATTCTTTATGAATCACACTTGTTCCAGGAATTTGAATTGACGATTTTAATCAAGCGGATATTTATCCAATTTATTCACTCTTTATGTTCGCAGTCTTTCTTTGAGACGGTCGAGTAAAGAGAACGGCTAGTACAGCCGTGAAACCCTGTCAAGGAGATTCTTAATTGAATCTACCTATCACATGTACGATATTTAATATCGTATAACGGTCTTAGCCGACCGGAGGTAAAATGCTACCGACTTAGGACGAATGTCAAAGCCATTCAGTTCGTGTCTATGTTTTGTCTCGAGAAGGTAGCGTTACGGTGTACTCAGCAAAGTCAAAGATTCAAAACCACACACTCATGCCTAGAGACATATTCAACAATTAATTGTGTGAGTATGTGGATGAAGACACAAGATCTCAAGATGGCAAAGACAAATTAAGGATGATATGAAGATCTCAAGATCAAAAGACAAAGTCGAAAGACAACGACAAAGGATGAAAGATCACCGCGTGAAGGAACAAGACTACCATTACATGTTCAAGACTCATTTGTGGCGAGATTAGTAATCTCTACAAATATCCAAATGACAAAGGGTAATGACGTCTCATAAAGGGTAATGGCCTCTCATTAGGGGAGATTTTTAGCCTCAAAATATTGAGTCAAACAAGAATGTTCGGTCATATGATTATTATGTATCGTATTTAAGAACATTATAATATGTAGTAGGTTATTCGTGTTTTACGGGCTTAACTTTAAGCTAAAGTTCATTCATAAGTAACTAAAGCCTAAAATGAAAGCCCGGCCCAAACATATAGTCCATTATCAAGCCCACATGTAGGGGGACTATAAATACCCTTCCTAGCATGTTAGGAAGGGTGTTGGCTCATTTGTAATTCTTATTCTCTAATCTAATATTCACCTAGTTCCAACCATTCTCTCTCTTTTCTCTCTTTACTTTCTCTCTCTACAAATCATCTATCTTTTATCTACCTTTCTTGTTTAATCCTCACATATTATATGGGACAACACTACACATAAAAATATCCCCATAAGGTGAAATAAAGAATCTCTAAGTCAACATCCAAATGATATAAATCACTATCATCTTGAAACTTCTCAAAAATGGTTCATCAATTGAAGGCTTAATACAAGGATGTGAATTGGGTTATAAGAAAGGTGGTGAAAGATTGATAGAAGTAATAGCTGAAGCATTTTGGTTATGAGGTATATCACAAAGTGTGTAAGAAGGAGTAATAGGTGAAGGTTTATGAGAAGGTTAAGTGGGAATGGAATCTCCATTAAGCAATCTCTCTATTTCAAGAATGTTTTCCTCCCAAATAGAAGGTGATGTATCAACCACAAGATCATCTCTCTTAAGATAAGCATCAATCTCTTCATTTATCAACTCTACTTCACTAAGCAATCTCTCAATCTCAATAACCTCCTCTTTCCCATTTGAATTAGAGGAATAAGCTCCATAATCCACTTTCCCTAAGCTTTCCTCAAATTCATCTATAAGAGAATCACCTTCTTCAAAGGGAGGAAATGAAGAAGTAATGGAGGCTATAGTCTGAATATGGGGAAGATCGAATTCACCACTCTTACAAGCTTCATGAAAATATTCATCACACACTTCATCAAGAATATCAACGTTATTCACCTCTTTATCAAGAACATCAACATGATACACCGTCTTGGGCTCATTGGACTTCTTAGATAACTTTCCCATTTTAAACACAACCTTTTGATCTTCCACCCTCATAATGAGTTCCCCCCTCCGCAACATCAATAAGATTACGACCGGTTCTCAAGAAAAGCCTTCCTACAATAAGGGGAACCCGAGGATCTACATCATAATCAATAACCACAAAGTCCGCGGGAAATGTAAACTTATCAACCCCTACAAAGACATCTTCCGCTATCCCCATCGGATAAGCAATTGAAGGGTTTGCCAATTCAAGTGTCATTTTAGTAGGTGTAAGTGAAGGAAGGGAGAGTCATTTCCAAACCGATAAAGGCATCAAATTTATGCTAACACCAAGGTCCGCAAGAGCCATACAATTCTCTACCCCCGGGAAATTACAAGAAATCAAGAACCGACCCAGATCACCAAGTTTAGTAGGCAACTTCTTTAACAACACCGCGAAACAATTTTCGTTCAATGAAGCATTAGGCACATCAACCAATTTCTCTTTGTTCGAAAGAAGGTCCTTAAACATCTTGGCAAACTTAGGCATATGAGCTAAAGCCTCCACAAAAGATATATTGATATATAATTGCTTAAACATCCTTAAGAAGTTGGACACTTGTATATCATCTTTGTTCTTAATTTTCTCCATTCTCAATCTAGAAGGATATGGAATATTTGGTTTTGGTAAAGGTTGAGTGGTAGTTGTTGAAGGACTCTCTTTGTTGGTTTATTTAATGATAGGTGTGGTCTTGATCCCAAACTTAGATCGATTTAGCTTTGTGTAAACGAGATTGAATCAAGTTAAACACTTAGGGAAACTTTGTTGTATATGAGACAATCTAAGTATTATGCGGAATTAATACTTAGAACAAGAACACACAAATAGAATAAACCAAACTTTCACTTTGATTGATGATCGAATATGTGTACAATGAAAGCGTAAAACATATATTAAACTAAAACTAAAGGCCTCCTTTTATAGATTAAGGAACCTTGTACAAGAGTCTAACTATCAGCTATTCTAGGTAAAGATAAATATAGAAAATAAAATGTCGAACATATCTTTACTAGATATACAAAACGTGTAGACTAACTATTCTATCAGTGCTTTACTTCTTCTCAACAGCGCTTGACTTCTTCTTGTCAACGCTTGATCTGACAACGCTTGATTTCCTCTTGTCAGTGTCTAAGTGTCTTGGCTTCACTTTATTCCCAACAATCCTCCCCTAAACTTGATATCTACTCTAGTAATCATGTTTCTGAATAAAAACTAAGTACAAGGAGGATTCTTACAAATACAAATCACTTTTTAATTAGTAAATAAATAAACCTATTTAGATCTTTGCCAACACACTTGTGTAATCCATCTCCAGCTGTGTTGACACCATTTTCTTCAATACTTCCTTGGAAATGGGGTATTTAGCATCCACAAGAAGATAATCAGAAAACATTGTAGTACTCAAATGATAAACACCAGCTGCTGAATGTAGACGCCACTGAAGTCTACTAATATCATCAAGATCCTTCCATACTGGATCTTCATCATTTGGCTCACACATTCTCTTGAATGTGGACCAAATCTTTATTCCTATGACTGAAGTAGGTGCTTCAGCCTCATACTTGGCCTTCATCAATCCCCAAAGATCTACCAAGTCTTCCCTATCCAGGCTTGCAAACAAAGATATAATAGTTGTAAAAGTATGTACCTCCTTTCCATATCTGCGAATCATCCAAAACACACTTGCATCTTCTTCATAATGAACTATAGGGTTTCTGGAATCATGAGGTAATTCCTCTACCATATGTTAAGCTTCCAAATGTTAGAGCTTAATACTCCTTCTAATAACTGCTTCACTAGGGTTCACACTATCCAAATTCTGTGGGAACTCAATTAGAACTCCCTTCTTCAAAGGCTTTGGTGCCATTAAAGCCTGTTGGATCTGCATCTCTTCTGCAAGTTCTTCATTTCTTTCATCTGAAAGAAGTCTGATAGTATTCTGCTCTTGAACACTTGCCCATATAGGATAAGCTCTAAACTCCAACTCATCAAAGGACAAACCCTGCAACTTTAGAAAAGTCCAACCTCCTTGATGACATCTGAGGATCATATAGTAGAGATCCCTTTTATCCTTCTTAGACTGTGAAAGAACCTTGCTAGCCTTATACTTTAGAATCACCTTTCAATATCTTTGAACTCTTAGTAGAATCTCCAAACCCCAAATTTGATTTGAAATGTTCATATCTGGATTCTCCATAACCTTATTCTCCCAAGCAAAGTACATCTGAGCTACTTCAGGCATCTCATAATCTACCTGATTTTTCAACTCTGCAAGCCTTTCCTTAGCCAACTCATCACCATATTCAAGCCTTTCTGGATCATCAATGATAATCACACTTGAATCAGTACTCTCATCATCACTTCCCTCCTTATTACTCTCAGCAGTAGCCACAAATGGTGACTCAATAGCAACAATCTTCTCCTTTTCCTTAAGTTGTGCAACCAACATAGAATCAAACTTCACTTGGGCTACATCCTTAGGAACTATTGTTTCTACCGTAATTCCTTTACCTTTCTCTAATACATCAATAGTGGGTAAAGAGATTGATGATACATGTGTAGACACATCCTTGATGATAGTTGATGACTGGGATACATCAACCACACCTGCAAGTCTATCAACGTCCAAAACCTTCTTGTTAACGCTCAACTTACTCTTGTCAGTGCTTGGCTTTGTGTACTGCTCCAACATCTCAGTAAAAGATAAATTTAAATTTGTAAGGGTAACCAATGAAGCATCAAAACCTGGTTGCCTCTTCAAATCTGTTAGAGCTTCAGCTATACCCAAAGATTCTCCTTCATGTGAGCCTTTGACACTCACATGTATCTACTCATCCTCCCCTTTGGAAGAATCCTTAACTCTACGCCTAGGGTGAGCTCCTTCCAAAATAACAATCCTCTCCCTCAATTGCTTGAGTTCAAGGATTTGTATGGTGACAATATGTACAAGGTCTGCATTTTGCTTTTCCAAGCTAATGCAGACAACCGTCAATGCCAATAATGTGTAAGGTTCAAATCTTCCCTCCTCTAGAATGGGAATTTGACCTCCCAAATAGATTCATGGGGCATGGATGGGGTCTTAATGATATTAGGACTTTCTTGGCCTTCATTTAAGCTAGAACCAATAGCCCTACCCCCACCCAAGTCACCAACCACACTTGTGGTGGTGGTTCTCTCTGCAACATGGCTAGGACCACTAGAGGAGAACACTCCAGTAGTCCTTTGGTGTTTTACCAACCTAAATTCTAGGGGTGTAGAGGATGATGTGGATTGGGTGTCTGTTTGAAGGATAAAGGGTGTTTGGGTTTGTTGTAAAAGGGTGTCAACGTTTGGATTTAGAGTGTCAACGCTAACATTTAACGTGTCAGCGTTGAAAGGTTCTTGGTTAACTTTCATTTGCTGCGGTGATGGTGGTTGTGCAGGCAATGGGTCTGGTTGTGGTTGTGGGTCTGGTTGAGGTTGTGTTGCTGCAATAACATCAAGCATGGCTTAGGTAAGGGGTAAGTCTCTATGAGGTGGAGAATTCAACTTCCTAAAAATTGCTTTCTTTTGAACAGGGATCGTATAAAAATCATTGTGATCCCTATTGCAATATCTTTGCAAATCAGACACCATTTGTAAAAACCTTGGGTAGGCAAGAGTCATCACCCTTGTTAAGACACATGCCATCAAAAATCATTTTTGAAAAATTAGATTTTTTCCTAGTAGCAATATACACAATGACACTCCCAATTGAACGGTTGATTTCATTGTGTGCAGTACATTTGGGACTCAAACATTGAAGAATGACATGTATCAAGTACTTCCAAGCTGGGGGAAATTCTTGTTTTGTAAATGATAACCCAAAGCTTGGAGTCCTTGTTCTAGCTCTCCAATGGGTAGGGTGGTTATACCATCTGCATCATTAAGATGCAAAGCTTGGCAAACCAGAGCTTCAATAACCACCCATGAAACCCCATGGATAATAGCAGTCTATGTAGTCACATTATTAACTGTTGAGGAAGTGATAGTATTCTAAAACTGTTTAATATGTGGGACAGGGATAAGTGGAGCATGAGAAAGTGCATACCTTAAAGGGGATGTATTCAAATACTCAACCATCTGAGTATATTGGGGAAACAGAGCATTGCCAGCTTCTAAATAAGCAACCATGTTATGCTGACTTCTAAACCCCAATTCCAGATCTCTTGGTTTAAACTTAGGCGCCATTGATGTAGAAAGCTTTGATAAAAGTTATGAAAGATGAAGGTTTGAGAAAATTTAGTTAGACAAGAATAAGTAGTTACACTGTTTAAAAGAAACGAGCCAAATATATAGGAGAGGTGAAAACATGTGATTGGTCAAAACATGAGGCAGTTATATTCAAAATATAATGATGGAAATCTTGAAAAAGATATAACTTATCTCTTGCATTAATAAGAAGTTACCAACTCCTAAAATTACGGCCCATATTTTCGTCAAAAATAACAACTGGGTAGGACCCAATGTCTATCAACGGTCAAAATTAACTTATCAGCGCCCAACGGCTATATTCTTGTCAACGTTGGATTTTGCCATGTCAAAGTCAAAATTGGTCTTAATAACGCTTGGAAAGAAATCTGTCAGCGTCCAAAAATAAAAATAATTAAAAAGAAAAAGGACCTTAACAAAGTAATTTATCCTAGTGAAGATAACTTATAGACTGAAAATCACTATAGGGTGGCAAGCATTGTCCAATCATGCACACTTGCTTAAGCAAGATAGACATAATTGTCCTCAAGTGTCCCTTGCTAACCAAAGTTCTTAACAATGAAGTTATCTCATAAAATCCTTTGTAACTTCCCATTAGGTAAGCCCAATAAAAATCATAACCAAGTCTCCCAAAAGACCACATCCAATTCTGGGTCAAAAAGTCTTAGCAGCGTACAAAGTATATCAACTTTGCATGCTGAAGTGCCTCGCGATTTAGTAAACTAACTCGTATTCAGTAGTGGACACAATCTAGAATTGTGATAAGAGTATTATATGAATACCCAACAGTCCTAAAGGTTTCCTAAACCTCCCCTTAAAATATGATATACAAGTTGCCAAAAAAAAACATGCAATAAAAGTTTATGTCAAGATAGGAATGTAAACATTCTAACCATCATCCATAAACTTGAACACACTCCAAGTAAGCTCCAAAGATCCATAAGCAACTCTGTATCCATTTGTACAATGCTCATAATGCATGTATAATTAGATCAAAAATCACAAAACTAACATGTTGTTGTCAACATCCATTTTAACACTTATCAGCGTTAAAATAACCTTTGTCAGCGTTAGACAAATAAAGTGGAAAACCTAATTTTGTACAAAGACCAATAACAGTGCCTATCCTGTACATACTTTTACAAGAAGTTCATTCCAAGAAGTTCAAAAACACATATTAAGTAAGATTGATCATTCCAATACTTGTTACCAAGTATTGAAATCTCCCAGCATCTAAAGGTTTAGTTAATAGATTTGCCACACTTTCTTCTGTGTCAACCCTATCTGGTTGTATTAAACCTTTTTCAAACAATCTCTTATAAAATGATGTCTAACTTCTATGTGTTTAGTTTTAGAATGATGTACATTATTCTTAGTAATGCATAAAGTACTGTTATTGTCTACAAAAATCTTGGTATGCATAAAATTATACCCATAATCCAACAGTTGGTTCTGAATCCATAACACTTGTCCACAACAAGCAGCTGCAGCTACATATTCTGCTTCAGTTGTAGAGTTGGCCATCACTGTTTGTTTCTTGCATTGCCAAGATATTAACCTACTCCAAAGAAATTGGCATCCACCAGTTGTGGATTTTCTATCAAATTTTTCACCTCCATAATCACCGTATGAATAACCAATAAGCTCCAATGGAGAATCCTTTGGATACCATAATCCCAAGGTAGGATAGCACCTAAGGTATCTAAAGATCCTCTTGACAGCATGAATATGACACTATTTGGGAGTCACTTGATGGCGTGCACATGCACACACAACAAACATAATGTCAGGTATAGAAGCGGTAAGATACATCAATGATCCAATCAATGACCTATAATGCCTGACATCCACCTCTTTTCCATCTCCAAACTTTCCCCAAGGGTGTTGCCTATCCATGGGTGTGCTAGCCCGTTTTTCATGTGGAGAAAATCAAAACTTCTTCAAGATTTCTTCTACATATTTGTCTTGAGATATGAAGATACCATCTTGTTTCTGTTGAACTTGTAAACCTAGAAAGAAGTTCATCTCTCCCATTGCACTCATCTTGATTTTTGCTTTCATGAGCTTGGAAAAGTCATCACTCATCTTTGGACTTGAAGAGCCAAAAATGATATCATCCACATAGACCTGAACAAGTAAATAGTACTTACCAGTCTTCTTGGTAAATAAAGTCTGATCTATGGTGCCCCTCTTGAATCCATTTTCCACCAGGTAGGTGGACACTGTGCCATACCATGCTCTTGGGGCTTGATGAAGTCCATACATTGCTTTCTTCACCCTATACACCTTGTCTGGATGTTCTGAATCCTCAAAACCAGGAGGCTGCATTTTTAACACCTCCAAATTTAAACGCAGCGGAATACATCTTTGGGTGCTAAACAATGATACAACAACACATAATTTATAAAGAACGACTCAAAAAGAGATGTTTTAGATTTGTCGTTCCTAAAACATTTGTCAGAGTAGCGTAGTCCCAAGTAATCGTTACCAAAAGATAAGTTAAAACAACATATTGGTTTGTTTTAAAAATGGAACGATAAATAAATCAAAGAGTTTGAACAACAAAAGCAGTGCATAACTTCATTCCCGTGACCTCCAAGCTTCCACTTCTTGATTACCTGAAATACATGTGAGTAAAACAATCAGCAAAAATGCCGAGTGAATCTATAGGTTTATGTAATCAATTTGAACACAAGCAAAGATTATAAGTTTGTGGCATGCTTATAAGCATCGAATAATAATTTGCATCAACAATGATAACTGTATGTAGCATAAATTGCAATAAGCTCATGGAACCGAGCCCTTAGACACTCCTATATCAGTGTAATAAGACGAGAGATTTATTAATTGTCGGTTACCTCCAGATTATTGGTACATTGCCGTATACCTGACTTCTCAATACAATATGTTCAAACATTGTGGAGGTCGGGCCTAAGCTTCTATGACAAGTCCACAAAAACTGAACCGGGGCGGCTTCCCTCATAGATCTATTAATTGTACTAGCGGTTAACCCATCATAGGTTAATTAACGGTCCATAATTGAGGTTTTAACAAAGGCAATCACTTAATGCAATTTAAAGGCAACCACGGGTCCATTCATAGAGGGACACAGCATACCATAAAAATCTTGTGTTCTAAGTTTATAAAAACATGTATTCCCCCTCGCAGGTTTAAAATCATTTAATAACTAGTATAAAGCGAGGCTATAGACTCACGTTGATAATGAAAGGAGGATTATTGGCAACGGGCGTGCTTCGGTCACGGAAACCTATATAAATAATAATCGGTATTAGACTCTTGTCCAATGACTTTCATCAAAATAACAATATACATATGATGATTTTGTACATATGATGATGATCAAGTGGGTTTATATATCCTTGTTTACTCATTTTAGTGTTTACGTTTTGGTAACTTTTTACTAGTTTACTAGTTTTACCTACTTACCT
The DNA here is from genome assembly GCA_025667525.1 of Glebionis coronaria. NCBI lineage: Eukaryota > Viridiplantae > Streptophyta > Magnoliopsida > Asterales > Asteraceae > Glebionis > Glebionis coronaria. The sequence goes on along the minus strand of CM046882.1, from coordinate 209,200,305 downwards.
ATTTTAAGTCCAATAAGCTTAGTATAAGTTCTTTAACTTGTTTTAATCCATTTTATACCTATATTATCAGTATCTATACTTTCCATGTTGGGCCCAAATGGATTAGCCCAATAAGTTCTTTTTATAAGTGTCTAACTTATTTAGTCCAATTATTAGTCCAATATGCTTAGTTAGCTCGTTAATGTCCGTATGTCCTATAGTTCGGGTTTTATCGGTTTTTACTTGTATTAGTTACTTATATATCAGTATATGACTTTTAAAATCTTTACATTAGACGGGTTTGATCGTCTAAGTTTTATTTGGCGAAAAACGTAAATTTTACGGTAATAGCCGAAAAGTCGTAAAAATCAAGTTTATAGTTTTTATTACTTATAAGTATTATTCCACTACCATTTATATAATTTATCCATTTAATTAACCTTTTACATATTTATATAAATAAGTTTCACAAGTTAGTAGGTTTTTATTTTACATTTTATACAATAAAATTTGAGTGCTTATATAATAATAATAAACATTAATTCTCAAAATATGATTTTTATCTTCATGTTCACCATTTTGATCATATCTAGAGTTCTATAATGAATTAGAAGCTCATTTTTTGGTGACATGTTCTTCATATTATGTTCTACATTTAACTTGGTTATAGCTACTGCTCATTTTAAGTTTATCTTTCCTTAACAGTCCCTACGAAACTGCTTATTCAGATTAGAACACCCAACTTGTTTTGATCATATCTCACTCATTATATTGATTCCATTGCATGGAAAACTCTCACATGTGTATAACATCTTGTACTTACTGTAGATGGATGATACCATGAAATTTTATCAGTTCAATTTTTAGTTATATACTGTTTTTATACAGCCAACTAAATAAGCATGATTTTAGCCTTATTTCTCATGGTTATTAACATTTTTAAGCATATTTATCAACACTTGATCCCCACACAACATTTTTATCATCATATATACATCATATACATATACAAAAATAAAGAAAATACATTTGTTCTTTACAAAAATAACAAGAGAAAATGGAGAGGATGATCTTCTTTACCAACCAAGTGTATTTCTTGTTTTTGGAAGACAAGAACTTGATGAACACCACAAGTAACTCCAAGATCATCAAACACCAAGAACATTAGTTGAGAAATCAGCCCTAGGACACAATCAAATCACCTCCAATGTTGTTAATATGGCCACCAAATGATCAAGGCTTCAAGATAACTCCATGATAGAGCTAGTTAACATGTATTTCATGGCTAGAAAAGATCAGAAGGGGTGTTTGTAGCTTGAAAGTGGACGGAAAGGGGTGATGTGGTTGAGAGGATTTGAGGTTGTTTGCATGTATGGAAATGGTGGTGTGTGTAGTAGCTAATGGTTTTGACTAGGAAGTGGAAAGTGTAAGCTTAAGGTGTAAGCTAATGCTTACACTTGTAGCTAGTTAGTTAACATGATGCCAAATCCTTAGATGTGGTGTCATGTGTGCCATCCCATGTTAGCTAGTGGGGTGGGATAATGTATTTTGTCCCACCTTACTATTTTACGGGTATTCCTCGATTCTAGTTTTCTCGATTTGCGTGCCCTCTGGTCGTTTTACGAAAAACGTTTTTATAAATTATGAATCAACGACACAAAACGAATCCAATAAAAATTGTCTCATCAAAAACGGAGTTCAAAAACGTAAATACGTAATCCTAAGGTTTCCGGTTTAGTCGTAAGGGAAGCTAAATTATGCACGTAAGCCCAAATTTAAATCCGTAAATTGTGAGTTCGTCAACCAACACAAAAATAAGTTTCAAAATATTATACGAGAAAATATTTCACTACCTGAAAATGTTAGATTGTACTTTTTAAAAGTTTAAACGCACACGAAAAATAATAACATAACGACTCGATACGTAATTGAAACGATATCGTCGAAAGTATTAAATATCGAAACTATCGATAATAATATATAAAATTTTTGGCATCCGTCGGTATCGCGATCACTAGTGGTCCTCGTTGCTCGTCAAAATATTAAAATATAATATTTAATATCGGTTTCAACTTAAACCGTTAAACATAATAATATTTAACGTTATAAAATACTTCAAAATAATTGAAAATAGAATTAAATTATGACCTTATTTTTACGGGTTTTACATCCTCACCACCTTAAGGGAGCGACGTCCCGGCGCTCAACTCGCCTCATTTTCGCCAATGCGCATTAAAGTCTCAATAAACATCGTCGTTGAAAGTCAAACAGATATTACATAATATGTGTTCTACATGATCGGACGTCATCGGGTGATGTCACCTCAAGTTCTCACAACTTACGATCATTTGACTAGATCACACACCATATAAGTACATAAAATAAAAGGTCGAACATAAACATCGAATATAGATCTCCACCGTTAATCATCGAGAAAACCTTGAACGAACCCTTGATAATAACCACTTGATCTCAAGAGTCTTTCCACTTGCGGTGTCGGCTTCTACATACTCCTCGAGGTCGTAACAAATTTATTAACTCCATTCATTAAGAGATTCGGTCCTCAATCATTCCACGAGTACACAGATCCTGGTGATACCTATCGTTTCTTCTTATACACTGCTTCCCGAGATTCATTTTAAACTCAAAATAAAATAGTAATCTTCAATACGAGGAACAGAACGAGATAAAAATGACTTCAATAAACGCATAAACGGACAAGATGTGGTAAAATGATTTAAGGTTGACGATCGACGAGGGATCTCGACTCACGTAACCGTAAAACATAATAAATCACAATACTAGAAAAATGAGAGCGAAGAATAAATTATACATTATCATTAAAATAACATTTGTCACAATTCTCCGTCCCGGATTTGGTATTACCTTAAAACTCAGTTGAGGTATTTTCTTGATAAAGATGATACATCAAAAATAGAAGTAAAATAGTTTCAAAATTTATTTGGTCGTCTTAAGAAACTTTGAAAGAAAGACATGAATTTATTATTTAAACTCATATTGATGGTTTCAATTAGAAAATATAATTTCTAAATTAAATCATTATTAGGAATATAAATTAAACTGGTAATTTCATTACATTAAAAGTAAAGTATGATAAATCACTTAGTTCAAAAGATATAGTATAATTTCATGTTAGACATTAGTTTTAGTTATACAAAATATGATGTATAAATTTGACCTTTTACTTGTAATGGTTATTTCGATAATTGAAAATCATTGGAAAATGTATAAAAGTTCCATAATAATTTTTATAATACTTTGTAGAAATACATAAAGATGTTTATTATTTCAAAATTACATGGGATATATTCGGGTTTCGAAATGTGACAAGATAACAAACGAATACGAATGAAAATAATAGTCAACAATTAATACGAATTCAATGGTACATAAGAGAACGAAGCAATGTCGTATGAATTCTTAAAGAGAATAATAAAATAAAGGCGTTGATGGTAAGACGATAAGAAATGATAGATTAACAAGTTGTCAATTTTGTTAGTGCGGTTGATGGTTCACCAATATCAGCTCGTTAACTTAGCGGTGGTCGATACATGATCGGAAAGAAGATCCACACAAAAATTTTTATAAATAAAATTCCTAATAATCACTTGTAATTAAAACAAATCAAATGAACGATGTTAGTGTTTAAAGAAAGAAGTCAAAGCACGGTTCACAAGGGTGGATTTCGAGACAAACGAGAGTGACGGACGTCATCCCGGATATACGGAAATCACTCTAGTGATAATTCATTATTCACGTGCAGAGACATTCCAAGGATCTACCCAGTCGCATAAAGAAGATTGGACGAGAAGGAAGGATAAAAAAAATCGAGACTTTCAAGTCTTTTACCAACAGTCAGTAATTAGACGAACAGTCAAAAGAAATCAGTTACAAGACAAAATGAAGTAACAAGTGAAAAAGCGATCGTCGAGTAAAAACGTATTCGTAAGCGCGTAATTCGTTTAAGAAAAGGTAAGAAAACGTATGCGGATGCATAGAAATTGCGCTACTTGTATGAAATATAAAGGTTTTTAAAACTACTTTTCATTTTATTTCACTTTATTTATCTTTATCATAAATATAAGTAAAAAGTTGATTATTATCAAGACTTTTAAGGTGACTACTATTCAGCCTAGCATGGCTCCTTCTAAATTAGACATAGGTGATCAGGCCATGTATAATTTAGGGCTAGCAATGCAGTGCTCCATTTCGTCGAAAAGTATTACGTTTCTTATGTTTATATATAAACCATGCCATTTGAAAAATGGGATTTTTAAAAATAGTTTATGAATTTATAGTTTACAAGTAATTTGTGAGATACTCAATAAGCAACTTTTAATCTTACGAAAAGTACTTTATAAGACCAAAGTAAAAATAATTGGTGAAAATAATCGTAAAACGATATCAGATTTATTTATAATATGACATTATGACAACGTATAAAGTAGTCAAAGTTTTGCAAAAAGTGGCAAATAGTAGCTCATAAAACAACCAATGAAATTGTTACAAGTTGTTAAGTTTTCAAAGGGTTATAAGGTTTAGACGAAAACGTCATGAGATATGCGATAAGAATGTCAACGAAGAATGTGAAGGCAAAACTTCAAAACTCAACTCAAATCAGTGGAAGGTTATAGAAGAAAACGAAAATAAAATAACATCGAATGACAAATGAGTCATATATATGAAAAGAATAAAACAATCCACATGTGTATTCTTTGTAAGATACTCGACACAACATGCTTTTAAGAAAGTATGTTATTCGTTTTTAAATTACACCATTAATCCGGTAATTGCTAATCCTGTATTGTTTCTATTTTTAAATATTTTCACATGCAACTAGTATTCGTTAGTTGTAAAATAATATTTGTTAAAGTTTTACGATCTCAAATGAAATCAAAACAGCTTAGAAACATTTAAAACTCATGTTCTGAATTTTCTATCAGATTTAACTTTTAAATATGAGCCGATTAATTGACCCGATAAACGACATTTCCAAGACTCGGAGTCTAAAGCATTTTGATGCAAAACGACGTTTCAGACGACTTTTTAGTTTTACCCGAGACCTGAAAACCAATGTAAAATGACCAAAATACCCCTGCAAGTTCTGTGCAGGTTTGACTATTTTATTTTAAAAACGCAGGTTTTACTTTTATGTTTTGACCTGTTTATACTGCCTCTACAGTTTCTGCATAAAGTGTATTTTTCGACACTTCTTAACGGCTCAAAATATATACATATATACACACATGTCTTGTGGATTTTATAACAACGAAAAATAAATCTCGTAATGAGCATCAAATAAAATATAGCATGATGAATGACATAAAATGCTTCAAGGTATTCAACACGAAATTTAGGAAGCAAGACGGTGAAAGACGTTCGTAATTTAGATTCCAAAATGCAATGTAGGCAAATCTCCTTGGTGCCATGATTGTCAAAAACACAAAACATAACAAGAAAAGAATGGAACATTAACATGCTACACTCCGGGAGCGAGAAGGTTAATGAAAAACAAATGATACAATTTTATATAAGTAAAATCGTATTCCAATTCTAGTGCCATAATCTAGACGATGATTTATAAAATAACGATGACGTTACCGAGATATAAGTGAACAATACATTTCGGAGTCGATACATATAAATGTGAATAAATAGCGGTTAGTCTATTCCAAGGACACATTGAGCTACACAATGGTCTAGAAATTACGTTTCAAGACGTCTAAACAAACAGTCGGAAGACGATTTGGATATCTATATAGATATCTCAAAGGGTTAAGCAATAAAAGTAACGCGCGCAGATGGAGGTATGTAAGGTCATAGTATAAAAATTTTGCAATAAAAGCAATTTAAATAGTTCAAAAATAAATACAGAAAGATCTTGAAAATTCGTTGTATTTATTTAAGTTAATCATTAATAAATGATAAACTTTTATCGAAAAGTTTAACGACATAAATATATATCGATAAAGGATTATAGTATTTATTTAGAAATACTTAGCAATAAGGCATACATAATAATGTAAATTAAAGTTGTAATCCCTGAAGTAGCTTGAACCTGAAGTCACGCGAAATCATGTGCACCGACTCTTTGAAAAATAAAACCGACAGTTATAGTTTAGGTTTTTAGAAAGGTCTCTATAACTCATGGCTCTGGTACCAATCTTTAACACCCCCAAATAAAACGCAGCGGAATACATCTTTGGGTGCTAAACAATGATACAACAACACATAATTTATAAAGAACGACTCGAAAAGAGACGTTTTAGATTTATCGTTCCTAAAACATTTGTCAGAGTAGCGTAGTCCCAAGTAATCGTTACCAAAAGATAAGTTAAAACAACATATTGGTTTGTTTTAAAAATGGAACGATAAATAAATCAAAGAGTTTGAACAACAAAAGCAGTGCACAACTTCATTCCCGTGACCTCCAAGCTTCCACTTCTTGATTACCTGAAATACATGTGAGTAAAACAATCAGCAAAAATGCCGAGTGAATCTATAGGTTTATGTAATCAATTTGAACACAAGCAAAGATTATAAGTTTGTGGCATGCTTATAAGCATCAAATAATAATTTGCATCAACAATGATAATTGTATATAGCATAAATTGCAATAAGCTCATGGAACCGAGCCCTTAGACACTCCCATATCAGTCTAATAAGACGAGAGATTTATTAATTGTCGGTTACCTCTAGATTATTGGTACATTGCCGTATACCTGACTTTTCAATACAATATGTTCAAACAGTGTGGAGGTCGGGCCTAAGCTTCTATGACAAGTCCAAAAAAACTGAACCGGGGCGGCTTCCCCCATAGATCTATTAATTGTACTAGCGGTTAACCCATCATAGGTTAATTAACGGTCCATAATTGAGGTTTTAACAAAGGCAATCACTTAATGCAATTTAAAAGCAACCACGGGTCCATTCATAGAGGGACAAAGCATACCATATAAATCTTGTGTTCTAAGTTTATAAAAACATGTATTCCCCCTCGCGGGTTTAAAATCATTTAATAACTAGTATAAAGCGAGGCTATAGACTCACGTTGATAATGAAAGGCGGATTATCAGCTACGGGCGTGCTTCGGTCACGAAAACCTATATAAATAATAATCGGTCTTAGACTCTTGTCCAATGACTTTTATCAAAATAACAATATACATATGATGATTTTGTACATATTATGATGATCGAGTGGGTTTATATATCCTTTTTTACTCATTTTAGTGTTTACGTTTTGGTAACTTTTTAGTAGTTTACTAGTTTTACCTACTTACCTATTTTAAGACCAATAAGCTTAGTATAAGTTCTTTAACATGTTTTAATCCATTTTATACCTATATTATCAATATCTATACTTTCCATGTTGGGCCCAAATGGGTTAGCCCAGTAAGTTCTTTTTATAAGTGTCTAACTTATTTAGTCCAATTATTAGTCCAATATGCTTAGTTAGCTCGTTAATGTCCGTATGTCCTATAGTTCGGGTTTTATCGGTTATTACTTGTATTATTTACTTATATATCAGTATATGACTTTTAAAAACTTTACATTAGACGGGTTTGATCGTCTAGTTTTTATTACTTATAAGTATTATTCCACTACCATTTATATAATTTATCCATTTAATTAACCTTTTACATATTTATATAAATAAGTTTCACAAGTTAGTGGGTTTTTATTTTACATTTTATACAATAAAATTTGAGTGCTTATATAATAATAATAAACATTAATTCTCAAAATCTGATTTTTATCTTCATGTTCACCATTTTTATCATATCTAGAGTTCTATAATGAATTAGAAGCTCATTTTTGGGTGACATGTTCTTCATATTATGTGTTACATTTAACTTGGTTATAGATACTGCTCATTTTAAGTTTATCTTGCCTTAACAGTCCCTACAAAACTGCTTATTCAGATTAGAACACCCAACTTGTTTTGATCATATCTCACTCATTATATTGATTTCATTGCATGGACAACTCTCACATGTGTATAACATCTTGTACTTACTGTAAATGGATCATACCATGCAGTTTTATCTGTTAAAGTTTTAGTTATATACTGTTTTTATACAGCCAACTAAATAAGCATGATTTTAGCCTTATTTCTCATGGTTATTAACATTTTTAAGCATATTTATCAACACTTGATCCCCACACAACATTTTTATCATCATATATACATCATATACATATACAAAAATAAAGAAAATACATTTGGTCTTTACAAAAATAACAAGAGAAAATGGAGAGGATGATCTTCTTTACCAACCAAGTGTATTTCTTGTTTTTGGAAGACAAGAACTTGATGAACACCACAAGAACTTGATGAACACCACAAGTAACTCCAAGATCATCAAACACCAAGAACAATATTTGAGAAATCAGCCCTAGGACACAAGCAAATCACCTCCAATGTTGTTAATATGGCCACCAAATGATCAAGGCTTCAAGATAACTCCATGATAGAGCTAGTTAACATGTATTTCATGGCTAGAAAATATCAAAAGGGGTGTTTGTAGCTTGAAAGTGGACGGCAAGGGGTGATGTGGTTGAGAGGATTTGAGGTTGTTTGCATGTATGGAAATGGTGGTGTGTGCAGTAGCTAATGGTTTTGACTAGGAAGTGGAAAGTGTAAGCTTAAGGTGTAAGCTAATGCTTACACTTGTAGCTAGTTAGTTAACATGATGCCACATCCTTAGATGTGGTGTCATGTGTGCCATCCCATGTTAGCTAGTGGGATGGGATAATGTATTTTGTCCCACCTCACTATTTTACAGGTATTCCTCGATTCTAGTTTTCTCGATTTGCGTGCCCTCGGGTCGTTTTACGAAAAATGTTTTTATAAATTATGAATCAACGACCCAAAACGAATCCAATAAAAATTGTCTCATAAAAAACGGAGTTCAAAAACGTAAATACGTAATCCTAAGGTTTCTGGTTTAGTCGTAAGGGACGCTAAATTATGCACGTAAGCCCAAATTTAAATCCGTAAATTGTGAGTTCGTCAACCAACACAAAAATAAGTTTCAAAATATTATACGAGAAAATATTTCACCACCTGAAAATGTTAGATTGTACTTTTTAAAAGTTTAAACGCACACGAAAAATAATAACATAACGACTCGATACGTAATTGAAACGATATCGTCGAAAGTATTAAATATCGAAACTATCGATAATAAAATATAAAAATTTTGGCATCCGTCGGTATCGCGATCACTAGTAGTCCTCGTTGCTCGTCAAAATATTAAAATATAATATTTAATATCGGTTTCAACTTAAACCGTTAAACATAATAATATTTAACGTTATAAAATACTTCAAAATAATTGAAAATAGAATTAAATTATGACCTTGTTTTTACGGGTTTTACAGCATTACATAAACCTCCTCTACAATTATGCCATAAAGAAAAGCACTCTTCACATCCATTTGATAAACTGTGAAGCCCATGCAAGAAGCATAGGATAGAAAAATCCTTATTGCTTCAATCCTTGCAACAGGTGCAAAAACCTCTTCATAGTCTATCCCTTCCTCTTGTGTATAGCCTTGAGCAACTAAACGTGCCTTGTTTCTGACCATAATTCCTCTTTCATCCTTTTTGTTTCTAAGAACCCATCTTGTCCCTATAGGTCTGACATATCTGGGACAATCTACTAACTCCCAAACATCTTGAATAGCAAATTGGTGAAGCTCATCCTGCATTGCTTCCACCCAACTTGGTTCTTTGAGAGCATCAAATATCCTCTTCGGTTACTATTGTGATAAGAAACAAGCAAACAAACATGCCTGAACAAGAGGGGTATCAACCTTCTTGTGGATATTGGCAATAAAACCTCCTTGATTCTGATGAGACCTTCTAGTTTGAACAGGAGACATCACATCACCAATGATTAGAGAAGGAGGATGATTATTGATAGTAGATGTAAGTATTCCTCCTTTAAGAATTGTGTTGTCTTCAATTTCAGTCTCCATATTGCCAATATCATCTTCAAATTCTCCTCCATCATCACCTGAATGAACCTCTTCATGTACTATTGAAGGTTCACCTTGTTCAAAAACATTGGAAGAGAATAAATGGTCAAAAGAGTTGTCAACACCTGAACTAGGTCTGTCAACGTTTGAGCCATCAACGCCTGAATTTGGCCTGTCAGCGCCAGATTTTCCTTTGTGGACCATCTTTTTCATTTCCAGCAGCAGCAGCAAATCCATCTGTCCAAATAGGAATAGTGACATACTCAAGTATGGGAGCTGATTTGTCTACTTGAGTTTCTACTTCCTTGTCAGCCTGTTTACCTAAAATTTCAACAACTGGTTCTTCCACAACATTTGAATCTACTTTCACAATGTCTGGATTAGTAACAGGCATATAATTCAAGGTCCTAGATAAAGGTTCTAAATCAAAGAACCAATTTGGTCCACTCTCAGGATCACTAGGTTTACTTTCTAAAAACCTAACATGTACCTTTTCAAGTATACGTTTTCTTTCTTAATGTAAACTGTGACAATCCGTCAATTTATGGTTGATATTTTATTCTCAATATTTATTTGAAAACATTATTTTAATGTTACAATATGAACTCACTTATTTTTGGGAAGTAATTTGGATTTACGTCTCGAAGTAGCGTCGACTACGTCTAAATCGGAGGATTCTACGTTACGTGCTTACCCTTACATACACCGTCTTTGGTGACAGTCCGACATTTTAGAAAATAAATTTGTCCGTGAATATTATTTTGAGATTCTAAATTTGTGTTGGTTCATAAACTCACAAATTTACGAGAAGAGGTTAGGACTTACGATTTTATTTTAACGTCCTTTACGATTAAACCGGAAACCCTAGGATTACGTATTTACGTTTTCGAGCTCCGTTTGTGATGAAACAATTTTTATTGGATTCGTTTTGTGACGTTGATTCATAATTTATAAAAACGTTTTTCGTAAAACGACCCGAGGGCACGTAAATCGAGGAAACTAGAATCGAGGAATACCCGTAAATTAGTGAGGTGGGACAAAAAACATTATCCCACCCCACTAATAAACATGGGACGGCAAACATGACACCACATCTTAGGATGTGGCATCATGTTAGCATAAAACTTACAAGTGTAAGTAAGCTTACACTTTAAGCCACTCAAACCAACAAAACCACTAACTACACTTCACACATACCATTTCATACATGCAAACTACTTCAAACTCTCTCAACACCACCATCCTTTGCCGTCCACTTCAAATCACAAAACACCACTTTTGATCAAAATCAACCATGAAATCCTATGTTATTCTTGCACATGTTGAAGCCCTTTTGAAACCCTATTGATTGGAGGTGATTATAACATCCATGAAGGAGTTTCCATGGATTCTTGAGGCTGATTTTCCACAAGGAGTTTATGAAGATTGGTCGTCTTGAAGATGGTCTTGGTGCATCACAAGTTTCTCCATCAAAATCCATGTTTTGATCAACCTACATCATCATGGTGGTATAAAGATTGTCCTCCTCATCCTCTTGTTATTTTTATTATGTAATCATGTATTTTATTTCCTATTGTATATGTATATGATGATATATGATGATAAAAATATTGTGTGGGGATTTGGTGTTGATAAACATGCTTAAAAAGATGAAAAATTATAAGAAACAAGGCTAAAATCTTGTTTAAATGGTAGGCTGTATAAAAACAGTAACTAACCACATGTTAGACTGATAAAATGATGAAGTAGAATCAATTTACAGTAAGCTATGGGTCTTGTACACATGTGAGAGTTGGACATGCAATGGAATCATTGTAATGAGTGAGATATGATCAAAACAAGTTTAAAGAACAAATCTGAGTTCACTGTTTTGGACGATTTTTAGAAAATACTTAGAGATGATTCAACAGTTGCTATAGTAGAGTTAAATGGAGCACATATCATGTAGCTTATGTGATAAAAATTTGAGCTTCTATCTCCATATAGAACTCTAGATATGGTAGTTGTGGTGAATATGAAAATAAAAATCAGATTTTGAGAATTAATGTTTATTACTATTATATAAGCACTCAAAATTATATTGTATAAAATGTAAAGTTAAAACCCACTAACTCATGAATTTTATTTATATAAATATGTACAATGATAAATAAGTGAACATATTATAAAAATGGTAACTTGTTAAGTTTTATAAGTTATAAAACTATAAACATGATTTTTACGACTTTTTCGGCTATTACCGTAAAATTAACGTTTTTGTTAAATAAAACTTAGACGGTTGGACCCGTCAAATGTAAACTTTATAAAACTCATATACTGATATATAGACATTTATAACAAGTAAAAAACGATAAAACCCGAACTATAGGACATACGGACATTAACGAGCTAAGTAAACATATTGGACTAATAATTGGACTAAATAAGTTAAACACTTATAAAAAGAACTTATTGGGCTTAACCCATTTAGGCCCAACATGTAAAATGTAAATACTGATAATATAAGTATGAAATGGATTAATACAAGTTAATGAACTTATAATAGGCTTATTGGACTTAAAACACGTAAATAGGTAAAACTAGTAAACTAGTAAGAAGATACCAATACGTAAACACTAAAATGAGTAAAAGGGAATATGTAAACCCACTTGATCATCATATATACATAATCATCATATGAATACATAATTGATATTTTTATAAAGTCATTGGACATGAGTCTAAGACCGATTATTATTTAAATAGGTTTCTGTGATTGAAGCACGTACCGTACGTCCGAATTGCCGATAACCCGCCTTCCCATATCAACGTGAGTTCATAGCCTCACACTCTTTTAAATGTTTTTATGAAATGTTTTATAAACCCGCGAGGGAGATAACATGTTAGTTTTGATAAAATAGGACACCACTTATCCCGATTGTTTGTTTATTGATTTGGACCCGAATGATTGTATGACCCGATTGTATGACCCGAGAAATGATTAAAGGACCCGATAGATGAAATCAAATGGATTATTAAAGTTAGGTTATGTCACTAAAAGTCCCATTAGCATGAATTGTGAACTACCGGGAGTTGGTAGACGCTTATGCATATAATAGTACTATTTGGGGACGATCACCCCAGTTCGCGCCTTGACGGTTGATCCCCGTCATGCCACATTGATTGGTAAGCGAATTTATGTATGAGAAGATTTCCATAGCGTGACCTTTGTGACGACACGCTACTTTATATGGGCAAATTGAGTATCGGGTTAGCTACCTGTTGTTGGTTTAGTAAGGTAACAATGTCATGCGGCTTATAATAATCCAAACTAACGAAATACTACTAGACGCACCGAATTACGATGTATTGCCTGACTAGCAATACGGGGTCATACTATTGATATTATGTTCGTGTTTTAGTTTTTCATAACCATATTCATATAACGGTTTTTATTTAACTTTATGCAAATTGCATTCTTAGTCCCTGCATTATCAGAAACCTTTCAATTGTCTTCTCAAAATTTAACTAGCACATATAAAGGGGAATTAGGGTTTCATTATTACCCTATTACAAACCTTAACCAAAAACACACACATATATCTTTGTATGCTCAGCCGTCACCCATATTTCCAGTCACCGGAAATATTTTTCGGCCACCAAAAACGGCCCCCACCGCCATCACAATCAACAATATACTTGACCACCACCTTTACCCGGTCACCTCAGCCATCATTCGATCCACCATCACCAAAACACGACGTCACCATCACTCATCGTGATGGTTGTCGCGGCCACAGATCCACCACCACTAGTAGCCGCCGCACCAAATCCACCTAAAGCCACTAGCCGTCACCATCTCTAGCAGTGCACCATAGATCCGCCACATATATATAATAGATATATCTGATGTATCATACCAGCTGTCATTAATCATGGTCAGCCACCATCTCACCGTGACCACCGTCACCCCTCCGACACCATCAGCCACCATATGGGGCGAATGGTTACCAAAACTGACCCACAAGGTGCGTTTGTATAGAGCTTCGCATACCAAGGGCGTGTTTATTTTTTGTGTGAAGCGTCACCAAGAGGTGCGTTCGATCTGCTTTTGACCAGCAAGGAGCGTTTAGTTTGGGCAGGAAACACGGCAGGGGCGTATGTTTACAGCGGCAGCACCACCGAGGGCGCGTTTGTTTATAGCAGCGAAACAACAGCGGGAGCGTTTGTTACTGCTTAAACCCACCAGTCGGGAGTGTTTGGATCTCTTGTTAAACACCTAGGGGCGTTTGAATCTACTTTTAAACATAGCATGGGCGTGGTTCGCTGTTTAACAACACGGTAGGAGCGTTTGGTTCAGCGGGAAACACCACAGTCGGGGTGTTTGGTTTTGGAAGCAAAACCCCATAGTGGGTACGTGTGGTGCAGCAGAACTCGACTGTGGTTGTGTTGGGTACACCAGAAACTCCATGGGGGATGTTTGGTGTAGCAGGAAGTAGTAAGAATGTGTTTGGGTTAAGCAGGCAGCGACAAGGGTGCGTTTGGGTTTGCAGAAACGTGTTACGAGTGCGTTTGGTTTGCTGCGTACGAGCAACAGGGAGCGTTTGGGTTAAGCAGGCAGCGACAAGGGTGCGTTTGGGTTTGCAGAAACGTGTTACGGGTGCGTTTGGTTTGCTGTTTAGCAGCTCTGGTATGCGTTTGGACGCGAGACTTCAAGGGTATAAAAGTGTCGGGCGTGATTTTAACTCATGGTTCGTTGTGGTTTAGAAATCGACTAATCACGTATATAACTTTGGTAATTAATTAAAACGTACTAAATGGTGGTATGAATGGTTAAATATATACATCAAACACTATAGTATTGCGAGAACTATAATAACAAACATACATTAAGTGTGCGATTAAATAGCTTACATCAGGCTTTTGGTTTTTAAAATATAACACATAGGTTTTGTTTAGTTCTATTAAATTATGGCGATTATTATAGTCTAGTTGGACATACATTAAAAACGTGATTTGCATATTTTAGGTTGTTTGGAAAAATGGAAAATGTTGACAATTGATGGATATGGAAATGGTTGTATAAACGAACAAGTCATGTCGAAATTTCTATAAATCTTATACTTTATACGTTGTTCGTTACAAACTACTAATATATTTGCAAACCGATAAAACAAATAAATACCATTATATTTATAAACCGATAAATAAATAAATACTATTATAGTTGTAAACGGATAAATAAACAGACTACTATTATTACTTGTAATCCGATAAAATAAATAGACTTTATTGTATCGATAAATTAATGAGAGTTATACTTTTTACCTAAAAGTGACAATTATTAATTTAGTGATGATTTTCTTAAAATGTGTCAGACTATGTTGTCAAATTATCTTTGTCACGATCCTTGTACTGTAAATAAAAAATAAATATATACTTTGATTTATTTTGTGAGTTGGTTGTTCTATTATATAATTAAACGTAAGAATTATATAATCGTCGGGTTATATATAATGTGTACGGAATACATTATATACTTTGTGCGTGCTTAATTAATTTATTTAACCAACCACCAAACTATTATAACTTGGAACTTAAATGTTTTTATCAACGGGTCACGTTGATGTACACATTTATCGGGAACTCAAATACACATTTTTAAGTTATAGGAATTAGCCGATTAGTAAACCACAACACCATGACCGAGCCGTATCGATTTTTCGTTTGTGCGGAGCGTATTATTAGCATCACTAACGTCTGCTCTACATCGTCGAGGTGAGTTCATACCCCACCTTTCTAGTTTTAAATTGATTTATAAAGTTTTTATAATCATTTTGGGGGAGGTACATGCTTGGTCACAAACTATTTATAAACTTGCTTGGTTGGTCATAAAATGATTTAATTGTTACGTGCTGAGTGGTTAACTCTAATAATTGTCATACTTATAAGTGTTGATACTAAACTTTCTATTGTGGGTTTCATAACCCAAAACTTTAACTGCTTTTTTACTGGTTCTCGGGTAGAGACAATGGTTGCAAGAATGAACACAAGTGCATATACTCGTTTATGTATTGGTCTAAGTCCCTCTTTAACCCAATTACTTTGGCCCATTATCATGAACCGTTAATTTCGGACCAGATGACCGGTTGAAAGCGCGAATGTTATGGATAGATCTATCGGGGTTGACGCCCCTGCCCGGCTTGGTCCAACAGAGGACAAGCGGGCACAGTTTCATTTGAGTCTGTGGACGGATGTCGTAGGTTAGGCATCCGTAGGGGCTGCATTATGTGATTATACTACCGGTGTTGTTAACGCTTCGGTGTCATGAGCTTAGACAATAATAAATGCCTTTTTTGTGACTTTGTATTTGTTATAGGTCACAAATGGTTGGAAAATCTTGTGGTTCATCAAACACTTATTTATTATGAAGAACCTTATTTGTTAACTGGAATATCTTTTATGATCAGAGAATTCAATTATTAACGAGAACATCTATTATTATCAGTAAACTCTGCTTATATAAATAAAGTGTGTTTTATTCGTAAACTTTGTCTTTATTATTTAACTCTTTTTTTATCATAAGCTCTGTTATTATTAATAAGCTCTGTTTTTCATCAAGAAACACATTTTATTAAAATGTTATGATATTTAAACTCTTATATTTTACTGCAGGTGCAGTGGTCGATATAAACTCTAATTTTTCATAAACACCTTAAAACAAAAACTTATGAACTCGCCAACTTTATGTTGACATTTTTAAGCATGTATTTCAGGTACTTGACTATGTGGATTATTTGGAGTCTTCTTTGTGGTTCTTGGCATGTAGAGGTCGTTCTCGAATCAAGCTCTTGAATACTCATGAAGTCACAGCCTCCCAAAGCCAGTCTTCCGCTGCGGTGAATTTGGTGGTGTGACACCGATGACGTTAAATGGATAAAAGGCCACTTGTGGTTGCCTAAATATGGAGATTTTGAGGTGTAGTCATGTTGGAATCTTGTAAGTATAAGTATTCTATTCCTGTCATTTCTGACTAAATGTATCTTTATCTGAAGAAGTTGTACTAATGGCAAATTATGAAGGCAGACATTGCCTCATACATTAGTAAACGTCTAGCTTTTGCAAAGGTCATCATCTGAATTTGATTCGATTTGGGTCATCGTCGACAGACTGACCAAATCTTCTAATATCATTCCAGTTAATGATAGATTCTCGATGAAGAAATTGACTCTTTTGTATTTAAAGGAGTTGTGTAAACATGGTGTGCCTGTATCGATCATCTCTATCAAGATCCTCACTTCGCATCGAATTTCTAGAGATTTGCTCAGAAGTCATTGGGAACGAACCTTGATGAGAGTACTGTTTGCCACCCCAATCGAAGGGATGAGATAAAGTAATGATACAAAGAACTAGAAGTCTTGTTTTATGTTTAAATAATTGACGTTTGGTAATATACCGTATAATCGCTTTCCTTTGGAGAAATTATCGTTGATAATTATCGTATTAGGATCGAGATCGAATCTTGTAAGGATCCCAATATTAGAGCATCTGTAACCAGGAGTTGAGAGGAAGACACCCGACATACACCTATTGTGTGTTGGACATGTCTTTTAGGTTTAAGGTTTCCTATGATGGTGAACCTAACCTTACAAAATACTCAACCCGCGAGACCTGAAATGATTGTTGAAATTAGGATCTGATTATTGACTACCGGTAGTGGGCAGGAGGTTATGTGAATATGAAATGTAGATCTTGAAGTGCCAGATGGGTAGCGAAGTTATGCCAAAAATTTTAAACCATGGAAAAATGAATTGATGATCTGAAAGATCATGGGATATAAGTCCCCGTTGTATTGGACCATTAAGATGATGTAAAAGATTGGTTTGAAAGGCATATAAGCTGGATCTACACTAGGATTTCAAGAGCCGCGTGAATTATGTGACAATCCGTCAATTTATGGTCGATATTTTATTCTCAATATTTATTTGAAAACATTATTTTAATGTTACAATATGAACTCACTTATTTTTGGGAAGTAATTTGGATTTACGTCTTGAAGTAGCGTCGACTACATCTAAACCGGAGGATTCTACGTTACGTGCTTACGTTTACATACACCGTCTTTGGTGACAGTCCGACATTTCAGAAAATAAATTTGTCCATGAATATTATTTTGGAGTTTTAAATTTGTGTTGGTTCATAAACTCACAAATTTACGAGAAGAGAATAGGACTTACGATTTTATTTTAACGTCCTTTACGACTAAACCGAAAACCTTAGGATAACGTATTTACGTTTTCGAACTCCGTTTTTGATGAGACAATTTTTATTAGATTCGTTTTGTGCCATTGATTCATAATTTATAAAAACGTTTTTCGTAAAACGACCCGAGGGCACGCAAATCGAGGAAACTAGAATCGGGGAATACCCGTAAATTAGTGGGATGAGACAAGTATACACTTGTCCCACCCCACTATATGGGACGGCTACAACAAGGCACCACATCACAAGATGTGGCAACCATGTAGCTTAATACTTACATGTGTAAGTTAAGCTTACAATGTAAGCCACTTTCCATCAAAACCACAAACCAAAACCATTTCCTCACAACTCTACATGCAAAACAACTCAATTTCTCTCTTCCTCCTCCATTGTTGTCGTCCCATCTCACCCTCAAAACACCCCATTCATATAATTTTTAACCACAAACATATGTTATAACTTACATATGTTAATCTCCATTCAAAAAGAGGAAGATTGGTGCAAGTTTTAACATCCAAGGAGGAGTTTCTATGGAGTATTAGGGCTGATTTTGTACAAGGTGTTCATGAAGCATGGTGGTCTTGAAGATGGTCTTGGTTGTTCACAAGTTTCTCCATCAAAATCCATGTTTTGATCACAACCTACATCAACTTGGTGGTATAAAGATTGTCCTCCTCATCCTCTTGTTATTTTTGATTATTTAATCTTGTATTTATTTTTTTTACTTATGTATATGTATATGATGATGAATGATGATTAAAAATATTGTGTGGGGATTTGGTGTTGATAAACATGCTTAAAAGGATGAAAAACTATAAGAAACAAGGCTAAAATCTTGTTTAAATCGTTGGCTGTATAAAAACAGTAACTAACCAAATGTTAGAATGATAAAAGGATTAAGTAGAATCAATTTACAGTAAGCTATGGGTCTTGTACACATGTGAGAGTTGGCCATGCAATGGAATCATTGTAATGAGTGAGATATGATCAAAACAAGTTTAAAGTACAAATCAAAGTTCACTGTTTTGGACGATTTTTAGAAAATACTTAGAGGATGATTCAACAGTCGCTATAGGAGAGTTAAATGGAGCAAATATCATGTAGTTTATGTGATAAAAATTTTAGCTTCTATCTCCATATAGAACTCTAGATATGGAAGTTTTGGTGAACATGAAAATAAAAATCAGATTTTGAGAATTAATGTTTATTACTATTATATAAGCACTCAAAATTATATTGTATAAAATGTAAAATTTAAAACCCACTAACTCATGAATTTTATTTATATAAATATGTTAAAGGTTAAATAAATAGATAAATTATAAAAATGGTAGTGGAATAATATTTATAAGTTATAAAAACTATAAACTTGATTTTTACGACTTTTTCGGCTATTACCGAAAAATTAACGTTTTTCGCCAACTAAAACTTAGACGATCAAACCCGTCTAATGTAAAGTTTTTAAAAAGTCATATAGTGATATATAAGTATCTAATACAAGTAAAAACCGATAAAACCCGAACTATAGGACATACGGACATTAACGAGTTAAGTAAACATATTGGACTAATAATTGGACTAAATAAGTTAAACTCTTATAAAAAGAACTTATTGGGCTTAACCCATTTGGGCCCAACTTGTAAAGTTTAAATACTGATAATATAAGTATAAAATGGATTAAAACAAGTTAAAGAACTTATAATAAGTTTATTGGACCTAAGACACGTAAATAGGTAAAACTAGTAAACAAGTAAGAAGTTACCAATACGTAAACACTAAAAAGAGTAAAAGAGAATATGTAAACCCACTTGATCATCACATATATATAAAATCATCATATGTATACATAATTGTTATTTTTATAAAGTCATTGGACATGAGTCTAAGACGAGTATTATTTGTCTAGGTTTCCGTGATTGAAGCACGTACCGTACGTCCGAATTGCCGATAACCCGCCTTCCCACATCAACGTGAGTTCATAGCCTCGCACTCTTTTAAATGTTTTTATGAAATGTTTTATAAACCCGCGAGGGAGATAACATGTTAGTTTTTATAAAATAGGACACCATTTGTCCCGATTGTTTGTTTATTGATTTGGACCTGAATGATTGTATGACCCGATTGTATGACCCGATAAATGATTAAAGGACCCGATAGATGAAATTAAATGGATTATTAAAGTTAGGTTATGTTACTAAAAGTACCATTAGCATGAATTGTGAACTACCGGGATTTGGTAGACGCTTATGCATTTAATAGTACTATTTGGGGATGATCACCCCAGTTCGCGCCTTGACGGCTGATCCCCATCGTGCCACATTGATTGGTAAGAGAATTTATGTATGAGAAGATTTCCATAGTGATTGTAGTAATTTACCCCTTTAGGAAAAGGAAGGCAAACTAGTGGTAAGCGTTAAGTGTCGGTTTAGGAAAACCGAGCACTAATGACCAAATAAGTCCAAGTTCGTTTCCCAAGGAGGCAAGTGCGTTGTGTTAAGAATTGATTAATGATTTGTGATTATATGATTGAGAAGAAAGAAAGAAATGAGAATAGAAGAGAAAGACGGTTACGAAAACGGATTAAACTACGACGAAAAAAGCGATCACGTAAAACCGTAAATAGTACAAAAATTAAAATTTTAACCTAAAAATTCCTAAAAATTTCTAAAAATCCACAATAATATTCTAAGAGTTTACAAAAAATCCAAACTTGCTAAAACCTTTTAATTAATTAGATAATGAGTTTTTAATGCTAATTAAAGCCCTAAAAATCACAATTAATTATTAAAAAGCCCTAAACAAGATTTTAAAGTTTTTAAACCTCAAAAATATCCTAATTAAGCTAAAAAGTATTTTTTTTAAATTTTAAAACCAAATAAAACTATTTTTAAACACTTAAAAACTATTAAAATCAATTAAAACTTAAATTAATTCTAGAAAATAATTGAAAAGTCCTAAAAATATTTGGAAAGTTACAAAACTCCTAATTAAGTGACTATAATATAGGAAAAATGTAAAAACTAAAAAAATTAAACTTTCAATTTTTAATAATAAAATAATATTAAAATATTCAAAAAAATTCAAAGTTCATAAAAAAAATTCTAAAAAATTACCAAAAATCTAGAATAATGTAACTAAGACGAAACTGCAATTAAAAGTTTCTAAAACCTATTTAATAATTCTATATTAAATTTTAAAGTTAGTTAAAAACCCTAAAATCCAATAAAATCAAAAATTAGACTTTTTGAAAACTTAAATGGCTGTAAACCTCAAAAATATAAATTAAAACCTAAAAACTATTTTTTCAGATTTTAAAATACCTTTTTCTATTTTTAAATTAATTTCTAAATTTAAAACTTAAAATATTCCTAGAAAATTAATTAAACACGTGAAAAATAATCTTTTTAAACCAAAAAGTCTTAAAACTAAATAAAAACAAAGGAAAAATACAAACATGTAAAAATCCTAAGTAAATAAGCTGGAAAAAGCTTATAAATAAGCTGCTAGTAAAATAAGCTACAAAACAAGGACTGCTTAAATATATAATGTTTAGCTAGATGTGCATAGAAAAGCACTTGGATCACTGGTTAACACGTATAGTCCTCCAACGAGGGGTCCCGTGTTCGAGTCCAGGCCAAGGAGCTTTTTGCTAAAACTTTTTCTTTTTTTTTTTAACTTTAAAACTCAATACTGATAACACTTAAATCATAAAAACATAAAAACTAGTCCAAATCCAACCAGTTTAAGCCTTGCAAAATGAAAAACGTGCCAAGATAGGTTTTATGAACACAAAGAGAAATGTGATATCTTCACTTGTGAAGACTGATCAAGAGGAGCTTGATCTTGGTTTCTGATGATGTTTTTGATGGACAAATGGCACCCCCACACCAATTGGGTTGTGGGGAGTCAGTAACAACACAAAAAAACAAACAAGTTCTCACACAAATCAAGCACAAACTAGCACCAAAAATGTTTCTGATATGGCTTATGTTTCTGATGAACAATATCTGATCTATATGACACAAATCCGAATTTCAAATTCTAATAACTTGCATACAAATCAATAATATGGCAAACAAGTAGTACACAATCCTACTTAATCCTATCTCTAACAGATTCTCAAGTTTTGATGGGCAATTTCATCAAAAATCAGACAGACAAGGTACTTTACTGATTTTGACCATTTTTCCAAATTTTTAAGCATGCACTTTGCTATAAACCCTTCCAAATGAGAAACCAAACTAGCATACACCCTACCAACTACTAAATGAGTGAATAAAACAGGTTTTAACTCAAAAACTTGGTCACAAATCTTAATTATACAGCTAATCCAAACACTCCTTTAAAAATCTGAAAATCAATTTTTCAAAGCAAATCTTAACAAATCTCAACCAAATCAAACCTAAACTATCTAAACACACATAAAACTATCCAAGAAGCAAGAGCAAACAGCTTTAACCAACAAACAAGCAGATTTCACAATTTTCATTCAAAATCACAAATAACCGAATATTCTTTAAAAACTGAAAAAGGGAACAAGTAAGCTACCTTGTTGGGCCTACATCTAGGCCCAACAGTGACTGAAAAGTCACCTCCAAACAAGCCCGGGCTTGTGCAGACTTTTGGTAATGGAAGTACAAAGTGATGATGATTATTATGATGATATTCTAAGATCTTGTGTTTGAACCTGCCAAGAACAAACCACAACAACAAGAGTGACCTGGTATGAGAGCCAATGATCTATAAGAATGACTTATTGACAAGTCACCTTATAGCTTATATCTTTTTAAATGAAACAGTAATGTTAAAAACAGGTTTCTATGGCTTTCTGAAAATTTCCAATGATACTAAATCAACAAACACCTCAAACCTTACTTGAGCTTGATATTCAACAAGAATATCAGGCTCATGTAATCAGTTTAAAGCACTTGGACGGGTAAATTAAAACTGGTCAAACTTGGGTCTCTAAACAACACAAAAACAGGAAATGAATTTTTTAACTTGAAAACTTAAAAATGCAAAATGGAAAGTAAGTGGGCTCTTTTGTTTCTCGTCAACAACTCAATACCATTTCATTCCATTAAATAAAACTGGATTTACAAGGCTAAGACCCAGGAGAAGGAAAAAGAACAAGAACAAATGAAAGTCCTATATGCCTTTATATAGAGGCTACAAATGATTCTAGAACTGAATAGAAGCTTAAACCCTAATAACTTAAACTCCCAACTTTGCCCTTGACGAATATTTGAAGATGCCAGTTAGATGCCATTTTTTGAATTTGTCAAGAGTGCCATGTGAGGATCTTTAGACTCTTGTGGGGGTGCCAGCAGTGGAAAAGAGATCTTGGACGTCCAACATTTAACTTAGGATGTAAGCAAGGGCGTGGGTCGTTGATTTTCGGCACTTTGTTTGTTTGGGAGTGATTAGTGGGGCAGGGGAGGGTGGTACAAGCATGTGAGGATGAGGGTGACGTTTTTTGGGAGTGGGGATGGGATTAGGGTGTGGTTAATTGCCAATCTGGAAAGATTTAGGGGAAAACCCCTTGTTTTGTGATTAATTGGAATTGGGCTTTTCTAGGGTTTAAAGGGATTAGGGTGGTAAATAGTTTAAGTTAGATTGTGTTTTGGGGTTAATAAATTCAAAAAATGTGTTTACCCCATTTTTTCAAACTGATTAATAAAATCAGTTATAAGGTAGAAAGTGGATTGGTGACGTTTGAGTTTGGGACATTTTGATTGGGTGTGGGGTGGAAGTGGGTGATGTGGCAGCTTGTGAGTGGGTGGTTTAAGTTTGTTTGTCTGGCCACAAATGGCCCCCAAAGGTTCATACTTCCTTCATCTTGTATAAAACAGCACAAATCTTCATTTCCCTTTGATAATAAGTTTGGCAACTTGGCATTTTTGGCACAACAAGTTTTTAAACTTGTTTCAAGGACTAAACATGTAAACTTATGATACTTGAAGGACTGATTTTGGAATTTTCTTCATTCTTCAAGGTTTGACTTGTTTGTTGACTTCTTGGAGGACCAATATTGACAATTTAGTTTTGTTGAGGGACTAAATTTGCCAATTCTTCAAAGTTAAGGGTCCTTTTTGTAATTTTGACAAACTTTAGGGACCAAACTTGTAATTATGAAGATACAAGGGAATAAAGTGTCAATTCTTCCATATTGGAGGACCCTTCTTCATAATTCTTCAAATCTTCAAGGGTTTTCTTGGAAAATTCTTCATTAGGGCTTGGTTCATCGTGCGGCTTCGTTTCCCGTGTTCGTTTTTGACTGATTCTTGTGATCTTTTATCATTTTGTCAATATCCGTACTTAAATTACACAAGCAACAAACACAAGCATATATTTGGGTATTTTGATGATATTTAATGCATTTTAAGCCCTATTTGGACGATGAGACTATGTATAAAATCAGTCTCATCACTCCCCCATACTAAACCATTGCCGTGCCCTCACGCAATGCTAGAATAAAGTATCGTAGCATCTCCAAAATTCATTTTTATTCACTTTATTGAATGATAAACTAGCTACACTACTACTATTACTACTACTTGTGTTTTAGACATAATGTATGATTTTCATCGCAAAATGGGACGTTTGGGTTCGTAGAATAAGAACATGTGAATGCTTCGTTAGAAATAATTTCATCGTCCTCGATTTTCACCCTAATTCCATGCCAAGCGTGCAACGAGATCATTGTTATTATAAGTTAGTAATGCTAACACTACTCATATGCCCTAATCACGTACTTAACCTCCCATTATTCCTAAGTTGTATCTATTATATTTTATTATGTCTTGAATGTTTCACGAGAATACATTGTTTGACTTATGCGATAATAGAGATTTAGGTCTAAAAATAAAGTCCTAACGGTGTAACTAAGACCATCAAATCAATAACCCCTCCTAATAGACAACGATGTTGAAAAATTAAGTTGACAAGAAGAATCGATAAACACGGTTTTATAACGGTATTGAACATGAGACTTATTACCAAGACTTTTATACGCCCCCTAACGGAAGGGCCTTATTATCTTTGGTTTACCTCCATCTTTTATTCAACTTCGCCATGAAGCTTTTATTATGACTTCGGTCTTGCCTTGCCTTTTATTATCCGCCTCATCGGTGGTTTTATTAGCCAAAGACGTATATCCTCACGCTAAAGCGAATTTTGGATCTTTAAAGCTTCGAAGATTAAGGCTTGATTCACTTTCAATTTTGCATAGATTTTTCGGCCTTGTGGGGCTTCAAATTGTTTGCTAGATTTAGGTGAGCACTTGAAATCTTATTATTGGGTGAAGCTTTCGATTATTCGGGTGCCAATACTTCAAAACCATGACGCTGGCGATACCTTGATGTCTTCCCAATTTAATTACACGAAAGCTACTAGAAAAGACTAGAAACCCAACTATCCTAACTAAACCGCTAAGTCAATATTTATTAAGCAAAAAAAATATTTACATGCGAAGGGAGAATAAGCAAACAACGAGAACACATGAGTTTTTGAAAGAATACGAGTACTCTACGTTTAGCATAGTAACTTATAATTAACTCTATCATTTCTCGTCCTCATTTAAGAGACTTAGCCTAATGTGTAGTTAAGGAACCAAAGCTAAGTGCTCAACACGCACGGTCAAGTCAAAAATTACTCTTATTCTCGCCATCAGAAAATCTACATTCGTGTCTTCAAACACTTCTAAAACATGAGAAAAAATTTAAAATTTGGCCATTTTTAGCCTTATTTTGCAACAAAAATGATAAACAAAAAGATAAACTTTGGAAAGCGTGAAGGTTTGGCAAGGCAAGTATCTATTCACCCCCCATACTAAAGTTAAACATTCTCCTCAATGTTTCGAGTCTAGGGGTGCAAACACCCCCATACTAGAGACGTAGTCGAATGCCTAATCTAGCATGGAAAGGGTGTAACCAATAAATTAATAGCCGTTTATGAAGTGTGCTAATAACCTAAGTTTAGAACATCAAAGGATATATCATGGATATTGAGAAATGTCTCCAAAGCAAACGATCGAGTGCTCCCATAAAACGAACACGAGAGGCTCCAATCGCGAAGATCATGATCTAAAGTTCACAATTCACAAACAACCACGGAACAAAGGTTGGAAGGGCACCAATCCCCACACGTTAACTACATTAGAAAGCGATAATATGTACATAGGATAAGCATGGGACTCCCCCATGAGGCTCCTCGTTTTTGATTACCGAGTCATGAGCTCGACTCGATCCCCTCAATACTAATTATCATTGGGGAAGGTGACTTTGTCGAGGTAGTTCAAGGATGGAACTTCCCCGCCAAAGTAGTGCTTCAACCTATGTCCATTCACCTTGAAGTTAGGACCATCATCTTGAGCTAGCTCGATGGTCCCATACGGAAACACTTGAGTCACGGTCAATGGACCGGACCAACGGGATTTCAATTTACCGGAAAAGATTTTCAATCTTGAATTAAAAAGCAAAACTTGATCCCCAATGTTAAAAACCCGGTTTTTAATTTTAGAATCATGCAACTTTTTAGTCTTTTCTTTATAAATCAATGAATTTTCATAAGCAATGTCTCTCAATTCATCTAATTCATTCAATTGCATTTTCCGGTGTTTTCCCGCGGTCTCCATATCATCATTACAATGCTTTAGGGCCCAATAATCCTTGTGTTCTAACTCGATAGGCATATGACAATTCTTTCCATACACAAGCTTATAGGGAGTGCACCCAATGGGCGTCTTATGAGCGGTCCTAAAGGCCCATAAAGCCTCGTCCAACTTATCCGACCAAGATTGTCGGTTTTCCCCTACGGATATCTCCAAGATCCTCTTCAACGCTCGGTTTGAAACCTCGACTTGCCCACTCGTTTGTGGGTGATAAGCCGTAGAAAGCCGATGTGTAACCCCATATTTCCTTAAGACTCTTTCAAATTGGTCGTTACAAAAATGGGTTCCACGATCGCTTATGATAGCACGAGGGGTTCCAAACCGAGAAAACAATTGCTTCAAAAACTTGACTACCACACGAGCATCATTGGTGGGCAAGGCCTTTGCCTCCACCCACTTAGATAGGTAGTCAACCGCAACAAGGATGTACTTACAACCACGAGATGATGGGAACGACCCCATAAAGTCTATACCCCAAACGTCAAAGATCTCACACACTTGGATGATATTTTGTGGCATTTCATCTTTTGTGAGGCTTTTCCTTGTCGTTGGCATGCATCACACGACTTCACAAGATATTGTGCATCTCGGTAAATAGTAGGCCAAAAGAAGCCGGCATCAAACACCTTTTTAGCCGTGAGATTAGCAACGTGATGACCACCCGTGGGCCCCTCATGACAAGCTCTAAGGATATTAGAAGCTTCGGTGCCAAATACACAACGTCAGATGATTTGATCCGCACAAGTTCGAAACAAGTAAGGGTCGTTCCAAAAGTAGAACTTGACGTCACGAAAGAATTTTCGTTTTTCTTGAGTCGTCATACCCTTAAGGATGAAGTTACCCGCATGGTAATTGCAAAATCCGCAAACCATGGGGTAGAAGAATCATGCTTAGAATTCACTACACCAAGTGTCTCGAGCGGAAATATTTCGGTGATTTCCTTAGGCTCGTAAACACTTTGGTGAGGATCTTCCAAACGAGAGAGATGATCGGCCGCTAGATTCTCGGCTCCTTTTTTGTCAACGATGGTGTGATCAAATTCTTGAAGGAGGAGAATCCAACGAAGTAATCTAGGCTTAGCATCTTGCTTTGCCATGAGATACATGATAGCCGAATGGTCCGTATACACTATGCATTTCGTCAAGACGAGATAAGGTCGGAATTTCTCAAATGCATACACCACGGCAAGGAACTCCTTTTCCGTTGTAGTGTATTTAAGTTGAGCCTCGGTCATCGTCTTGCTAGCATAGTGAATAGGCAAGAAGTGTTTATCATGACGTTGCCCCAAAACGGCCCCAATAGCGTAATCACTAGCATCACACATAAGCTCAAAGGGGAGGTTCCAATTGGGAGCAACAAGAATGGGAGCTTCGGTAAGTTTCCTCTTAAGGATTTCAAAGGCTCGTACACAATCTTCGTCAAAGACAAAACGTGCCTCTTTTTCAAGAAGATGTGTAATGGGTCGAGAAATCTTTGAAAAATCCTTGATGAATCGACGATAAAAGCCCGCGTGGCCTAGGAAACTCCTAACTCCCTTAACGGTTTTGGGATGAGGTAATTTGGCGATGACGTCTACCTTAGCTTGATCTACCTCAATCCCCGCTTTCGAGACCTTGTGCCCTAAGACGATTCCACTTCTAACCATAAAATGACACTTTTCCCAATTGAGCACAAGGTTGGTTTCCGCACAACGTTTCAACATTTTCTCTAGATTCGACAAACAAGAAGTGAAAGAATCACCAAACACGGAAAAGTCATCCATGAAGACTTCCATCGTCTTCTCGATCATATCATGAAAAATAGCCATCATGCACCGTTGAAAGGTTCCCGGTGCATTACAAAGTCCGAATGGCATTCTACGATAGGCAAGCGTTCCATATGGACACGTAAACGTAGTTTTTTCTTGATCACGAGTATCGATGGGAATTTGGAAGTAACCAGAAAAACCATTTAAAAAGCAATAGAAATCGTTTCCCGCAAGTGCTCCAACATTTGGTCCATGAAGGGCAAGGGAAAATGGTCTTTTCGAGTGGCTTCATTCAACTTTCGATAGTCAATGCACACTCTCCATCCGGTCACGAGTCTAGTGGGAATCAACTCGTTGGCATCGTTTGGCACAACGGTCATCCCTCCCTTTTTAGGGACACAATGAATAGGACTCACCCAAGGGCTATCGTAAATAGGGTAAATCATTCCCGCGTCAAGGAGTTTAAGGACCTCCTTTTTGATGACGTCGTGAATTTTGGGGTTCACCCTTATTTGACTTTGGATTGTGGGCTTGAAATCCTCCTCCATTAAGATTTTGTGGGTACAAAATTTAGGATCGATTCCCTTAATGTCGGATAACTTCCACGCAATCGCCCTTTTGTGGTCCTTTAGAACATCGACAAGTGCGGTTTTTTCATCGTTCAAAAGATCTTTCGCAATAATAACCGGCAACTTGTCGTCCTCCTCCAAATAGACATATTCGAGGTGAGGAGGTAAATCTTTCAACTCAAGGATAGGTGGTTACTCAAGTGAAGATTTGGGCTCGATACTCATAACCTCCTCGGGTGGAGGAAATGGGAAATCGTTGAGAAAATCCTTGATAATCGAGAAGTCCTCATCGTTGTCGAGGTCTTCGTCACAAGTACGTGGAACATTGCATTCTTCCAACGTAAAACCACCACCTTCGAAAGGAGTGAAGGTTGGTGTCGAATTATCAAGAATTGGATCTAACATAGTGGGATTGCCACTAGTTTCTTCATCACCAAACCCTAAAACTTCTTGTGAAAATTCCTCGCAAACCACGTCGATCATATTAACGAGGTTTATGGTAGCAACGGAATAAACATGAGAAAGTTGAGAATTTTGAGTTGCGTTTATAACAAGTTCCTCGTCGTTGAAACGTAAGGTGATCTTTCTAGCATGCACATCAATTAAAGCCATAGACGTATCTAAAAACGAACGACCTAAAATAAGAGGAACTTGAGGATCCGTGGGGATATCAACAACGATAAAGTCTACGGGATAGTAGAACTTCCCCACTTTCACAAAAACGTCTTCCGCCAAACCACATGCACGAATCGTGGAATGGTCGGCCAACTCAATAGACATTAGTGAAGGAGTAAGATTAGGAAGATTGAGCGACTTGAAGATTGAAAGTGGCATCAAATTAATGCTAGCACCAAGATCGGCCAAGGCATAGCATTCTTCCATATCTTGGATTGCACAAGGAATCAAAAATTTACCGGGATCACCGACTTTTTGAGGTATGCGATTAAGATAAACCGACGAACAACTAGACAATTGGTGCAATTTCTCCTTGTTGTTCAACATACTCTTAAAGTTAGCGGCAAATCGAGGCATCATGACCAAAGCATCGGCGAAACTCACATTAAGGTGCAACTCACGAAACATTTTCATAAAAAGCTCAAATTGGTAGTTGTCGCGCTCTTGTCGTTTCTCCTTCCTAAGTCTCGATGGGTAAGGCAAGGGTGGTGTGGGTTGGGGCATATGCATAGCCTTTGGAATCTCGGGTTCCAATGTTGGTAAAGGGTCGACCGTAGGTGTGGCATGAGCGGTACTTTGTGGGCTTGAGATATGCTCCTTTTCGACCACCACCTCGGGTTCTTCCTCAACTTCCTCCACCGTTGGAGTAATTGGTTGAGGAGTCGGTTCTTTAAGTGCCTTACCACTTCGTGTGGTAATCACTTTCATCTCTCCCTTCGGGTTTGAAACGGTGTTACTAGGCAAACTTCCCGAAGTAGAGGCTTTGTTCCCCATGACGACTTCTAAAATGGCATTAAGCTTAGCATCTTGACTATTAAACTTAAGATCTTGACTAGCGGCTTTTTGGTCAATTCTTTGTTCAAGCCTAGCATGACTTTGTCCAATTTTATTGTTTTGACCTCTAATTTGATTAGCAAAATCATTTTTCAACTCATTTCTCATGTTAAGATTTTCCTTCACAAAATTAGCTAACTCCTTGGTGTTTTTAGCCGTGTCCCTAGCTTGACTAGCCAATTGCTCTTGAATGTTTTCCAAAATCTTATCATTTGCCGTAGCGTAATTCAAAAAGTCCATTGGAAGTTCTTTAGTGTAACATTTTGAAGACCGTGACTTGTGTTTTGAAAATTACGGTTTTGGTTTTGATTTTGCAATTGGCTACTACTTCCTTGATTCCCATAGTTGTTATTACCCTTGAAATTGTTCCTTTGATTGTTTTGGTAACCAACTTGATTGTTTCGATAATTGTTAGCATTTTGATTTGGTGGAAAACCCGGTGGAGTCAATTGATTAGTGCGGGGAACTTGACCGTTTTGGTTATAAGTTCCCGCGGCCGCGAAGGCACTCATAGTGTTACCACCGTTGGTAATGCACTCGGAGTAATCGTGAGCTCCACCACAATACATACAAGAAACCTCAACCGCTTTAGCCGTAGCGGGAGTGGGTTGTTCACCAACTTTAAACTCAATTAACAATCCTTTAAGCTTATCAAAAATCTTGTTCTCCAAATTAGCCTCGATTTGGCAAGCATCAATGGTGTGTGACAATGAAGGCGAAGGCGAAGACGAAGTCTTATGAACACTCGACGTGCTACGAGGACTATAGACCTTAGACCTATTCTCAATGATTAACAATGCTTCCTCGACCGTCTTACACAAAAAATTACCACCCGCGGCGGCATTAAGATAATCACGCTCATGATCGTTCAAGCCATTGTAAAACGTGTCAATTTGATGCAAGTCGGAAAAACCATGATGAGGACATTCGTGCAACATTTCCTTAAACCTATTACAAGCCGTTGAAAAACTCTCATTATATTCTTGTGAAAACTTTGAAATCTCGTTTTTCAAATGCGTAGTCTTAGAGGGCGGAAAAAATTGGTTCACGAATTTTGAAACGAGATCCTTCCACGTCAATATAGAATTGGGTGGCTCTTTCTCTAACCAAATTTTTGCGGGCCCCGCTAAGGAATACGGAAAAAGCATCATCTTAATCGAGTCGTTAGAGACGTCCTTAAACTTGCAAGTGGCGGTGAGACGATTAAATTGGCGAATGTGGTTATGAGGGTTGTCCTTTTCGTCACCTCGAAACTTGTTATTTTGAATCATGGACAACAAACCCGTCTTAACCTCAAAATTCTCCGCAAGGATAGCGGGAATCACAATCGCTTCTCCATAACCCTCGGTGGGTGCTTGAAGCAACTCCATCATAGTTCGATTAGCCATGGGTGCTTCTTTCACTATAATGGGTTCGTCAATAGGAGACTCCTCACTAGAAGGAGTGATTGATTTGTTTCTTTGTTTACGAGCACGTCTTGCTTTGGAGCGAGTTTGCATAAACGTCACGTACAACGAGAGGGCGAGCAAAGAAGATTCTTTTTGGTGTTTTTACTTTTTCAATTTTTTTGTGGTTTTTGATTGTTTTTACTTTTTTGGATTTTTGGAATGTATTAGGTAGACCAAAATCTACAAATCTCCTCCTTAATCAAATCTCTCGATTAAAGAAGCCTCAAGGAATGAAAACGATCACGTGAAGTGAACGCCTTCGATGACTTTAGAACGATGGTGGAACACCAAATCGTTCAAGAGGGTTTAATCAATAGAAACCAAGAAAATATATATGATACTTAAGTAATACTTTGGGCGGCAAAACCCTCGATTAGCTTTCAATCTCAAAATACGCACAAGCAAGCGGAGGAAACGAGGTGGCGCGAAGCACTTAAGAGCCTTTTTCCTTTAGGTCGTGAAATACAACCGCCTTATACCCACCTTATAGTTTTTATTTTTCAAAATCGAGCTTCACGAAAGTATTTATCTATTTTTGCCTTTTTCTTTGGTTTGAGATTCGAATACAATGATTGGGTAATGACCTCCCAAGTCAAGGTTGTGATTTCTCACGTATTTGGAGTACTTGTAAATTTATTGTTCTACGTATACAATATAGTAATAGTATTCACAAAAAACGAAAAACCGATAATACGTATTAGTAGAGTGCTACTAATACAAATACTATTTATGGCTATATAAAAAACAACAATGTTCAAATAAAAACACAACACGCCTCCCCGGCAGCGGCGCCAAAATGATTGTAGTGTTTTTGTACCCTTTAGGAAAAGGATGACAAAATAGGGCAAGTATGCACGACGATTTAGGAAAACCGTGTGTGAATGACCCTAAAAGTGAGTTCGTTCTCGAGGAGGCTAGTGCGTTGTGTTAAGAATTGATTAATGATTTGTGATTATATGATTGAGAAGAAAGAAAGAAATGAGATTAGAAGAGAAAGACGGTTACGAAAACGGATTAAACTACGACGAAAAAGGCGATCACGTAAAACCGTAAATAGTACAAAAATTAAAATTTTAACCTAAAAATTTCTAAAAATCCACAATAATATTCTAAGAGTTTACAAAAAATCCAAACTTGCTAAAACCTTTTAATTAATTAGATAATGACTTTTTAATGCTAATTAAAGCCCTAAAAATCACAATTAATTGTTAAAAAGCCCTAAACAAGATTTTAAAGTTTGTAAACCTCAAAAATATCCTAATTAAGCTAAAAAGTATTTTTTTAAATTTTAAAACCAAATAAAACTATTTTTAAACACTTAAAAACTATTAAAATCAATTAAAACTTAAATTAATTCTAGAAAATAATTGAAAAGTCCTAAAAATATTTGGAAAGTTACAAAACTCCTAATTAAGTGACTACAATATAGGAAAAATGTAAAAACTTAACAAATTAAACTTTCAATTTTTAATAATAAAATAATATTAAAATATTCAAAAAATTAAAAGTTCATAAAAAAATTCTAAAAAATTACCAAAAATCTAGAATAATGTAACTAAGACAAAAATGCAATTAAAAGTTTCTAAAACCTATTTAATAATTCTATATTAAATTTTAAAGTTAGTTAAAAACCCTAAAATCCAATAAAATCAAAAATTAGACTTTTTGAAAACTTAGATGGCTGTAAACCTCAAAAATATAAATTAAAACCTAAAAACTATTTTTTCAGATTTTTAAAATACCTTTTTCTATTTTTAAATTACTTTCTAAAATTAAAACTTAAAATATTCCTAGAAAATTAATTAAACACGTGAAAAATAATCTTTTTAAACCAAAAAGTCTTAAAACTAAATAACAACAAAGGAAAAATACTAACTTGTAAAAATCCTAAGTAAATAAGCTGGAAAGAGCTTATAAATAAGCTGCTAGTAAAATAAGCTACAAAACAAGGACTGCTTAAATATATAATGTTTAGCTAGATGTGCATAGAAAAGCACTTGGATCACTGGCTAACACGTATAGTCCTCCAACGAGGGGTCCCGTGTTCGAGTCCAGGCCAAGGAGCTTTTTGCTAAAACTTTTTCTTTTTTTTTTTAACTTTAAAACTCAATACTGATAACACTTAAATCATAAAAACATAAACACTAGTCCAAATCCAACCAGTTTAAGCCTTGCAAAATGAAAAACGTGCCCAGATAGGTTTTATGAACACAAAGAGAAATGTGATATCTTCACTTGTGAATACTGATCAAGAGGAGCTTGATCTTGGTTTCTGATGATGTTTTTGATGGACAAATGGCACCCCCACACCAATTGGGTTGTGGGGAGTCAGTAACAACACAAAAAAACAAACAAGTTCTCACACAAATCAAGCACAAACTAGCACCAAAAATGTTTCTGATATGGCTTATGTTTCTGATGAACAATATCTGATCTATATGACACAAATCCAAATTTCAAATTCTAATAACTTGCATACAAATCAATAATATGGCAAACAAGTAGTACAAAATCCTACTTAATCCTATCTCTAACAGATTCTCAAGTTTTGATGGGCAATTTCATCAAAAATCAGGCAGACAAGGTACTTCACTGATTTTGACCATTTCTCAAAAATTTTAAGCATGCACTTTGCTATAAACCCTTCCAAATGAGAAACCAAACTAGCATACACCCTACCAACTACCAAATGAGTGAATAAAACAGGTTTTAACTTAAAAACTTGGTCACAAATCTCAATTATACAGCTAATCCAAACACTCCTTTAAAAATCTGAAAATCAATATTTCAAAGCAAATCTTAACAAATCTCAACCAAATCAAACCTAAACTATCTAAACACACATAAAACTATCCAAGAAGCAAGAGCAAACAGCTTTAACCAACAAACAAGCAGATTTCACAATTTTCATTCAAAATCACAAATAACTGAATATTCTTTAAAAACTGAAAAAGAGAACAAGTAAGCTACCTTGTTGGGCCTACATCCAGGCCCAACAGTGACTGAAAAGTCACCTCCAAACAAGCCCAGGCTTGTGCAGACTTTTGGTTATGGAAGTACAAAGTGATGATGATTATTATGATGATATTCTAAGATCTTGTTTTGAACCTGCCAAGAACAAACCACAACAACAAGAGTGACCTGGTATGAGAGCCAATGAGCTATAAGAATGACTTATTAACAAGTCACCTTATAGCTTATAGCTTTTTAAATGAAACAGTAATGTTAAAAACTGGTTTCTATGGCTTTCTGAAAATTTCCAATGATACTAAATCAACAAACACCTCAAACCTTACTTGAGCTTGATATTCAACAAGAATATCAGGCTCATGTAATCAGTTTAAAGCACTTGGATGGGTAAATTAAAACTGGTCAAACTTGGGTCTCCAAACAACACAAAAACAGGAAATGAAATTTTTAACTTGAAAACTTAAAAATGCAAAATGGAAAGTAAGTGGGATCTTTTGTTTCTCGTCAACAACTCAATACAATTTCATTTCATTAAATAAAACTGGATTTACAAGGCTATGACCCAAGAGAAGGAAAAAGAACAAGAACAAATGAAAGTCCTATATGCCTTTATATAGAGGCTACAAATGATTCTAGAACTGAATAGAAGCTTAAACCCTAATAACTTGAACTCCCAACTTTGCCCTTGATGAATATTTGAAGATGCCAGTTAGATGCCATTTTTTGAATTTGTCAAGAGTGCCATGTGAGGATGTTTGGACTCTTGTGAGGGTGCCAGCAGTGGAAAAGAGATCTTGGACGTCCAACATTTAGCTTAGGATGTAAGCAAGGGCGTGGGTCGTTGATTTTCTGCACTTTGTTTGTTTTTGAGTGAATAGTGGGGCAGGGGAGGGTGGTACAAGCATGTGAGGATGAGGGTGACGTTTTTTGGGAGTGGGGATGGGATTAGGGTGTGGTTAATTGCCAATCTGGAAAGATTAGGGGAAAACCCCTTGTTTTGTGATTAATTGGAACTGGACTTTTCTAGGGTTTAAAGGGATTAGGGTGGTAAATAGTTTAAGTTAGATTGTGTTTTGGGGTTAATAAATTCAAAAAATGTGTTTACCCCGTTTTTTCAAACTGATTAATAAAATCAGTTATAAGGAAGAAAGTGGATTGGTGACGTGTGAGTTTGGGACATTTTGATTGGGTGTGGGGTGGAAGTGGGTGATGTGGCAGCTTGTGAGTGGGTGGTTTAAGTTTGTTTGTCTTGCCACAAATGGCCCCCAAAGGTTCATACTTCCTTCATCTTGTATAAAACAGCACAAATATTCATTTCCGTTTGATAATAAGTTTGGCAACTTGGCATTTTTGGCACAACAAGTTTTTAAACTTGTTTCAAGGACTAAACATGTAAACTTATGATACTTGAAGGACTGATTTTGGCATTTTCTTCATTCTTCAAGGTTTGACTTGTTTGTTGACTTCTTGGAGGACCAATATTGATAATTTAGTTTTGTTGAGGGACTAAATTTGCCAATTCTTCAAAGTTAAGGGTCATTTTGTAATTTTGACAAACTTTAGGGACCAAACTTGTAATTATGAAGATACAAGGGTATAAAGTGTCAGTTCTTCCATATTGGAGGACCCTTCTTCATAATTCTTCAAATCTTCAAGGGTTTTCTTGGAAAATTCTTCATTAGGGCTCGGTTCATCGTGCGGCTTCGTTTCCCGTGTTCGTTTTTTACTGATTCTTGTGATGTTTTGTCATTTTCTCAATATCCGTACTTAAATTACACAAGCAACAAACACAAGCATATATTTGGGTATTTTGATGATATTTAATGCATTTTAAGCCCTCTTTGGACGATGAGACTATGTATAAAAGCAGTCTCATCACATAGCGTGACCTTTGTAACGACATGCTACTTTAGATGGGAAAATTGAGTATCGGGTTAGCTACCCGTTGTTGGTTTAGTAAGGTAACAATGTCATGCGGCTTATAATAATCCAAGTTAACGAAAGACTACTATATGCACCGAATTACGATGTATTGCCTGACTAGCAATACGAGGTCATACTATTGATATTATGTTCGTGTTTTGGTTTTCATAACCATATTCATATAACGGTTTTTATTTTCATACAACGTCATATGACGTATTGTATGATGTTTTACGACATTGGTTCGTATAATGATTTTTAAGGCAAACGCCTATATTATGATTTTGATGAAGATTTGTATAAAATGACTTTGGCTATTTTATGGCCTATTAAAATGATTTGTACAAAATGATTTTTAGTAACAATTTTATACTGATATTATATTGATGGATTTTATTAAACTCTATGAATTCACTCGGCGTTATCGCTGACCTTTTCTTTTAACATGTTTTATCTCAGGTACTTGAAGGTAATTCTCGGGAAGACAACAAGAATTCATGGCCCGCACTTAAATAACAATTTCCATTCAAATGTTTGTAAAACCTGTATTAAATACAATGACTTGGGACCTATGTAACTTTGATATTTATGAATGGAAATGCTTTATTAATGAACGACGCGATTTTTATGCGTTGTCTATGATGTGAGTAATGTGCTATCCCGTAACACCAACTAGTCTTCTGCTGTATTGAGTTGTATAAATTTGGGGGTGTTACAGTTTGGTATCAGAGCTCTCGTTATAGAGAACGAAAGATTTTTAAAACCAAGGTTTTGAATAAAAAATTTCAAAATCTTTTAACTATAAACATTTTTCACAAAATGTCTAAAAATCTTTTGACTATAACGGTGCCGAAGAATTCCCGAGTTACCGACAAGGCCAGACTGAGAAGTGTTACTTTAATATATATATCACTTGGATTATATATATATATATATATATGATGTAATTCTATTACATGATTGTTTGATGATTATTTTGATATTTATACGAGGTATTTATACGACGTAGATTGTCACAAGGAACCCTAAATCCCCTAGTAAATTAATCGAAGATATTCTCGTAGGAATTCTAGCTATCCTAGATCTAAACCAAGTTGTGGATATTTATGATCCCAACAAATGGTTGATATTCGTAGAAATGTAGATATTAGTTGATTGTGATACTGAAGAAGAATTGACGAGATTAAATCTGATACCGATGTCATGACGACCTTTTCTTATAGAGTGGAGTTGACAAAACATTACCACCTAGAAAGATGTCATCTGATTCGTTGTCATCCAATTCTTAAATTGAAATCGAAAGGGTGAATGTTGCACTTGAGGCTGTCATTGGAACCATTACCCAAAAGCCTCATGCCACTAATACCTTTCCGAGAAGTCTAATTGACTAATCGAGTCATTTCATACTAGTGACTCATTTGATAATTGTTGTTGTAAGAGCTATAGGATTGGAAATTAAGTGTTGTTCATATCGAGCTTTTATTGCCCTATTAAGGTGTAAGAATAAGGATTAAAGTATTAGAGAATGAGGTAGGATATCGCATTGAGTATAAGTTGATTGAAACTAGAATAAAGTAAAATTTAACTTTTATGGAATATGAAGTTGTTAAGAGGAAGTCGTTAAGTTCTCTGATTGAATTATAAGGTTTTAATTGATTGTTGATTCGTGTTAAGGGTTGTTCCTATGCCATTGTCTACTTACGAGGATGCCCAGTGTCCAATAAATAAATTGAAGAAATCTTCTTCTGAATTGGGACCGATGGATCTTCCAGGACAGGTGGGACACCTAATGACTCTTGTAGATTAGTATTCATTATGGTATCTTTTAAAAATAATCCCTAACTTAACTGAGACATCAGTTGGTAGGATGAGATCTTGGAATTGTATGACATAGTGACACATAATGTGTTACGGTACAATTTGACTTGTTTGTGATTGATGAAAAGACTACCTTTGATTGCTAAATTCTACATGTATCAATGATATCTATCTTTTCTTGCTTCTTCCTAATGCTCGCATTAGTGATGCAACCATTGAACAAGTACTCATCTCGAATTGAGTCACGTTGTGAATTATTCTTCGTGAGTGCCATCGAGGTCATGAACCTCATGATTATTTGGCTAAAGCTCATTTCCTATCATATTGTAGTTAATTCTTGGTGAACAACTTTTCATCACTCTTTTGCAGATCACTCATTGTTTTTATAAAGATAAAACAGTATCCCTTGAGAAAAATTGAATTTTCATCACTATAAGGATTATTCAAAGTGAGATTTATAAGTGATTGTTATCGAAATGAAGTTGTTTATAAAACACCTTGGAAAACTTAATTTTTTTCATAACAAAGGAAATCTTTGTAAATTTATTTTTTTGATTCTTATTTAAGAATTAAGCATGAAAATGTTTTTATTATAAACATGGTGATAAAATTTTGACGAACTGAGTATTGCATCGTTAATCTTGAAATTGTATATAGTTGCGCGCCTACATACAATTTGGAATGGACCATGCAAGACTGATTAGTAGTCACCATAAAACTAATGAATAAACACTACATTTTCTTTGAAGATTGCGAAAGATTAAATTTTATGAGATCTGCAAGAAGTGAAAAATAGGGACATATTGATAGGGACACCTACATATGTGCCCGTACTATCTATTCTTCTGAGTTGATTTTACTCATAGGTGGAAATTGTCTTATTTGACAATTGACAATTCTTTCTTGTCCAATTCTCCCGTAGTGAGATTCTTAGGAAAAGTATCTGATTACCGAGTGTTGATACCCGACTGGATGTATTGACGTTCTTATCATTTCTTATGATTTGATTTCATTTGAATGACCTGGGTAACGATCCGAGGAGCTTTCGAATGCGTACTCAAATTATGAAAACATGGGATATATTCATATTCATTAAATGTTTTCGTTTGTATCTGATTTGAAATACTCTCCCATAGATTATGCGTTGACCTTACTCTTTTAAGGTTAGTTATGTCTCCAGATATCCTTTAACTTGTGAAGGATTATGAGTTATTATTAGTCTTTTGAGAAGTTCACATCTTATCAACGGTGATGAAACTGGAAGGTTGATAGTGCTAGTAGAATGGATTGATTGATTATGACATGTTGACATTGTCTTAATTGATGGGAACTCGACTAGAATTCCCCTAAATGATAAGATGTTGATTATCAAAAGTGATCTAAATAATTCTTGATGGATGACCATATCCTGCATTTAGACTTAAAATTATACCGTGAATGGTTGTGAACTAGTTATAGATATTGTAATCTAGAAGAACCTAATACGAATTTATTAAAAGACGTTTATTTTATCTGAAACTTTAGAAGGTATTTGTTGATGAATTACCTAAACTTTAGCCATTTAGGCAAGTTGAAATTGGTATTGATTATATTCTCGGTGCTGCACCTGTGGCTTGTGCACTGTACGTCAGCACCATCTGAATTAAAGGAATTACCATACAACTGAGAGAGTTGTCGGAGAAAGATTTTATTCTACCGAGCTCGTCATCATGAAGAGCTATGGTGTTATCATTCCTTATATTTATAGATTACTGTGAACTGAGTAAATTGACAATCGAAAACGATATCCATAACTCGAAATGGAAGATTTGTTCGATCATTTACAAGGTTCTAGTGTATGTTTTAAAGATTTGATCCACGGCATGGTTATCATCAACTTCGCATCTGCGGAAAAGATTATGTATTCCAATCACTACATCCGGTACTTGTAATGAACATTATGAGTTTCACGTGGTGACGTTTGGATTGACTAATACACATGTAGCATTCATAAATTTGGTGAATCACGTGTGTAGGCTGTAATTTGATAAATTCATGCTCGTGATCATTAAGGACTATATGTTTGTTTATAAGAATAAGAATGAGTTAATAATTATTTATAGATTGCCCTGAATTGACCGAACAGTAAAAACCTGTACCTTGAATAATTAATATATGATTAAAGACTTAATCCTTTACATTATTTGACCGTGTGATTAATAAGATATATATATATATATATATATTGACTCTTCAAAAATTAAGAGCCCTTTTAAGACTTTGGATTATTACTAAAAAGAAATTGCAAATATGTTTTGACAAATATTTTAACTAAGGATTTTTAAGGGATTATTCCCTTATACCCAGAACATTTAACTAAACTCCTGTTTAGGGGTAAATATTTGTGTATACCTCAAGACAACCTAAGCGGAATTGAGGAAAACATTTAAACCATGACTTAAAAATTGAAACGAAAATTTTTGCTTTTCAACTAAGAAAATTTTGACCAAAATATAAACAAGGGTTTTTCGAACATTTACGGATCTTATTAAATATTTTCGATAAATCAACAAAAATCTTGTTAATCAAATTTAAAATTATTTTGAACATTTTTATATAATTGGATGGACTAAGAAATTTAAAATCTTTACGTTTAC
Source organism: Glebionis coronaria (assembly GCA_025667525.1). Taxonomy (NCBI): domain Eukaryota; kingdom Viridiplantae; phylum Streptophyta; class Magnoliopsida; order Asterales; family Asteraceae; genus Glebionis; species Glebionis coronaria. The sequence continues at coordinate 209,158,787 of CM046882.1, read as the reverse complement.
GTTTCATAAAAATTTAATAATTATTATTTAATTAATTGTAATAATTATCGACGCTTTAGACGTCAGATTGAGTAAAACAGATAATAATAATAGTTGAGAAGAAACTAAAACTTAGAAAATGTGAAGAAAGAAATTTTTAATGAATGTAGATACTGACACATAATATAGAAAGGATAAAGAACCAATTAGGACATGTTCCTTAATAATGATGGTACAGAATAAATTGCCGAACAATTTAAAAATAAACAATGCTTGTAAGAAGGATAATATAGATAATAAATAGTGGTTCGTGGCTACTGTGAACCATTAGCATTAAGAAGCCGATGGCGCTAAATGATTAAAAGGTCACTTATGGTTGCCTAAATATGGAGGTTTGTGAAATTTAGTTATGTTGGGAACTTGTAAGTATAAGTATTCTATTTATGTCATTTATGGCTAGAAGTATCTTTGTCTAAAGAAGTTGTACTAATGGCAAATTATGAAGGAAGACACTGCCTCATACATTAGTAAACGTCTAGCTATTGCAAAGGTCATCATCTGAATTTGATTTGATTTGAGTCATCGTCGACAGACTGGCCAAATCTGCTAATATCATTCTTGTTAATGATAGATTCTTGATGAAGAAATTGACACTTTTGTATTTTAAGGAGTTGTGTAAACATGGTGTGCCTGTATCGATCATCTCTATCAAGATCCTCGCTTCGCATTGAATTTCTAGAGATTTGCTCAGAAGTCATTAAGAACGAATCTTGATGAGAGTACTGTGTACCACCCCAATCGAAGGGACGAGGTAAAGTAACGATACAAAATACTATAAGCACTATTTTATGTTTGAATGATTGACCTTTGGTGATAGACTGTAAAATCGTTTCCCTTTGGAGAGATTATCCTTGATAACTATCGTATTAGGATCGAGATCTAATCTTGTCATGATCTAATTATTAGAGCATCTGTAAGCAGGAGTTGAGATGAAGACACCCGACATACAACCATCGTGAGTTGGACATGTCTTTTAGGTTTAAGGTTTCCTACGATGGCGAACCTAACCTTACAAAATACTCGACCCGCGAGACCTGAAATGATTGTTGAAATTAGGATCTGATTGTTGACTGCCGCTAGTGGGCAAGAGGTTATGTGAATATGAAATGTAGATCTTGAAGTGCCAGATGGGTAGCGAAGTTATGCCAAAAATTTTAACCTTGGAAAAATGAATTAATGATCTGAAAGATCATGGGATATAAGTCCCCGTTGTATGGGACCATTGAGATGATGTAAGAATTGGTTAGAAAGTCATATAAGCTGGATCTACCTTAGGACTTCAAGAGCTGCGTGAATTATGTTTCGTAGATCGAACTTGATAAAATGTATATCAAGTGAAAATCTGAATTCTTCTTAATAAAGCTTAGATCGGCAAAAAGTTGCATTCATAAAAAACTCGTGAACATCATGGATAGAGAAAGTAAGTCAACATTAAGCCTGATCTTATTCCCGTAGTTATGTTTGATAAAACTCGCGTATTATAATGAATTACACTTGTGAGAAAAAGACCGAATGTAGAGGAAATACCCACATGGCTCAACTCAATAAGAAGCGAGTAGTAAGATGATCTTTGAGGACAAAGATCCTGTTTAGGGGTAAATGCTGTGACAATCCGTCAATTTATGGTCGATATTTTATTCTCAATATTTATTTGAAAACATTATTTTAATGTTACAATATGAACTCACTTATTTTTGGGAAGTAATTTGGATTTACCTCCTGAAGTAGCGTCGACTACATCTAAACCGGAGGATTCTACGTTACGTGCTTACGTTTACATACACCGTCTTTGGTGACAGTCCGACATTTCAGAAAATAAATTTGTCCATGAATATTATTTTGGAGTTTTAAATTTGTGTTGGTTCATAAACTCACAAATTTACGAGAAGAGATTAGGACTTACGATTTTATTTTAACGTCCTTTACGACTAAACCGGAAACCTTAGGATTACGTATTTACGTTTTCGAACTCCGTTTTTGATGAGACAATTTTTATTAGATTCGTTTTGTGCCATTGATTCATAATTAATAAAAACATTTTTCGTAAAACGACCCGAGGGCACGCAAATCGAGGAAACTAGAATCGGGGAATACCCGTAAATTAGTGGGATGAGACAAGTATACACTTTTCCCACCCCACTATGACGGCTACAACAAGGCACTACATCACAAGATGTGGCAACCATGTAGCTTAATACTTACATGTGTAAGTTAAGCTTACAATGTAAGCCACTTTCCATCAAAACCACAAACCAAAACCATTTCCTCACAACTCTACATGCAAAATAACTCAATTTCTCTCTTCCTCCTCCATTGTTGCCGTCCCATCTCACCCTCAAAACACCCCATTCATACAATTTTTAACCACAAACATATGTTATAACTTACATATGTTAATCTCCATTCAAAAAGAGGAAGATTGGTGCAAGTTTTAACATCCAAGGAGGAGTTTCTATGGAGTATTAGGGCTGATTTTCTACAAGGTGTTCATGAAGCATGGTGGTCTTGAAGATGGTCTTGGTTGTTCACAAGTTTCTCCATCAAAATCCATGTTTTGATCAGAACCTACATCAACTTGGTGGTATAAAGATTGTCCTACTCATCCTCTTGTTATTTTTGATTATGTAATCTTGTATTTCTTTTTTTTACTTATGTATATGTATATGATGATGGATGATGATTAAAAATATTGTGTGGGGATTTGATGTTGATAAACATGCTTAAAAGGATGAAAAACTATAAGAAACAAGGCTAAAATCTTGTTTAAATTGTTGGCTGTATAAAAACAGTAACTAACCACATGTTAGACTGATAAAAGGATGAATTAGAATCAATTTACAGTAAACTATGGGTCTTGTACACATGTGAGAGTTGGCCATGCAATGGAATCATTGTAATGAGTGAGATATGATCAAAACAAGTTTAAAGTACAAATCAGAGTTCACTGTTTTGGACGATTTTTAGAAAATACTTAGAGGATGATTCAACAGTAGCTATAGAAGAGTTAAATGGAGCACATATCATGAGGTTTATGTCATAAACATTTGAGCTTCTATCTCCATATAGAACTCTAGATATGGCAGTTTTGGTGAACATGAAAATAAAAATCAGATTTTGAGAATTAATGTTTATTACTATTATACAAGCACTCAAAATTATATTGTTTAAAATGTAAAATTTAAAACCCACTAACTCATGAATTTTATTTATATAAATATGTTAAAGGTTAAATAAATAGATAAATTATAAAAATGGTAGTGGAATAATATTTATATGTTATAAAAACTATAAACTTGATTTTTACGACTTTTCGGCTATTACCGTAAAATTAACGTTTTTCGCCAATTAAAACTTAGACGATCAAACCCGTCTAATGTAAAGTTTTTAAAAAGTCATATACTGATATATAAGTATCTAATACAAGTAAAAACAGATAAAACCCGAACTATAGGACATACGGACATTAACGAGCTAAGTAAACATATTGGACTAATAATTGAACTAAATAAGTTAAACTCTTATAAAAAGAACTTATTGGGCTTAACCCATTTGGGCCCAACTTGTAAAGTTTAAATACTGATAATATAAGTATAAAAAGGATTAAAACAAGTTAAAGAACTTATAATAAGTTTATTGGGCCTAAGACACGTAAATAGGTAAAACTAGTAAACAAGTAAGAAGTTACCAATACGTAAACACTAAAAAGAGTAAAAGAGAATATGTAAACCCACTTGATCATCACATATATATATATAATCATCATATGTATACATAATTGTTATTTTTATAAAGTCATTGGACATGAGTCTAAGACGAGTATTATATGTCTAGGTTTCCGTGATTGAAGCACGTACCGTACGTCCGAATTGCCGATAACCGGCCTTCCCACATCAACGTGAGTTCATAGCCTCACACTCTTTTAAATGTTTTTATGAAATGTTTTATAAACCCGCGAGGTAGATAACATGTTAGTTTTTATAAAATAGGACACCATTTGTCCCGATTTTTTGTTTATTGATTTGGACCCGAATGATTGTATGACCTGATAAATGATTAAAGGACCCAATAGATGAAATTAAATGGATTATTAAAGTTAGGTTATGTCACTAAAAGTCCCATTAGCATGAATTGTGAACTATCGGGATTTGGTAGACGCTTATGCATTTAATAGTACTATTTGGGGACGATCACCCCAGTTCGCGCCTTGACGGTTGATCCCCGTCGTGCCACATTGATTGGTAAGCGAATTTATGTATGAGAAGATTTCCATAGCGTGACCTTTGTGACGACACGCTACTTTAGATGGGCAAATTGAGTATCGGGTTAGCTACCCGTTGTTGGTTTAGTAAGGTAACAATGTCATGCGGCTTATAATAATCCAAGTTAACGAAAGACTACTATACACACTGAATTACGATGTATTGTCTGACTAGCAATACGGGGTCATACTATTGATATTATGTTCGTGATTTGGTTTTCATAACCATATTCATATAACGGTTTTTATTTTCATACAACGTCATATGACGTATTGTATGATGTTTTACGACATTGGTTCTTATAATGATTTTTAAGGCAAACGCCTATATTATGATTTTGATGAAGATTTGTATAAAATGACTTTGGCTATTTTATGGCCTATTAAAATGATTTGTACAAAATGATTTTCAGTAACAATTTTATACTGATATTATATTGATGGATTTTATTAAACTCTATGAATTCACTCGGCGTTATCGCTGACCTTTTCTTTTAACATGTTTTATCTCAGGTACTTGAAGGTAATTCTCGAGAAGACAACAAGAATTCATGGCCCGCATTTAAATCACAATTTCCATTCAAATGTTTGTAAAACCTATATTAAATACAATGACTTGGGAACTATGTAACTTTGATATTTATGAATGGAAATGATTTATTAATAAACGACGCGATTTTTATGCGTTGTCTATGATGTGAGTAATGTGCTATCCTGTAACACCAACTAGTCTTCTGCTGTATTGAGTTGTATAAATTTGGGGGCGTTACAAATTATGTTTCGTATATCTAACTTGATAAAATGTCTATCAAGTGAAAATCTGAATTCTTCTTGATGAAGTTTAGATCGGCGAAAAGTTGCATTCATCAAAAACTCGTGAACATCATGGATAGAGAAAGTAAGTCCACAATAAGCCTGATCTTATTCCCGTAGTTATGTTTGATGAAACTCACATATCGTAATGGATTACACTTATGAGAAAAGATCGGATGTGGAGGAAATACCCACATGGCTTTAACTCTATAAGAAGCGAGTAGTAATATAAGATGATCTTTGAGGACAAAGATCCTGTTTAGGGGTAAATGCTGTGACAATTCGTCAATTTATGGTTGATATTTTATTCTCAAGTATTATTTAAAAACATTATTTTAATGTTATATTATGAACTCACTTATTTTTGGGAAGAAATTTGGATTTACGTCTTGAAGTAGCATCGACTACATTTAAACCGGAGGATTCTACGTTACGTGCTTACATTTACATACACCCTTTTGGTGACAGTCCGACATTTTAGAAAATAAATTTATCCGTGAATATTATTTTGAGATTTTAAATTTGTGTTGGTTCATAAACTCACAAATTTACGAGAAGAGATTAGGACTTACGATTATAATTTAACGTCCTTTACGACTAAACCGGAAACCTTAGGATTACGTATTTACGTTTTCGAACTCCGTTTTTTATGAGACAATTTTTATTAGATTCGTTTTGTGCCGTTGATTCATAATTTATAAAAACGTTTTTCGTAAAACGACCCGAGGGCACGCAAATCGAGGAAACTTGAATCGAGGAATACCCGTAAATTAGCGGGATGGGACAAAACAAGTTTATCCCACCCCACTAAAAGGGATGGCCAAAACCATGACACAACACCCTTTGAGGTGTCAATTTGTAACAAACTACTACAACACTTGTCATTTGAAGCTTAATGTGTAAGCTAACACACAACAAAAACAAACAAATCATTTTACTCAAACCATTTATAAACTTAATACATGCAAACCATTCATCCTCCCTTCCTCTCTCTCTCTAAATTTCGTCCAAGAACCACCACAACACCACCATTTGATCTTAAATTAACCACAATATCATGTGTTATTCACACATATGTTGAAGAACCTTTGAAGATATGAAGATTGGAGTTGATCTTAATCTATGAAAAGGAGTTTTCATGAGGTTAAAGGGCTGAATTCATGGAGGTGTTCATCTATCCAAAGGACCCAATAAGTTTCCTTGCTAAAGTTGAAGATTTGATAACAAGAACCAAGTCTTGTTCATCAAAAACCTCATCCTTTCATCACTAATGATGGTATAAAGATTGTTCTTCCTATCCTCTTGTTATTTTGATTATGTAATCTTGTATTTTCTTTATTTATGTATATGTATATGATGATGAATGATGATAAAAATATTATGCGGGGATTTGGTGTTGATAAACATGGGTAAAAAGATGGAAAACCACATGTAAAATGGTTAAAATCTTGCTAAATATGATGGTTGTATAAAAACAGTAAGTAACCAAATGTTAAACTGATTAAATGGTAAAGTGGAATCAATATACAGTAAGTATTAGGTGTTATACACATGTGAGAGTTAGCCCTACAATGGAATCATAAAAATGAGTGAGATATGATCAAAACAAGTTTAGAGTGCAAATCTGCCTACACTTTTTTGGACGAATTTATTAAAATAGTTAGAGGTTGATTCATCAGTAGCTATAAGGGGATAAAATGAAGCTCATATCATGTAGTTTCTGTGATAAAAATTTGAGGTCCTATCTCATTATAGAACTCTAGATATGAACATTTTAGTGAACTTTAAATTTAGGACTGATTTTGTGAAATTAAAGTTTAATATTATTATATAAGCACTCAAAATAATATAGTATAAAATGTGAAATTAAAACCCACTAACTTATATATTTCATTTATATAAATATGTATAAGGATAAATAAATGGACATTATATAAAAATGGTATTTTGGTAAGTTTTATAAGTTACAAAACTATAAACATGATTTTTACGTCTTTTCGGCTAGTACCGTAAAAGTAACGTTTTTCGTCAATTAAAACTTATAGGGTCGGACCCGTCTAATGTAAACTTTTTAAAAGAGATATACTGATATATAAGTACTTAATACAAGTAAAAACCGATAAAAACCCGAACTATATGACATACGGACATTAACGAGCTAAGTTAGCATATTTGGACTAATAATTTAACTAAATAAATTAAACACTTATAAAAACTACTTATTTGGGCTTAACCCATTTGGGCCCAACATGTAAAGTATAAATACTGATAATACAAGTATAAAATGGATTAATACAAGTTAAAGAACTTATAATAAGCTTATTGGACTTAAAATATGTAAATAGGTAAAACTAGTAAGAAGTTACCAACACATAAACACTAAAATGAGCAAAAAATGTATAAACCCACTTGATCATCATCATATATATAAAGTCATTATATATATACATAATTGTTATTTTTATAAAGTCATTGGACAAAAGTCTATGACAAGTATTATTTGTCTAGGTTTCCGTGATTGAAGCACGTACCGTACATCCGAATTGCCGATAACCCGCTTTCCCACATCAACGTGAGTTCATAGCCTCTCACTCTTTTAAATGTTTTTATGAAATGTTTTATAAACCCGCGAGGGATATAACATGTTAGTTTTGATAAAATAGGACACCATTTGTCCCGATTGTTTGTTTATTGATTTGGACCCGAATGATTATATGACTCGATGAATGATTATATGACCCGATAAATGAAATGAAATGGATTATTAAAGTTAGGTTATGTCACTAAAAGTCCAATTAGCATGAATTGTGAACTACCGGGATTTGGTAGACGCTTATGCATATAATAGTACTATTTGGGGACGATCACCCCAGTTCGCGCCTTGACGGTTGATCCCCGTCGTGCCACATTGATTGGTAAGCGAATTTATATATGAGAAGATTTATCTAAGCGTGATTATTGTGACGACACGCTGTTTTAGATGGGAAAATGAGTTTCGGGTTAGCTACCCGTTGTTTGTTTTAGTAAAGTAACAATGGCATGCGGCTTATAATAATCCAAAATTACGAAATACTGCTATACGCACCGAATTACGATGTATTGCCTGACTAGCAATACAGGGTCATATTATTGATATTATGTTTGTGTTTTGGTTTTACATAACCATATTCATATAACGGTTTTTATTTAACTCTACACGACGTTATAAAACGTATTGTATGATGTTTTTACGACATTGGTTCGTATAATGGTTTTGAAGGCGAAAGCCTATATTGTGATTTTGACAAGGATTTGTATAAAATGTTTTTGGCCTATTTCATGGTCTACTATAAAGATTTGTACAAAAATAATTTTCGGTAATAATTATATACCGATGATACATTGATGGTTTTATTAAACTCTATGAATTCACTCGGCGTTATCGCTGACCTTTTCTTTTAACATGTTTTATCTCAGGTACTTGAAGGTAATTCTCGGGAAGACAACAAGAATTCATGGCCCGCACTTAAACAACAATTTCCATTCAAATTTTTTGTAAAACTTATATGAAATAATATGACTTGGGACCTATGTAAATTTGATATTTATGAATGGAAATGCTTTATTATTAAACGACGCGATTTTTAAGCGTTGTCTATGATGTGAGTAATGTGCTATCCCGTAACACCAACGAGTCTTCCGCTGTATTGAATTGTGTATATTTGGGGGTGTTACATTAGAGATACCAAATTTGATTAAAATATATTTTGAAAAATAGTCTTGAAAATCTTCGGGGGAAAGATGTGTCAATCTTTTGCATGAAGTTTAAATGCTCCCCCTCAAAAATTGATCCAATTGAATTGTCATTGTGAGGATGTGATCCACATTTCGCTTTTCGAGGATGGGAGTTTGTTGAACACACAATTTTTGAAAGATTTTGAATAATCATTGAGAAATTCTTGAAAAATTATGTTCAACGCTTTTTGAAAAATCCTATTTCTTTTTGGCGAAGAGGTTTTTCTAAAGCATAAACTTGAGTTCATAGACTTTGAATGTATTGACGAATCCACTCAAGTGTAAGAAGATTTCTTTTCTTTTGCTGAGGGTAAGGGCACTAAAGCGTACACCCCCCGTGAATATCGATCCGGGTTGCAATCTGAAAGTGATTACAAACCATTGTGTTGAGCTTAAAGTATTGAATGTTTTATGACAAGCTCAACCCTAGATAGATTGCTCTACCCATTGTTTGGAATTATTGTCCAAAATAGACTTTTTCCTTTATTAAAAGTAGAAATGACATGTTTTGAAAAATATTTACAACTTTCATTCGAGCTTTATGTACACACCCGTGTCGTTATTGAGCGACATTTCTAGGAACGTCCATATTATCGATACTGAAAGACATGTCGAGAAGAATATTTTTGAATTTTGAAAGATTTTTAATTTTGTGTTTTGCTTTTATATGTTTTATATGTTTTATATTTAGCTTTTTCAATGATATTTACAAGTAGATGTTTGAAAGGTGAATCAAGCATGCACTTTTTCCAGAATCTCGAGGTCTGCTGGAGTCAAACATCTCATACCAATTTGCCTAACAAGGTACTCAAACCTATCGTTCGACAGAGCTTTCGTAAACAAGTCGGCTAATTGGTAATCCGTTCCAACAAAGTATAGTTCAACGATACATCTTTCAACTTGTTCCTTTATGAAGTGGTATCTGACATCGATGTGCTTCGTGCGGGAGTGCTGTACCGGATTGCAGGAGATAGCTATGGCCAACTTTGAGTCACAGTACATAGGTACTTTATCAAAGTGGAAGCTGTGACAACCGTGGTTTTGAGGTTCGTCACTTGGTCTTATTTTAATGTTAATTTATGTGTGACTATGTGATTTGCGTGTGTACATGTTATTTTGCGTGAACGAGGTTGGTGTGGATATCGTTTATGGGTATAAAGTACTCATAAGTAAATCGAGGATCGGTTATTTCATGTTCATGAGCTCACAAATTAGTGACTATGAAATGAAATGGTGTTATTTTGGTGTTTACGTATACGTATAAGTATTATAGTAAATTGTATTTTTTTTTAGGATTTGGGGTTTAGCATTTAGAGGTCTCGGGTAAGGTGTTTAGTCATGTGAGTATTTTTCGGAATGGTTTTCAGTCATTTAGGACTTAGTTATAAAGTTTATTTAAAAATTTAGGATTTTTTTTAAAACTGTATATTTTACGTTTTTTACGGTATACGCGTAAATTTGACTAATTTTACGGTTTTGAGGTTTTGAAGGCTTTAGGAGCTGAAATAAATTAAGGAAAATTAAGGTAATATTGTTATTACAATTATTAATTAGTTTAATAAAAAAACGAAATTATGGGGGTAAGGGTCGGTTAAAACAAAAGGAAGGAAAAAAAAAGAAAAAAAAAAGAAAAAAAAGGAAAGTGGGCAATTATACTTGGGCTAGGACTTGTCAATAACTATATAAGGTGTAAAATAAGATGGAAAAGACATAATCCCTGGAGAAAAAGAAAAAAAACGACGGCCAATTGAGAAAAGTTAGAGATCTTCGAAAAAATCTTGGTTTCCATTAATCTTAAGGTAAAACCTTCAAATCCCTTTTCAATTTAATTATTTTTAATTCTTACTCAATCATCTTATGATGGATTTAGGTTAGGGTTTAAATTAAAATCTGTATATTAATGATATTATAATGATTAGGTGAATTAGGGCTTGTAATTAGTGGAGTTATGGGTAATTAATTAGACTAATTATGTTAAAATCGTTTTTTTAAAAACTAGGCAGAATTTTAGGTCAATTGTTTTGACCATATATAGAGTTCTACAAACTCTTATTTTACGATACAAAAGTATATCTGGAAAGGTAATTGAGTTGGCTTTCAAATTCAAGAAACGAGAACTAAATTGGTGGTATGGAAGTGGGTTAAAAACAGGTTACAACAGTCGGAGGTAAAAACATTTTTGAAATCAGCGGGTTTTCAATTAATGTTTTAGGGTGATTGGGGTACTTAGGAGTACACTTCAGCCCTCTAATGAGCATAGGATTTGGTTTATATATTAAATAAGAGGCCTGGAGGAGGGCTAAGCAAATGGGTTAGGGTAAGACCCCCTAATCATAACAAACTTTTTGTATGTTCAAAATCAGTAAAATCTGGATAGACAAAAGTATATATATATATATATATATAATATATCTTAACATTATATATAAGAGGAGGGATATGCCACATAAGCATCAATAAATCCACGTCAGCACTTTTCAGGCCCATACGTCAGATCACATATCAGGCCCATATCATCACCGGTTACGCATGCTAAACTAAATTTTCTGCAATGCAATTCAGTCTCACAAATCTCCTAAATCCTAAAAAGTTAATCGCCCCCCAACAATATACTGTACTCAGTAATAAAAAACCTTAAAACATAAAAATCGTCACGGTCTTTGAACGGAACACAAGCGAAGGACATCTACGGCAACAGGTCATGTTTACACAGTTTGTTCAATTGAATCACATAATTCTGAACCAAGTTTGTTCAATTTAAAGTCGATTGACACAAAGAATCAATCTTTGCATTAATTCATTCATGGAATCCCTATTTCCAATCCAAACTTTAGTGTTTTAATCAGGTATGTATTGATTTTTAATTCAGTAATTAATTGCTATAGATTAACTTCTTAACGAGCCTGTTATCTGACAGGTAAACTGTGTTTACTAACTATGATACCCGTCTTCATTCTTTCAGGTTTGCCCTAACCTTACGGAAACTGTGTTACATTTTTTTAGACTTTTTGTATATATATGTTTGTTTAATTGTTGTATAGATAAGTATTGAACCTGGTCTATAATTACATCCAAAAGTGTTATTCCTTCAATCATTTATCCTAACCGTAAGATACGATGGATGCAGAACAAGAAGGACAAAAGTAATGAATGCATATGATCCTACTGCAAGGTAAGCTTTGTTGGCATACTTAGATCCATAAATTGGTACATCTGATATCTATTATCGGCTAATTGATATCTAAGAGTGGGATAACTATTATTTTTATGGATCACATTTCAAATTACATGATATTAAATGTTCACCATGTTTCTATTTTCGTGATCTTGGTTATTTGAAATATTTTGTATTTATATTGTTCCTGATTTTGGCGGATAATCAAATGGATTCCAACAACCCTACAAAATATGGATATACAAATAGGTATGCTTAAAGAGGTGCCTGATATAAGATGTATATTTGGATTAATGTAATAACATGTCAACCTTTTTGATGATTTAAAGTTTTAAACATGTGATGTAGGCGCGGGCGGTCTATTGAGGAAATTCTAAAAGATACAAAACCTTACTCATCTAAAGCACCAAATACATTTCTTGATAAGAGAAAACCAACAGTGTATTGCATCCCCTCTTACAAGAAGGGAAGACGTTGTGGGGGTGTTGGTAGGGGCTTTTTCTACATCAAAACCTACTGCGACCTCTGCAAAACCTGATGCGGTTCCACCTAAATCTAATGAAAGTACAGTGTTCAAACATTATTCGTCTCGATAACAGTTCTCCAAACCCTAAACTCAATCCCCCCATAAACTAATCATTCCACAGAAATCCATCCATCTACACCTTGAATACTGGAGATAGGATTAAAGATAATATAACATCTTCAATCAAAGATCCATAACATTCCCAGGTCCGTTTGTTATAACTGTGGACTAATTTGTGCCTATGGATGATGAATCATCAGGTATGTGATCTTTTGGAGTATCTCATGCACTCATTTGGTTATCAATTTCTTGCCGGTGAAAAGTCATTCAGTGTTTGCTGAATTTAAGGGACCAGTTGCATATGATTCCGCTTAACAAAATAGTTTGATGAATATCTTGCGCAGGATTATTGTTTTACTTGCGGACCATTGCGAGGAATCGATCAACAAAAAAGAGCAAGGGTTTTGTGTTTGTGCGGTTTGCATCTTTTGATCACTCAACACATGGTCTCTGTGAGTTAAAAGGTGGAGTTGAGGTATGTGTTTTCCGAATCTACAAAATTTCACGAGTGGTTCTCTTACAAAATTTGTCAGCATAAACTATCTTTTGGGAACTTTTTATGAATTTATTTTCTTTATGCTTCACAGGTTTACTTGCCTAAACTCAGAAGACAGATAGGGTTGATGTGGTGGCTGTTTGAGAATCCAGATAGTATAGGTGATTCACTTGCATAAGCTATAAAGGAAGTTACTGGTGATTGGTAGAACACGAGACCCTGTATGTCCATGTGATTAGTAGAGATCGAGGTGTCCATACATATTTTTCTTTAATCAAAAGAAGTCATCTTGGATTTTAAAATAGATATATCCTTCTGTAATTTATAACATGTTCTTCATTCTTCATCTGTCCCAGGTAGGAAAATATCGTGCTGATGAGTCTTATTTGCCAACTGCCTTCACCAGTCCCTGTTTGCAAACTATTAGGACCAGCACAATCTGAGGTTTGGTAAATACCCGACCTTTGAAAACATAGCTGCAGGCACCTTTCCAACCCACTACACAAGAACAACCACAAGGTAAGGCCCCTACTTAAGTCTCTTATTATCACTAAACCATGTGTGCCACTTGAACACCCAACTGCATTCACGATATTATGGTGAGGTCTGAAAAAGTAGTTTAAAAGTTTAGATCTTATTGAAGAGTTACACCAAATGGAAGGTTTACTGTTCGCGTGTATATTAGCACTTGCTAAATTGCTAGATTAAATTTATGATCTTATAGCGTCACAAACAAGTTTAAGATCAAAACTGAATATTAATGTATGCATCAATACACATACTGAATATTATATTGTATGTCTGTATGCATCAATACACATGCTGAAGGAAAACACATTTCTGCATCTCAGCGGGCTCAACACAATATATGCGGTGATGCAGGTACCTCTTACTCTCTTAGCCCTTTTTTTCTACATTTTTTGGCTCAGAAAATACTATGTTTTATTGTACATTAATAAATGCGAGTCATGTCCTAAATGGGACATACGCCATATTAAAATTACTCAGATATAAAAAAAAGCACAATTTATAAAAACAGGACATTGTAAAATAGTTTAGATGGTTCTAAATTTTCTTTGGCATAATTGTCTATTTGGAATTTTCATAACTCAAGACGTAGTATTTTTAACAGATTGTTGATATCCATGGTGCGTTGTCGATCTCTGGCTTCGGTTATATTAATGTGATCTGAATAAAGTAATGAGCAGATATTCAAGGAAAAAATGAGCAACATTGAACTAGGTGACACAATTGAACACGAAGAGGTTACTTTCTAACATCATTGTGTCATTTGATTTGTAGAAAAAAAATCGTTCATGTGGTTATTGTCTAAAAGTTGCTATGGTGCAGCTTTGTTAACTACTGGAGTATCACGCTCAAGTCAAGCTACATGCGGTGATGAAACTGTATGCTACTTAATCGGACTATGACAAAAAAATTTCACCAACCAAGAATCGAACTCGGGTCTCAACATGTACACATAAAGATCGCAACCAGTGAGCAAACCAGAAATTGTGATTAACAATCCCAAACCAAATTCAAATAGTCACATAAACATTACATCCTCTATTTAGCATTCATGATTTCCTAATTCGAATTCAGATGGTCAGCCCATTGACATACATACGGGATCATAACTTGAACAATATTATACGAAACCCTAATCCTCATTCGGTTTTGTTATAATAATTCCGCCTCCATCACACCATGATCAAAACATAGGTACGTCTTTAGAACTCATATGCCAAAGTGAATGATTTTTGATATCTCAGGTTCCAGTCAATATGATTTGGTTGAAATAGCTATGAAGCTGAACCAGAAAAGTTTCACAAGGGCTGCCTTCTCGAGACAGAAGCATATATTGAGAGTGAAACATATATTGGTGGCTATGTCGTGTCTAGAAACAGATGTTTATATATCTGACCTTCCGGCAAGTTTCAAACTTGATCCATCTGCCTTCAAGGTAAGCTATATGTCTTTCTAATTTAGAATTTAGTTATAATATTTGTTTCTATACAATTGATAATTGCCTGGGATGTTAACTGAAGTTGTGATCTTCTTTATGTTATCTTCTTTATGCACTTTGGCCATATTCATCTATAGAATCGTAAACGTGCTTCGTACAGATTAGCTGATATTTCATCTTGCCCTTGAATTTTAATAGTTGAATTAGAGATGACTGGTCTAAACTTATTGGAGGTGTTGATTCGGTCTATGTGGTATGGACTTGCGGCAAAGAAAGAGTAACCAACATTGTAGTTTGTACCTGCTTTATATGCCAAGAAAGACTAAGATTTTTAATTGCAGACATCGAACTTAGACGAAAGACACTCATATAAGCATTCCACGCGACATTTTCTAAGGTATTTTTGTTTTAAATTTTTTCGATTCAATCGAATTCGACAAAGAAAGAGTAACCAACATTGCAGTCCCTGGACCTACTTTATATGCCATGCAACACTAAGATTTTTAATGGCAGACATCGACCTTCACGGAAGACACTCACATAAGCATTCTAAACCTCTGACATCTTCTAAGGTAATTTTTGTTTTTAATTTTTTTGATTCAATCGAATTATATTCGCTGATCGGTTTAAGGTACGGTAAATTACAACATAGATTCAAATGATTTTTAATTCAGTGGTCACATCAAAGTTGACGAGGATCAGAAACTATCAATAGAGGTAAGTAAACTATTTTTTTTTTCAAAATACTTTACAAACTGCGTGTAATTCTAAAGAAGCACAAAAGATCGATGTGTATGACAAATAACACAGAAGCCAACATGTCTTGAAGTTGTGTGTTGTCTTGAATCATGGATTCCTTCTAAGTAGAATCCACGAAACCGCACTTATTGGCGGCTAGGTGTGTTATGTGATGTTACACATTGAAGCTCACATATAAGCTCATATACAAAGCCGATTGCAAGTTCAATATGTCAAGCATATAGCTTACGTATATTAATTTGATATTTATGTGGTCTTATCATAGCTCTTTAATCATGAGCTTATGTGTAGACTTGCAAGCTTAATTGATATATCCAGTAAGTAAACTTTTTACATTATATTTGCAAGCTTAATTGATATGTGGTGTTAGTACAATCAAGCTCTCTGAATATATTCAGCAAGTAAACTTTTTACATTATATTAGATTATGCTATTAATGCAAAATGATATTCAGATTTATGTGGTGTTTCTTTCGGCTTATACGTAGACTTGCAAGCTTAATTGATTTCGTCTTATATAGCATAAGCCCCAATTTTCTGGATTATATTGAGACTTATCGGCTTATATAAGTTTTTCATATCGTAATAAACTTATATAAGCCCACAAGTCTAAAAATAAGCCGAAAACTTGGGCCTTGTGTTATATAAGCTGAAATCAAATAAGCTCATTAGCCCACATATAAGCGAATTGAACCTCAAGATATCGATTATGCAAATGGATCCAAATTACGTAAGCTTGCTCTCATCAATCTCAAATGATGAAAGAACATGAGCCAGCAATGACTTATCTCAAAAAAGTCATTGTAAAGCACTTTCGACTCTTTTCTCCTCAATGACCTGAGGCAAACTTGTCCAATCGCGAGATGTACAGTTTCTAATTTAGTGTTTATATATTATCTGATATAAAGTAATTTTATATAAATAATTGCATATGATTGGTGAAGGAGCACGTAGTCTAAGTTTATAGAAAATGATAAAAAGACGGTGAAAACAACACCTATAATATCTTTTTATCACAACAGACGGGTTGACCCGGTTATGTTAATTGAACGGTGGTCGAATCGGTCATCCGGTGCGACCGAGTTGACTCGGTGGCCGAATTAGTGAACCACTTATTCGACCGGCCATAAGTTTGCTGCCGTGTGACCATGTAACTCTTTCATTCATGTTTGTTTCATATCAAGTATTATACAAATCTTTATAAACTACTTTTACTGTTATTGTAATAATATTTGTTTGTTTCGTGCATGTTTTTTCCAGGTTTGATTTTTTATTCATGGTTGCTTGCGGTTTTGTAAATCTACAGGTGTGGATCAAGATGCACTAAGATTTAAAAAACTCATGAGATACCTTCTTTCTCTATTTTCTGACATCTATGAGGTTATTCTCTTCTATGAGGTTGTTGTCTTCTTTGTTTTAATATATGTGATTGTTAGGAAGGATGATAACACACGTCGATGATGAAGAAGGTTTGTTCAGTTATGTTTTATTTAATACTTAGTCATTTGTAGATTCAAGTTGCATCCAACAGTCGTGGCGCATTGTCAGTAGATGGTTTTAGTGTGTAACTTAAGGCCTTAGGGGTGAATTGATTACTTATCAAAACCTATGGTATGATTATTGCTTATCAAAACTTATGTCGATTTGGAACATATATATATGATGAGGTCCGAGATGCGATTCTGTATTGTCTCGAAACCCCTCCTCGATTACGTGTGGCGGTAACTATTTACACTCAAATGTTGAAATCTTTGATTGCATACATAATATGTTGATGCCGAATAATTAACGTATAACTGAATATTTTGAGATATAAGCTATTTAGACGCTCATGTAAAACAGTAGTTTTTTGTTATCGACCTCATGATTTTCTTTTTTCCCTCAGGTTGCTCCACAATTGTTATGATTGTTTTTTAATAAGCATATAAGTATTTTGGAATGAGGTCATCACAATCTGAATGTCAGTAATTGGTCAGGCACGCGTTTACAACATGATTGTACATGCTGTGTGTCTCGGGATCATAGTTAATTACGATAAAAATGGAAAACAATTTATGAATTATGAAAGACCTGACTTTTACTTCTTAAAGTTAATGATGTTAGGACTGATCATATAATGAGTGCATAAATTTTCTTAGAGAGTTATAGTGTGTGCTGTTGTATTCGGGTTTCACTTACAAGTGTTAAGTCTACATTCCAAAGTGAGTACTGCTTCTACTACTTTACACTAGAATATTTTGGAAATAAAGATGAAAATCTCTTAAATTTGCTGCACAAATCTGGTTTTAAGGTTTGCGTATGGATGCTATTAGAAGCTCATGGTCTGCTATTTTCACACACATAGTAGCAATTTATCTACAGGTAATTTCGTGTCTTATGTCATGTTGATTGCAAAAAAAAAAACATGTTGATGGTATTCATATTGTTGGTTTTTGTATTTAAACTGCAGGTGAAAACATTATCAACACCTATTTGAACAAAAAAAGAAAGTGGTGACAATCAAGATGAGAAAAGACCCCTCGATAGTAAACAAGAATTCATATCCTTTCATATTTATCTATACTATTGTCCTTTGAGCCAGTAATTTACATTCAAAACTTTTAGGATTATGTTTGTCGATTTATTTCAAACAGTTTCTCTTTTTGAATAAATCGACCCTTTGTCAAACATTATTTTGAATGATTTTATATGAATGAGATTTGATATTTTATAGTCCAATGTTTGTTACGGAATATTATTTTTTGGCATGTTAAGAATACAAACTTTCTTTTTGAAACTTGTCTAGCGGTAAATAGTGAACGATATGCTAATTGATTTGGTGGTCGAACTAATAACCGGGAGATTCGATCGGGTTGACAAGTTGGTCGAATCAATGAACCGGTGACTTGACCGGCATGACCCGATGACTCGACCGAGTTGCCTTGGTGGTTCGACCGTGTTGATTAGGTGGTCGAACCCATGACCTGGTGACTCGACCGAGTTTACCCGATAATCGAACTGTTATCGGGTGACCAAATCGTGTTTACCCGATGGTCCATCTCGTGACCTGATGATTCGACCGGGTTAACCCAATGGTCGAACCTGTGACCCGATGACTCTACCAGGTAGACCCGGTGGTTGACCCGTACCTTGATGACTCGACCGATCGATCCGGTGTTTGACCAGTACCTTGATGACTCGACCGATCGATCCGGTGTTTGACCCGTGATCTGATAATGGAAAAGTAAATTTTGATATCATATTAGGAGATGTTGAAAGTTAACTTTCCACCAAAAGAGAGAAAATAAAAATCCTCGAATCGTAAACATAGATAGTTAATTGTCTACGAGTATAAAACTTTTTTAAATAAAGTTTAATAAATTAGTGTATTCCAATTGTAAACATAGATAGTTAATTGTCTACGAGTATAATTTTTTTTATATAAATTTTAATAAATTAGTGTATTTTTATCGCTAAAAAGTAAAAAGGTGTAAAGAGTTTTTTAAACTCTGCCGAAATTCACACGACAGGTTCAACGTTTTAAATAAGACTTAGCTTTTAAAATATAGTCTTAAATTAATTGTCTTTTATTGAGTTTTTTGGTTTTCTTCTTTTAACTTTAATCTTGACTTTTTATTGTATAATAATTGATGAGAAACAAAATAGAGGACAATAATCTTAGAACGTAGGGGTATTTATGTAGGTACCTCTGTCACACACTCGCAAGTGAAGGAAAATAGGGAAAAAAATAACATACTAAAATTGATGTTTTTATGGGTTAATTGCGTGTTTTTGAGAAATATAAGTTAAAAAATATTTTTTTAACAATATTTAAAAAAATAAAAAAATATAAAAGATAATTAGACGTCATACCCGCCCATCGGGCGGGTTTTGCCACTAGTATATATATATATATATATATATATATATATATATATATATATATATATATATATATATATATATATATATATATATATATATATATATATATATATATATATATATATATATATATATATATATATATATATATATATATATATATATATATATATATATATATATATATATATATCAGGGCCTTAATAGTAGCTTTAAGGTTGGGGCAAAGGGGAGGAGTTAACTAACATATGTAAGGGCATAGGGTTTCCTTACAGAGTTCATGGGTATGGTTAGGTGGGCGTTTGGCTTATAGTTTAGAGACCTAAAACCGGGACTGTTTTAGGTAAAATGTTAACGAGACGGGTTATGAAGTAAACTAAGTTAAGGGCTTTATAGAGGGGTGTAATGAGATGCTTAGAGAATATAAATGGGGTATATATATGGGAGAAGGTTAGATGTCCATCATGGATTGATGAGCCATCTTAGTGTTTGGTTCATGTTTTGATTGTGTGCTTTTGTTTGTTAATTTTTTTGCTAGTGCGCGGATTTTTGGAGAAGCTCAATCAGGTGAGTTTAATAGTCCCATGTCTTTTTATGATTTGAATTCCAGATGGGATGGAAGAGATACTCTATGGTTTTGTAACTAATGCTGTGAATGTTTTTATGGTTTGTGATGGACTTGTGTGTGCACTTATGTGATTAACTACTCTGTGATTCTTGATTGTGTTTATGATTTGGATCGAGGGACACGTACCGTCTCAGTTATTGTGGTTTGACTTGGTACCAAGGGGATGTTGAAAAGGCGGGGCCTTGGGAAGGTACATAGATGTGTGAGCATCTATGGCACCAATGGATAATGACAAGGCGGGGCCTTGGGATTGGTACATAGGTGTATGGGCGTCTATGGTACAATGGTGTTTGGTAAGGCTGGGAGCCTTGGATTTGGTTTGGAATGATTGATCTTGAATGTTAGTTGTTAATTCATACTTGTAGCACATTGTCCATATGTTTTAGTGGTTTATGGTTGTTCACAGCTTATAATAATCTATTTTCGGTTGGAGTCTAAACCTATGACTCTCACCAACATTATGTTGACGTGTTTTAGTGTCTCTTTCAGGTATTAAAGTGGTTAAGCGTGAGAACATATGTGGCTAGAATTAGAGTCGCGTAGGAATGCATTTAGAAGGAGATCCCCGTTCCTTCTTAGTTTATTTTTCTGTTTGTTTCAATAAGTGATACTATGAACCTATATGTTGATTTGTTTGTATTATTTGTTTGTCTTGGGTAAGAGGTAGGACTGTTACCTACTTACCTAGACTCCTGCATTCATGAGATATTATCATGACATTTGTGTCACCTTTTATGACATTTCTAATCCATATAGTTCTCTCTATGGACACGCTATTGTTGTGATGATATCCATGTGTCGCGTCCCATATTTCGCCATGGTGGGGTATGAAAGAATGGTATCAGAGAAAATGGTTATAGAGAATTAGGTTTCCTAGTCTCGTAGCCTAGTCTATAGCTTAAGGGTCCTCGCATATAGGCGTCGTAGGAGTATGTGTGCATTTGATATTAATTGAACTTTTTTCTGAATGTTATTGGTTTTTACTTGCGATGTTTGTTAAGTTTTGACTAGTATAGGTTGAACCATAGTAGTTCATACTTAGCCACAAGTTATTTTCTTTTCGGGATTGTGACTAGTGCGGGTTGAACCATAATCGTCCATGCTAGTCATGGTTATATTTTGCTTAAGTTGTACATTATAGTACATAATTTGGTACATGGTAGTTTCTGTCTTTTGTTGAGTTATTTTATGTACCTAAGGTATAGTATTTTTCTTTTGATGTTTAAGTCATGTTCCCTAAGAATCATGTGGTGGTTCGAGTTATTAGGAGTAGGTGGATATGAAGGATTTTAAGTTGTTTCCACTCTTATGGGCGACATGACTTATAACTGATTATGTTTTCGTTTTTGGATTTAGTCTTGCTGTTTTAGCTAGACTATGGATTTATATATTTCAAGAGTTTGACTATGTTATTTTATTGGATGGAGTTTTGGACCCTTTTTTTGGTTATGTGGTTATGAGCTTATGTGAGTAGATGGATATATGTGTTATGTGTTGTATTAATTCTTATAAGTGTCATCATAGGAAGGAGTGCATTGGGAAAGGGTAATTGTATAAGTATGGTGGCCAACATAGTTATACAAGTACCACAACTTCAATGGATTCCTAAGTATGATTGCATGAAAGAGGGTTAGTACATGCTTGTATAGTAGATGTTAGACGGATTTAAGAATATGTATCCCAATATGCCTATATATGTATGATCCCCTACAATTATCGATTGTATCCTTAGGAGGGTGGCTAGCTCGCTTTTTTTTTATATTAAACCTCCATTGTAGCGTATCCTTTGAGTTTCGTATTTCACGTGTACGTTTTAAAATGGTGTTCTTGGTTTTAAGTCTATTGAAATAACTTGGGATTTATTTTGAGATACTGAAATCTTTTGTGTTGGGTCTTACATTCCTTTTAGTCGGTATATACTGAAAAGACTTGGAAATCTACTATAGAGTTGGATAGTTGGTTGTATTCGGTAAAATAAGGGTAAGGTTTTGGAGTCGTGTTTGAAACAAGATGTAACATAAGATTTTTTTTAATCAACACTTATTTATTTCAAATTGTAAAAGACTTTCTTTAAAATAAAGCGAAATCAAATTTCTCTCTACTTAAATAGTTTATATAAATGAGCTTAATCAATATACGTCATTTATAATTATTTATGCAAGACTAAAAAAAGTTCATGAAAATTTCACATACATTTATTTCTTTTCATTTAAAAAGGATTACGTTAATTACTAAGAAGATTCTTTAGTTTTTTTTAAAAAGACAACTAGTATAAAACTGTTTTGGTCATAACTTGTTCGTTTTTAAAGCTTTTTAGGTGATTCAAAAGCCTAAAATTATGTACTCGGAATGTACTTTTCAAATATTTGGTATGTATAGTCATGGGGTGTCAGTAACTTGATCGAAATTTTGGTACAAGTGACGGGTTCAAGGTTGAGTTTTGAATAGTAGTTTTTTTATTATTTGGGATGCACGGGATACCTAGTCTTTGAGTTGAGTTTTGAGATCGTCTAGAAGGTTGTTGGTAGGTTGTTTGAGTCACATAGATGTGGCGAGGAAAGAAAAAAAAAACATTCTTTTCGAAAAGTCGATCTTGTGCACGGTTTAAATAATATGTCGCGGGGCATAAGATGTTTTGGTTGCCATTAAGTGTTTCTTGGATCATTTTTCGTTGTCATGGGTCATTTGAATTGGTACATGTTTGAGTTTTCCTTTTGAGTTTTCGTAGTATTGGTCTGTTTTAACTCGTGCACGTGAAATGTCATTAGTTATCCGTGGGTTTGATTCGTTGATCGTATCTAGTGGATTCAGGATGTAGTTTTGGGTTCATATTGATTGGGAGCGTTGAGGTAGACATATGAAAGACTTGATCACGCCTACACGATTAAGTAGGTGGCCATGAGAGAATGGTCAGAATGCCCTTAGTGGGGATGAAAGAGTTAAAAGTTCGTAGACGAACTAATGTGGTCATGAGGTCTCTTAGGAGTGCCAAGGGAGATGAATAGAGATTTTTATAATCTATGGATATTGGTACAAGTAACACGTCATAGAGAGTGTTGGAAGGGGATATAATACCTCAAAGGTATTTATGATTGTTTGTAAGGCATGTAAGTTTTCAGAAAATTTCCTGACATTTAGTAGGTTTGCCTATTACTGTGAGGTAGAACCATAAATAGAGCAAGTAAGAGAAGTGAGAGGAGTTGTAGTTAGTGCCTTTCCAAGGAAATTGTTGATGGAATGATTTTAAGAGCAAGAGTTGTTAGAAATTGCAACGGATGCAAGGTAAAATTTGAGTTGCTTAGTTGTAGATTGGTTGTGAAAAGCGGTTGAGTGGTCTGATAAGAGGAAGTATTGGTCTTTTAGAATACGTGTACATTCTCGCGAGTAGAACGAGGTAGAAATTTATTCGTATTGCTTCTAAGAGAAGGTGCAAGGAGGACGTAGTTGAAACTGCTAAGGATGTTGTATGAACGCTTTGGGTTTACGGTTATGATTTTAGATTCGCCGAGGCGCTAGCAGTTTTCATAGAGTCAATGAACCGGGGGTGCATGACAATATATAAACGAGTTGTCATCGGGAGCATCGAAGACATCTTGATCTACTCAAATCTAAGAAGGAGAGTGAGGCGAATTATGAGTTGGTTTTGGAGTTGTTAGGAAAGGGAATTATACGTGAGATTTTAAAGTGTGAGTTTTAGGATTAAGTTGTCCAGGACGAGTAGTCAGAGATGATGGCATATCGTGGAACCAGCAAGCGGCAAAGTGAAGAAGGGTGAGGAAGCGTTTTGGAGGGTGAAGAGGTGGATTGGATAATGAGCAGATCTTGGAATTATCAGAAGGACTGGATGAATTCGCGAAGCATGACGATACGTGGAGCAAGGATTTGGATGTATACGAGAACGACAAAGAAAGGCGGTTGTTTATACGTTGTGGGAACTAAAGATTTGGAAGAACTAGATAGACTTAGTTAGTGGAGCTGGATTGTTATATCTGCCTAGAATACTAGAGGCATTTGGGGTACGAGACGTAGAGAATGATCTATACAGATCATGAACGTCTCCAGCACATATTTAATCATCTTGATTGAACATTTAGAAAAGGTGATGGGTGGAGTTAAGTGATGAAAGAAAATTGCAAGGCCAAGTACCATCTGGGAAAGGCAAGCATGGTTGATGAGACATGGAATAAGAAGAATGAAGTGAAGCTGAGACGAACTAGAACTATATGGATGACGTATTAGGGTGGTTTGGATGAAGGATGTAGGTTGCACGAGTTGAGTTGTCTAAAGCAGAGAACGTGTCAACATGTATGTTGCGTGACTTGGACAATCATATGGAGAAAAGGGACGTAGACTATACTTCCTACATAGATAGGAGTAGCTTAGAAAGGGCGATGTAAGGACGAAGTTGGTGAAAGGGATACATAATGGGGTGGAGGAATTAGTACGACGAGAGTTGGGTGATAGTCGATAGACTGACTAATTCATCTCATATTTCAAGAGGAATGAGAAGTCACGTAGTGGAGAAGTTGGAAGGATTGCGTACGGATGTGATGGAATAGAGGGGTTTGCGTAAAAGTTAGCCTAATATGTATGGAATGCCTTATGAAGGATTATGGCAAGGGAAGAAACGATGGGAAGCAAGCTTAGTATACCTTTGATAGACTAATGTTTGGTATGAGCATACTATAGGGGTAATTGAGAAAGATGCCTAGAGCATTGGCGTGAGATTTGGAGATAGTTGGAGAACGCATTATATTAGGAAGAATTCTCCTACAAAGAGAGAGTCACCGGTGAGAGGGGCATATTCCCCATTGATGAGGATGTAAGGAATAAAGGAGGAAACACCTAAATTATAGGCTGAAGACGGGATATAAGATGGTATGGAAATTAAGATGGTGGAGAGACAAGCGAAAAGTAGTATGGAGGAAGAATGATTCGAGGGAGCAAGATGTTGTGAAGATAGTGGGGTGATATTTAAGAGAAACCGTTAGAGTAAGAGGTTAGTAGTCACGAACAATGGAACGTCCACCTAGAGAAAAGGTGTAACACATGTTAGTATGAAGGATGGTTAGTTACTTGGTGCCGAGCATGTGAAAGCAAGGATGAGGTGGTGTTTATGACATGTTTCTTGTGAATATTATGAGAAGCTTTTGGTTATGAAATCATGCATATACCATTGGATGTGTTTAAGGTTAGGAGAACTTCCGAATGATGGAAAATCCATAGAGGATAGAAGCCATTAGGTATGGTAATAGGAATTATAGTAGAAACTGCTGGAGTTAATTCATAGGAGATGAGGTGGATCACCATTACAGTGGGATGAAGTTAGAAGCGGCCAACGTATTGGACCGGAGGTGGATCGGAAAACTATGGAGGTGGTGGCAGTGACTAAGTAGAGGTTGAAAATAGAAAAGAACCGACAAGAGAGCTATGCGGACAAGAGGCGTAAGCCGTTGAGATTTGAGATAAAGTTATGCTAAAGGTTTTACCATGGAAAGGGGTGATGCGGTTTGGAAAGAAAATGGAAGTTAGCACCTAGATTTGTGGGTCCATTTGAAATCCTTGAAAGGATTGGGCTAGTGGCGTATAGGTTGAGATTACCGGAGGAATTGAGTAGTGTGCATGACGTATTTCATGTATCAAACTTGAGGAAATGCTTAGCAAGAACTGACTTGCAAGTACCGTTAAATGATATTAGTATGGATACGAGATAGACATTTTGGGTCGTGAAGCTAGGACGTTAGATAAAAAGGGTAATATACCGTAGTAATGGGTAGATGGAATTTGGAACGTGGACTAGATAATGACGATCCTTCACGTGGGAACGGGAAGGATTTATGAGGAGGAAGTATCCTCAACTAATTGATAATGACGATCCTAAGGAGTAAATCTCGGGACGAGATTTCTATTAGGAGGGAGTGATGTGACAACCGTGGTTTTGAGGTTCGTCACTTGGTCTTATTTTAATGTTAATTTATGTGTGACTATGTGATTTGCGTGTGTACATGTTATTTTGCGTGAACGAGGTTGTTGTGGATATCGTTTATGGGTATAAAGTACTCATAAGTAAATCGAGGATCGGTTATTTCATGTTCATGAGCTCACAATTTAGTGACTATGAAATGAAATGGTGTTATTTTGGTGTTTACGTATACGTATAAGTATTATAGTAAATTGTATTTTTTTTAGGATTTTGGGTTTAGCATTTAGAGGTCTCGGGTAAGGTGTTTAGTCATGTGAGTATTTTTTGGGATGGTTTTCAGTCATTTAGGACTTAGTTATAAAGTTTATTTCAAAATTTAGGATTTTTTTTTAAACTGTATATTTTACGTTTTTTACGGTATACGCGTAAATTTGACTAGTTTTACGGTTTTGAGTTTTTGAAGGCTTTAGGAGCTGAAATAAATTAAGGAAGATTAAGGTAATATTGTTATTACAGTTATTAATTAGTTTAATAAAAAAACAAAATTATGGTGGGTAAGGGTCGGTTAAAACAAAAGGAAGGAAAAAAAAAGAAAAAAAAAGGAAAGTGGGCAATTATACTTGGGCTAGGACTTGTCAATAACTATATAAGGTGTAAAATAAGATGGAAAAGACATAATCCCTGGAGCAAAAGAAAAAAACGACGGCCAATCGAGAAAAGTTAGGGTTCTTCAAAAAAATCTTGGTTTCCATTAATCTTAAGGTAAAACCTTCAAATCCCTTTTCAATTTAATTGTTTTTAATTCTTTCTCAATCATCTTATGATGGATTTAGGTTAGGGTTTAACTTAAAATCTGTATATTAATGATATTATAATGATTAGGTGAATTAGTGTTGGGAATACAATGTAGCCAGTACACTTGGACGCTGACAAGAAGAAAACAAGCGTTGATAAGAAGAAAAAAAGCGTTGACAGATCAAGCGTTGACAGGAAGAAGTCAAGCGTTGATAGGTTGAAGTCAAGCACTGATAGAAAGATATAGTCTACACGTATTATGTTTCTAGTTTGTTTCTAGTAAAGATAAGATCAACAATGTATTTTCTATATTTATCTTTACCTAGAATAGCTGATACGTAGACTCTTGTACAAGGCTTCTTATGTCTATAAAAGAAGACCTTTAGGTTTTGTTTCAAATAAGTTTTTCATACGTTTAACACTTTCATTGTAAGCAAGTTTGTTCTAATCAATCAAGTGAATGTTTGTTTAACAATTGTTTGTGTGTTCTTTAAGTATTAATTCCGCATAATACTTAAATTGTTTTATACACAACAAAGTTTCTCTACGTGTTTAACTTGATTTAATCTCGTTTACACAAGCTAAATCAATCTAAGTTTGGGATCAACAAGTGGTATCAAAGCTTGTTGAGAAACTTTGATATAAAGAACACAAGAACCCTAAATCACCAAAAACCTTAATTTTCACAAAACCCTAAAAACATCATGTCTACCCCAGAAGTAAACTCCTCCTCCTCCTCAAACCACAACATCAAGATTCCCATGCTAGACCCAGACAATTTTGAGCTGTGGAAGTTTAACTTTGAGCAATATCTACAAATCCATGACTATACTATGTGGGAAATTATTGTATATGGAAACACATTAGATAAGGCTGCAAAGATTGCAGCTGCCATTGCTGCAAGAACAACTATTCAAGGTTCTACTGGATAGGAACGAAGAGAAAAACCTGATGATGGTAGAGCTGTCTCAGTTGAGGACATAGCAAAAAGAAGAGTTGATATGAAAACCCTAAGCATTCTGAAACTCTCTCTGGGACAAGAAAATCATCACAAATACAGAAGTTATGAGTCTGCAAAAGATCTTTGGGCAGCTCTTGAGGTTGCTCAGATGGAAGAAGAATAGCATGTTCACTATGCTCTCATGGCACACTCCTCATCTTCATCAGACAATGAGGTATATGATGATGCTTTTTGTAGTAAGGGTTGTCGTTTAAATATTGAAAGACTTAACAAAGAGGTTTTAAGATTGTCAACAGATGTGAGTAATGAGAGATGCAAGTTTTCTAACTATCAACTTGCTCTTACTCAAAATGAAATGATTGTAACTGAGTATAAGAAAATGGAGCTTGACCTAAAAGATAAAATTAATATCTTAAAACATGATTTAAATGCTAGTACTGATATTAGAAACATCATGGAGAGGGTCAATGCTGAATTACAGGTTAAGTTAGATGAGGCAATCAAGAATAAGGATAATGTAGATCTTAAAATTCAGAGAATTGATAAAGCCTCACAAACCCTAGGAGAATGTGTTAGTAAACAAAGGGATTCTAGGGACATGACTGGGATTGGGATGAAAGAGTATGCTGGTGTTCCACCACCAGCTGGGGACTTCTATGGTGTCCAAAGAAAGGACTTATCTTGGACTGGTTTACCAGAACTCCAAGAAGAGGAATTTATTCCTCCACCAAGAGTTCTTACCCCAGTAGAAGAATATAGGCAAAAGTTGACTGATTTGGACCAATGGAAGAAAGCCAACCCTACTTTGTTTGTCAAGGGTGGCATGCTTAGTGATAGCCCAAATGAG
Organism: Glebionis coronaria; assembly: GCA_025667525.1. Taxonomy (NCBI): domain Eukaryota; kingdom Viridiplantae; phylum Streptophyta; class Magnoliopsida; order Asterales; family Asteraceae; genus Glebionis; species Glebionis coronaria. The sequence goes on along the minus strand of CM046882.1, from coordinate 209,129,904 downwards.
TCTACCCCTATCAAAGTAACAAACCCAATCACTAGCAAGACTGTTGACCTTGGCTCAAACGTTGTTAGAAAACCTAGCACTAAATATGCAGAAATGTATAGAAATACTAGGTCACCAAAAAGCCAAATTAGTGATAATGGAACGGGTTTCTTTTCTTCTAGACCTAGAGTTATGTCTATAAAAGCCTGTTATACTTGTGGTAGCTTTTCACATTTAGCCTATAAGTGTGTCAACGCTTCCAAGGTCAACGCTGACAAAAATTCAAACACTGTCAAACCCTAAACTTTTGTTCAGCAAAGTCCACAAGTTGTTAGACCAGCCCTACTATTTTCAAAAGGGTCTAATACTTATGGGCAAAGACCTTTTTAAAAGACCAATACATGGTCTAATAGGAAATGGGTTCCTGTAGCAAACCCTAGGTTCAACGATGATAATGGTAATTTCAGCGTTGACAAGACCAAATCAGACACTGACAAAAACGTTGTCAGACCAAATAATGGTAAATATTTGCAACCACAGGGAAATGGGTCTAAAGCTTCTTCTAGCTTGACATGGAGACCTAAGCAAGATCAAAACCCTAATTCAGATGGGAATCTATGACCTGTAACAGATTTAATTATATTTCAAAGGTCATCACAAAACCAATTAGGGTTAACTGGGTGTTTAATCCAAAAAGGGATGAACATGGGGTTGTTATGAGGACTAAGTCTATTCTTGTTAAACAACCAAATGAATCTAAGTCTGCTCAGGCTTGGGTTCCCAAAGAAAACTAATTTGTTTTCTTTATGTGTAGGGCATTTAAAAGCAGGTTAATGATTACTGCTATTGGGATAGGGAAGACTTGGCAGACCTTTGGAGGTTGTTGTTAGCCAAGTATGAGACTGAAGCACCTACTTCAGTCAATGGAATAAAGCTTTAGTCAACATTCAAGAGAATGTGTGCACCAGAAGAAGAAGATCCTGTTTGGAAGGATCTTGAGGATGATATCAGTGGACTTCAATAGAGTTTGTATTCAGCTGCTGGTGTGTATTATTTGAGCTCTACAAAGTTTGCTGAGTATCTTCTTGTAGATGCTGAGTATCCCATGTCCAAAGAAGTTTTGGACAAGATGAAGACAACACAGCTGGAGATTGACTATTCAAGTGATGTGGCCAAAGATTTGATTAGGCATGTTTATAACCAATATGATAAGATTTGTAAGATTCCTCCTAGTTCTTAATTTTTATTCAGAAACTTGATTACTAGAGTAGATATCAAGTTTAGGGGAGGATTGTTGGGAATAAAATTTAGCCAGTACACTTGGACGCTGACAAGAAGAAAACAAGCGTTGATAAGAGGAAAACAAGCGTTGACAGATCAAGCGTTGACAGGAAGAAGTCAAGCATTGATAGGTTGAAGTCAGGCACTGATAGAAAGATATAGTCTACGCGTATTATGTTTCTAGTTTGTTTCTAGTAAAGATAAGATCAACAATGTATTTTCTATATTTATCTTTACCTAGAATAGTTGATACGTAGACTATTGTACAAGGCTTCTTATGTCTATAAAAGAAGACCTTTAGGTTTTGTTTCAAATAAGTTTTTCATACGTTTAACACTTTCATTGTAAGTAAGTTTGTTCTAATCAATCAAGTGAAAGTTTGTTTTACAATTGTTTGTGTGTTCTTGTTTGAGTATTAATTCCGCATAATACTTAAATTGTTTTATACACAACAAAGTTTCTCTACGTGTTTAACTTGATTTAATCTCGTTTACACAAGCTAAATCCATCTATGTTTGGGATCAACAATTAGGGCTTGTAATTAGTGAAGTTATGGGTAATTAATTAGACTAATTATGTTAAAATCGTTTTTTAATAATTGGGCAGAATTTTAGGTCAATTGTTTTGACCATATATAAAGTTCTACAAACTCTTATTTTACGATCCAAGTATCCCTGGAAAGGTAATTGAGTTGGCTTTCAAATTCAAGAACGAGAACTAAATTGGAGGTCAGGAAGTGGGTCAAAAACAGGTTACAACAGTCGGAGGTCAAAACAGTTTTGAAATCAGCGGGTTTTCATGTAATAACCCGAACTTTAAAAATCAACATTTAGACTAAGATCTAATCTTATTCCTAGTAGTCGGATCAATATTTATTACTTGACTTTTATTTTTCATTTTCGTTCTACGAATAATATTTAATTCTCGGCTAACCGACAAGGTTAAGGCATTAACGTATCGAGTACGTATCGATTATTATTTATTGGCAAGTTTATGTCCGTCATCGACAGTAAATATTCTAATTATGACATAGAAATTTATTCTATTATCGTCATTTTAATTTCTCGTTTTACGAGCATTTTTTTTATAATTTGCGTTTAACCTTTAGGCGTCATTCGTTTAGGAGACGCGTTAACGTTTATTAAATTATAAGCCCTCCTTTATTTATTGAAATATAAATGTTCTCCGAATGTCAACGTTTTTGTTTTATATTGAGCGTTTATTTTTCGTGTTTTACGTGTATCTTTTAAATCGCGTAACTTTTAAAATATCGGGTTTCGACAATAGCCACTTTATAAGTCATTGAACAAAATAAACAATATTAATCCATCCTCGTTGTTGGTAAGCCACGCCACACTCACAAGAGAGTGATGTGTCCTTGTTAGATAGCCTCATGCTACACGTTTACATACAAATTCCTATCATAACTTTCCTTTCCTCTTATCCTATTTCACTTCTTCCTTTTCTAAACTAATATGTTTACAAACTTTGTGTCTCCCTTTCTGCCGTGACTCAACCAAAAAAAGAAAAACCAATTCACCATGTTATCATGGTGAAGAGATGAGAATTTATTAAACTAGCAATAATTTAGGGCCATTCTTTCGTCCAACACCATCATCATTCCTTTGTAAGGACTATGTTCTTTGTTTTATAATTTATATATATTTAAATTTTAGATTTACATGTATTTTTATTAAGTGATTTTATTTTGTAACTATTATCTCCTATATAGTTTGGACATTGTATTTAGTGATTGAATAAAACTACACTAGTTGGCTTACTTTTGTAACAAATGAATGAAACTATTTCAATCAGTTGTAAACTCGTGTTATACAGGAAAAGTCAGTATGTGTTGGACCCTAAACATAATTATAGGGTTATAGGGCTGTATTTTGTGACGAATTGGCCGGGTCGCTCGTCTCGTGACGATACCCGATGAATTAAATATGGCCGAAATGATAAAAAGTGTAAAATCTGAACATGCTGAATAAACGGACTGATAACTCTTACAAGAAATCAGAATCATTGAAAAAGGTAAAACTAGGGGGTTGTAGATAAATTTACGAAGAACTAGAATCAATTGGATAGTCCACCAGTTCCTAACGGTTTGGAAATGGCGGCCGAAACGGTGAGAACGAGATTGGCCACCAAAAACAGCCAACTCTTCTAAGTGAGAAAATGGGCAATTGAGCTATGATTAGTATACATTAGTGGTAATTGAACTTATAATAAGTAAACTGAATAAGTTAATAATAACATTGGTAAAAAGAACTCATCTACATTATTTACGGTTTAGGAGAAGCGATGTAATCTACGAGGGATGTCGAAAAATTGTAAGAATTGGACTATATTAAATTAACGTTCAACGTAAGGATTTTTATAAAAACCGAAGTGGTATGACCCACTATCGGGAATTAGTGACCCATTTACATACTGATAATTAGAATACCAGAGACCCGACCAACGTGAAATATTAAGTGAACATTGTTTGGAGGCGTTTTAGGACCCGAAAAGCAAATAAAGTGGATTTGGGCCACAAAAGCCCAACATACACTTATAGTGGCTATTCAGCCAATATTGGACTTGAGATTCATAATAAGTTTGATATTGATTTTGAATTGGGCCTAAGTCATATGAACTTGTAATGGGCCACTAACGGGCTTTAGTGGGCTTAATTGTCAAAATGAGAAAAATACATGATAGATTGTTATCAAAGTCTTATGAAAATTTTTATAAAACTTATGCAATGTCCAAACTTACTAAAGTGAACTATTTACATATATGTATGATTTATCACTCGTCTCGAGCCTAAGACGCGTCTCGTCATAGTTTGTCTCGTTTATTTATATGTCGACCGTTGGGCATCTTGTTCTCGAACAATGAGAAACTGATATCTCGTGAAGTCTTGTATCAACTATTGGATGTTGTTCCTCGATAAATGTGTGATAGCTATATCAGGTGAGTTCATAGCCTCGCTTTTACTGCTATACTATTAGTAAGGCTAAGTTGCTTATTGCCAGTGAAAAGTCCCTATAAATCGTGAATCGTTAACTACCTGTGATGGGTAGGCGCTCGTACATACGAATGGATCCATTGGGAATGATGACCCCCACCCAGGCAGGTCGCACCTGTGAGTTGGAGGCTCAGTTGGGTGTGTTGTACGTGAGGTATGAGGTATTTGGCAAGATACCTGACTAGGGAAAATTTATTGATTAAGGCATCGGTGTCATGAGCATAGCGTAATAGTGTGGAATATTGATATTGTATGGGTTACAATATCGCGAATGGATGAGATTCTTGTGTTCAAAGGCTCTATGGTTTTTTTAAAACCCCATTATTGTTTATTTAAAAACCTATGAATTCACTCAACCGTTGTGTTGACATTCTAGCATGTATTCTCAGGTGTGTAGGTTAAGAGGAGCTGGAGCATGGAGTCACGCGAGATAAAGTAAAGGCAAAACAAACAATTACCATTCGATAACTTTGACAAACATTTATATTTTTATTAAAGTTTGTATGAATTGTTGGGACCTCTTTTTATTGAACTCTGATTTTGTCGAATGGGTTATTTTATAAAATGTCTCTTTTGAGGTCGTTTTCTATGACTGTGTGTGATGTGCTATGAAGTAACGCCCAATGTTGATATTCCGATGCCTTGTGAAATTGGGGGTGTTACAGATTGGTATCAGAGCACTAGTTATAGCGAACTAGGTCATTTTTAAAACCTAGACTATAACTGCTCTTTCGTAAAATTGTTTGATTGCCTTAAAAAGTATTCGCCCGTTCATGGCTCCTAAAAACTAATGCTTGGTTGTGATAATGTGATCTATGTGTATGTAGAAATGGTTGTATGTATATAAATGTATATACTATGGTATTTAAGGGTATTGCGCATGAAGCAATGGTCCTTGCGTGATTATCGTACATTTTATGATACGGTTTTATAGAGTTCTTGGCCTCGCCGCCAATCACTTTTCTCGATTATTAATTTATTATCCGTATATGAGTATGAGACTCATTTGATACTTTGGGTACATATATATTGTTTCGTAATCTATCGCATATCGACTAATTTGAACTCGATAGTTGTTATCGCATCGTGATGTGCCATTTTAGGACATCTACTTTCGAAACGTAATTGATTATTATGTTATTCGTAATTCCGTTAGTCTCTATGATTTTGACGAATCATTTCTTCAAGGAGACATCTTCTACATAATATAACGTTTAATTTAATTATGTTTGATTATGTTTTATTGGCGAAAAGGAGGATGCCAATGTTGGACCTAAATAATATATATACCCAAATCAACTATATATAATTTGGGTACAACAAAGATATGCTCATAGTAGTCATTAGTTGAGCAACTTAAAAATTTGTATTTAAATGGAATGGGACATTTAAATATAGAGATTTTAAATCGCCTGACTATGTGCTGTTTAAAGTTCTCTTATTAAAATGGATTGGGACATTTGAATAAGAAAGTTTTAAACCACTGGACCTTAGATTGTTTATGGTTTCTTTATTCAGATGGAATGGGACGTTTGAATACAGAAATCATAGAGTAAGTTTGACACCGTGTACTTTTCTTGGCATTTAATTTGGTTATGATATCGTGTTCTGTGATGGTATTAATGAGTAGGATGATTTATAATCGTCTTGTTGAAATAAATTGGGACGCCTTTTTATTTGAACAAGAAAGTTATAAGTTCCCGAACCATAAATTTATGAATTCTTGTTTACATGGATTGGGACGCCTTTGGATGTAAACAAAAATTATAAACAAATGGGCTCAAGAATGCTTGACTTGGTTTGTAATTATTTTTTTATACGGATGTATTTATTCGAATCATGTTTCGTTGGTACGAGTCATTCATTTTCGTCGTCATTATGGTTATTATTGATTATCCTCTATGTACGACTAACCCGTTAGTCTTCTCTTGAGTTAGAATTTGTTTCTATGGACCATTAAAAGTGTGTCCTAACTATCGCGAGCATTATAAGCTTATCGTTAAGAACCATTACCTGTTCCGAGAACAGATGACTTGTTTAATCAACACTAGTTGTGTACTTGTGGATTGAATGAGGATTAAGTTATCAACACAACTCATCGTGAATGAAAAGGTCTTGAGATTCTTTCTTGTTATTTTGGATGGTTCATCGAAGAAGTTTAACGTAACGAGAAAATATTTTGGGTATGGATCCGTTTGTGAGCACCCTGTAATGTCATTTGGGTATGGATCCGTGTGTGAGCACCCTCCGATGACGAAAATATTTTTGGATTTTCATCTATGCAATCAAGATCGTGAACATCCTTTAACTTGAAAACTTTCCTTTGACTCGACTTATCCGAAAACCCTGTCAAATATTCTTATTTATCATTGCTTGGCTATTTAGCAAGCACAAATTAACATGATTAAACTTATTGATTTAACATAGCTTGAGTATTTTACAAGCATGTCATAATGTGATTATATGTGCTTAGTGATGAGTTTATGTTTGACATGGATCGTAGTGCTTTCGATAGAGTGATGTATACTCTAAACGATTTTTCGTATCGATGAATTCGCTTTTGACGAAATAAGTTTCCATGTTCGAGATCAATGCTATTAGGTGATTTTGTATGACTAGTAGTAATTACCTTGTCTTGATTATTTTTTAACTTTTCGATGGAGCTCTGTGCGATTCATGCGATTCTCTGACGAAACTTTTTTTATGAGACCCTTGGACGATATCTATTTTGATTTGGTCGATGTGATCAACGATCTTTTGAATTGATTATCTCATTGAAAATATTTTAAATGCGCCCACTATTTTTCCACTGTTTCTGACTCGTCACTTGTCGTGAGTAAGTGTTTTGAGCTCATATCGATTGTCACATGTTTGATAAGCTAGTAGTATTGTACCTTGAAACACTTCTAAAAATTCACGATTTGTCAAGTTTTTGCTTCGAATGGCTTATTCTTCGAGTTATGTATTATCCTTTTCTTATAAGGATGAAGCTACATTTAAACCATTCACTTTTGTACTTTAAGTGTTATCGTTGCTTTGATTTTTGTTTATCCAACCTTCGCTAGGAATCTCAGCAATGACTTGTCTATTCCTCACATCTTCGCCATTAAACCAAAGACTATTGAGACAAATTAAGCGCCGGGACGTCGCTTCCAAAAGGGTTAGATGGTGTAATAACCCGAACATTAAAAATCAACATTTAGACTAAGATCTAATCTTATTCCTAGTAGTCGGATCAATATTTATTACTTGACTTTTATTTTTCATTTTTGTTCTACGAATAATATTTAATTCTCGGCTAACCGGCAAGGTTAAGGCTTTAAGGTATCGAGTACTTATCAATTATTATTTATTGGCAAGTTTATGTCCGTCATCGACAGTAAATATTCTAATTATGACATATAAATTTATTCTATTATCGTCATTTTAATTTCTCGTTTTACGAGCATTTTTCTATAATTTGCGTTTAACCTTTTGGCGTCATTCGTTTAGGCGACGCGTTAACGTTTATTAAATTATAAGCCCTCCTTTATTTATTGAAATATAAATGTTCTCCGAATGTCAACGTTTTTATTTTATATTGAGCGTTTATTTTTCGTGTTTTACGTGTATCTTTTAAATCGCGTAACTTTTAAAATATCGGGTTTCGACAATAGCCGCTTTATAATTCATTGAAGAAAATAAACAATATTAATTCATCCTCGTTGTTGATAAGCCACGCTACGCTCACAAGAGAGTGATGTGTCCTTTTAGATAGCCTCATGCTACACGTTTACATACAAATTCCTGTCATAACTTTCCTTTCCTCTTATCCTATTTCACTTCTTCCTTTTCTAAACTAATAAGTTTACAAACTTTGTGTCTCCCTTTCTGCCGTGACTCAACCACAAAAAGAAAAACCAATTCACCATGTTATCATGGTGAAGAGATGATAATTTATTAAACTAGCAATAATTTAGGATCATTCTTTCGTCCAACACCATCATTATTCCTTTGTAAGGACTATGTTCTTTGTTTTATAGTTTATATATATATATTTAAATTTAGATTTATATGTATTTTTATTAAGTGATTTTATTTTGTAACTATTATCTCCTATATAGTTTGGACATTGTATTTAGCGATTGAATAAAACTACACTAGTTGGCTTACTTTTGTAACAAATGAATGAAACTATTTCAATCAGTTGTAAACTCGTGTTATACAGGAAAAGTCAGTAGGTGTTGGACCCTAAACATAATTATAGGGTTACAGGGCTGTGTTTTGTGACGATTTGGCCGGGTCGCTCGTCTCGTGACGATACTCGATGAATTAAATATGGCTGAAATGATAAAAAGTGTAAAATCTGAACATGCTGAATAAACGGACTGATAACTCTTACAAGAAATCAGAATCATTGAAAAAGGTAAGACTATGGGTTGTAGATAAATTTACGAAGAACTAGAATCAATTGGATAGTCCACCAGTTCCTTACGGTTTGGAAATGGCGGCCGAAACGGTGAGAACGAGATTGGCAGCCAAAAACAGCCAACTCTTCTAAGTGAGAAAATGGGCAAATGAACTATGATTAGTATACATTAGTGGTAATTGAACTTTTAATAAGTAAACTATATAAGTTAATAATAACATTAGTAAAAAGAACTCATCTATATTATTTACGGTTTAGGAGAAGCGATGTAATCTACGAGGGATGTCGAAAAATTGTAAGAATTGGACTATATTAAATTAACGTTCAACGTAAGGATTTTTATAAGAATCAAAGTGGTATGACTCACTTATCGGGGATTAGTGACCCATTTACATACTGATAATTAGAATACCAGAGACCCGACCAACGTGAAATATTAAGTGAACATTGTTTGGAGGTGTTTTAAGACCCGAAAAGCATATAAAGTGGATTTGGACCACAAAATCCCAACATACACGTATAATGGCTATTGAGCCATTATTGGACTTGAGATTCATAATAAGTTTGATATTGATTTTGAATTGTGCCTAAGTCATATGAACTTGTAATGGGCCACTAACGGGCTTTAGTGGGCTTAATTGTCAAAATGAGAAAAATACATGATAGATTGTTATCAAAGTCTTATGAAATTTTTTATAAAACTTATGCAATGTCCAAACATACTAAAGTAAACTATTTACATATATGTATGATTTATCACTCGTCTCGAGCCTAAGACGCGTCTCGTCATATTAGGTCTCGTTCATTTATATGTCGACCATTGGGCATCTCGTTCTCGATCAATGAGAGAGTGATATCTCGTGAAGTCTTGTATCAACTATTGGATGTTTGTTCCTCGATAAATGTGTGATAGGTATATCAGGTGAGTTCATAGCCTCGCTTTTACTGCTATATATGTTTTTAATAAACCCGCGAGGGGGAATACATGCTCTTGGTAAATAATCATATGAGATTATATATATATATATATATATATATATATATATATATATATATATATATATATATATATATATATATATATATATATATATATATATATATATATATATATATATATATCCTTTAAAAGGATACATGTTTGTGAATAAACATTTGTTGTTTAAATATATGCTTTGAACGAATACATGATTTTGTAAATAAAGGTAAAGACGTTTGATTGAATGCTTTTAGAAAATAAACACAAGCGTTGATTGTATAGGTAATGAGCCACTATTAGTAAGGATAAGTTGCTTATTGCCAGTGAAAAGTCCCTATAAATCGTGAACCTTTAACTACCTGTGATGGGTAGGCGCTCGTACAGACGAATGGATCCATTGGGAATGATGACCCCCACCCAGGCAGGTCGCACCTGTGAGTTGGAGGCTCAGCTGGGTGTGTTGTACGTGAGGTATGGGGTATTTGGCAAGATACCTGCAAGGGCAAATTTATTGATTAAGGCATCGGTGTCATGAGCTTAGCGTATTAGTGTGGAATATTGATATTGTATGGGTTACAATATTGCCAGTGGATGAGATTCTTGTGTTCAAAGGCTCTATGGTTTATTTAAAACCCCATTATTGTTTATTTAAAAACCTATGAATTCACTCAACCGTTATGTTGACATTCTAGCATGTATTCTCAGGTGTGTAGGTTAAGAGCAGCTGGAGCATGGAGTCACGCGAGATAAAGTAAAGGCAAAACAAACAATTACCATTCAATAACTTTGACAAACATTTATATTTTTATTAAAGTTTGTATGAATTGTTGGGACCTCTTTTTATTGAACTATGATTTTGTTGAATGGGTTATTTTATAAAACGTCTCTTTTGAGGTCGTTTTCTATGACTGTGTGTGATGTGCTATGAAGTAACGCCCAATGTTAATATTTCGTTGCCTTGTGAAATTGGGGGTGTTACATTTCAATTAATGTTTTAGGGTGATTGGGGTACTTAGGAGTACACTTGAGCCCTCTAATGAGCATGGGAGTTGGTTTATATATTAAATAAGAGGCCTGGAGGAGGGCTAAGCAAATAGGTTAGGGTAAGACCGCCTAATCATAACAAACTTTTTGTATGTTCAAAATCAGTAAAATCCGGATAGACAAAAGTATATATATATATATATATATATATATCGAATAGTAGCTTTAAGGTTAGGGCAAATGGGGGGAGCTAGCTAACATATGTAAGGGCATAGGGTTTCCTTTACAGAGGTCATGGGTATGGTTAGATGGATGTTTGGCTTTTAGTTTGGAGACCTAAAAACCGGGACTGTTTTGGGTAAAATGTTAACGAGACGGGTTATGAAATAAACTAAGTTAAGGGCTTTATAGAGGGGTGTAATGATATGCTTAAAGAATATAAATGGGGTATATATATAGGAGAAGGTTAGATGTCCATCATGGATTGATGAGCCATCTTAGTGCGCGGATTTTTGGAGAAGCTCAATCATGTGAGTTTCATAGTCCCATGTCTTTTTATGATTTGAATTCCAGATGGGATGGAAGAGACACTCTATGGTTTTGTAACTAATGTTGTGAATGTTTTTATGGTTTGTGATGGACTTGTTTGTGCACTTATGTGATTAACTGCTATGTGATTCTTGATTGTGTTTATGATTTGGATCGGGGGACACGTACCGTCTCAGTTATTGTGGTTTGACTTGGTACCAAGGGGATGTTGACAAGGCGGGGCCTTGGGGAGGTACATAGATGTGTGAGCATCTATGGGACCAATGGATAATGACAAGGCGGGGCCTTGGGATTGGTACATAGGTGTATGGGCGCCTTTGGTACATGGTGTTTGGTAAGTCTGGGAGCCTTGGATTTGGTTTGGAATGATTGATCTTGAATGTTAGTTGTTAATTCATACTTGTAGCACATTGTCCATATGTTTTAGTGGTTTATGGTTGTTCACAACTTATAATAATCTATTTTCGGTTGGAGTCTAAACCTATGACTCTCACCAACATTATGTTAACGTGTTTTAGTGTCTCTTTCAGGTATTAAAGTGGTTAAGCGTGAGAAAATATGTGGCTAGGATTGGAGTCGCGTAGGAATGCATTTACAAGGAGATCCCCGTTCCTTCTTAGTTTATTTTTCTGTTTGTTTCAATAAGTGATACTATGAACCTATATGTTGATTTGTTTGTCTTATTTGGTTTGTCTTGGGTAAGAGGTAGGACTGTTACCTACTTACCTAGACTCCTGCATTGATGAGATATTGTCATGACATTTGTGTCACCTTTTATGACATTTCTAATTCATATAGTTCTCTCTATGGACACGCTATTGTTGTGATGATATCCATGCGTCGCGTCCCATATTCCGCCATGGTGGGGTGTGACAGAAGCCATAATCCGTGAGTTGTGTTCTCATCCAAAGAACTAGAGCATAACACGCAGATAGAGACACATACTCCACTTCGACTGATGAAAGTGACGTGGAATCCTACTTCTTGGAAGACCATCCCACAAGCTTATCTTGACCTAGAAATTATGCACCACTAGAAGTACTTTTTCGTGTATCAAGACACCCTGCATGATCAGAATCTGAATAGGCCGTTAGAAAGAAACCGGTTTCCCTCGGATACCAGAGTCCCAAATGAATGGTATTCTTGAGGTACCGAAAGCTCTGTTTAACCTTCTTGAGGTGCTTTTCAGTGGGTCGTGCTTGATATCGTGCACAATAACACGTAGGATGTGAAATATCAGGTCTGCTTGCTGTCAAATACATGAGGGAGCCGATCATGGAAAGATATCTCGTTTGATCTATGGCATTTCCCTGCAAGTCAACATCTAACGATGTTGTTGATAATGGTGTTCCAACAGGGTCACATGAAGTCATACCATGCTTTTTGATTATCTCTTGACAATACTTATCTTGGTTTATAAAGATACCACTTGGGGATTGGTGAACTTGAATTCCTAGAAAGAATTTTAGTTCGCCCATCATAGACATTTCAAATTTTCTATGCATGACTTTTTCAAACCATTTTGAAAGTTTTGGGTTTGTAGACCCGAAAATGATGTCATCAACATAAATTTGCACAAGCAAAATGTCATCCCCATATTTATAAGTGAACAGAGTTATATCAATGGAACTTTTTGAGAAACCTTTGGATACCAGAAATTTCGAGAGCTCATCGTAACACGCCCTTGGAGCTTGCTTGAGTCCATAAAGTGCTTTGTGGAGACGATACACCTTGTCGGGATAATAAGGATTAATGAATCCTTCTGGCTGCGTGACATAGACTTCTTCCTTCGAAGGACAGTTAAGAAATGTTGTCTTTACGTCCATTTGATAAACAGTGAATCCCTTATGTGCAGCATAAGCAAGGAAAATCCTGACCGCCTCCATATGAGTAATTGATGCAAATGATTCGTCAAAATCAATTCCCTCTTTCTGGCCATACCCCTTAGCCACTAGCCTAGCTTTGTTCTTGATGATCGTGTTGTCTTCATCCATCTTGTTTTTCCAGATCCAACGAAGATTTAAAGGAATCACATCGTATGGTCTGACAACAAGTTCCCAAGCCTTAAGTCTTTCAAATTGTTGAAGTTCATCTGTCATCGATTCAATCCAAGCATGATCAGCCATGGCTTCTTTGATGTTTTTTGGTTCAGCTGTACTCATGGCGAGTGCGAACATACAAACATCACCATCGGTTTCAAGTTGTCGTCTTGTACGAACAGGCTGTGAAGGGTTTCCAATTACTTGAACCAAAGGATGATCTCGGGTTCAATGATGTGTTGATGGGTGTCGTTGGTAGAACGTATGCATATTTGACGAATCAACATGGAGAGTAGAAGACTCTCCAGTTTCGTGTACCGGTGTACTGAATGGGTTGTGAAAATCGTCATCGTCAGATAATGCATCGTCTGCTTGATTTATGTTCTCTGGAGCAATGACAGTAGTTGTAGATGTTGTAGGATCGATTGTGGAAATGATATTCTGAGGAGGTAAATCTGAAGCAACCCATGTTGAAGTAGGTGAAGTTGTATCCTTTTGTTGACGATGATCGGTATCATCATTCTTATCATGACTGACAGTGGAAGACTTCGATACAACGTGTTTCTCCCCTATGAAATATTCATCAAACATTGGTCCATATAACATTTCCAACTCTTCAAGTGTCATGTCCAATGTCATATCTGCTCTAGGAACATGTTCAGGAACCAGCTTTGGACTTGACGGTTCATTGTTGTGGTCTTGAGTTCCGAGTTCCGTGCGGTTGTGCACAAAAGTCTTTTGTCTTTGTGGATCGGGACTTAAACTTCTTTGTTCAATTTCCATTTCTTGCAATTCATCGAATCTGATATAAATAGTTTCGACTATCAATTTTGTTATCTTGTTGTACACTTTATATCCCTTAGACTGAGTTGCATATCCCACTAGAATGCATGCATCACCTTTCTCTTTCATCTAGTCCAGATTTTCACCATCTCGAATAATGTAACACGTACATCCAAAAACATGGAGGTGTTTGAGTGAAGGTTTGCGATCATTAATTATGTGATATGGTGTCTTTTCGTGTCTTGGGATAATTATGGAACGGTTTTGTGTGTAACATGCGGCTGATATGACTTCGGCCCAAAAGAATAGTGGTAATTTTGAAGCGGATAATAATGTTCGAGCAGCTTCAACTAAAGTATGGTTTCGTATTTCAACAACGTCGTTTTGATCAGGTGTTCTAGCAATAGATGTTTCGTGTTCAATCCCTTCGGCTTCAAAATAATTCTTTAGAGTTGAATTCAAGAATTTTGTGCCTCTGTCAGTACGTACCACTTTTACTTGAGCTTGAAGACCACGTTGTATCAGCTTAAGGAAGTTAATGAGAACCTCAGGTGCTTGATCCTTGGACCTCAATAAGTGATTCCAAGTGTACCTTGAGTAGTCATCGACAATTACCATAACATATTTCTTCCCATTGATACTTTGAATACGCATGGGGCCACACAAATATATATGAAGAAGATATAACCGTCCTTTAGAGCTTAGTGTAGTCTTTGTCTTGAAACTACTCCGTTTAGCTTTACAAAGCTCACAAGAAGAAAAAGTATGATCTTTGATGAATTTCAAATTTGGAAGGCCTCGCACAATGTCTTTCTTGGAAAGCAAGTTGATGGTATCAAAGTTAAGATGAGATAATCGTTGATGCCATAACCTATCTTGAGTCGTTGAGGCTTTATCCATGAAACAGATTGAAGTTGAAGAAGTGGAGTCTTTTAGTGAAATAGTGTAGCTATCAGTACCCCGTGAACCGGTAAGTAAGTCATTCCCATCATAATAACGAACAAAACATGTCTTCTTTCTAAAAGCAACCTCGAAATCCGCATCACAGAATTGACCAACCGAGAAAAGATTATGATTGAGCCCTTCAACGTAGTAAACCCTTTTGATTGTGATATTCCCCTGACCCAAGTCTCCATATCCTAGGATCGGTGCAAATTGATCATTTCCGAATAGGACCGTACCCAGGAACTTCTCCACGAAGTTAATTAGAAGCTTGTGATTCCCCATCATGTGCTTCTTGCATCCGGAGTCCAGTATGAAGAGAATTATTTCGATCACCTGCAGAAGAATTAGAACACGATGGAGCATTTGCTAAATTGGAGTCCATGTTAGTTGTGATTTCTGATTCCTTAGTTTCCCTAGTTTCATCACTTAGAGGCACACCAACTCACGTAGTCACATATTCTGTCCTAACCTTAGGCATACATTTATATCCTGAAGGACATTGATTTTCAAACCACCATTTCCAAGATTTGCTGGCAAACTCATATAATTCCCTAATTCTGCTTCTTGGGTTCTTATTGGTGGAGTCTGATGCATTATTTTTCTTAGGGGGGGGGGTTGCACCAGAATGGTTCACTTTGCGTTTGGGTTTTCTAGCACTAATAGGCATCGCAGTTTGCTTCTTAGTTCTAGTATCTACGCCTTTGACATTATTCGAAACACACATAGCATGATTAGCATTAGCACACTTTCCACATTTCACACAAACAAACTTAACATTTAAAGCATTCAAAGTCGAATCATTCATATATTCATTACATGCGAGTAGACTATTATTCTTAGAAACATTGAAAATCCTAGGGTGGTCTTCTACTTTCTTCATCTTCCCTGGACTTTTGTATTGCCAAACCTTTTCATTCATGTGAGCTCTCTTAAGCTGAGGTCGGCTAACACTAGTAGTGGGGACTATTCCTGTAGTGAAAAAACACACGTCTATTAGTGTTTCTAGAAGTCTGAGGTGATTTACTTTCTTTGTTGTGTGTGGGTTTAGTGGCCAATCTATACATCCCTGGTTTTTAACATTAGTGTTCTTAATGCTTTGTGATCGAATATGTGTTTTGGGAGTATTCTGTTGTAACACCCCCAAATTTATACAACTCAATAGAGCGGAAGACTCGTTGGTGTTACGGGATAGCACATTACTCACATCATAGACAACGCATAAAAATAGTGTCGCTTAATAATAAAAGCATTTCCATTCATAAATATCAAAATTTACGTAGGTCCCAAGTCATAGTATTTCATACAGGTTTTACAAAGTAATTGAATGGAAAATATTATTTAGGTGCGGGCCATGAATTCTTGTTGTCTTCCCGAGAATTACCTTCAAGTACCTGAGATAAAACACGTTAAAAGAAAAGGTCAGCGATAACGACGAGTGAATTCATAGAGTTTAATAAATTCCATCAATATAACTTTGGTATAAAATTATTACCAAAAATCATTTCGTACAAATCATTGTAATAGGCCATAAAATAGCTAAAGTCATTTTTATACAAATCCTTATCGAAAATCATAATATAGGCATTTGCCTTAAAAATCATTATACGAGCCAATGTCGTAAAAACATCATACAATACGTTTTATAACGTTGTATAGATTAAATAAAAACCGTTATATGAATATGGTTATATAAAACCAAAACACGAACATAATATCAATAGTATGACCCCGTATTGCTAGTCAGGCAATACATCGTAATTCGGTGCGTATAACAGTATTTCGTTAATTTGGATTATTATAAGCCGCATGAAATTGTTACCTTAATAAAACAAACAACGGGTAGCTAGCCCGAAACTCAATTTGCCCATCTAAATTAGCGTGTCGTCACAAAGGTCACGCTATGGAAATCTTCTCATACATAAATTCGCTTACCAATCAATGTGGCACGACGGGGATCAACCGTCAAGGCGCGAACTGGGGTGATCGTCCCCAAATAGTACTATTATATGCATAAGCGTCTACCAAATCCCGATAGTTCACAATCCATGCTAATGGGACTTTTAGTGACATAACCTAACTTTAATAATCCATATAATTTCATCTATCGGGTCATTTAATCATTTATCGGGTCATACAATCATTCGGGTCCAAATCAATAAACAAACAATCGGGACAAATGGTGTCCTATTTTATAAAAACTAACATGTTATCTCCCTCGCGGGTTTATAAAACATTTCATAAAAACATTTAAAAGAGTGCGAGGCTATGAACTCACGTTGATGTGGGAAGGCGGGTTGTCGGCAATTCGGATGTACGGTACGTGCTTCAATCACGGAAACCTAGACAAATAATACTCGTCTTAGACTCATGTCCAATGACTTTATAAAAATAATAATTATGTATACATATTATGATTATATATATATGATGATCAAGTGGGTTTACATATTCTCATTGGCTCATTTTAGTGTTATGTGTCGATAACTTTTATACTAGTTTACTAGTTTTATCTATTTACGTGTTTTAGGTCCAATAAGCCTATTATAAGTTCATTAACTTGTATTAATCCATTTCATACTTATATTATCAGTATTTATACTTTACTTGTTGGGCCCAAATGGGTTAAGCCCAATAAATAAGTTTATAAGTGTTTTAATCCATTTTGTTGTATTATTAGTCCAATAACGTTAACGTAGCCCGTTAATGTCCGTATGTTATATAGTTCGGGTTTTATCGGTTTTTACTTGTTATATATGTTTATATATCAGTATATGAGTTTATAAAAGTTTATATTAGACGGGTCCAACCGTCTAAGTTTTATTTAACAAAGACGTTAATTTTACGGTAATAGCCGAAAAAGTCGTAAAAATCATGTTTATAGTTTTATAACTTATAAAACTTATCAAAATACCATTTTTATAAAATGTCCATTTAATTATCCTTACACATATTTATATAAATGTATTATATAAGTTAGTGGGTTTTAATTCACATTTTATACTTTTTTTTAGTTGAGTGCTTATATAATACTATTATACTTTAATTTCCAAAATCTGATTTTTATTTTCATGTTCACCAAAACTGCCATATCTAGAGTTCTATATGGAGATAGAAGCTCAAATATTTATTACATAAACTAAATGATATGTGCTCCATTTAACCACTCTATAGCTACTGTTGAATCAGCGTTTAAGTATTTTCTAAAAATCGTCCAAAACAGTGAACTCAGATTTGTACTCTAAACTTGTTTTGATCATATCTCACTCATTATAATGATTCCATTGTATGGCCAACTCTCACATGTGTACAAGACCTAATACTTACTGTATTTTGATTCCACTTTGCCATTTTATCAGTTTAACAAGTGGTTAGTTACTGTTTTTATACAGCCAACTTATTAAGCAATATTTTAACCTCTTTACATATGGTTTTCCATCTTTTTAACCATGTTTATCAACACCAAATTCCAACACAATATTTTTAATCATCATTCATCATCATATACATATACAAATGTAAAACAAAATACAAGATTACATAATCAAAATAACAAGAAGGATAGGAAGAATGATCCTTATACCACCATAGTGATGAAAATGTGAGGTTGATGAAGAAGGCTTGGATTTGGATGGAAAAACTTGTGATATACCAATATCAACTTCAAGATCACCTATCTTCATGAACATCTTGTGGAAAATCAGCCTCAAGACACCAAGGAAACTTCTTTTTGGATGTTATAATCACCACCATTCAATAGAGCTTCAAGAGGGCATCATCATATGTATGAATAACATAGGATTTCATGGTTAAAACAAGATCAAAATGGGAGTCTTTGGTTGTTCTTGGACGAAATTTAGAGATAGAGGAGAGAGTTTGGTGAGTGGTTTGCATGAGTTTATGAGAGCAAATGGTAAAATGAAGTGGTTTTGATGGTTTGGTGGAGGATGTAGCTTACATTTTAAGCTTAAGCTTACATGTGTAAGCTATAGTTACAAGTTTGACACATCAAGTGATGTGGTGGCATTAGTTGGCCTCCCTTTCGAGTGGGGTGGGATAAACTTGTTTTGTCCCATCCCGCTAATTTACGGGTATTACTCGATTCTAGTTTCCTCGATTTGCGTGCCCTCGGGTCGTTTTACAAAAAACGTTTTTATAAATTATGAATCAACGGCACAAAACGAATCTAATAAAAATTGTCTCATCAAAAACGGAGTTCGAAACATAAATACGTAATCCTAAGGTTTCCGGTTTAGTCGTAAAGGACGTTAAATTTAAATCGTAAGTCCTAATCTCTTCTCGTAAATTTGTGAGTTTATGAACCAACTCAAAATTAAAATTCCAAAATAATATTCACGGACAAATTTATTTTTCTGAAATGTCGGACTGTCACCAAAACGGTGTATGTAAACGTAAGCACGTAACGTTGAATCCTCCGGTTTAGACGTAGTCGATGCTACTTCAAGACGTAAATCCAAATTACTTCCCAAAAATAAGTGAGTTCATATTATAACATTAAAATAATGTTTTCAAATAATATTTGAGAATAAAAATATCAATCATAAATTGAAGAATTGTCACAGCATTTACCCCTAAACAGGATCTTTGTCCTCAAAGATCATCTTACTACTCGCTTCTTATAGAGTTAAAGCCATGTGGGTATTTCCTCCACATTCGGTCTTTTCTCATAAGTACAATTCATTACAATACGCGAGTTTCATCAAACATAACTACGGGGATAAGATCAGGCTTAATGTTGACTTACTTTCTCTATCCATGATGTTCACGGTTTTCTGATGAATGCAACTTTTCACCGATCTAAGCTTTATCAAGAAGAATTCAGATTTTCACTTGATAGAATTTCTATCAAGTTCGATCTACAAAACATAATTCACGCAGCTTTTGAAGTCCTAGGGTAGATCCAACTTATATGCCTTTCAAACCAATATTTTACATCATCTCAATGGTCCCATACAACGGGGACTTATATCCCATGATTTGTCAGATCATTAGTTCATTTCTCCAAGGTTAAATTTTTTGGCATAACTTCGCTACCCATCTGGCACTTCAAGATCTACATTTCATATTCACATAACCTCTTGCCTACTACCGGCAGTCAATAATCAGATCCTAATTTCAACAATCATTTCAGGTCTCGCGGGTCGAGTGTTGTGTAAGGTTAGGTTCGCCATCATAGGAAACCTTAAACCTAAAAGACATGTCCAACTCACAGTGGGTGTATGTCGGGTGTCTTCATCTCAACTGCTGCTTACAGATGCTCTAATATATAGATCCTAACAAGATTAGATCTCGATCCTAATACGATAGTTATCAATGACAATCCTTCCAAAGGAAAGCGATTATACAGTCTATTACCAAAGGTCAATCATTCAAACATAAAACAACACTTATATTACTGTGTATCGTTACTTTACCTCGTCCCTTCGATTGGGGTGATACATAGTACTCTCATCAAGGTTCGTTCTCAATGATTTCTGAGCAAATCTCTAGAAATTCGATGCGAAGCGAGGATCTTGATAAAGATGTTTGATACAGGCACACTATGTTTACATAACTCTTTTTGCATTTATCATTAACGGGAATGATATTAGCAGATTTGGTCAGTCTGTCGACGATGACCCAAATCGAATCAAATTCAGATGATGACCTTTGCAATAGCTAGACGTTTACTAATGTATGAGGCGATGTCTGCCTTCATAATTTGCCATTAGTACAACTTTTTCAGACAAAGATACTTCTAGTCATAAATGACATAAAAAGAATACTTATACTTACAAATTCTAACATAACTATATTTCACAATCCTCCATATTTAGACAACCACAAACGGCCTTTAAAACATTTAACGCTATCGACTTCTTAATTCCAATGGTTCACATTAGCCGCGAACCACTTTTTATTATCTATATTATCCTTTTTACAAACATTGTTTATTTTTATATCGTTCGTCAATTTATTTTTGCACCTTCATTATTAAGGAACATGTCCTAACTGGTTCTTTATCTTTTCTAAGTTTCAGTTTCGTCTCATCTATCATTTTTATCAGTTTTTCTCAATCCGACGTCTAAAGCGTCGATAATTATTACAATTAAATAAATAATTATTAAATTTTTATGAAGCATAAACCTAAAAATTTTAAAATTTTCTTAGTTCGACCAATTATAAAAATGTTCGAAATAAATTTGAATTTAATTAACAAGATTTTTGTTGATTTATCAAAAATAATTAATAGGATTCGTAAATGTTTGAAAAATCTCTGGTTATACTTTGGTCAAAATTTTCTTATTTGAAAAGCAAAGATTGTCGTTTCAAATTTTAAGTCATGGTTTAAATGGTTTTACTCAATCCTTCTTAGGTTGTCTTAAGGTTTACACAAACATTTACCCCTAAACAGGAGTTTAGTTAAATGATTTGTGTATAAGGAAATAATCCCTTAAAAATTTCCTTTATAAAGTATCTGTCAAAACATATTTGCACTTTTCTTTTTAGTAAAACCCAAAGCCTTAATGGATCTAATTTTTGAAATGTCAATATAGATCCCATTATCTTATTAATCACACGGTCAAATCATGTAAAGTATTAAGCCATTAATCACATGTTAAATATTCAAGGTACATGTTTTTATCGTTCAGCCAATTTAGGGCAATCTATAAATAATTACTAACTCCTTCTTATTCTTATAAACAAACAAATGGTCCTTAATAATCACAAGCATGAATTTATCAAATTACAGCCTACACACGTGATTCACCAAATTTATGAATGCTACATGTTCATTAGTCAATCCAAATGACATCACGTGAAACTCATAATGTTCATTACAAGTACCGGATGTAGTGATTGGAATAGATAATCTTTTTCGCAGACGCGAAGTTGATGATAACCATGCCGTGAATCAAATTTTTAAAACATACGCTAGAACCTTGTAAATGATCGAACAAATCTTCAATTTCGAGTTATGGATTTCGTTTTCGATTGTCAATTTACTCAGTTCACAGTAATCTATAAATATAAGGAATGATAACACCATAGCTTTTCATGATGACGAGCTCGGTAGAATAAAATCTTTCTCCGACAACTCTCTCAGTTGTACGGTAATTCCTTTAATTTAGATGGTGCTGATGTACAATGCACAAGCCACAAGTGCAGCACCGGAAATATAATCAATACCAATTTCAACTTGCCTTAATGGCGAAAGTCTAGGTAATTCACCAATAAATACTTACTAAAGTTTTAAATAACAAAATTATCTTTTTAATAAATTCATATTAACTTCTTCTAGATTACAATATCTAAGACTAATTCACAACCATTCACATTATAATTTTAAGTCTAAATACAGGATAAAATCATCCATCAAGAATTATTTAGATCGCTTTTGATAATCAACATCTTATTGTTTAGGGGAATTCTACTCGAGTTCCCATCAATTAAGACAATTTCGTCATGTCATAATCAATCAATCCATTCTACTGGCACTATCAACCGTCCAGTTTTGTAGTAACCCGAACTTTAAAATCAAAATTTAGACGGAGTTCTAATACTAATTCCATTATTCAGACCAATATTTATTAATCGACTTTTATTTGTCATGTTCGTTCGACGAATAATATTGATTTCTCGACTAGACGGCAAGATTAGGGTTTTAACGTATCGAATATGTATCATTTATTATTTATCGGCAAAGTCTATGTCCATCATCGACCGTAAATATCCTCGTTATGACATAGAAATATTTTCTATTGTGGTCGTTTTAATTTATCATTTTATGAGAATTCTTGATAATTTACGTTAAACCTTTAGGCGTCATTCGTTTAGGCGACGAGTTAACATTTATTAAAATATAAGCCTTCCTTTATTTATTGAGATATAAATGTTTTCTGAATGTCAATGTTTTTATTTTACATTGAGCGTTTATTTTTCGTGGTTAACGTGTATCTTTCAAATCGAGTAACATTAAAAATATCGGACATCGATAATACCCGCTTTATCAAAAACGTGGAGCAAAATTACATTAATCTCACTCCACTCATTATACTTACACGCCTCCTACACCCAAAATGTTTAAGTGTCAAATACTTAGGACACCTGGCTAACATTTACATGACTTAGGGATTTACCCTATCTCACTTTCATTCATCATTCCACAATGCAATAAAATACTCGTACTTCTTTGTGCCTCGTTATTTTGCCGACAACCACATAACGTTTTCATTTCAATTTCTAGCTACAATATTACGAAGACCAAGATTGCTAAAAGTAGTTCTTCAGGACCCTACATAAGAACAAGGATTAAAAAGAGGGATTTTAAAGGATTAGAGGCTGAGTTAAGTTCATCATTTTTCATGTGATGATCTATAGTTTAAAGGCTTATTGGGTTGATTTTCAAATATTGGAGGTGGGGTTGAATTGTTGATTGATATTTCATCATTTTACCTTGTAAGGGTTTTCCTATTATTTTCTTTGTTATATTTTGTAATTATTTAATTATCATTTCACTACTTATATTATTGATCTAATAGTTAATTATGATTTTTTTAACATTGTATATGAATTTGAATCAAAGAAAACTTGCTTAAACATGCCCTAGCCCATAGCTGTGATGTTTACATTTTTAGGTCTGTAACAAACGACTCATTTGATAATCATTAATGGCTAATGAGACTTAGATGAGAATAGAGGGAGTTAGCCCTGTGTTTTGTGGTGATTTTTCCGGGTCGCTCATCTCGTGACGATACTCGGAGAATAAGATATGGCTAAAATCCGACATTAGGTCAGAATCTGACCTGCTGTAAAGATGGACTGTTTAGTCACAAATTTCATATACTGACCTATAATTATGTAAAACTAAAAGTTGTAGCTAAACATATGTATAATACACACGAATTGGATAGTTTTCTACGGATAAACGTTTTGTAAATGGCGGGCAAAACGGTGGAACTGAAGTTGGCTGCGAAAAACAGCCAACTCTTCTAAGTAATAGAATGGGTCAATGAGCCAAGATAAGTATAAATTAGGAGTAATTGGACTAATAATAAGTAAACTATATAAGTTAAGAATGATTTTGGTAAAAATAACTCATGTAAATTATTTATGGTTTAAGAGAAACGATCAAATTTATGGGGTATGTCGAGAATTTGTAAAAATTGAACCATATTAATATAACGTAAAACTTGACCATTTTTATATAACACGAGGTGGTAGGACCCACTTGTCGAGAAATATAGACTCATCTATATACTGAGATTTATGAAACCCGAGACTCAACCAACGTGAAATATTAAGTGGACATCGTTTGGAGGCGTTTTAGAACCGCAAAACCATATAAAGTGGACTTGGGCCACAAAAGACCAACTTACAGTTATAATGGCTATTGGGCCATTATTGGACCTGAGATTAATAATGTATATGGAGATCAATAATGAGTTTGAAATGGACTTAGGTTATATAAATTATTAATGGGTCACTAATGGGCTAAAATGGGCTTAATGGTCATAATGAGAAGATACATGTTAAATTGTTATGAAAGGTTTTATAAAAAAGTTTTATAAAACTTATGCAATGTCCAAACTTACTAAAGTGAACTATTTACTTATATATATGCCATATGTATGGTCTCGAGCCTAAGACGCATCTCGTCATTATAGGTCTCGTTCGGTTATATGTCGACCGTTGTGCATCCCGTTCTCGATCAATGAGCGATTGATATCACATGAAGTCATGTATCGACTATTGAACGTTTGTTCCTTGATCTACGTGTAATAGCTATATCAGGTGAGTTCATAGCCTCGCTTTTAGCGCTTTATATGTGTTTATAAACCCGCGAGGGGGAATACATGCTCTTGGTATAAAAATATATGATGTTTATATATATATGGTTTTGAGAGAATACATGATTATGAATAAACATGTGGTTTCCTATATGCTTTGAACGAATACATGTTGTTGTAAATGAATGTTATATGGTTGATTAAATGGTTTTGAAAGATGAACACAAGCGTTGATTGTATTGATTGTGAACCGCTATTTGCTAAGGACTATATTGCCAAAATTTGAAAGTCCCTAAAACCCATGAACCGTTAACTACCTGTAATGGGTAGGCGCTGGTACAGACGGATGGATCCATCGGGGATGGCCCCCACCTAGGCAGGTCGCACCTGTGGGTTGGAGGCTCAGCCAGGTGTGTTGTATTAGAAGTAAGGGGGTATTCGGCAAAATACCTGACTAGGGCATTATTATACTTAAGGCTTCGGTGTCATGGCTTAGTAGAATAGCGCGGACTTTGAGTATTGTATGTGTTACAATATTGACAGTGGATGATATTCTTGTGTTCAAAAGCTTTATGTTTTATTTAAAAACCCATTATTGTTTATTAAAAACCTATGAATTCACTCAACCGTTGTGTTGACATGTTAGCATGTATTCTCAGGTGTGTAGGTTTAAGAGCAGCTGGAGCATGGAGCCGCGCAGAATAAAGTAAAGGCAAAACAAACAATTTCCATTCGATACATTTGACAAATCTTTATTTTTTTTCTTAAGGTTTGTATAAATTGGTGGGACCTCTTTTTTAGTTAACTCTGATTTAGTAAATTATCGAATGGTTTATTTTATAAAACGTCTCTTTTGAGGTCGTTTTCTATGACTGTGTGTGATGTGCTATGAAGTAACGCCCAATGTTGTTATTCCGCTGCCTTGTAAAATTGGGAGTGTTACAAGTTTCATTACCGTCGATAAGATGTGAACTTCTCAAAAGACTAATAATAATTCATAATCCTTCACTAACTCAAGGATATGGAGATATAACTAACTTCAAAAGAGTAAGGTCAACGCATAATCTACGCGAGAGAATTTCAAATCAGATACAGACGAAAACATTTAATGAATATGAATATATCCCATGTTTTCATAATTCGAGTACGCATTCGAAAGCTCCTCGGATCGTTACCCAGGTCATTCAAATGAAATCAAATCATAAGAAATGATAAGAAAGTCAATACATCCAGTCGGGTATCAACACTCGATAATCATATACTTTTCCTAAGAATCTCACCTACGGGAGAATTGGACAAGAAAGAATTGTCAATTGTCAAATAAGACAGTTTCCACAGATGAGTAAATTCGACTCAGAAGAATAGATGGCACGGGCACATATGTAGATGTCTCTAACATTATGTCCTTATTTTTCACTTCTTGCAGATCTCATAAAATTTAATCTTTCACAATCTTCAAAGAAAATGTAGTGTTTATTCATTAGTTTTATGGTGACTACTAATCAGTCTTGCATGGTCCATTCCAAATTATATGTAGGCGCGCAACTATATACAATTTCAAGATTAACGATGCAATACTCAGTTCGTCAAAATTTTTATGATCATGTTTATAATAAAAACATTTTCATACTTAATTCTCAAATAAGAATCAAGAATAAATTAACAAAGATTTTCTTTATTATGAAATCAATTAATTTTTCCAAGGTACTTTATAAACAACCTCATTCTGATAACAATCACTTATAATTCTTACTTTGAATAATCCTTATAGTGATGAAAATTCAATTTTTCTCAATGGATATGGTTTTATCTTATAAAAACAATCAGTGATCTGCAAAAGAGTGATGAAAAGTTGTTCACCAAGAACTAAATACAATATGATAGGAAATGAGCTTTAGCCAAATAATCATGAGGTTCATGACCTCGATGGCACTCAGGAATACAAATAAAATAATCCACGACGTAACTCAATTCAAGATGAGTACTTGTTCAATGGTTGCATCACTAATGCGAACATTAGGATATAGCAATAAAGGATAGATAACATCGATACATGTAGAATTTAGCAATTAAAGGTAGTCTTTTCATTAATCACAAACAAGTCTAAATTGTACCGTAACACATTATGTGTCACTATGTCATACAATTCAAAGAACTCATCCTACCAACTGATGTCTCAGTTAGGTTTGGGATTATTTTTAAAAGATACCACAATGAATACTAATCTACAAGAGTCATTAGGTGTTCCACATGTCCCAGAAGATCCATCGGTCTCAATTCAAAAGAAGATTTCCTCAATTTATTTATTGGACACTGGGCATCCTCGTTAGTGGACAATGGCCTAGGAACAACACTTATCACAAACTAACAATCAATTAAAACCTTATAATTCAATCAAAGAACTTAACGACTTCCCTTTAACAATTTCATAATCCATACCAGTTAAATTTTACTTTATTCAAGTTTTAACCAACTTATACTCAATGCGATATCCTACCTCATTTTCCAATACTTTCAATCTTATTCTTACACCTTTAAAGGGCAACATAAGTTTGATATTATCAACACTTAATTTCCAATCCTATATTTCTTACAACAACAATTATCAAATGAGTTACTAGTATGAAATGACTCACACATTCAATTAGACTTCTCGGAAAGGTATTAGTGGCATGAGGCTTTTGGGTAATGGTTCCAATGACAGCCTCAAGTGCAACATTCACCCTTTCGATTTCAATTTAAGAATTGGATGACAACGAATCATATGACATCTTTCTAGGTGGTAATGTTTTGTCAAACTCTGCTCTATAAGGAAAGATCGTCATGACATCGATATCAGATTTAATCTCGCCAATTCTTTCTCAATATCACAATCAACTAATATCTACACTTCTACGAATATCAACCATTTGTTGGGATCATAAATATCCACAACTTGGTTTAGATCTAGGATAGCTATAATTCCTACGAGAATAGCTTTGATTAATTTACTAGGGGATTTAGGGTTTCTTGTGACAATCGACGTCGTATAAATATCAAAATAATCATCAAACAATAATGTAATCAAATTACATCATATATATATATATATATATATATATATATATATATATATATATATATATATATATATATATATATATATATATATAATTCAAGTTATATATATATTAAAATAACACTTCTCAGTCTGGCCTTGTCGGTAACTCGGGAATTCTTCGGCATCGTTATAGTCAAAAGATTTTTAGACATTTTAAGAAAAATGTTTATAGTTAAAAGATTTTGAAATGTTTTATTCAAAACCTTGGTTTTAAAAATCTTTCGTTCTCTATAACGAGAGCTCTGGTACCAAACTGTAACAACCCCAAATTTATACAACTCAATACAGCGGAAGACTCGTTGGTGTTACGGGATAGCACATTACTCACATCATAGACAACGCATAAAAATAGCGTCGCTTAATAATAAAAGCATTTCCATTCATAAATATCAAAATTTACATAGGTCCCAAGTCATAGTATTTCATACAGGTTTTACAAAGTAATTGAATGGAAAATATTATTTAGGTGCGGGCCATGAATTCTTGTTGTCTTCCCGAGAATTACCTTCAAGTACCTGAGATAAAACACGTTAAAAAGAAAAGGTCAGCGATAACGCCGAGTGAATTCATATAGTTTAATAAATTCCATCAATATAACTTTGGTATAAAATTATTACCAAAAATCATTTCATACAAATCGTTGTAATAGGCCATAAAATAGCCAAAGTCATTTTTATACAAATCCTTATCGAAAATCATAATATAGGCATTTGCCTTAAAAATCATTATACGAGCCAATGTCGTAAAAACATCATACAATACGTTTTATAACGTTGTATAGATTAAATAAAAACCGTTATATGAATATGGTTATATAAAACCAAAACACGAACATAATATCAATAGTATGACCCCGTATTGCTAGTCAGGCAATACATCGTAATTCGGTGCGTATAACAGTATTTCGTTAATTTGGATTATTATAAGCCGCATGACATTGTTACCTTAATAAAACAAACAACGGGTAGCTAGCCCGAAACTCAATTTGCCCATCTAAATTAGCGTTTCGTCACAAAGGTCACGCTATGGAAATCTTCTCATACATAAATTCACTTACCAATCAATGTGGCACGACGGGGATCAACCGTCAAGGCGCGAACTGGGGTGATCGTCCCCAAATAGTACTATTATATGCATAAGCGTCTACCAAATCCCGGTAGTTCACAATTCATGTTAATGGGACTTTTAGTGACATAACCTAACTTTAATAATCCATTTAATTTCATCTATCGGGTCATTTAATCATTTATCGGGTCATACAATCATTCGGGTCCAAATCAATAAACAAACAATCGGGACAAATGGTGTCCTATTTTATAAAAACTAACATGTTATCTCCCTCGCGGGTTTATAAAACATTTCATAAAAACAATTAAAAGAGTGCCAGGCTATGAACTCACGTTGATGTGGGAAGGCGGGTTGTCGGCAATTCGGATGTACGGTACGTGCTTCAATCACGGAAACCTAGACAAATAATACTCGTCTTAGACTCATGTCCAATGACTTTATAAAAATAATAATTATGTATACATATTATGATTATATATATATGATGATCAAGTGGGTTTACATATTCTCATTGGCTCATTTTAGTGTTATGAGTCGATAACTTTTATACTAGTTTACTAGTTTTATCTATTTACGTGTTTTAGGTCCAATAAGCCTATTATAAGTTCATTAACTTGTATTAATCCATTTCATACTTATATTATCAGTATTTATACTTTACATGTTGGGCCCAAATGGGTTAAGCCCAATAAATAAGTTTATAAGTGTTTTAATCCATTTTGTTGTATTATTAGTCCAATAACGTTAACGTAGCCCGTTAATGTCCGTATGTTATATAGTTCGGGTTTTATCGGTTTTTACTTGTTATATATGTTTATATATCAGTATATGAGTTTATAAAAGTTTATATTAGACGGGTCCAACCGTCTAAGTTTTATTTAACAAAGACGTTAATTTTACGATAATAGCCGAAAAAGTCGTAAAAATCATGTTTATAGTTTTATAACTTATAAAACTTATCAAACTACCATTTTTATAAAATGTCCATTTAATTATCCTTATACATATTTATATAAATGTATTATATAAGTTAGTGGGTTTTAATTCACATTTTATACTTTTTTTTAGTTGAGTGCTTATATAATACTATTATACTTTAATTTCCAAAATCTGATTTTTATTTTCATGTTCACCAAAACTGTCATATCTAGAGTTCTATATGGAGATAGAAGCTCAAATATTTATTACATTAACTACATGATATGTGCTCCATTTAACTCCGTTATAGCTACTGTTGAATCAGCCTTTAAGTATTTTCTAAAAATCGTCCAAAACAGTGAACTCAGATTTGTACTCTAAACTTGTTTTGATCATATCTCACTCATTATAATGATTCCATTGTATGGCCAACTCTCACATGTGTACAAGACCTAATACTTACTGTATATTGATTCCACTTTTCCATTTTATCAGTTTAACATGTGGTTAGTTACTGTTTTTATACAGCCAACTTATTAAGCAATATTTTAACCTCTTTACATATGGTTTTCCATCTTTTTAACCATGTTTATCAACACCAAATTCCCACACAATATTTTTAATCATCATTCATCATCATATACATATACATAAGTAAAAGAAAATACAAGATTACATAATCAAAATAACAAGAAGGATAGGAAGAATGATCCTTATACCACCATAGTGATGAAAATGTGAGGTTGATGAAGAAGGCTTGGATTTGGATGGCAAAACTTGTGATATACCAATATCAACTTAAAGATCACCTATCTTCATGAACATCTTGTGGAAAATCAGCCCCAAGACACCAAGGAAACTTCTTTTTGGATGTTATAATCACCACCATTCAATAGAGCTTCAAGAGGGCATCATCATATGTATGAATAACATAGGATTTCATGGTTAAAACAAGATCAAAATGGGAGTCTTTGGTTGTTCTTGGAAGAAATTTAGAGATAGAGGAGAGAGTTTGGTGAGTGGTTTGCATGTGTTTATGAGAGCAAATGGTAAAATGAAGTGGTTTTGATGGTTTGGTGGAGGATGTAGCTTACATGTTAAGCTTAAGCTTACATGTGTAAGCTATAGTTACAAGTTTGACACATCAAGTGATGTGGTGGCATTAGTTGGCCTCCCTTTCGAGTGGGGTGGGATAAACTTGTTTTGTCCCATCCCGCTAATTTACGGGTATTCCTCGATTCTAGTTTCCTCGATTTGCGTGCCCTCGGGTCGTTTTACGAAAAACGTTTTTATAAATTATGAATCAACGGCACAAAACGAATCTAATAAAATTGTCTCATCAAAAACGGAGTTCGAAAACGTAAATACGTAATCCTAAGGTTTCCGGTTTAGTCGTAAAGGACGTTCAATTTAAATCGTAAGTCCTAATCTCTTCTCGTAAATTTGTGAGTTTATGAACCAACTCAAAATTAAAATTCCAAAATAATATTCACGGACAAATTTATTTTTCTGAAATGTCGGAGTGTCACCAAAACGGTGTATGTAAACGTAAGCACGTAACATTGAATCCTCCGGTTTAGACGTAGTCAATGCTACTTCAAGACGTAAATCCAAATTACTTCCCAAAAATAAGTGAGTTCATATTATAACATTAAAATAATGTTTTTAAATAATATTTGAGAATAAAAATATCAATCATAAATTGACGGATTGTCACATTTGTGGTAACCTATCCTTCCCATCCGTCTTCGAGGAAAACCCAGGTTTTGCAAATGCAGAATTAGAGAAAACAGATGGTTTTCCCAAGACAGAGGGTCTAGTCACTTTGTGCGCATTGGGTTGTCTTACAACATGTTTCTTAACACTAGGTTCCACAAATTTTCCACCCATCTTAGCAACGAGTTTCTTCAACTCTGCAATCGCTATTTCCCTGTCTTGTAACTGGGCTTTCATCTCTTTAATTTCCAAACTCTTTTCATTCATTTCTCGACACATTTGGGAAAGTTCTTCTTGCAATTTATTATCATGTGGAAACTTTCCGATGTCTTTTTGCAAAGCAAGTTCAAGAGAATGACAATGTTTTTGAAGGAAATCAGTTTTGTGTTAAAGTTACTCAAAAGCCCTTTTATCAACATTTTCTTTACATTTTGAAAGCTCAAGTTCAAGTCGCTCACATTCTTTGATCTTATCAAGATATTTGCATCAAACATCAGAATATTCATCGATATCAGCACAAGATTGAAGAGTAACACGCAAAATATCTTTGGATAGACATTCTTCTAAGAGTATATCATATTCGTTTGAAAAATACGATTTGTCATTTTGAAGTTCATCAATTTCTTTATCAAGAGACTCAACATATTTCAAATCATCAAACATTTCAGACCGAATCAAGTTTTCAAACTCAAGAACATGTTCTTTTATTATCTTCGTATTTGGTATTTAAAGTTCTTTCAAAAGCACAGTTATGTCGTGAGGAATCTCTGTTTTCCACTTATCCTTTTCACGTTTTTACCAATCGCTTTCAAAAATTGATTGAACATTATCAATGTGGTGTTTAAGAAAACCAAGTGTTTTTCTACTTTTGCTTTTAGAAGCATCAAGAGGCAAATAGTTAATATATTTAAAAACATTTGATTTCTTAGTGGCAAAAAATTTCTTCCATTGAATTCTTCATTGTTTGCATTCAAGAAATAATTCCTCACGAGACTTCTGTTTTTGTGGAGTGAAAAGACCATCAAGACTGTTTTCCTAAGCATAATTATATGGTGTCACAAAATCTTTATTGACCGGTGATCTACTCTCCTCATCCCAAAGGGACGTCTCTTCACTATCGAGGCTAGCTACTGGGCAATCATGATGGGTCCATTCGGACTCATCAAGATATAAGTGAGGGTTTGCAGCTTGAGCTTGTTCGAGGTACTTGGGGCTTGCAAAACTAGGTTGACCCTTGAAAAAAGACTGAGGTGCTATCATTCTAACGGTTTGAATAGGGTCATGCGTTTTATAAACAACTTTTCTCAAAAAGTCGACTTGTTCTTCGAGATCCTTTACTTTTTTTCAGTATGGTTGCCTTGTCTATTTTTGAAATCTTGTTTTATTTTTTCAACCTCTTGTTTCTTTTCGTAAAGAATTTTAGCAAAATCGGTGGTATTCATAGAAAGTCTCTATTCAAGTTCATTAACTTTTGTTGTGGCAAGGTACGTTTTTTGACGTTCATCACTTAATAAGACATTAAATTGACGTTTTTCTTTAGTTAACAAAGCAAGAGCTTCGTTGTATTTATTTTCAAAATCGTCCTTTTTAACGTTGATAACACGACTTTTGTACCCCTCAAGCTCTTCGGTCTTTTGAACAAGCTCAACCCCTAACTATCAATTGTCTTACAAGATTTTATAAGAGCGGCTTTGCTTTCTTCAATTTTTGAGTGAGCGCTACGTTTGCCTTATTTAATTGCTTTTGACTCTTTCTATTTTCAGTGACATCTTTTTGTAAACTAGCAATTAAATTAGCAAGCGCGACACGCTTCTCATCATCATACTCATTTGCATGTCGATCATCCTCAAACTCATTATTGCACATGTCTGATGAATCGGGTTTGGTATTGCTATCAACCATTTCCATCATACATGTGCCAGTAATTGTTGTTGGTAGATCACTATGCTCATGCGTATCACCAAACACATTATATTCATCATCATGTTGTACCTTATCAATTGGCTCGATATCATAGATAGGACCATTGTCATCTTTAGTGACGTTAAGGACCTCATTAATCTTTTCCATGTATGAATAATGTGCCTCGAGTTCTTGGTCGGAGAGTTCATCATCTGTGTCGTCAAGCATTTCTCCTTCCTCAGCTGATAACTTGATCCCAGCTTCCATCTTCTTGCATAACAACATCTTTTCCTTATGATATCGATAATCTTTAACCCACTTTCGCTTCCTGCATTCCCTAGCCAAATGCCCATAACCTCGGCAGTTAAAACACTGAATCCCACTTTGTTGCACATCCTTTGATGTAAACTTGCCAAAGTTCCAAAACATCTTAGTTTTCATGTCTTGTTTGTTAAATGATTCACCATATTGCAATCTTTCAATAGCCCTCCACATTTCTTTAGGAGTAGGGCATGCATCAACCGTGGAATAAATATCATCTCATATGCCACTGAGAAATAAGTAGATTGCTTCCTTCTTTGCATCAAACCAAGCACGGTTCTCTGGTGTGAGATCGTTTCTCTTTTCATCACGTTCATAAGCTGGTTGTTCATCAGTTGTGTCTGTGGCTGGTTCTGCAGGAACTTTTACCCTTGCGAATTTATAGGGTCCATCAAAAATGCATTTCCTTAAAGCATCACCGTTAGGTTTTGTGTCAAGATAACGTAGAAAACGGGATTGCCATTGATCATATCAACCCGACACAAGCATTAGTAGTCTCTCTTTGTTACCCGCTACCATTATGTTGTTGTTCGTCACACGATATTCTGCAGTAGAATCCATCTCAATATTCTCTAAAATGATGAAGTGAATATGAATCTTAAGTAGATGTTATAGTGATTGTTTTTGAAGAGAAAAGGTGTTGAAATCCCTTAAAAATGTTCTTCAAAAACCAAAAAAATCTCCAAGACCAAAA
The DNA here is from genome assembly GCA_025667525.1 of Glebionis coronaria. Taxonomy (NCBI): domain Eukaryota; kingdom Viridiplantae; phylum Streptophyta; class Magnoliopsida; order Asterales; family Asteraceae; genus Glebionis; species Glebionis coronaria. The sequence continues at coordinate 209,095,437 of CM046882.1, read as the reverse complement.
AACACACAAACTCATTTTTGAAAAAATCTTTAATCCATCGGAATATTGATCGGAAAGCTATCAGAATGAAGTATCGGAATGCTATCGGAATGTGATATCGGAATGTACTATCAGAATGCTGTCGAAATGTTCTATCCGAATGATGTCGAAATGTTCGATCGAAATAACCTATTGGAATACACAATCGAAATATCCTATCGGAATACACAATCGGAATATCCTATCGAATACTCAATCGGAATAACTGTCGGAATATTAAACCCTTTTCCGATGGAACTGTCGGAATATATTTCGGAATGTATAAACCTTTTTCCGATGGAATTATGTCGGAATATTGTAACAGTGCCGAAATTTTAGGTAAAAATTTGAGATTCTTGACAAGAAATCCGTTATTTTAACCAAAACAAAACAACCAAATCCCTACCACAACTATGTAGGAGATGTATATCAAGATTTAGAGCACGGAATACACAAAAAATTTGAATTCGAGAGGAAATATGGATCAAATCATTCAAATAAAAAAACACAACGATCAATCATAAATCTACCCCATGGCGATTGATACCAATTGTTGTCCCTTATAATATGATTAAGAAGAAAGAAAGATAGAAGATAGATGAATTCTAGAGAGAGAAAGTAGAGAGAGAAAAGAGAGAGAATGGTTGGAACTTTTGGAGGATTAGATTAGAGAGTAAATAATGAAAATGACCAACACCATTCCTAACATTTAGGAAGGGTATATGATTGTGGTAAATTACACCTTTTAAGAAAAAAAGCGTAAAAGCGGTAAGTATTGAACAAATGACTTTAGGAAAAATCAAGTGTTAATGACCCAAATTAAGTTCGTTTCCCAAGGAGGTATATGTGTGTGACTAAGATGTACAAGATTTGAGATTAATATTTGGTTTAGAAGGGGATTAGAAGAGAAAATGACGAAGTCGTAAAAATAAAAATTAACTCAAAATTACTATTAGAAAGTTAAGACGTAGAACCTAAAAAATCACCAAAAATAAAATAAATTCTAAAAATTACCAAAAATTCACCAAAAATCAAAAATAATAAACTAAGAGTTTACCAATTATCAAAACTTTTTCAAACCTTTTAAATAATTAAATATTCAATTTTTAAATGCTAATTAAAGCCCTAAAAATCAAATAAATTATCAAAAAGCCCAAATAAAGATTTTTCAATTGATAAACCTCTAAAATGACGTAAGATGATTAAAAACTATTTTTAGAAATTTTAAAACTAATAAAAACTATTTAAAATGAATTAAAAACTATTAAAACTTAAAATAATTATAAAAATTAATCTATAAGTGATAAAATTATTCTAAAAGTTGCTAAATTCCTATTTTAATGTATTTAACCTAATAAAAATGTAAAAAGTTGGAAAACGTGAAATTTTAAAAATAATAATAAAATAATAATAAAATAATATTAAAAATCCAAAATTTATAAAAAATTCTAAAAACTTGCAAACTAGTTTATTTTAACCTAAATAATCAGAAAATGAAAGTGAAGTTACCAAAATACCCCTAATGGGCCCTCAAATGGGCCAAATCCAAATTCAGTCAACACAAATGGGCTTTTGGGCCCAAAAAGTCAAACTTGGCCCAATTGACTTGGAAAAGCCCTATCTGACTTAAAACTTAATTCTAAGAACAAAACTCTAAAGGCCCAAAAGCTGAAAATGTGCTTATCATAGCTTATTGAACACAAAGCTTATTCTTATTGGGCTTTTCAGCCCATTAAGCTATAAGCTAATGCCATAAGCTCTAATTTGACACACAACCCTCTTTTTGGATGCTTAAGAGATCTGTCAAAAGAAATTTTCAATAAGCTCACTCAATAAGCCAGAAAATAGAAAAGCAAAAATCCACAAAACGACAAAATAGTCGGTTTTGAGAAATAAGGCACCTCAGAAGCTCTAGTTTGTTGCAAAAGCTCACAATTAGCTTAACTAAGAATAATCAATCAAGAAAATCACAAAAAGCCAAGTAGAATAAGCTGTAGGAGCAAATAAGCTGGCTGAAGAAGCCAAATAAGCTAGTTTTCTAGCAAAAGCTTAACCAAAAGACTTGTAAACTTCCAGACTTGATATTAAGCTGAGAAAAATGATTTCTATCACAAAAACTATGTTGTTGCATGTACCAATAAGCAAAACAAATTCAAATAAGCTAAAAACCAAGTTTGACCAAAAGTCAAACGCTGATAAGTTGAAATCAAACGCTGACAGGAACAAAGTAGGCGTTGACAGACTTAATGAAGTGTAAGGACTTGTTTTCCACCCTGCTGGTCAAGGATTGAGTGCAAACCTTGTGAATCAAAGCTTACCAGTTGGGTAAACTTGATGTATTTTGGCACAAATAAGCCAATAAGCCAGTGAGCTTATAAGCTATGATCAAAGCAATCCAAATAGCAAAAACCAATCACAAGCAGCACATGAACAAGTTCCAAGCAGCAAAGTCACAAGGCATACACTAGGCAAACAAATGCAAGCACAATTTGAGGTGGTCACTTTGCTGATGCAAATGACCACTTCAGCAACTTTGATAAGCTATAAAAACCACAATAAGCCACCAAATTCAACAAGCAGATAACCAATAGATAACTTATCACCTAAACTATTCCCAAACCAAATTTCAGACCTTAGATTCAACAAACAAAGAAGTTATTGGATCTGATGTGTTTGACCAAATTCAAAACCAAGTTTATCAGATTTTTGCAAAACTAAAAATCCCTTTTCCAAACTTTCAGAAAGTAAACCAATGACTAAAACTTGTATATTAGGACTTGTTTAGACCACCCAAACCCAAAGAACCAAGGGCACAAGGCCACAAGGCCTTGATAACCAGTAATCCCAAACAACCCTTAATCAAGCACTTATCAAACAAACTTCTGATTTTAAATAATAACCTACTGATTTTAATGATCAAAAACACTTAAACAATAGCAAATAACACAATCACACTCAAAAATCACCAGCACAAACACCAATACTTCAAATCAAAGCACCAAATCAAAATCAGTCATAAACATGAAATTTTGAGTGGAATCTTAACAAGAGATTATACCTGCCTTCCACAACATCCTAGGAAGGCCAGCAATGCTCCTTGGACCTTGTTCAACAACTAGAACAAGACCAAGGTACTTCAATGAAGATGATGCAAACTGCCTTGGTTGATGGTTCAAAGTAGAACCTCAAGGACTTTATATCTTCAACACAAACAGCAAACAACTCAACCAAGGGCTCTAATCCCTTCACAAGCTTGGTGTCAACAAGCTTGTAAGAGCTTATGGCAAATGGTCAAGGGTTAGTACACAAAATAACCAAAACAGAACCTAGGATTTCAAGGTTCTCAAACCTTAAAAACCTTATGAAACAAGACGTGCCTTAACCACAAGATTAAGGTAGGCCTTCACAATCAAATGGAACTCAGAATTAGGCTACTCAAACACCAAACTTTTAACTAAATCAAAAAGAGATTTCAAATTTTCAGAAATTCAAATTTTATTTAACTTAAAAAGGAATTACAAAGATTAATAGCCTAAAACTGGAACAAAAGCTCTCTCACATGTTGAGGAGTCTTTTTATAGGCAAATGCCAAGGCTACACTGTTCATAAACCCTAGATGTGAAATTCCCTAAATGCCGTAAGTCCTTGAGTACGTTTGTTGTTGTTGAGCTGTCCAAAATGATCCTACACGTTCATTTTAGCTTTGTGATCAAGCAAAGGCTCTCAGCTGTTGATCTTGACACGTCACATGACTTGGAGGCTAAGTTGCTTGCTGATTGGTGGAAAGGGTATTGGGGTGGGGTCCATAGTGAGTGGAGATGAGGGTTTTGTGTGTGGGATAGGTTCCTGCATGTGTGAATCAAACGTGTGCCTGGGTAATTTCATTTTACCCTTTGTTTTAAGTTGTGTAAAACCTGGGCTGTAAAGGTGAATAGTTGTCCTTTTGATCCGTTTTTGGTGGAGTGGAGTTGTTTGGCGCGTGTTTGTGTGTTTAAATGTTTCAGTATGCACACATTCATCCCTTGTCCTTCCTTTCTTTTGTCACTTGGATGCAAACTCCTATCAGCGCCCATTTTACATGTATCAACGTTTCGCCTTTTGTCACTTTTGGCACAAACTTTACAAAAAGTGTTTCAAGGGTTATATTTGATATTTTTGAATATTTCAAGGACTGATTTTAAACATTCTTGATCTTCAAAGGTCTTCATTGTATCTTAATCTTCATGAGGGACCATTATTGGCAATTTTGATTTGTTGAGGGACTATTCTTGCCATTTCTTCAAAGTTGAAGGACCTCTTGTGTAATTTTGACAAACTTAAGGGACCAAACTTGTAATTATTAATATACAAGGGTTTTAAGTGTCATTTCTTCAATAAATGAGGATCAATCTTGTTTGTCTTCAAGTCTTCAAGGTATTTTGTTGAGAATTCCATGATTAGGGCCCGGTTCTTTGTACGGCTTCGTTTCTCGTGTCCGTTTTTCCTTGTAACTTGTGATCTTTTGTCTTTTTCATGATATCCATACCTAAAATACACAAGTAAACAAACACAAGCATATATATGATATTTTATGACATTTTAATGCATTTAAAGCCCGAAAAGAACGATGAGATCATGTATAAATGCCATCTCATCACTCCCCCATACTAAACCATTGCCGTGCCCTCACGCAATGCTAGAATAAAGTATCAAAGCATCACCAAAGTTCAATTTAATTAACCTTTATTGAAGAGTAAAAAGACTTGCAACATGCTACGATGATGTGTAAAGACATAATGTATGATTTTCATCACGAAAAGTGACTTTTAGGGTCAAAGAATAGAAACTAGTTAATGTCCCTTAGAGTAAACTTCGTCATCCTTGATTGTCATACATTCCATGCTAAGTGCAAAAACAAGATCATTGTTGGTACAAGTCACAATGCTAACACTACTCATACGTCCAAATTGTGTAATACTTTTTCTCCCCGCAATCCTAGTTATTATAAAAGGAAATGGGTTACTATCATTTTTTATCTAGTTGTCATGGATCACAAGTGATACATATTGACTTATTTGAGTAGTTATTAGTCCGAAAGCAAAGTAGCACGATTTGATCAATAGTTAGCCGAAGGACAAAATCTTTTAAAACGGCTTCTCGTGTATCTCCTTAAGTTCATATCTAGGCATAACTCGTTTCACGATTTGAGACTTTTCTCGGACCGATATTTGGCATGTACTTCATACTTCAAATCTTGGGAAGACGTTCTTGAAATTATGGTCTTCTCTTCATATATTTGGAATTTCTTCACTTGACGTTTTTGAGAGATTCTTCATATAGGACCACGACTTCATCATTTTTCTTTAATCTTTACTTTGGATTTTGATATACAACGATCCGCCTCCTTTTCGGACTTGGATATATTTATCCTCATACCTTGTTAGGGTCTTTTTGGATAGACTTTCTCCATTCTTTAGGGGAGTAATAGCTTCTCGTCGTGTGTCTCGATCCTTCATATTGATTTAGGAATAATGATACTTCACATCATCTTTGGATCTTTAGCAAAAATAGAGCTCCTCATGCCTTGTTAGGGCCTTTTTGGATGATCGCCAATCTTCGCGTCCCGCTTCATTAAGTTATGCCTTGGCTATGAACTCTATTCAACCCCGAGCAACTTTTAAACGATCTTGCGCTAGAGGCTAAGTAACCTTTCAAATCGTACGACCTTACTTATTGCAATTATGATTTATTCCTAATGCATTGATCTTATGGGAAGAAAAAGCCACAATTAAAAACATATGAGTTTTTGAAAGAACACTTTCATGTTCTACGTTTAGCATGATCACTTGTCTAACTCTATCATTTCTCGTTCTTCACTATATAAAGACCTCTAATTAAAGAGACTCGTGAATACTTAGCCATGCAAGTCAAAATTAAGCCAAATTTGGATTAAGACTATATCAAATCAAAGTTTTGGGTTTTCAAGCCACCTATAGGATCTTGCACTTTCTTGGAATTTTTCAGGTTTAGAGAATGCGTTTTATAGTTCCCTTGATAAGTGACTTTCTAGAATCAATTATAGGAACTTGCGAAAAGTTCTTGTTCTTAACCCGAATGAATTAAGACTTTCGCGTTTTAAAGCTCCTTATATAAAAGTCTAGCAAAACTTGAATTGAGCGAGTTAAGGAATGTAAATGGCTCCAAATGCCCATCAAGTAAAAAATTAACTCTTATTCTACCCATCGGAAAATATACATTCGTGTCTTAAAAACACTTATGAAATCTTTAAGAAAAATTTAAAATTTGGCCATTTTTAGCCTTATTAGCAAAACAAAACATTGAAAATTTGGAAAGCGTGAGGGCGTAGCAAAGCAAGTACCTATTCACCCCCATACTAAAAGTAAACATTGTCCTCAATGTTTCGAGTCTAAAGGTGGAGCACCCCCATACTAGAGACGAAGAGTCGAATGCTTAGGATCTAGCATGGAAAGGGTGATCAACAATATATCTAAAGCCGTTTATTAAGTATGCTAAAAGATAATTGTTAGAACAATAAAGGATATGTCATGGATTCGTGAAAAACTTCTTCAAACGAACGATGGAGGCTCATGTAAACGAACACGAGAGTCTTCGATCGTAGATGATGATGATGATCTAGATAACACAATCACAAACAACCACGAGACAACGAGTTGAAAGGGTACAAGTCCCCTTATTAGTGAATAGTGAGCATAAAGATAAGCATGCACTACTACAAAATGAAGCTAAAGCAACACCATAAAAGTGTTGTATTATGTCTTTGTAGTGTGGCAGTATGCCTAATGTGACACTTCACGAAGTGCCGCGTTATGCAACGTCGCCTTAGGTTAAAGCGACACTTTTTATAAGATAATGCAACACTTTTCGAAAGTGTTGCTTATATTTAGCAAATGCAATACTTTAAAGTAACACTTTTTATACTCAAATGCAACAATATTTATCTTCAATGGCAACACTTTTGACATTCTGATGCAACATTTTTTTAAATCAAATACAACATTACTACAAATTATAGTGTGACACTTTTTCACAAAAATACAACACTTTTCCAATAAAGTGCAACACATTATTATTTAGTAACACTATAAATGCAACACTTTGATTTATTAAATGCAACATTTTCAATTGTTTTGAAGCTTGTAGCACACAATTGCAACACTTTCTGGGATAATTTGTAAAACTTTTGCTCTATCCAATACAAATGCTACTCTTATACTTTTGTTTGTAGCAAATACATTATGATTTTCATTTTGTAATAAAAATAATATTCTATCATAAATAATATTCTAATATACTTTGACATGTAAATACAACTAGTATTATTTGTCTTGTCAACAAAAAATAAAGTTATCAAATTACATTAATTCAACAAATCTGTACATCTCTTCAAATTTTACTTGTGGGTTGACATAAGCCAAAACAACACGTAGCCTCCTGCATATGAAAATGAAAAAGAATAAGATTAGTTTTGTAAATGGTAAACATAATAGTCACGTTGAGAAGAATAACGTGAACCAAGAAAAGAAAAAAGGAGCACGTCCAGTACTATTATATCAGCTCATTTTCTTTAATGCGACAAACATAACATGCTTACTAAAATTAAGACAAATATGTGCTTGTCAAGCATTCATGCTTGGCTCATGTAGGATTAGGTTTTATTATTGAATTTTGTAGTATACTCATCATTAACAAACTAAGTACAAAAACTGAACTCATTTGGTCAAAAAGCATCACATTTCAAATCAATCTGACCCGTTTCAAACCAATACAAGATTAAGCTTTGACCCGCACATGTATTGTCATGTTACGTGACCCGCTCATACTACCAACTCTAAGTAAAAATAAGCACTGATATGAAAATATATACCTAATTACGAAAAAATATATATACCTTAACATCAAATGGGAGGTTTCTGATAAACACAGTTCTTTTTTTTCTAAAGTGGAGCATTCTCTCCCTTCAACTTTTGGCGAGGTGGACAAGCTGTCTACGTGGATATGATTTCCACCCTTGATAAGAAGATAACACATAAAACTATTAATTTGTTTGTCATGGTCTTGCATAATACACAATGCTCCATGCAAATAAGTTGATCAAGTACCATACCTTATGCAGCAGTTGATCAATTATTAGTACAATTAAGAGATACCTTGGCCAGGTCAGCGACGCCATCATCCTTATTCTATTTGTCTACCAACATAACTTGCAAAGGAGGACCCGTACACCTATGCCAAGTGTTAACTTTTGGTTACATCTAAAATACATGCACTGTCTAGAGTCCTATGGTTCTGGTGTAATATAACTTTTTTGTTTATTTCTAGCTGGACAGATGCTACACTATGTGTGCTTCTAGAGGAGACTTGCATGTTTGAGACTTTGTACAAGGTTTTTTTTGTTGCACACTGTATTGAACACTTGGTTTGTACCTTGGCGCTTTGTGTGACTAGGTTCCTGTGTCAATATATATACGAAAGTATATAGCATCAAAAACTTGTTAGTTATGATATTTTACAAGAAATACTTGACCGATAGTGTAAGTTTTAAGCAAACTGTAACAAAGGTTTTTGATGCCAAATTTATTTCATATGCAAGTATTACTTCATAGCCCCGTGGGTAGTCACTACACAGTTTCTAAATTATCATATTACAATTTTTGGGCCATAGTGTATTTATTTTGTTAGTGCTCAGTTCTGATATCTAGTTGATGAAACTAAATGATGTTCTCTTACCATCAGAGGATCAACAGTGGAAGAGGCAGATGCAGAACCTTTGTTGTCAGGTGCCAAGCAACCGTCACATGTAAAGTTATAATCTAGTTTCTTGGCCTCATCAATGGGTCATGTTTATGCAAGCAGGGTGATACTTGGACATCTTGCATTTTCATATACTATGCATTTATACATGGTTGTAAAAGAACTCGGAATGGAAACAATTAACACATTAATTCAATGCAGCAAAAATTGCAAACTTTGGTATGAAAAAGTAAGTGGTTACATGTATTTGTTAGAATGGGTGCATCTTTAGTGGATATGTAATAAATAAAAAACATGGCATATTACTGTTTAAAAGAAATAAGAAAAGAATGAAATATCACATACCGCTCTTGCAAGCTTCACACTTTAGCGTATACATGTCAGGGTTAAATGGCATCTGCCAATTGCAAAACCTTCAAAACAAAAGGTGCAAAACATACAATTCGATGATGGCTGGCGATAACCATCCCTCTTCAGTTTGTACTCAAAACGACATAAGTAACCTTCTTTTTTCAGTCGTAAGTCTGGTGTAATCTATAAAAACTATGAACAAAGACAAAACATAGATGATCAACTTTGAATACAAATTATTCATCTAAGTAATTTGTTGTGCTTCTTTTTAGATCCCAACATAACCAATATTATAGTACATCGAATGAAAAAAAACATATGTATACGTACATATAGAAAAAAGGTGGGCAGATTGCATATGTTGTGAAATGGAGTTCAGGTCTAATGGGTCAGTTGAGTTTTGTCAAGGTTATACATTTAGCATCACATACATAACTGATATATATATACTATGGAGTATTTGATATCTTAATTACCTAAACCTTTTTTAGTCTAAAATGTGATAACTGATCTTGATGGTATTTTACAAAGATATAGCTTCAATCACTTCAAATAATTAACAAAGAATAATACATTCCATTGTACAACAATTAACTCTATAGCCTATCAGCCTGCACTAAGGACAAAACTTTAGATTAACTTAACATAATTAATCTTAAATCTTAGTTACTCTTATGTCATACCGGATCCCAAAGGCATAATAAAAGTGAATCAAAATACTTTATCATCATTGAATGTGATAACTAACCTGGTCAGTTACTAAATGATATTGAGCATGTGGATGCTCTTATTTCACATTCAGAAGCAAGTATTCTAAGCATGCCACAAAGTTCAGCTTCTTTACTCCAAAAGATCACAAGATATATGTTCCGCAAAAAGACTAGGTTCAGCTGCTGGTGACTCACAAATTATTAATCATGAGATTTTAAAAACAAAGAGTTCTGTTCTCGCAAAACCAACCAGATAATATAGTCTCACTAGAAGAATTGTCATCAGTTTTTTTATGTGACCACACCGGATGTAATTTATAACAAACCCATTCAAGCTAGCCTCAAATAGATTGAATGGGATATGAAAGATAGAGAACAAATATTATGCTAATGATGTGCAGTATTGTCTTATAGTTGAAAAGGAAACCAATCTAATTATCTCGATGTGAACAAACAGTCCTAAATGTACCCAAACATCATTTAAATCATTGATAATATTTACTTCAAAAACAGATTACTATTATGTATTGGTAAGTTGGTAACAGTGGGTAGAGGTGTCAAAATAGGCGGGTTAGGCAGGCACGGGTGGGGCGCTAAACGGGCGACGGGATAAATGGGCGGGCGGGCTAAACGTGCCAAACGGGCGGACTAAACGGGCGCATGCTAAAGTGGACAGAAAAAAAATATAAAAATCTAAAAAAAATAAAAAATAATCCTTGTTTAAAAGTCGGAAAAAAAACATTAAATATATAGATCTGTCGAGTGTCCAATTTGGTGTTTTACATACGCCCATCTAATATCTTACATGTGCCGATTGAGCCCAACAATAATAATAGATGGGCAAAAAGTGTCCCATTTTAAAAAGAAGGGCTAAAAAAGCCGATAATTAGCAAAACGGGCAAGATTTGACACCTCTACCATTGGGTAATTGGGTATAACATTATAGACACAGTTGAGTCTATTTAAATATCGCAAAGAACTCATTAAAACAATAAAATCACCACTTTATAGATCAACTTTAGCATAATACATCCAATGTCAATGCAATTAGGCTTCTTGGAATAAGAAAAATAATGTACTACTATTTATTTTCAGTAATTAAAACCATATTAAAATTATATTAAAAAAGACGATCATACATAAAAAAAATAAGTTAATACACATACAATTAAAGTAAATAATTAAATTTGTCACCGTGATAAGGAATTAAAGACTTGATAAAACATGAATGAAAAAACAATTGTCAAGTAGCATGCTGGTGATTGAAGGACTGCACACAATCGATTTTGTGTATGGAGAGAAGAAGGATTGGAAGGATTTTGGTTAGGGCCGGTTAAAACCTTTTTTATGTGGATAAGATGAAAAAAATCATTTTTGGGAAAAAATATTTGGAGGAGCGGGAGACAATATAAAATTTCATTTGAGAAGCGGGAGCGGTTCAAAAATTTTAGTTGACCTTATAGAAAGTATTCTGCAACACTTTTTAAAAAAATGTTGCACTAGGGTTAATAATGCAACACTTACTATGAAAATGTTACCATTTGTATGATTTTTTTTAAAACCAGTACATTTTAAAAGTGTTGCTTATAAAATGTTGCATTAGCCTCATTTTGTTGTAGTGATGGGATCTCCCCCACGAGGCACCTCATTTTTGATTACCGAGTCATGAGCTCGACTCGATCCCCTCAAAATGTGAACATTTGGGGAAAATCATGGTATGGTCAATTTTTTGATGGGGCTTACATGATAAACAAGGCCCAAAAAGCAACCGGTATAAAGGACTAAGTCCTTAGATGATGCAAAATACCGGGGTCGAAAATGGCCTTCTCGTTTTCATTGGAAAAACAAATTAACGCCACTTCAACATGTGCCATAAACTCAAAGAGTTCGAAGAAAATAGATGAGAAGTAGAAGGGTGGGACAATTGGTAAGACAAACTTTCGAGCTACTCGAGGTAGACTCGCACCAAGCAAATAGAAAGATTTTCCATTTATTGCATCGGTGGAAGACCGAGATTTCCCTTTACATGAAATTCCGGGATCGAATATCTCGTCCTCGGTGGACAAGGATGAGGGAACATAAGGGGCTTCCCCCATACTAAAACCACACAAAGCATCGTCAAAAGGAGTAGACGAGCTTGTAGTACTCAAAACACGCGGTGATGACGTAGTTAGATTTGTAGAAAAATCAATTAAATCACATTTAAAATCTTTTCCTTTTTTATCTTTTGAACTCTCCTTATGAAAACCCTTTTTGATTATGTCGAAAATATTTGGTGTTTCTAAGACGATGTTAGTTACACTAAAAATTCTCACATTTTGAAACCGTTTTGGTCTTGGTGGTGGCAAGTTCTCAAAACGTTTATCGACGAAGAAAACCTCCCCATCGGGGTCTACATATTCATCATCCGAAGGATCTTCCGTAGAAACCAGCAACTTATCAATACTTTTCAAGAATTAATGTTCGAGGTGAGGCGAAGGATTTTTCGATTCAAGTATTGATGGTTTCTTCTTTGTAGGCTTTGCACTCATAACCTCCACTGGCGGAGGAAATGGTAAATTGTTTTTGGCGACATTTCCTAAAACTCTTGGTGAAAGTTCTTTGCAAACGACATTGGTTGAATCACCATGGTTTAAAGTTGCAATAGAATAGACATGAGAAAGATTGGAGTTTTGTGTTGCATTGATGACAAGTTCTTCTTCATTGAAACGAAGGGTGATTTTTCGAGCATGAACATCGATAAGTGCTCTTGATGTATCCAAAAATGAACGACCCAAAATGAGAGGAACTTTTCGATCGATTGGAATGTCTACAACGATAAAGTCAACGGGATAGTAAAACTTTCCGACTTTAACGAAAACGTCCTCGGCTACTCCACATGCTAAAATCGTAGAATGATCGGCCATCTCGATAGACATGTTCGAAGGAGTAAGAGCCGGAAGCGAAAGCGATTTGAAAATCTCGAGAGGCATCAAATTAATACTAGCACCAAGATCGGCCAAGGTGTAGCATTCCTCCATATCTTGAATTGCACACGGAATCAAAAATTTACCGGGATCACCGACTTTTTGTGGTATGCGGCTTAGAAAAACCGATGAACAACTAGACGATTGTTGTAACTTCTCTTTGTTGTTAAGCATACTTTTGAAGTTTGCGGCGAATCGAGGCATCATGATAAGAGCGTCGGCAAAACTTATATTGAAATGCATATCACGAAACATTTTCATAAATAGCTCAAATTGATAATTGTTCCGTTCTTGTGCTTTCTCTTTGTTTCGTCTCGAAGGGTAGGGTAAAGGTGGTGTGGGTTGGTCATTAGGCAACGGCCTTGGAAACTCGGGTTCCACAATTGGTATTGGTTCAACCATAAGTGTGGTTTGAGCGGTACTTCGTGGAATTGTAATGTGCTCCCTTTCAACCATCACCTCGGGTTCTTTCTCGATTTCCTTCTCCTTAGAAGTAATTGTACGAGAGATTGGTTCCTTGAAAGTTTTACCACTTCGTGTAGCAACAACCTTCAATTCTCCCCTCGGGTTGTTAATGGTATCACTAGGAAGACCACCCGAAGAAGAGGGCTTACACATGATTGCTTCAAACATCTTAGCCATTCGGTCCTCAAATTTTGATTACCTAGCATCCGCTTTTAATAACTCTTGCTTAATCTCATGTTGTCCTAATTCCATCTTTTGTTGGTTTTGTTGAAGACGTTGGACATTTCCTTCCATTTTGTTTGCATGAGTTTTAAGTTCATTAGCAAGTTCATTTTTAAGCTCGTTTTTCAACTCGGATTTTAAGCTAATCATCTCACGTTGCATGTTATCAAATTTAGCATCATTTGCTTTAGCATAATCCAAAAATTATCCTTGCAAATTTTTAGTGTGAGCATTTTGAAAACCTTGTGTAGTGTTTTGAAAATCACGGTTTTGATTTTGATTAGAGATTTGTCCATTCCCACTTTGATAATTCCCTTTTTTGTAATTGCGTGTGTTGCCTTGGTAATTATCTTGGTTGTTGTTTCGATAATTGTTAACATTTTGGTTTGGTGGAGCTTGATTTGGACGGGAACCTTGACCGTTTTGGTTGTAAGTTCCCGTTGCTACATAAGCACTCGAAGTGTTACCATCCGCGGTAATGCACTCGGAAAGATCATGAGCTCCCCCACAAGATAAACAACTCTTAGCAACCGCTTTAACCGAAGCGGAATTGGAAGCTTCTTGAGCCTTCCAATGGGACATTAGATTAGCAAATCTATCAAAAAACCGATTTTCCTCATTAGCTTCATCATGTAAGGCATTAATGCTACGAGACGATTGTGACGAAGATGACGAACCCATATTGGCAACACTCGGTGTGTTACGAGGGTTATAAACTTTAGATCTATTTTCAATGATTTGTAAAGCCTCATTTGTCGTCTTGCACAAAAAATTACCACCCGCGGCGGCATTCAAATAATCTCGTTCATGATCATTAAGCCCATTATAAAAAGTATCCACTTGATGCAATTCTGTAAAATCATGGTGTGGACATTCATGTAACATCTCTTTAAATCGTTCCCATGCCATTGAAAAACTTTCATTATTACGTTGCACAAATCGTGAAATCTCATTTTTCAAGTGTGTTGTTTTAGATGGTGGAAAAAACTTGTTCACAAACTTAGAAACGAGATCGGTCCATGTTAAAATCGAATTTGGCGGTTCTTTCTCGAGCCAAATTTTTGCGGGTCCATCCAACGAGTATGGAAACAACATCATCTTAATGGCGTCATGTGGAACATCCTTAAATTTGCTAGTGGCGGTGAGACGGTTGAAATTCCTAATGTGGTAATGCGGGTTGTCTTTCTCGTGACCTCTAAACTTATTTACTTGCAACATCGACATTAAACCCGTCTTAATCTCGAAATTCTCCGCAAGGATGGCGGGAATCACAATAGCCTCTCCAAAACCCTCGGTGGGTGCTTGTAGCAACTCCATCATAGTACGATTAGCCATGACGACTTCTTGTTCTACAATAGGTTCAACAATTGGAGGTTCTTCAACAATCAACGTCTCTTGATTGGCTTGATTTTGAAGTCGTTTACGAGCTCGTTTTGCTTGATTACGAGTGATCATAAACTTCACGAAGAATGGGAGGTGAGCAAAGAAGATTCTTTTTGGGTGTTCTGTGAATTTTCAATTTTTTTTTTTGTTTTTGATGATATTTATTTTTTTTTGGATTTTGGTGTATCTTCGTAGACAACAATCTACAAAATCTCTCCTCGAATCAAACTCTTGATTAAAGAAGCCTCAAAGGAATGAAAACGATCACGTGGAGTGAAAGTCTTCTAATGACTTTAGAACTTTGGTGAAAACCAAATTGTTCAAGAGGGTTTAATCACAAAGAAAACCAAGCAAATATATTATACGTAATAATACTTTGGGCGACAAAACCCTCGATTAGCCTTGGATCTCAAAATACTCACAAGCAAGCGGGGAAACGAGGCGGCGCGAAGCACTTAAGAGCCTTTTTCCTTAGGGTATATTTTATAATACCCGCCTTATACCCACCTTATAGTTTGTATCTTTCAAAATCGAGCTTCACGAAAGTATTTATCTATTTTTGCCTTTTCTTTTTGTTTGAGATTCGAATACAATAATTAGGAGATCAAATCCCAATTAAGGTTGTGTTTTCACACTTTTGGAGATATTGTAAATTTATTGTGATACTTAATACAATATAGTAATAATATTTGTACAAGAAAAACCAAGAAAACCGATAATACGTATTAGTAGAGTTCTACTAATACAAATACTATTTGGTTAATATTAAAAACAACAATGCAAATTAATCACGACACACCTCCCCGGCAGCGGCGCCAAAATTGATTGTGGTAAATTACACCTTTTAGGAAAAAAAGCGTAAAAGCGGTAAGTATTGAACAAATGACTTTAGGAAAAATCAAGTGTTAATGACCCAAATTAAGTTCGTTTCCCAAGGAGGTATATGTGTGTGACTAAGATGTACAAGATTTGAGATTAATATTTGGTTTAGAAGGGGATTAGAAGAGAAAATGACGAAGTCGTAAAAATAAAAATTAACTCAAAATTACTATTAGAAAGTTAAGACGTAGAACCTAAAAAATCACCAAAAATAAAATAAATTCTAAAAATTACCAAAAATTCACCAAAAATAAAAAATAATAAACTAAGAGTTTACCAATTATCAAAACTTTTTCAAACCTTTTAAATAATTAAATATTCAATTTTTAAATGCTAGTTAAAGCCCTAAAAATCAAATAAATTATCAAAAAGCCCAAATAAAGATTTTTCAATTGATAAACCTCTAAAATGACCTAAAATGATTAAAAACTATTTTTAGAAATTTCAAAACTAATAAAAACTATTTAAAATGAATTAAAAACTATTAAAACTTAAAATAATTATAAAAATTAATCTATAAGTGATAAAATTATTCTAAAAGTTGCTAAATTCCTATTTTAATGTATTTAACCTATGAAAAATGTAAAAAGTTGGAAAATGTGAAATTTTAAAAATAATAATAAAATAATAATAAAATAATATTAAAAATCCAAAATTTATAAAAAATTCTAAAAACTTGCAAACTAGTTTATTTTAACCTAAATAATCAGAAAATGAAAGTGAAATTACCAAAATACCCCTAATGGGCCCTCAAATGGGCCAAATCCAAATTCAGTCAACACAAATGGGCTTTTGGGCCCAAAAAGTCAAACTTGGCCCAATTGACTTGGAAAAGCCCTATCTGACTTAAAATTTAATTCTAAGAACAAAACTCTAAAGGCCCAAAAGCTGAAAATGTGCTTATCACAGCTTATTGAACACAAAGCTTATTCTTATTGGGCTTTTCAGCCCATTAAGCTATAAGCTAATGCCATAAGCCCTAATTTGACACACAACCCTCTTTTTGGATGCATAAGAGATCTGTCAAAAGAAATTTTCAATAAGCTCACTCAATAAGCCAGAAAATAGAAAAGCAAAAGTCCACAAAACGACAAAATAGTCGGGTTTGAGAAATAAGGCACCTCAGAAGCTCTAGTTTGTTGCAAAAGCTCACAATTAGCTTAACTATGAATAATCAATCAAGAAAATCACAAAAAGCCAAGTAGAATAAGCTGTAGGAGCAAATAAGCTGGCTGAAGAAGACAAATAAGCTAGTTTTCTAGCAAAAGCTTAACCAAAAGACTTGTAAACTTCCAGACTTGATATTAAGCTGAGAAAAATGATTTCTATCACAAAAACTAAGTTGTTGCATGTACCAATAAGCAAAACAAATTCAAATAAGCTGAAAACCAAGTTTGACCAAAAGTCAAACGCTGATAAGTTGAAATCAAACGCTGACAGGAACAAAGTAGGCGTTGACAGACTTAATGAAGTGTAAGGACTTGTTTTCCACCCTGCTGGTCAAGGATTGAGTGCAAACCTTGTGAATCAAAGCTTACCAGTTGGGTAAACTTGATGTATTTTGGCACAAATAAGCCAATAAGCCAGTGAGCTTATAAGCTATGATCAAAGCAATCCAAATAGCAAAAACCAATCACAAGCAGCACATGAACAAGTTCCAAGCAGCAAAGTCACAAGGCATACACTAGGCAAACAAATGCAAGCACAATTTGAGGTGGTCACTTTGCTGATGGAAATGACCACTTCAGCAACTTTGATAAGCTATAAAAACCACAATAAGCCACCAAATTCAACAAGCAGATAACCAATAGATAGCTTATCACCTAAACTATTCCCAAACCAAATTTCAGACCTTAGACTCAACAAACAAAGAAGTTATTAGATCTGATGTGTTTGACCAAATTCAAAACCAAGTTTATCAAATTTTTGCAAAACTAAAAATCCCTTTTCCAAACTTTCAGAAAGTAAACCAATGACTAAAACTTGTATATTAGGACTTGTTTAGACCACCCAAACCCAAAGAACCAAGGGCACAAGGCCACAAGGCCTTGATAACCAGTAATCCCAAACAACCCTTAATCAAGCACTTATCAAACAAACTTCTGATTTTAACTAATAACCTACTGATTTTAATGATCAAAAACACTTAAACAATAGAAAATAACACAATCACACTCAAAAATCACCAGCACAAACACCAATACTCAAAATCAAAGCACCAAATCAAAATCAGTCATAAACATGAAATTTTGAGTGGAATCTTAACAAGAGATTATACCTGCCTTCCACAACATCCTAGGAAGGCCAGCAATGCTCCTTGGACCTTGTTCAACAACTAGAACAAGACCAAGGTACTTCAATGAAGATGATGCAAACTGCCTTGATTGATGGTTCAAAGTAGAACCTCAAGGACTTTATATCTTCAACACAAACAGCAAACAACTCAACCAAGGGCTCTAATCCCTTCACAAGCTTGGTGTCAACAAGCTTGTAAGAGCTTATAGCTAATGGTCAAGGGTTAGTACACAAAATAACCAAAACAAAACCTAGAATTTCAAGGTTCTCAAACCTTAAAAACCTTATGAAACAAGACGTGCCTTAACCACAAGATTAAGGTAGGCCTTCACAATCAAATGGAACTCAGAATTAGGATACTCAAACACCAAACTTTTAACTAAATCAAAAAGAGATTTCAAATTTTCAGAAATTCAAATTTTATTTAACTTAAAAAGGAATATACAAAGATTAATAGCCTAAAACTGGAACAAAAGCTCTCTCACATGTTGAGGAGTCTTTTTATAGGCAAATGCCAAGGCTACACTGTTCATAAACCCTAGATGTGAAATTCCCTAAATGCCCTAAGTCCTTGAGTACGTTTGTTGTTGTTGAGCTGTCCAAAATGATCCTACACGTTCATTTTAGCTTTGTGATCAAGCAAAGGCTCTCAGCTGTTGATCTTGACACGTCACATGACTTGGAGGCTAAGTTGCTTGCTGATTGGTGGAAAGGGTATTGGGGTGGGGTCCATAGTGAGTGGAGATGAGGGTTTTGTATGTGGGATAGGTTCCTGCATGTGTGAATCAAACGTGTGCCTGGGTAATTTCATTTTACCCTTTGTTTTAAGTTGTGTAAAACCTGGGCTGTAAAGGTGAATAGTTGTCCTTTTGATCCGTTTTTGGTGGAGTGGAGTTGTTTGGCGCGTGTTTGTGTGTTTAAATGTTTCAGTATGCACACATTCAGCCCTTGTCCTTCCTTTCTTTTGTCACTTGGATGCAAACTCCTATCAGCGCCCATTTTACATGTATCAACGTTTCGCCTTTTGTCACTTTTGGCACAAACTTTACAAAAAGTGTTTCAAGGGTTATATTTGATATTTTTGAATATTTCAAGGACTGATTTTGAACATTCTTGATCTTCAAAGGTCTTCATTGTATCTTAATCTTCATGAGGGACCATTATTGGCAATTTTAATTTGTTGAGGGACTATTCTTGCCATTTCTTCAAAGTTGAAGGACCTCTTGTGTAATTTTGACAAACTTAAGGGACCAAACTTGTAATTATTAATATACAAGGGTTTTAAGTGTCATTTCTTCAATAAATGAGGATCAATCTTGTTTGTCTTCAAGTCTTCAAGGTATTTTGTTGAGAATTCCATGATTAGGGCCCGGTTCTTTGTACGGCTTCGTTTCTCGTGTCTGTTTTTCCTTGTAACTTGTGATCTTTTGTCTTTTTCACGATATCCATACCTAAAATACACAAGTAAACAAACACAAGCATATATATGATATTTTATGACATTTTAATGCATTTATAGCCCGAAAAGAACGATGAGATCATGTATAAATGCCATCTCATCAGTATATATAGTCCACCCACATGCGGTCTTGTTTATGGACTATATTATAATGGGTCGGGCTTTCCTTTTGGGCTTTAGTTACTTATGAATGAATTTTAGCCTAAAGTTAAGCCCATACAACACGACTAATCTACTACCTATTACAACGTTCTAAAATACGATACATTATAAACATATGACCGAGAATTCTTGTTTGACTCAATATTTTGAGGCTAACATTGGCCCCTTTGTTTTCATTTCTTTGGCAGCTTGTTGGTAACTTGTTAAAACTTTGACAAATGACCATATTAATCATTGAACTTTTCCTTCAACTTCGTCAAGTCCTTTGATCTTCACATACTTGGCAAGTTAGGTCATTGATGTCTTGTTTTGTCCTTGTCTTCGTCTTTTCTTCAAATAAAACCCGTGAAAGCTTGTGTTTGCTTCAAATGTATCCTTTTACCTACACATTAAAAAACAACAAAGAATACCCCGTAACTCCGTTTTATCACAATAAAGCTTGGTATTTTCCTTGTGTTTTAGGGAATTTATAGCTTATAATTGATATGAGAATTCACTCATATCAGTATAACTCATTGGATTGAAAGAACTGAGACAATTTTCTCCCAAAGTAATTGTGCTAGAGATCATAAAGTGAAGATTGTTGTTAGTAGCCTAACTACTGAAGCATTATCATGGTGGAATTACTATTCTGAACTCGTTGGAATAGAAGAAGCTCAGAAGATGAAATGGTTAGATTTTAAGTTCCTTTTAATGATCCAATATTATCCCTTCATAGAAATCGAGAAAGTGAAAAAGGAATTTTGCTATCTAAGGACACAAGGAAATGATCTCAATGCCTATTTGAGAAAATTTCAAGAGTTAGCATAATTATATCCTATCACTAATTTCCAAAGAATGATGAAAGATTTTATAAAAGGATTTCCTCAAGGATTCAAGAAAATGATTACTATCTCTAAATCTCAAAGTTTAGAAAAAGCCATCAATATTTCTCAGAAATTAATGGATCACGTAATCAAGCATAATCCTGTGACAAAACCAAACACCCTTAAACGTAAACTTAGTGAAGAAGAATCTACTGAAAAGAAACCTAATCCCTTAAGTTTCTCCTATGGTCCCTATTTTCCTTATTTATATTACCCAAATCGCAATTCCTTTAGAATTCGCAAAATATCAGGACACAAAATTATGCTGGAAAGCTTCCTCTTTGTGTAAAGTGTCTACTACATCACAAAGGATATTGCCTAGCTAAATGTCGGAATTGCTTCAAGACAGGTCATCAAACCCGATACTGTTGGAGCAAAGCTATGTGTTTTAATTTCATCTCTTGTAAGTGTTATTATCTGGTAGTACAGCTCATTTGTAATGTATTATGTATTTGATCTTTATATCCTAACAAAGACGGTAAAATCTAAACTTATGAATGTTCAAAACCTTGACTTCCCTTATAAAGAAAGGTAAGAACAAGTAATTAGACTTCCCAGTATTTCTTAAAGACGTAATGCCATCCGGATTATTGTCAATTGTATTTTACTAACGATATAGAGACTTTAACAAGATTATACCCAAAATAATCTGTTGACATAAAGTATAAATATCTATAGTTTTAAATACATTAAGAATACTATCCCTTGTATATGTATCTATGGTTAAAGTGAGAAAATTTTCCAGACATTAGAAATTCATACTCCACGTATGTATTATATTACCTGGAATTACGCTTATCCTATAAAGATACTATTAGAAACTTTATATAGTAAATAATGAATAATAACTATCTATAAATTTAAATGGTAAATTTTTAGAGAAACTTTATTAAAAATTATCTTCTTAGTAAAAACTTTTAAGGATCTTTTCCTTATAAACTTCGTTAATTTTTTAAAAGGAAGGAAATAATTAATTCAAGATTTTAATGACTTATTGATTTCCGTTTGTATTCATCTGATTTTTTAGTACACTTTATATTTATCATAATAGATTATATTTGTGATTTTAATTAAAAATAGAATTTACACTTTATAATGATTCATTTATAAAAACTCTAGTAAAAGAAATTGGTTGTAAGCTAAATAACAAAAAAATCATATTCATTAATGTATATTAGAAAGAATTTATGAATGCAAGAACTATATCTTCCTTTAAATACACTGTCTTAATGTTGTAATCTCGGGACGCGATCTTTTAAAGGGAAGAGGCTATGACAACCCATAAATTTCACAAGTATGTTATATAATATGTTTAATGGAGATGGAAAATCCATTAGAAATTTTTGTTTTTTATACATTACATGGTAAGGTGAACTAGTTCTCGCAACCTAAACTACCATATCAACATATTCCTATATGTTGTAAACATAACAAGTACAAGTAATTAAACAAGTATAATTAAATAAGAACATTCCAAGAAACATAATGACATCCTAAATTCTCTTAGAAACTCTAGAATCCCTATAAATAAATAATGAACTCAAGAATGATAAAACTACCAATAAGAACAAGTAAGCAAGGAATAAAAACAAGGATTATACTATCATATGAAAAGTATAAAGTTACATAAAGAATAAGTAAGAATAAGCTATACAAAAATAAAGTACAATTAAATGTACATAATAGTCTAGATCATCACCTAAAAACCTTTATAAACATTATTTTAATCAATATAATCATACAAGAACTATGAATCTATAATCAATACAATATACTCATTCTAACCTACTATATAAAGATGTTAGAAATACGTTTTTACGTATTTAGGAAGATTCGGTAACACCGACAATATATTAAGTAGTAGCTCGTAGCCTAGTATCTTTATATTTATTTAACAAGGAAAAGCCCGGTC
Source organism: Glebionis coronaria (assembly GCA_025667525.1). Taxonomy (NCBI): domain Eukaryota; kingdom Viridiplantae; phylum Streptophyta; class Magnoliopsida; order Asterales; family Asteraceae; genus Glebionis; species Glebionis coronaria. Next base: position 209,072,977 of record CM046882.1, on the reverse strand, counting down.
CATGTCATGTACGGCCGGCCAAACAATGTAAGCCCAAGCCCATCTTATGGGCTTGGTATATAAACCCTCTCCTTTGTTGGAGAGGGTGTGGTTCACTCATAATTTCACATAGTTGAAGGTGTTTTTCCGTCCACTTTATCTCTCTAAAGTGTGTGTTCTCACCATCTCTCTATCTCTTTCTCTCTCTAGAATATAAGCATGATTTACAATATCTTACAAATGGTATCAAGAGCCATGGGATGATTGTATTTTTTATGTGTTTGTGTTCTTGATTTTTGTGTCTATTTTGATCTAAAATCATTTGATCCAATAAAATTTTGTGCTTTTATGGTTTATTCTTGATACAAATCTTCTACATAGTAGTGGTAGAGATTTGGTATTGTTTAGTTGCCTAAAAACACAAAATTTTTGGGTGTTTGGATCATTATTTGGCTTAAAATCTTGAGTTCGTGGGTTAGATCCGAAAATCAGTAATTGTCGATTGTCTGCTTTATAACTTTCTGGTTTAGGTAAATCGTACACGTTTTAGGAAAAACGCGTATGTGGCAAGTATTAAACTCGACGATTTAGGAAAACCGACGAATCGAATAAATGCGAGTTTGTTCTCGGCGGAGTTGTGTATGTTTAGTGACAATAAATATAAAAAAATGTTTCGATTAGTGTTGTTTTTGGGTTAAAAGAGAGAAAATTTAAAGACGAGCTAAATTACGATTAAACTACCACGTATGACGTAAAACGCGAACGTAAATACGTAAAACTTGACGATACTAAAAATTAAAGCTAGAAATTCATTAAGAACTAATTTTAAGTCTAATATAATATAAATAAGAATAAAAAATTCAATAAATAAATTTTATAACCTTTTATTTATTAAATATTCAATTTTAAATGCTAATTAAAGCCCTAAATTTAAATATAATTAACAAAAAGCCCAAAATATTATTTTATGAAACAAATATCTTACTTATATTAATTAAACACTAAAATGTATTTTTCCTAAATTTTTAAAACTATTTTTCTATTTTTAACCACTAAAAACACTTTTTAAACTAAAATAATGATTAAAAATAATAAAATAATGCTAAAATTAATTTGACTTTTTGAAAAATCCTATTTTACATAACTAAACAGTAGAAAAATGAAAAAAGGTTGAAAAAAATTACTTTTAAGCCTAATAAGACAAAACAGTTTGAATTAAAAACCTATTTAAACTTAAATTAATTTTAGAAAATAATTAAATAAAGTGAACAGTGAACTTTCTTTAATAAAAATCTTAAAATAATTAACTTAAAATAAGAAAAAATGTAAAATAGAAAAATAACACTTTTTTACACTAAAAGACAAAAACAGTTTAATATAAAACTAATTAAATCTTAATTTAAAAGCAAAAAATAACAAAATGAACAGTAAAATAAAATTAAACGATTTGAATATTCTTAAAATAAATACTTAAACTTAAGAAAAATGAAAAAACTGAAAAAAACTGATTTTATGCCACTAAGGACAAAAATCAGTGGAGTTTGAAAGTGACAGCTGGGAACTTTTTGTATCCTTATGCTTGTTAGTGGGAAAAACAAACAAGCAGTGGGAAAGGGGTTACCACTGCTGGACCTCAGAAACAATAAAATGGTCGAATTGAGCTATTTTGTTGGTGTTGTTTGGAACCAAGGGCACCCCCACAACCAGTTGGGTTGTGGGGAGTCACAACAAGTATAAAACACACAGGTCTAAGCCATGAAAATCACACAAAGTAGCAAATCAATGTCATTGATATACAAATGATGGGTCTGATGGCCTATTGCTAAACTATTGTGCAAATGGGTGAGTTTCAATCCACCAAAATTTTATCAATATACTACCAAACCTCGATTAATCATGCACACAAACCTATATTACCAATAACTTAAACAGATTGCTAGATTTCAAAACAAAACATATGAAATCAAAGTTGTTTTAGCCTACTGAATTCTATGCTTGTTTTTAACCAAAATGTTTAACATACAAACTTTGTTCTTACACTAATAAACTCAAGTGAATTGCCAATTACCCCTACCACTACCTATTAGGATGTGTTCAAGCTGTTTATATCACTACAATGTATCACCCATCATATCAATAAGGCAGACCCAAACACCCCTATATACTTATGATCCAAAAATTTAACCAAGACTTTTTAACAACCCTACTTCAAATCTTTCTTAACATGAACTAACATGCATTAAACCAGTAAATAAAAAATCAAACACTTTAAACTAACACTTAAGCAGATTACAAGTAGATTCAAGAGAAACTCACACAAATCACATAAAACTCAAAAAAGAGAGCAATAGGGTTCAAGCCAATACCAACAAGCTGATGCCTTCTAAAGATCCTTTTGTGAGCTTATGGGGGGTGTGTAGAGGATCCTTGTTGAGGTACTACAGCAGGACCAAGGATATGCTTATATCTTCAAACCAAAATAGAAAGGAAAGGAGGAAGTGGGACCTGTTGAGAACACAAACAAAGAAGTGGTAAGAAGTAAAAAAACGTCCAGTGTTGAAAATCTTAAAACTCTAAACTTGAAAACCAATTTGGTAACCAAAACAAGAAAATGAACTTTTCTTTAGACTCTCACCACCCTTTGGATTTGTCAAGTCCAAAAGGCTATGATCAAGTATAAAACAAAGGATCTCAAAAACCAGATTCTGCCAACAAAATTTTGAACAAAAGTAAGTTTTTGATTAAAACTTTATACCAAACTTTTCTGAAAAAAAGATTGCTATTCTAAAACAAGAAAGTAAATTGGAACACAAATAAATTTTGCAAGGTCTAAGAAATTCTTTAATTAATCTTTTCAAAGAGTTTACAAAAACAACTAGAACAAAGGAATAGAGGTCACATGTCGACCTCTATTTATACATAAACATAGAAGAATCTAGAATACAAAATCCTAACAAATGAAAATCCTATAATGCCCCTTGAGTCTTCACTTTTTAATTTGGTCCAAACTGGTATCATGTGAGTCTGATGGATTGACAGTTGGAATCTTCAATCTTGGACGTCCATTCTTTCTTTAGGACAAAGGAATGAATTTAAGTTGTTGATGTTGTCTCCTTTTGGGGTTTAGGTGAAAGAGACGGGGCAGAGGTGGTCCAAAGTGGCCACATGGGTGTGTAGGAAGGGGCTTAGGTGAGTGGGTTTAGGTGAGGTTGACACTAATCAGTGATCTAGAAATCATCAAAACAAACCCCTTTGTATTAAGGAAATTAGGTTGTTAGGGTTTATGAGATAGGGGATGGTTAAACAGGGTTGTTTAAGTTGTTTGAGTGTTTAAACATGTGTTATGTGCCAAATTATAACTAATTAAACAATCAGTTATAATAAATTGATAGTGGGTTTGACGTGGAGTAGAGGGTGGTGGTGCTTGGTGGATTATAGGTAGTGGGTGACGTGGTGGTGTATGATAGGTGGAGGATAGTTTCCTTGTCTGCCCATTATGAACCCTAGCTTTCCATTGTGTTGTCGCATAAGTTTTAAACAGCCAACAACTCAAGTCCTTTGTAACTCAACTTTGTGTTTTCTTATTTTGGCCACAAAAAGTTTTGAAAAGTTATTCCAAGGGCTATATATGCATATTATGCATTCTTCATGGGCTTTTCTTGAATATTCTTGAAACTTAATGACCATACTTGTAACTTTTGAGATTTACAAGGGTCAAAAGTGACAAGTCTTCAAAAGTTGATGGACCAATCTTGCCAAATCTTCAAACTTAAAGGACTTCAATGAAAAATCATGATTCAGGTCCGGTTCTTTGTGCGACTTCGTTTCCCGTGTTCGTTTTTTCTTTATTCTTGTGATCTTTTGTTGATTTCACGATATCCGTACCTAAAGTACACAATGAACAAACACAAGCATATTTTAGGGTATTTTAATGATATTTTAAGCGTTTTAAGCCCGATTTGGACGATGAGACTATGTATAATTGAAGTCTCATCACTCCCCATACTAAACCATTGTCGTGTCCCCACGCAATGCTAGAATTAAGTATAATAGCACTTCCAAAATTCATTTTTTAGGTGACATTTATTGAAAACGTAAACTTAAATAAACTACTACATGCGTTTTAGACATGATGTATCGTTTTCATCATGATTAGGTGACTTTTAGGGTCAACGAATAAGAACACGTGAACGCCTCATAGAGATAAGTTCGTCATCCTCGATTTTCACCCAATTCCATGCTAAGCGTGTAATGAGATCATTGTCATTATAAGTTAGTAACATAATCATTACTCATGAGTGGTAATTACGTGCTTAAACTCCCTTATTCCTACGGTGTATCTCTTATATTTTATTTTTGTCTTAATGATCACGAGGATACATGTTTGACTTATTTCGATATTTTATTAAGGCCAAAAATAAAGTAGGACGATTTAATTGATAGTTAGCTAAAGGACACAATCTTTTAAAACGGCTTCTCGTAATCTCCTTAAGTTCATATCTTGGCATAACTCGTTTCACGATTTGAGACCTTTCTCGGACCGATATTTGGCATGTACTTCATACTTCGAATCTTAAAAGACGTTCTTGAAATAATGGTCTTCTCTTCATATATGGAATTTCTTCACTTGGATCACGACTTCATCATTTTTCTTCAATCATTATTTGGGATTTTGATATACAACGATCCGCCTCCTTTTCGGACTTGGATATATTTATCCACATACCTTGTTAGGGTCTTTTTGGATAGACTTCTCCATGATCTTTAGGGGAGTATATTGCTTTTCGTCGTGTTTCTCGATCCTTCATATTGATTTTGGAATAATGATACTTCACATCATCTTGGATCTTTAACAACAAAATGGAGTTCCTCATGCCTTGTTAGGGCCTTTTTGGAATTTTCCAATCTTCGCATCCCGCTTCAATAAGTTACGCCTTGGCTATGAACTCTATTCGAACACGAGAAACTTTTAAACGATCTTGGGCTAGAAGCTAAGTAACCTTTTAAATCGTATGACCTTACTTATTGCATTTATTTAAACAAAAGCGTTGGGAGAATAAGCTAATAATTACTACACATGAGTTCTTGAAAGATTACGTAACTTATAATTAACTCTATCATTTCGCTTATTCTCACCATCAGAAAGCCTACATTCGTGTCTTATACACTTATGAAAAATAAGAAAATTTTTAAAATTTGGCCATTTTTAGCCTTATTTTGCAACAAAAAGATGAAAATTGGATTGCGTGGTGACGTAAGCAAGGTGAAGTATCTACTCACCCCCATACTAAAACTAAACAGTGTCCTCAATGTTTCGAGTCTAGGGGTGAAACACTCACATACTAGAGACGAAATTCGAATGCTTAATCTCGAGCATGGAAAGGGTAAAACAAATAAACTAAAAGCCGTTTATGAATTATGCTAATCTAAAAAACGTTAGAACATAAAAGGATATCATCGGATATCAGAATCTCCAAAGGCAACGATCGAAGCTCGAGTGATCTGTAAAAGGAACACGCGAGGCTTCAATGACGACGATGAACCTAATAAATCACAATCCCAAACTGCCACGAAACAAAAGTCGGAAGAGCACAAGTCCCCTCGTTACACTATTAGAAAGCAATAATATTTACAAGGATCAGCATTAGAATCCCCCACGAGGCACCTTGTTTTTTATAACCGAGTCAAAAGCTCGACTCAAATCCCCATAAATGTTATTATTTATGGATAATCTTGGTATGGTCATTTTTGGTGGGGCTTACATGATAAACAATGCCCAAAAGCAACCGGTATAAAGGACTAAGTCCTTCGATGATGCAAAATACCAGGATCGAAGATGGCGTCCTCGTTTTCATAGGATAAAGAAACCAACGCCACTTCAACACGTGCTAAAACCTCAAAGAGGTCAAAGAGAATAGATGAGAAATATAAAGGTAGGAAAATGGGTGGGACAAACTTATGAGCTACTCGAGGTAGACTCACACCTAGCAAATAGATATGATTTCTATTTATTGCATCGGCAGAAGACCGAGATTTCCCTTTACAAGCAATTCCGGGATCGAATATCTCGTCCTCGGTGGAGAAATGTGAGGGAACATAAGGGGCTTCCCCCACACTAAATCCACACCAACCGTCGTTAAAAGGAGTAGACGAGGTGGTAGTACTTATAAAACGCGGTGATGACAGAGTTAAACTTGTAGAAAAATCTTTTAAATCAATTTTAAAATCTTTCCCTTTTTCATCGTTCAAAAACTCTTTATGTAAACCTGATTTGATTATGTCAAAAATATTTGGCGTTTCAAATTCAATATTAGTCATGCTAAAAATCCTCACATTTAAGTCGCGGTTAGGGGGTGGTGGATTGTATAAGTTCTCAAACGTTGATCAACAAAGAACACCACCCCCTCGGGGTCAACATATTCGTTATCCGAATGAACATCGATCTCTTCGATTTCTTCATCATAAATAGGCTTATCGAACCAAAGTTCTTCATAATCCTCATTAATGATATTTGAAACTCTCTCGAAGAGATCACGATCAAGAACAAAATCATCATTCATAAGGGAGGAGTGTTGATTAGGTAACTCCTCATGAATGTGATAAACGTCATTCTCATTTGAGGAGTATTGATTAGGTAACTCCTCGAGAAAGGGATTTTTGGTCACGTGAGTTGGTTCGTCATCGAATATAAGACGTTCCAATTCATCATGTTCATCCTAGATCTTGTAAAAATCAACCTCACTCGTAGGTGGAAGTGGAGGCAAAAGAGCTAGCTCTCGTTCAATAATTTCCTCAATCTCGAGATCAAACTCGTAATCATCGTACTTAGCACACTTAGAATTATTTTTAGGAGAATCAAAAATTGCATGTGGATTTTGAAGCACATGATCAATCTCTATAAAATCTCCATCATCATCGTCAAAGAAAGAGTCGATGTGAGCACTCACAACCATGGTCTTACAAGTCGAATGACTATGCTTGGGTGACTTTTCAAGGACGAGAGGATCAATGTCGATAAAACCTATAGCCTCAACGGGTGTTGGGCTAGGAAATGGAGGCACTTCAATGGAATTAGAAATTGAATCCTCAAAGACGTGGTCCTTCGAAGGTGGTGAAGACTCGTCCATTTTGGTCATTGTCGTGATGGCACTAACGTCACCCTTCGGAATTGGTTGTTCACTTGTTTCACCGAATATATCCCAAAACGATTTTTCATCCATAAATTTACGAATAACCTTTTAAATTAAGTAAACGTATTCTTTATCATTAAAATCTTCATCTTTAAAACCGTTCATTTTCATCCTTTAAAAACATGCATCTAATCTTATTTTTTCTGCTAATGTATGAGCTTTCATATTGTCAAATTTTTAAATATTAGGTTTTGAAACCTCGGCTTTATCATGATTATTTAAAACTTGGGATTTATTCGTGAAAAATTCCATTTGTTCCTCTCCATATCTCATAGTTAGTTTCCCATCGTGGACGTCGATTACGGCTCGAGCCGTCGATAATAAGGGTCGACCTAAAATAATGGGACATTTAGGGTCACTCTCGTAATCGGAAATGACGAAGTCCACGGGAAAAACAAACTTTCCAATCCTAACATAGGGGGTGTTTCTTTTTCTTTTTATGCCTCTTAGTGGGAAAGGTTGTGGACCCAAATCCTTTTGATTATCTTGTTCTACACTCACACAAATATCTCTCTCTTCCCACTAAGAGGCTAATTAAGAGTTTAATATGGAAGCACTAAAAAAAAGAAACAAGCCCATAGACATCCTCGGCTATTCCAATTGGTTCTAAAGGTGTATAATTTGCAAGCTCGGCAAGGGCTAAACATCCCTCAATCTCGGAAAAATCACAAGGTAGTAGAAATTGGCACGGATCCTCTTCCATTCTCGGCATATGCCTTTTGGGTTTTTTAAGAAGGATCGAAACACAAGTTTCTTCAAGGGTTACTTGGGTGAGGTCGATAAAGCTCTCTGTTGGGAATAAAATATGGGTCAGATCACCAAACGCTGATAAGAAGAAAGTCAACGCTGATAGATTGACATCGGACGCTGATAGAAGTCAACGCTGACAGCCTTGAAGATTGACACTGATAGAATATCTTTTGTTTATTTGTTTCTTTATTTATGTATGGTAAAGATAAGCACAACATTGTATTTTCTATTATTATCTTTACCTAGAATAGTTGATTCATAGCTTATTGTACAAGACTTCTTGTTCTATAAAAGAAGGTCTTTTAGGTTAAAGTCATATATCAGTTTTCATAGTATTCGCAAGTTAAACCTTTCATTGTAATCAACACGATTATTCTAATACAAGTGAAAGTTTGTTTAACATCATTGTGTTTTAGATCAAGTGTTAATTCCGCATAACACTTTGTTACTTTATTCATAAGCAAAGGTTTCTCTACGTGTAGTACTTGATCTAATCTCGTATACACAAAGCTTAATCGATCTAAGTTTGGGATCAACAAGTGGTATCAGAGCTTGTTGAGAAACTTTTGATCTTTAAGTAACACAGAACCCTAAAACACCAAACCCTAAAAACCCTAAAATTCTCAAAACCCTAAAAACATCATGTCTGGCACAAATCAACCTCCTGCTTTGCTACAAAACAACTTCTCAAACCCTAGTATCAAAATTCCCATGTTTGATGCCAGGAACTTTGAGCTTTAGAAGTCCAATTTTGAGCAATACATAGCTATTCATGACTACACTCTTTGGGAAATTATCGAATATGGGAACACATTCGATAAAGCAGCAAAGATTACTGCTGCAATTGCCGCAAGGACAGCTGTTCCTAATTGTCCTGAAGCTGATAAAGTGGAAAAGCCTGAAGATGGGAGAGTGGTAGCTGTTGAAGATATAGCCAAGAAGAGGGTGGACATGAAAATTTTGAACATCTTGAAACATGCCCTAGGTCATGAGAATCAGCATAAGTACAAACGTTTTGAGTCTGCAAAAGAGCTTTGGGAAGCTCTTGAAGTAGCACATGGTGGCAATGCTGACACAAAAGAAGAAAAGAAGAAGCAACTCTTGCATGAGTATGCTGTCTTTAAAGCTCAACCTAATGAGAATCTCAGCAGTGTGAGAAGTAGACTTCTTGACATCACAAGTCAACTTTCCTTCATGGGAAAACAGATTGATGACTCTGAATTAAATGCTACTTTTCTCAAAAGCCTTGGTGATGTATGGAAGATTGAGACAAGATCTATTCTTGTCAATAACACCCACAAGACTTCCAGGTTTGATGACATCTTCAACAAACTAAGACTGTTGGAGAATGAATGGCAATTGGAGAGTGATAACAAATCTTCCAGCAGCAACATGGCTTTCTTTTCACAAAGTGAAGGCCAATTTGATTCCATGAACTTCTATGGACATTCAGCAACTGGATCTCAAGGTGTCAGCGCTGGATGTCAATCTGTCAGCGCTGGATCATATCCTGTCAACGCTTTGTACTCAAGCGCTGACACACACAATCATGGCGCTGATAGAATTAAACCTGCTGGTTTTGATCTTGATACTGTGTGTGCATTCATTGCTTCTTTGCCTAGTGATTCAAGGATTACTTATGAAGATCTTGAGCAGATAAGTGATGAACAATTGGAAGAGATGGACATCAAGTGGACTATGGCTCTTGTAAGTTTAAGAGCAAACAGGTTCAATAAAAGGTTCAAGAAGAAGATGACCTTTAATGCTAAGGATGTTGCTGGCTTTGACAAGTCCAAGGTGGAGTGCTACAACTGTCATAGGATGGGGCACTTTATGAGGGAATGTAGATCTCCAAGGAGATCTGATGCTGGGAAGCCTTCTAGCCAAATGATTAAGAACCCAGATCCCAAGGCCATGGTTGCTGTTCAACAAATTGATGGCGTTGGAGAATGGGATTGGAGCTGGATGGCTAAGAATGAGGAAGAGGACAGAGCTTTGGTTGCTGAAGTTAAAGAAGAGCATGCTGAATATGCTCTCATGGCACACTCCTCCTCTTCATCAGACAATGAGGTATATGATGATGCTTTCTGTTCTAAGGGTTGTCGTTTAAATACTGAAAAATTAAAACAAGAGATAGTTAAATTATTAGATGAGGCAAGTACTGAAAGATGCAAAGTATCTAACTATCAAATTGCTCTTACCCAAACAGAAAAGACAGTAGCTGAGTATAAGAAAATGGAGTTTGATTTAAAGGATCAAATAAACATCTTAAAACATGAGTTATTTCAGAGTAAAGATGTGCAAGATATAGTAAATAGGGTTAATCTTGATTTGATAGCTCAGTTAGAGGAGGCTAACAAAAATAAAGATAATGTGAGTCTTAAAATCCAGAGGTTTGATAAGGCCACATAATCCCTAGGAGAGTGTGTTAGCAAACAAAGAGACTCTAAGGATATGAGTGGGATTGGGATGAATAATTATACTGTTGTTCCACCACCAGCTGGGGATTTCTATGGTGTCCAATCAAAGGACTTATCTTGGACTGGCTTGCCAGAATGCCAAGAGGAGGAGTTTATTCCTCCACCTAGAGTGACTTCCCCAGTTGAGGAATATCAGCAAAAGCTGACTGACCTAGAAGAGTGGAAGAAAGCTAACCACACTTTGTTTGTTAAGGGAGGGTTATTGTGTGAAAGTCCAAATGAGCCCACACCAATCACAAAACCAATTGATGATCCTAAACCTATTAAGATCACACACCCCACCACTGGCAAACCTGTTGACCTTGGCCCACAAGCTGTTAGAAAACCTAGTGTTAAATATGCAAGGATGTATAGGAATACTAGGTCACCAAAAAGCCAAGTTAGTAACCATGGAACAGGCTTCTCTGCTTCTAGACCTAAGACTATGTCTAGAAAAGCTTGTTACACATGTGGTAGCTTTTCACATTTGGCCTACAAATGTGTCAACGCTTCCAATGTCAACGCTGACAGGAACCATTTCAGCGCTGACAAAAGTCAACATAGGTCAAACACTGTCAGACCCAATACCTTTGTGAACAAAAGTTCACAAGTTGTTAGACCAGCCCCATTCTTTTCTAGAGGGTCTAACACACAAGGCCTAAGACCTTTTCAAAAGTCAAATACTTGGTCAAATAGGCAATGGGTTCCTGTAGCAAACCCTAGGTTCAACACTGATAAGAGCAATCGGGGCGCTGACAGGAGTAATTTCAGCGCTGATAGAAAAACTGCTAAACCTAGGTATTTGCAGCCACAGGGAAATAGGTCTAAAGCTTCTACTAGCTTAACATGGAGACCAAAACAAGACCAGAACCCTAATAATACTGGTATTTCTATGACATGCAATAGGTTTCATTATATTTCTAAGGCATTGTCAACACCAATTGGGGTTAACTGGGAATTTCATTCAAACAGGGATGAAAATGGGGTTGTTATGAGAACCAAGTCTGTTCTTGTTGAACAACCAAATGAATCCAAGTCTTCCAAGGCTTGGGTTCCCAAAGAAAACTAATGTGTTTTCTTTATGTGCAGGGCATTCAGAAGAAGATCAATGATTATGGATACTGGGATAGTGGATGCTCAAGGCACATGACAGGAAAGGAAGACTATCTGACCAATTTCTCTCCTATTCAAGATGGTGATAAGGTATACTTTGGAGGTGGCTACGGCACAATCACAGGAAAAGGAACCCTTGTCACCAACAATCTAAGGTTTGATAATGTCTTCTTGGTGAAAGACCTGGATTATAATTTGTTTAGTGTATCACAAGTGTGTGATAACAAAAATAAGGTTCTTTTCACAGATACTGAGTGCTTGGTGTTAAGCAAAGATTATAAGCTCCCTGAGGAGAAATACATAGATTTTAGAACACCAAGGCATAAAGACATATATAATGTGAATCTTAATGGAATTAAGGTAAATAATAAGATGTCATGTCTGTATGCTAAAGCCTCAGTAGATGAAAGTAATCTTTGGCACAGGAGACTAGGGCACATAAACTTTAAGAATATTAATAGACTTGTGAGGCTTGGTTTAGTTGATGGTTTGCCTGAAAAGGCTTTCCACAATGACCACTCTTGTGTTGCATGTCTTAAGGGCAAGCAGCACAAGGTCTCATTCAGGTCTAAACAGGTGCACTCTAGTTCTAAACCACTTCACTTATTGCATATGGACCTCTTTGGTCCAACTAATATAGAAAGTTTGAAGGGTAAATCATATTGTTTTGTCATTACTGATGATTACTCCAGGTTTACATGGACTTTCTTTTTAGCCAAGAAAAGTGAAACTGCCCTAAGTCTGATTAATTTCATTACCCAGATTGAAAAGAAGAATGGTAATGAGGTCAAAATTATTAGAAGTGACAATGGGGGTGAGTTTAGAAATCAGTTGTTAGATGATTTTTGTGCCAAGAAAGGGATTACTAGGCAGTTTAGCATAGCTAGAACTCCACAGCAAAATGGAGTTGCTGAAAGGAAGAATAGGACCCTTATTGAAGCAGCCAGAACCATGTTGGCTGATGCCCACTTTCCAATAGCCTTTTGGGCTGAAGCTGTTAACACAGCTTGTTATGTTCAGAATAGGGCATTGGTCAACAAGATACATAATAAGACACCTTATGAATTACTTTGGGGAAGGAAGCCCAATATTGGCTTTCTCAAGCCATTTGGTTGTCATGTAGTTGTTTTAGAAACTAGTGAGGCCCTAGGTAAATTTGATTCAAAAGGTGATGAAGGCTACTTCATGGGTTATTCAGTGCAGAGTAAAGGATATAGGGTTTACATTAAAAAGGAAAAACGTATACTTGAAAAAGTACATGTTAGGTTTTTAGAAAGTAAACCTAGTGATCCTGAGAGTGGTCCAAATTGGTTGTTTGACTTAGAACCTTTATCTAGAGCTTTAAATTATATGCCTGTTACTGATCCAGACATTGTGAAGGTAACTTCAAGTGTTTTGGAAAAGAGAATTGGTAATGTTTCAGGTATACAGGTTGCTAAGGAGGATGGACCACCAGCAGTTGAATCATCTCCCACACAAGAATATGTTACACTTCCTATATGGACAGATGAGTATTATGCTGCTGCTACTGCTGCAAGGAAAGATAATGGTGGTGTTCAAATACCACCAAATACAAACATGCATGATTCTTCAGGCGCTGACAAAGGGAAATCAAGCGCTGACACGACCAATTCAGACGCTGATGGCTCCAACGCTGACAACACCAGTTCAAGCGTTGTTAGCCCAAACGCTGACAAACAAGGATCAGACTTTGGAGACACCTTTACACAGCTTTTCTCTTCCCATTTTGAACAGGGTGGACCTTCCAATATCCATGAAGAGATTCCTGTTGATCAAGAAGAATCTGAAGAAGATATTGGCAACATGGAGCGTGAAATTGAGGACACCAGACTTTTTGAAGGAGGAGTTCTCACTTCCACAGCAAAGGATCACCCCACATCTCAAATCATTGGTGATGTTATGGCTCCAGTTCAGACAAGAAGATCCCATCAAGGTCTTGGTGGATTTATTGCCAATATACACAAGAAGGTTGATACCCCTCTTGTACAAGCATGTTTGTTTGCCTGTTTTCTGTCACAGGAAGAACCCAAGAAGATTTTTGATGCTCTCAAGGAACCAAGTTGGGTGGAAGCTATGCAGGATGAGCTTCACCAATTTGCTATACAGGATGTTTGGGAGCTGGTTGATTGTCCTAGGTATGTGAGACCAATTGGGACAAGATGGGTTCTAAGGAACAAGAAAGATGAAAGAGGCATTGTGGTCAGAAACAAGGCACGTTTGGTAGCCCAGGGATATACACAAGAGGAAGGAATTGATTATTAAGAAGTTTTTGCACCAGTTGCAAGAATTGAAGCTATAAGAATTTTTCTAGCTTATGCCTCTTGTATGAACTTTACTGTTTACCAAATGGATGTGAAGAGTGCTTTCCTCTATGGGACAATTGTTGAGGAAGTATATGTCATGCAACCTCCTGGTTTTGAAGATCCTGAAAATCCAGACAAGGTTTATAGAGTGAAGAAAGCAATGTATGGACTTCATCAAGCCCCAAGAGCATGGTATGGTACATTGTCCACCTACTTGGTGGAAAATGGTTTCAAAAGGGGCACCATAGATCAGACACTATTTACAAAGAAGAAAGGAAAACATGTGTTGTTGGTGCAGGTCTATGTTGATGACATCATTTTTGGGTCTACTGATCCAAAAATGAGTGAGGATTTTTCCAAGCTCATGACAGATAAATTCAAGATGAGTGCAATGGGTGAGATGAACTTCTTTCTAGGTTTACAAGTTCAGCAGAAAGAAGATGGTATCTTCATCTCCCAAGACAAGTATGTAGCTGAAATCTTGAAGAAATATGGTTTTTCTCCACATGAGAAGGAGGCTTCCACTCCTATGGATAGACAACACCCTTGGGGAAAAATTGGAGCTGGAAAGGATGTGGATGTTAGGCACTATAGATCAATGATTGGATCATTGATGTATCTTACAGCCTCAAGACCTGACATCATGTTTGCTGTGTGTGCATGTGCACGCCATCAAGTGACTCCCAAAGAATGTCACCTTTTTGCTGTGAAGAGAATTTTTAGGTACCTAAGGTGTTATCCAGATCTTGGATTGTGGTACCCAAAAGATTCTCCCTTGGATCTTATTGCTTATTCAGACAGTGACTATGGTGGTGACAAGTTTGATAGGAAATCCACAACTGGTGGATGCCAATTTCTTGGGAGCAGATTAATATCTTGGCAATGCAAGAAACAAACAGTGGTGGCAAACTCTACAACTGAAGCAGAATATGTGGCTGCAGCTGCTTGTTGTGGACAAGTCTTATGGATTCAGAACCAGCTGTTGGATTATGGGTATAATTTTATGCATACCAAGATTTTTGTAGACAATAACAGTACTTTATGCATTATTAAAAATCCTGTACATCATTCTAAAACCAAACACATAGAAATTAGACATCATTTTATAAGAGATTGCTTTGAGAAAGGTTTAATACAACCAGATAGGGTAGATACTGAAGATAATGTAGCTGATTTATTAACTAAACCTTTTGATGCTGGAAGATTTCAATACTTGGTAACAAATATTGGAATGGTTAATCTCACTTAATATGTGTTTTGGAACCTTTTTATAAAAGTATGTACAGGATAATGCATTGTTATTGGTCTTTATGATGATTTAGATTTTCCACATTTTTCTAACACTGACAAAGGTAAATGCAACGCTGTCAAGTGTTATTTTGCCATTGTTGGAGATATTATTGTCTAACGCTGACAAGAGTTCCTTCAACGCTGATAAGTGTTGTTGGGACGCTGTCAGCAACAAATGTTAGTTTGGTGGATTTCATCTAAATGTGCAGGTAATGGTAGCTTTATGCCATTGGATACAGAGTTGCTTATGGAACTTTGAAGAGCTATTTGGACATGTTTTGTTTATGGATGATGGTTGGAATATTTATATTCCTATCTTGACATAAATTTTTAATGTTCATATATATATTTTGAGAACTCATGTATCATAGTTTAAGGGGAGGTTTAAGGAACCTTTAGGACTCTTGGGTATTCTTATAATACTCTCATCACAATTATAGATTGTGTCCACAGGTGAGTATGGGTTAGTTTTACTAAACCATGAGGCACTGTAGCATGCAAAGGTGACAATCTATGCATACTGCCAAGACACTTTTGGCCTAGACTTGGTTGTGGTCTGATGGGAGACTTGGGAATACTTTGGATATGGGTTTACCTGGGAGTTACAAAGAATTTTATGAAATAACTTTGTTGGTAAGTATTTTGGTTAGCAAGGGACTCTAGAGGACATTTGTGTCTATCTTGCTTATGCAAGTGTGCATAAATGGACAGTGCTTGCCGCCCAGTAATTATTATCAACTTGTAAGATATTTCCCTTAGGATAAATTACTTTGTTAAGGTCTTTTTCTTTTTAAATATTTTTATTTTTAGACGCTGACAAGTTTTTCTCCAAACGCTGTTACGTCCAATCGTGACGCTGACAAGGCTTTAGGCAAACGCTGACAAGAAAATATAGCCGTTGGGCGCTGATGGGCCATTTTTGACCGTTGACACCTAGTGGGCCCTACCCAGTTGTTATTTTTGACTAATCTTTGGCCGTAATTTTGGGGAGAAGTTACTTTTAATTAATGCATGAGATAAGTTATATTTGATTCAAGATTTTCATGATTGCTCTTTGAATATAACCGCCTCATTTTTGACCAATCAAAATCATGCATCTCTCCTATAAATTTGGCTAATCTTTTTATTCTGGGTATTCATATTTTCTTGTCTAACACTTTTTCTCCTAGATTTTTCCCATATCACATAACCTAAACAGCTTTCAATCATGGCACCCAAATTCAACTCAAAGAATTTAACATTGGAGTTCAAGAGCCAACACAATATGATAGCTTACTTGACTGCTGATGATGCTTTATTTCCTCAGTATTCACAGATGGTGGCATTTTTAAATGCATCTTCATTGAGGTATGCACTTTCTCATACACCATTAGTCCCTGTCGCACACATTAGACAGTTTTGGAACAATGTTAGTTCCACAACAACTAATGGAGTGACCACATTAACATCTACTGTTCATGGAAGAACATGGGTGGTCACTGAAGCTTTGGTTCGCCAAGCTTTGCGTCTTGATGACACTGATGGTGTGACTACTCTTGCCATAGCAACAATAGAACAGGGTCTTAGGGAATTGGGTTATCCTATTCCTGCTGATGTCACTTTAAATAAATATCATAAGCAGGAATTTCCCTCTGACTGGAAATATTTGATACATGTCCTTTTACAATGCTTAAGTCCAAAATGTACTTCTTTTAATGAAATAAACAGGTCAATAGCAAGTGCTTTGGTTTGTATAACACGTGGGCTTAAGTATAATTTTTCAAAAATGATTTTTGAAGGGATGTGTAAAAACAAGGGAAGTAAAATGACTTTGGCTTACCCTAGATTTTTGCAAATGGTCTTTGATTTACAAGAATATTGTTCTAGGGATCATGACACTTTTTATGAGATCCCTAAACAACAGAAAACCATTTTTGCTAAAATGAGCTCCACCAATGAATCCATACCTCTTACCCAACCAATGCTTGAAGTAATTCAGGCTGCACAACCACAACCACAACCACAACCGGACCCTGAACCCCAACTTGAGCCTATTCATGAACCATCACCTTCACCAGAAAACATGGACATTGACCAACCCAGCGCTGACACTCAAAATGTGGGCGCTGACACAGCCAATCCCAACACTGATACACTTCCTGAACAATCCCAAACACCCCTTAATCAACCCACACCCACACAATCTACTTCATCTTCCACCCCATTACAATCTAGGTTGACTAAACGCCAAAGGGTTACTGGAGTGTTCTCCTCTAGTGATCCTAGCCTTGTAGCAGAGAGAACCACCTCCACAAGTGTGGCTGGTGAAATGGGTGAGGCTGGGGCTATTGACACAGGCTTAGATGCTGGTCAAGACAGTCCCAACATCATTAAGACCTCATCCATGCCCCATGATCCTATTTTGGGAGGTCAAATCCCCATTCTAGCTGAGGGCAGATTGGAACCTATGACAATAATTGAATTGACGGCGGCTGTCATTAGCTTGCAAAAGCAAAATGTCAGTCTTGTACAAACTGTCAACAAACAGGGACGAGAACTCCAAGTTTTGAGGGAGAGAGTAACTGTTTTGGAGAATCCAAGTAGCAGGAGTCTAATGGAGGAATCTTCCAAAGGGGAGGATAAAGAGGATGAGGAGGATGAGTTGATTCACACAGCTAGTGAAAAGAGTTCAGAAAAGAGTTCACAATTTAGTGAATCTTTGCAGATTGCTGAAGCTCTCACCAACTTGAAGAAGCACCCAGTTGTTGATATATCCAAGATGACACCAAAGAACTTGGAAGGATCTTTCAAAGAAACATTGGGCGCTGATACAGGTTTGGACGCTGACACATCCAGCGCTGATAAAGGTAATTGTGGCGCTGATAGGAGCAACTTGGACGCTGACAAAGTTGCAGGTGGTGTTGATGTATTCCAGCCATCAACAATCATCAAAGATGTGTCCACACAGGTTTCTTCTTCTACTTTACCAATTATTGATCCAAAAGACAAAGGTAAAGGTATTTTGATTGAAGAAGATGTTCCAAAGAAAGATGCAGCACAAATAGCATTTGATGAACAGTTGGCTGCACAACTTGTGGAAAGAGATTTGAAGAGGAGTAGAAGATCACCATTTGTTGTTTCTGAGAGTGAGGAAGAAAGTGGTGATGATAAAGAAGGTGATAGCTCAGATTCAAGTATTCAAATTATTGAAGATTCAGAAAGGCTTGAATATGGGGATGAGCTAGCAAAGGAAAGGTTGAGTGAGTTGAAGAATCAGGTTGATTGGGACCTACCAGAAATCACCAGAATGTACCATGCTTGGGAAGACCAGGTGATGGACAACCCAGGTATGAGTTTATCAGATCAAATTTGGGGGTTGGAAGTTCTTCTTAGGGTACAAGAAGACATAAAGGTGATTATGAGGTTTAATGCACAAGAGGTCAAAACCTGGCTTAAAAGAGATAGAAGGCAGTTGTACTATAAGTTGCTTAGATGTCATCAGCCTAATTGGACATCAAAGAAGTTGCTGGCCTTATCTTTTGAGGAGCTAGAGTATAGGGCACATCCTATTTGGAGGAAGGTGCAAGAACAGAATGTCTACCAGTTTCTTTCAGAAGAAAGAAAACAAGAGCTTGCAGAGGAGATGCAGATTCAAAAGGAAATAAGGATTGCTCAAAGACCAGTGAAGAAAGGAGATCCTTTCCAATTTCCTAAAGACATGGATGTGTATTTTCCAACTGAAGGTGTTATAAGGAAGCATCTCAAGCTTTCTCCCTTGGAAGCTTCAGATTTGGTAAATGTAGTACCTCTAGATGACAGAAATCCAATCATCAGTTTTGATGAAGATGAGTGTGGATTTTGGAAGGTTGGACGATTTGGAAAGGAGGTACATACTTTCACTTCAGTTATTTCTATATTTGCAAGCATAGACAGGGAAGACTTGGTGCATCTATGGAGGTTAATAGAGGCCAAGTATACAACTGAAGCACCTACTTCAGCTAATGGAATAAGACTTTGGAACACATTTATGACTTTGTGTGGTCCAAAAGAAGCAGATCCTGCCATTTGGAAGGATCTTGAAGATGATCTCAGTAATCTTCATTGGAAGCTATATTCTACTTGTGGTGTATTTCATATGAGCTCTACAAAGTTTTCAGAGTATTTACTTGTGGATGCTGACTATTTCTTGTCCAAAGAAGTGTTGGAGAAGATGCTAGAGACACCCTTGGAGATAGATTATACTAGTGATGTGGCCAAAGACTTGATCAGATATGTTTATCACCAACATAAGAAGTTTTTGCAAGATTCCTCCTAAGCCTTTAGTTTTTATTCAGAAACTTGATCATTGGAGTGGATATCAAGTTTAGGGGAGGATTGTTGGGAATAAAATATGGGTCAGATCACCAAACGCTGATAAGAAGAAAGTCAACGCTGATAGATTGACATCGGACGCTGATAGAAGTCAACGCTGACAGCCTTGAAGATTGACACTGATAGAATATCTTTTGTTTATTTGTTTCTTTATTTATGTATGGTAAAGATAAGCACAACATTGTATTTTCTATTATTATCTTTACCTAGAATAGTTGATTCATAGCTTATTGTACAAGACTTCTTGTTCTATAAAAGAAGGTCTTTTAGGTTAAAGTCATATATCAGTTTTCATAGTATTCGCAAGTTAAACCTTTCATTGTAATCAACACGATTATTCTAATACAAGTGAAAGTTTGTTTAACATCATTGTGTTTTAGATCAAGTGTTAATTCCGCATAACACTTTGTTACTTTATTCATAAGCAAAGGTTTCTCTACGTGTAGTACTTGATCTAATCTCGTATACACAAAGCTTAATCGATCTAAGTTTGGGATCAACACTCTCTTTTTGAACCGTGGACGGAATTCGAGGTACACGAGGGTGTGCACTCTTTTCCTTGGTCGCAACGTTCACCCCATCGACTTTAGAACATGAAGGCGTCTTACAAATCGAGGGTTTAGAAGAAGGAACAACTCTAAATCCATACAGGTTAGGGGTAATCACACGACTTTTCTCACGGGACGAGGCGACTTTACATTGTTCCTTCGGATTTGAAACGGTGTCACTAGGTAACGGACTCGATGACGCACCCGAGGCCTTGTTCATAATAGCCGAAAACATCTTTTTAATATCAGTTTGTCCTTGCTCAATCTTCGTGTTTTGAGTTTTCAAAGTGTTGGAAAAGTCGTTTTTCAAAGTACCAATTTGTCCCTCTAAACGTCTCATATTAGCCTCATTCGTTTTCATATATTCTTGAAAATCGTTTTACGAACTATTTGGATTTGAACTAAAGTTCCCTTGGTTTTGATTACTTCATTGAGAATTTCCTTAATTACCACTCGAAAAATTGTTTCCTTGATTTTTGTTGTTTGAAAAAATCGAGTTTTGGTTGTTGTTGTCTCGATTTTGCCAATTCAAATTACGACCTTGATTATAACCTCCTTGATTCGAAATATTTCCTTGTTGATTATTTCCTTGAAAATTGTTTCGGTTTTGATTCTAAAAATTGTTGCCTTGGTTATAATTGCCTTGTGATGGACCCGCGTTATTTTGATTTTAAAAATTATTGTTTAACGCGTTTACACTCGACGTTTGGCCATCCGTAGCCGCACACTCGTAATAATTATGAGGTCCACCACCCAACGTACACGATGCCTGATGTTCGTTTGCAAGTCTTAAATTTATGTTACAAGGTTTAGACAAAACAAGGGACTAGAAGACAAACACGGGCAAGTATACCCTTTCATTCGTAATATAGCTTTGTAGTTGTAAGCCAAGATCGTTCGCTGAGACTTAGTTTCATTTTGGTAATCAAGATAACAATTGAAGAAATAAATGGTTGAAGTAATATCAATAATAACAAATATGACTAATATGGGATAGTTCGTATAAGTTCGTGATGATGATAATAATGATCGAGATATGTTTATGTAGGTAAAGTGTGATAATCCTTTTTCGTCAAAACGGCGTTTACACAATTTACTTGGGTTGATTCAAGACTTATGTTTATTTAAGCGACTAAGCTCAAAACAAGTTGCCACCAAGTTCAATATTTTATCAAGTTTCTAAGCGGATTTCTCCAACCAAAGATTCATGACCATATACAAGTTCTAGAAAATTTATTATAACAATTTGCGTTTCTCAACGCCAAACTATCGAAAAATCAACTTAGATAAAATATGGTTTGTAGAACTAGGAGGTAAAATGGTTCTACAACATTAGCTTGAAATCATTTATAAAGGATCATATCATAGCATCATCACTAATTATAGTCACATACCCATATAGTCACAAATAGCTTAGCCTAACATAGTTTTCAAAGTAACAATTGGAAAAGAGTAAGAGAACATCATACTTAGATTGGATTGAATAAACGAATACACAAGTGTGACAATTGTATCGTTCCTCCAAGAATCGAAGAGTGGAATACTCTTGTTACAAGTATCTCCCAAAAGTGGATAATTCTGAAAATTTACTAAAAGGACTAAAATACTCGAGCTATGGAGTATTGAGAGAGAGAGAGAGGTGTGTGTAAAATGAGTGGAAATGACCTCTATTTATAGTGCTGTTGTAAAACCCGCATGCTTTTACCATGCATAGTACCCTTAGGATCGTACGTACTAGATTAAAACTTTCCTAATATAGCAATAGTACGATTACGTGTTAGGAGTTTACGTATTACGTACGTGTTAGAACACGATAAGTATTTACTATGTACGATAACGTAATAATTATTAAACGATAATTAATCACGAACATGCGATCATGAAATCATGAACGTAATTAAAACACGAACTATTATTAATTACGTATATATATTTATTACGAGCGTAATTAAATATATTAGATCACGGTATTTACGTAACGAGAACATTTAAAACACGAACATAAATAATCACAAACGAGTAACTAAATAACGAGACACGGAAAAAGGTACGGGTACCCCAAGTGGGGTCCCTACCCGCGACCAACAAGGACAAATGGGCCAAGCCCATTTGTCAAATTTACTAAAGGGGGTTATTTACTTTTTCACTACCCAAATAAACTTTACAAAAGATTTTAAGAAAACCTAAAACCTCCTCCTTCATTTGTCTCTTTGTGCCGCCACCCTACAAACACCATACAAGGTGATTTTTGATCTTTGATCTTGAAGTTTTGGTGATTGATCGTGTTGGTTCTTCGTCCTCTTGATCCACGAATTCGGTAAAACCTTTTTAAACCTTTTCTTTTGATTTAATTTTTTTATAAATTATGAACATGTGATGTTTTTACAAAAACATAATAATTAATCATGGATCTAACATGTTTTGGTGTTAAATAAAATCAAAAGAGTGTTTTAAGGGGTGTTTGTTTTGGGCGCAGGCTGCAACCGAACCCGAATGGGTTTCGGTTTGCCAAGCCGACCACCACCAAGACCATATGGTCTTGGTTGGTGCGTGTGGGTCCCACGGCAGCAAGGGAACACGGGGTACCCCGAGTTGGTTCGGGGTACGGTGTCGATTCATGTCCGGTTCATGCTTTTTAGTCTAGATCCGGTTCATGGTGTATGTTAGTTTTTTTATGTTTATGATCTTAGGTTAAAAATTAAATTAATAAAATGATGTGATTAATTTAATAACATGACTTAGGTTATTTAATTATTATTGATCATGAAATTATTTTAACCTAAGTATTTATATATTTAAGACTTATAATTAATTAATTATTTTTAAACCATGGATATAATAAATTAATTAACATGACTTAGGTTATATTATTAACATATAATAATACATATTTTAACCTAAGTATTTAACTTATTTAATTAAAAACATGTTATACTTTAATTAAATATTATAACCAATAGTTTAATTAAATTACATGAAATAATTATTAAACTATGCATTATATCATATGACTTAGAAAATATTCATGAAAACACTTAGGCTTATATACTTAGCTTATTTAACCAGCTTATTTCTAATTATGGAAACTTTATATTTTTAGAAACTTAGTTAAATAAGGCAGCTAATCTATTTATGGAAACCAGCTATTTTAGAAACTTATTTATTTCAGGCAACTAATCTATTTATGGAAACTTATTTAATTAAGGCAGCTAATCTATTTATGGAAACTTTCTATTTTTAGAAACTTATCTATTTTAAGCAGTAAATCTATTTTTGGAAACTTTCTATTTTTGGAAACTTCCTATTTTTGGAAACTTTCTATTTTAGGAAACCTGCTATTTTTGGAAAGTTACCTATTATTACACAGTAAGTATAATAACACATGAAATACCAGAAATACTTAATCAGATTAAACAGAATATAAGATAAAACACAGTTTAAGGCTTAGAAACAGTAAAACATGGTAAGAACACATAAAATAAGCTAAGACATGACATAAAACCAGCTTTGTATTTAGTAAGCAGATACTTATTCATGTACGTATTTATGTAGCACTAGTGATTCGGAAGTAGGATTCTCGCAGTTCGTTTTACTCGTTCACTGGACATAAGGTACGGATTCCCGTCCTTTCAGTATGGACATTCTATCCTATTAGGATTCCCCGTATGCAGCCAACTGTTTTCCCGTAGTATAAGTTATGTGTTTGATTTCTTATGTTTAATTATGATTACCTATAGCCATATACATGCATGACCAGTTTCACCTAGTTATGGAGGTACCATAACCATAACATTAGAGGCACTGATGTTATGACTTCACCACGGCGGAGTGATTGCTCGTGGCGTCCCTTCAGCTTTTGGCCATTTATTCATATTTCTCATGTGGGGCGTATGGGTGCATCCTAGTTACATGTTATTATTCAGGATTTCATGGTGAATGTGGTGTGTGCCTTGCATCCTTCACAAGGAGCTGATCCCTCCTACCCAAAAACCAGTATATTAAATTAGAGGCAGCCCCTCTAATTTGCATGATGAGGTCACCCCTCCAATTATTCATGCACGGTAGATTTTCGTGACCTATATTGGATAATGGTAAAATATGACAAACAGTTTTTATAAGATAAACATAAGACTTTCAAACTATTATACCAGTTTTATTAAGACTTAACCAGGTTACTCGGGACTTACTTTTCTTCCGCTGTTATTATGTTATATGCTTATCCTATTCATGCTTTATTGTACATCCGTGCACTGAGCGTATTTGCTCAGCCGTTTTCCTTTTCTATGTTCCCAAAACGGCAGGTACTCAGGGACGCTCGTAGACACTAAGAGTACGTGCATATGGACTGGAAGCTATCTAGCCTTCTTTACATTATGCATTTCCTTTCTTATGATACTTATGCTTTGGACATTGTTTAGTCCTTTTCCTTTATTATACTATGTTTGTGTGTGATGAGCTTTACTTTTGGACTACCGGTGTTTGATTCTGGTATTTTCATTTTTATGGTCAAGTAATGTTTAGACACTTTTCCTTGTATGCTTTGATGACACGCCATAATTACTGTGATATTTCCATTTCCAAAATAGGGTGTTACAATTATGGTATCAGATCCAAGGCTTCGACCTGTAGGCTCTCAAATATGACCTGTGATTAGTGGGTAGTCACTACGGTCTTCCTAGAACTGACAGTTGTTTTCATGCATTCATCATTTTTAACCATACATATACATGTCATTGTTGCAGGGTTTTTGACTAAGTAATGGTTGGTACAGGACTGACCCTATTTAGTAGCATGTGTTTTATCGAAACTTTTAGATTTGGGACCGACCCATAGGCCTCCCCTCGATATGTCTTTTGTTTTGGGTGAACTGACCAGAGGCGTTCACTCTCGAGCATACAAAAGTTTTCATAAAACTGCATCATGCATTCATACAAAAATTTTCTTGCATAAAATTTTTCTCGTGAAATTTTTGTATAAAATTTTGTTCATGTATATATTTATATTTTCTGTTTTGATATGTTTAATCATATGGTTTATGTTATACTATCAGGTGGTTCTCACACGCGAACAGGAGCAGCTCAATGCTGCAATTCAGGCTGCCATGCAAGCCTTGCTTCTTCAACTGAGGAATGACATCAGGGCTGAAGTTCAAGCTGCCAACAATCAGCAGCACAATCAGCCACCTCCTCCTCCTCCAGTGACATTAGCAGTATGGTTGGAGAGATTCAACAAGCTCCGCCCTCGAGCTTTTGAGAAGACAGATAGCCCCAGCGATGCTGAAAGGTGGTTGGCTCACATCGAGAAGATTTTCAACGCTATGGGCTGTGATCCCGCATACAAGGCGAGGTTGGCATGCTATCGGTTCGAAGGCGATGTACTCAACTGGTGGTTAGCATTGATGCAATCTGAAGGTGGTGATGAGTGGGTTGCTGGTTTGACTTGGGCTCAGTTCAAGGACAGGGTGATGGAGCAGTTCTTTCCCAAGGCTGAGCAGGACAAGCTCAAGAGAGAGTACCATGGGATCCGACAGAGAGCTGGGGAGAATAGCAACGAGTTTATGCAGCGCTTTCTTCGCTTGGATGGTTTCCTTGGTGCAGCAGCAGGTACTCCTGAAGAGCAGGCACATCACTTTAGGTGGGCTCTTCGCACATCGGTCGCAAACAATCTGGTGTGTGCTACGTTCAACACTGTAGCACAAGTGGCCGATGCAGCACGAAAACTGGAGATGCTGCTGGGGAGAGATGAGTTCGGGGAAGCTGAAAGACCCGACAAGAGGTAAACATTCGTATTCAAGTGGTGACCAATCCGTATACTTTCCATATGTCAATTATTCACCTCTTTAACTGTATCTTCCAGGCAGAAAACTGGGGACCGGTCTCAGCCGGATACTCAGCAGCAGCCTCATCAGCCCAAGGGAATCGATCAGATTAACGAACGTTCTGCTACGGATAGGCGTGGCGGTAATGACAATTACCGTAACAACGCCAGGCACTCCAACAACAGCAGGTCCTAATACTTACGAAATTCCTTATGTTTTATGTTATAACTCATATTCTGACACATTAGCAAAACTTCCACCAGGAACCATGGAAACGGTAGGGACCAGAACCAGAGAGGTTCGCAGCCTAGCCGTCCAGCTATCACTGGTATTCAATCATACGATTATCCGCTTTGTACTTTGTACCCAATTACCATGTCTTATGTAAAATGTTTTATCAGGTTCCCAGCCAGCTAGAGCACCTGCTGGAGGATACACTCATCCTCTTTGCTCTACTTGCCACCGTAGGTACCCAGGACCATGTCGCCGTAATACTGATGCGTACTTCAAGTGTGGTCTTCCTGGCCATATTATGAAGGATTGCCGTAAGGGCGAGATGGAGGGTACATCGGGAAATGCTGATATTAACCCGCCTCCTACTGCCGGGCGTGTCTACACGACATCTCGAGACCAGGCCAACAAGTCTACAGGTAACATCACTGGAATCTTGTATATGTATGGTCAAGCTGCATGTGTTCTTTTCGATACGGGTGCTACTCACTCTGTTATTCCTACTGCTTATGCTAAGAACATTAGGATGCCTCCCTTGCCACTAGAGAATAGGCTTACTATTTCCATGCCTTTGAAGGACTCTGTATTAATCACCCATGTATACAAGAGTCTTCCCCTAGAATTTGATGATAAGGTTCGACCTGTCGACGCACTTCCGCTGAACATGAATGACTTCGACATGATTTTGGGCATGGATTGGCTATCCAAATATCATGCTACCATAGACTGCCATTCATCTCGAGTCATCTTCGGTGATGTCAATGCACCAGAGTACATTCATAATGGGTTCATACTCGGACGGTCTGTACAAGTCATATCCACCCTGCAAGCGCGTGCACTACTGTCACATGCTGCGAGGGTTATCTAGCTACGGTTCACGACATGGATGCTGAATCTCCATCGATTCAGGATCAACCAATAGTGTCGGAATTCCAAGATGTGTTTCCAGCAGAACTTCCGGGCATACCACGTGCACGAGAAGTGGAATTCAGTATCGAGCTGGTTCTAGGAGCTGAACCAATCTCCAAGGCTCCTTATCGTATGGCTCCCATAGAGCTGAAGGATCAACTGCAAGAACTTCTTGAACGAGGTTTCATTCGACCGAGCGCATCTCCATGGGGCGCACCGGTCTTGTTTGTTAAGAAGAAGGACGGTAGTATGCGTCTTTGCATAGACTATCGCGAGCTCAACAAGATTACCATTCGGAATAGGTATCCACTGCCACGCATCGACGATCTGTTTGACCAACTCCAAGGGGCCAAACACTTCTCCAAGACTGATCTTAGGTCAGGCTATCATCAGCTACGGGTCAAGGAGCAGGACATCGCTAAGACTGCTTTTCGTACCCGTTATGGCCACTACGAGTTTGTAGTTATGCCATTTTGGCCTGACAAATGCTCCAACAATGTTCATGGATTTGATGAAAAGAATCTTCCATGAATTTCTGGACAAGTTCGTCATTGTTTTCATCGATGACATCCTGATTTTCTCAAAGTCCAAAGAGGAACACGAAGACCATCTTCGTACAGTACTACAGATTCTTCGCCAGAAGCAGCTGTATGCTAAATTCTCCAAGTATGAGTTTTGGTTAGACAAGGTGGCATTCTTAGGTCACATTGTATCGGCAGAAGGAATCACTATGGATCCAGCGAAGGTTGAGGCCATTACTAAGTGGCCAAGGCCGACATCAGCGACAGAATTCCGCAGTTTCTTAGGCTTACCTGGCTATTACCGTAGGTTCGTGGAGAACTTTTCCCGACTAGCACTACCATTGACCAAACTGATGCGGAAAGGGGAGAAATTCGTCTGGACGGAAGATCGAGAGAAGAGCTTTGAAGACCTGAAGCAGAAGCTAGTATCTGCACCTATTCTTACTCTACCATCTGGTACGGGTGGATTTCAAATCTACAGCGATGCATCGGGGAAGGGACTTGGATGTGTTCTCATGCAACATGGGAAAGTGATCGCGTACGCTTCACGGCAGCTTAAGCCTTATGAAGAAAATTACCCCACGCATGACCTGGAACTTGCTGCAGTCGTGTTTGCATTGAAAATATGGAGGCACTACTTATATGGAGAATCATGTGACATTTTCACAGACCACAAGAGCTTGAAGTATATCTTCACTCAGTGTGAATTGAACATAAGGCAGAGGAGATGGTTAGAGCTGTTGAAAGATTATGACATTAATCTACAGTATCATCCCGGAAAGGCAAATGTAGTAGCAGAGGCTCTTAGCAGGAAGTCCGGAATGATCAACGGCATTAAAATCGAAGAGGAAATCATCAGAGACTTGGAGCGACTAGACATCGAGATCATGGTACGTGGATAACACGGTTACTGGGCTAATATTAGAGTAGAACCCGATTTGCTATCTAAGATCAAGGAAGCTCAGAAGGATGACGTAGAAATCTGGGTGATAGTACAGAATTTGGAGAAGCAGACAGAATTCAGAGTAGATGCAGATGGTATCGTATGGCAGGGCACTAGACTTTGTGTTCCTGATGACCAAGAACTCCGGGAAGCTTTGTTAGCTGAAGCTCATAGCTCCCCATTCTTGATACATCCTGGTTCGACTAAAATGTACCATGACATCAAACAGTACTTTTGGTGGAGTGGTATGAAACAGGATGTGGCCACTTACGTCTCCAAATGTCTTATCTGCCAGCAGGTTAAGATCGAGCATCAGCGATCTGGCGGTCTCCTTCAACCGTTAGATATTCCAGAGTGGAAGTGGGACAAAATCACCATGGATTTTGTTACCGGTCTTCCGCCTACCAAAAGAAAGCACGATGGAATTTGGGTTATCGATTGATCGACTTACCAAATCAGCTCATTTCTTACCGATCCGCAAAGAAGATCCGGTAAGTAAACTCGAAGATACGTATAGACGAGAGATCATGAGACTCCACGTTGCACCATCCAGCATCGTCTCAGACAGAGATCCTCGATTCACTTCGCGCTTTTGGAAAAGTCTGCAGAAAGCTTTGGGTACAAAACTTAAGCTTAGCACGGCTTTTCATCCTCAAATGGACGGACAGTCGGAGCGAACCATTCAGACATTGGAAGATATGTTGAGGTCATGTGCGTTGCAATGGACGGGTGATTGGGACGAGTACATCTTTTTGGTGGAGTTCGCATACAACAACAGTTGGCACGCAAGTATCAAGTGTGCTCCATTTGAGATGTTGTATGGCAGAAAGTGTCGCGCCCCAATCTGCTGGGATCAGGTTGGCGAGCGAACACTCTAAGGACCGGAAATCATAGAGATGACCAATGAGAAGATCGCAGTAGCTAAGCAGAAAATTCAGGAGGCACGGTCACGTCAAAAGAGTTACGCCGATAAGCATCGTAGGGATATACACTTTAACGTAGGAGATCACGTCTTCCTTAATGTTTCGCCGGCACGTGGTGTTAGACGCTTCAGGATTAAAGGGAAGCTCAGTCCTCGTTTCATCGGACCGTTTGATATCATTGAACGAGTCGGTGAAGTATCTTACTGATTGGCGTTACCTCCGCAGCTTTCGCGTGTGCACAATGTGTTTCATGTGTCCTTACTCAGAGGGTACCAGTATCATCCCCTTCATATGGTTCAGTATCCACTGGAACAGATACGTGAAGATCTTACTTTTATAGAAGAACCCGAACGAGTTCTTGACAGACAAGAACGAGTCATGAGAAAGAAGACGACTCCATTCGTCAAAAATCTATGGAGGGATCATACCGAGCGGGAAGCCACTTGGGAAACAGAGGAGTCTATCCGGGCTTCTTACCCTCATTTCATATTTTGAATTCGGGTATGTTCTTCTTTTCTAGTTTACTTTATCTATAATTCGGGGCCGAATTATTCTTTTTAGGGGGGAAGAGTTGTAAAACCCGCATGCTTTTACCATGCATAGTACCCTTAGGATCGTACGTACTAGATTAAAACTTTCCTAATATAGCATGAGTACGATTACGTGTTAGGAGTTTACGTATTACGTACGTGTTAGAACACGATAAGTATTTACTATGTACGATCACGTAATAATTATTTAACGATAATTAATCACGAACATGCGATCATGAAATCATGAACGTAATTAAAACACGAACTATTATTAATTACGTATATATATTTATTACGAGCGTAATTAAATATATTAGATGACGGTATTTACGTAACGAGAACATTTAAAACACGAACATAAATAATCACAAACGAGTAACTAAATAACGAGACACGGAAAAAGGTACGGGTACCCCAAGTGGGGTCCCTACCCGCGGCCAACAAGGACAAATGGGCCAAGCCCATTTGTCAAATTTACTAAAGGGGGTTATTTACTTTTTCACTACTCAAATAAACTTTACAGAAGATGTTAAGAAAACCTAAAACCTCCTCCTTCCTTTGTCTCTTTGTGCCGCCACCCTACAAACACCATACAAGGTGATTTTTGATCTTTGATCTTGAAGTTTTGGTGATTGATCGTGTTGGTTCTTCGGCCTCTTGATCCACGAATTCGGTAAAACCTTTTTAAACCTTTTCTTTTGATTTAATCTTTTTATAAATTATGAACATGTGATGTTTTTACAAAAACATAATAATTAATCATGGATCTAACATGTTTTGGTGTTAAATAAAATCAAAAGAGTGTTTTTAAGGGGTGTTTGTTTTGGCCGCAGGCTGCAACCGAACCCGAATGGGTTTCGGTTTGCCAAGCCGACCACCACCAAGACCATATGGTCTTGGTTGGTGCGTGTGGGTCCCACGGCAGCAAGGGAACACGGGGTACCCCGAGTTGGTTCGGGGTACGGTGTCGATTTCATGTCCGGTTCATGCTTTTTAGTCTAGATCCGGTTCATGGTGTATGTTAGTTTTTTTATGTTTATGATCTTAGGTTAAAAATTAAATTAATAAAATTATGTGATTAATTTAATAACATGACTTAGGTTATTTAATTATTAATGATCATGAAATTATTTTAACCTAAGTATTTATTTATTTAAGACTTATAATTAATTAATTATTTTAAAACCATGGGTATAATTAATTAATTAACATGACTTAGGTTATATTATTAACATATTATAATACATAGTTTAACCTAAGTATTTAACTTATTTAATTAAAAACATGTTATACTTTAATTAAATATTATAACCTATAGTTTAATTAAATTACATGAAATAATTATTAAACTATACATTATATCATATGACTTAGAAAATAATCATGAAAACACTTAGGCTTATATACTTAGCTTATTTAACCAGCTTATTTCTAATAATGGAAACTTTCTATTTTTAGAAACTTAGTTAAATAAGGCAGCTAATCTATTTATGGAAACCATCTATTTTTAGAAACTTATTTATTTCAGGCAACTAATCTATTTATAGAAACTTATTTAATTAAGGCAGCTAATCTATTTATGGAAACATGCTATTTTTAGAAACTTATCTATTTTAAGCAGTAAATCTATATTTGGAAACTTTCTATTTTTGGAAACTTTCTATTTTTGGAAACTTTCTATTTTTTGAAACTTTCTACTTTTGGAAACTTTCTATTTTAGGAAACCTGCTATTTTTGGAAAGTTACCTATTATTACACAGTAAGTATAATAACACATGAAATACAAGAAATACTTAATCAGATTAAACAGAATATAAGATAAAACACAGTTTAAGGCTTAGAAACAGTAAAACATGGTAATAACACATAAAATAAGCTAAGACATGACATAAAACCAGCTATGTATTTAGTAAGCAGATACTTATTCATGTACGTATTTATGTAGCACTAGTGATTCGGAAGTAGGATTCTCGCATTTCGTCTTTCTCGTTCACTGGACATAAGGTACGGATTCCCGTCCTTTCAATATGGACATTCTTTCCTATTAGTATTCCCCGTATGCAGCCAACTGTTTTCCCGTAGTATAAATTATGTGTTTGATTTCTTATGTTTAATTAAGATTACCTATAGCCATATACATGCATGACCAGTTTCACCTAGTTATGAAGGTACCATAACCATAACATTAGAGGCACTGATGTTATGACTTCACCACGGCGGAGTGATTGCTCGTGGCGTCCCTTCAGCTTTTGGCCATTTATTCATAATTCTCATGTGGGGCGTATGGGTGCATCCTAGTTACATGTTTTTATTCAGGATTTCATGGTGAATGTGGTGTGTGCCTTGCATCCTTCACAAGGAGCTGATCCCTCCTACCCAAAAACCAGTATATTAAATTAGAGGCAGCCCCTCTAATTTTCATGATGAGGTCACCCCTCCAATTATTCATGCACGGTGGATTTTCGTGACCTATATTGGCTAATGGTAAAATATGACAAACAATTTTTATAAGATAAACATACGACTTTCAAACTATTAAACCAGTTTTATTAAGACTTAACCAGGTTACTCGGGACTTAGTTTTCTTCCGCTGTTATTATGTTATATGCTTATCCTATTCATGCTTTATTGTACATCCGTGCACTGAGCGTATATGCTCAGTCGTTTTCCTTTTCTATGTTCCCAAAAAGGCAGGTACTCAGGGACGCTCATAGACACTAAGAGTACGTGCATATGGACTGGAAGCTGTCTAGCCTTCTTTACATTATGCATTTCCTTTCTTATGATACTTATGCTTTGGACATTGTTTAGTCCTTTTCCTTTATGATACTATGTTTGTGTGTGATGAGCTTTACTTTTGGACTACCGATGTTTGATTCCGGTATTTTCCTTTTTATGGTCAAGTAATGTTTAGACATTTTTCCTTGTATTCTTTGATGACACGCCATAATTACTGTGATATTTCCATTTCCAAAATGGGGTGTTACAGATGTCTGGGGTCAAATGTGCGCCACACTTCTCCTCAAGTGCGCCGCACTTTGGAGATGAGAATGTGCGCCGCACTTTCAACTTTGTGCGCCGCACTTCTGGGCGATTCAGAATCTTCTATTAATAACTTTGGCTTTTTTGCATATTGAGGCCCCTTCTTTGTATATCTTCACTTTGCTCCTTCATACTTTACATCTGCATATAAAACATAACATATTAAGTATCAAAAGCTCTTATTTATACTACAAAGTGGCATTATAATGATAGGTTGAATATGTGTAATTAGGTCGTTATCAAATTCCTCCACACTTAGCTATTGCTTGCCCTCAAGCAATCAAAGCGAGAAAACAAATTCAATTTTAAAAATGCTTTTAAGTGTTGTGAAGTATGATAGGAAAATGATTTAATTTTTATGAGTAGCAAAAGCAAATGACAAAATAAATTCAGCACCTCACATGGATAGTGTTTGGATTTTAACTTCACACAAATGTCACTCACAAAAGGGTAAATGTAAGGTAACACTCAGTTAGCTAGCTACCATAGGTTTGTACAAGACACATAAACATAACCGTTGCGGTGTGAGCACCAGATAAATTTTCAAAGAAGCAAAACGTGATAAATGATGTGGGTGTAGGATCAAAAAGTATATGCCTTTTTCAAAGTCATAGAGCAAACTATACTAGAATACTTGACTATTTTTTTCTTTCTTATTTTCATACATTTTTTTAAGAGAATATCATAAACTTTATAACTTGACAAGTGGTTAGGCATAACATATAAGGATATTCGCACAACGGATAATATAACATACGCGTACGAGTGCCACATATTTTAGTAAGCCAATGCAGCTTAACTAAAATGATATAAGGGTGATTTTATTTTGCTTCCTTTTGAAAATATCTACAAATTAACCTCACCGCGGTTTAGTAAATGATGATCAAGCACAAATTCTGAAGCATACTAGATTATCGGCTTTCACACAAAATAGAGAAATATAACGCTAAGTTTTTCTCACATATTTGGGAAATGGATTTTTGTGCTAAATTATAATGTCAATCAATGAGATTTTTGCTTTGCTAAAAACTTATCTATTTACAAAACATACATATTTTTATTGTTTTTCAAAAATATTTTCATGTGGAGAAATTTATTATATTTTTTTCATTTTTCTATTTGTCACATCCTCCACACTTAAGTTGAACATCGTCCTCGAGGTAATAACTAATAAAATATTAAAATACGAAAAATGCAAAGGGAAACGAGAGATGAATCCAGCTTAGAGCTCCAACTTGCTATTTCCCTGCATGCTATAAAACAAAACACATGCAATATATACAAGGATGGTTTTATTTATTTATAGTTCCTCCTCCACACTTAAGTTGAAAGGTGGGGATAAAATACGGATTGCCTTCCGAATAGCGCTAAGTTTAGAGTCTTCAGCCAGACTCGGCTACTCGGATCTATTTTAAGAAAAAAGGAATTTCTACTCCTTCGATTTCATTACAATGTTCTTCTTCATGGTATAGCTTAAGTCTATGCCCATTGACTATAAAGGTGCTATTGTTTTGACCGTATAATTCAACATATCCGGATGGATATTGGTGTTTCACTAGATAAGGTCCAGTCCATCTCGAAGTAAGCTTAAGTTGCTTGAATTTATATTTCGAGATAAAGAGAAGTACTTTGTCTCCTTTTTTGATTTCTTTTCATTGTCGTAATTTACGATCATGCCAGACTTTGGTTCGTTCTTTATATAATTGTGAACTTTCATTAGCGTGATGTCTAAATTCATCTAACTCGTGAAGTTGAAAGTTACGTTTTTCTCCGGCTGCAATAAGATCTGGGTTGCAGTTTTAAGTGCCCAATATGCACGGTGTTCAATTTCTATTGGCAGATGGCATGTTTTTCCATACAACAGTTTGTACGGTGTGGTTCCAGTTGGTGTTTTGAATGCGGTACGAAAGGCCCATAGAGCATCTACTAATTTTATAGACCAACAAGCAGGGTTGTTTTGAACGGTCTTTTCAAGTATACGTTTGAGAGCTCTATTAGTGTTTTCAACTTGGCCACTCGTTTGAGGGTGGTAAGATGTGGAAAATCGGTGGTTCACTCCATATCTTTTCATAACATTTTCCATGAGTTTGTTACAGAAATGAGTTCCTCCGTCGCTTATTAGTGCTTTTGGCATTCCAAAACGACAGAATAATTTCTTTAAGAATGTGATAACAACTCTGGCATCGTTTGTTTGCAAAGCTTGAGCTTCGGCCCATTTCGATACATAGTCGACGACGACAAAAATGTATTCACATTTGTAAGATTTTGGAAATGGTCCCATGAAGTCGATACCCCACACGTCAAAGATTTCGCTGACTTGGATGTTTTTAGAGGCATTTCATCTCTTTTAGAAATATTTCCAGTCATTTGATATGCTTCGCATAGTCGTACTAAGGTATGAGCTTCACGCATAATTGTTGGCCAATAAAAGCCAGCGTCGAACACTTTTTTAGCGGTGGTGTTCGCGGCGTAATGTCCTCCGGTCGCTCCGTAGTGACATTCATCGAGAATTTTTCTAGATTTAAATCCGGAAATACAACGTCGGATTATTCCATCGGGACAGATTCTAAATTAGTAAGGATCGTCCCAAAAGTATTTTTTTAGTTCAGAGAAAAATCTTTTCTTTTGTTGGTGCGTCATTCCCTTTCGTAAAATACCTACAGCCAAATAGTTTGCAAAGTCTGTGAACCATGGTGTTTTGTTAGTACTTACTTTCATTATATGCTCATCGGGAAAATCGTCGATTTCATCATCGCTAGAATCATCATTCACTATACGAGATAAATGATCGGCATCAACATTTTCAGCTCCTTTTTTATCTTTAATTTCCAAATCAAATTCTTGTAAAAGCAATATCCATCGTATTAGACGAGGTTTGGCGTCTTGCTTTTTGAACAAGTATTTTAAAGCTGAATGATCGGTGTAAACTATTGTTTTTGACAATATGAGTTATGATCGAAATTTTTCAAACGCGTAAACTACAACCATGAGTTCTTTTTCCGTAATTGTATAATTTTGTTGGGTTGCGTTAAGAGTTCTACTTGCAAAATAGATGGGATGAAATTTTTTACCACCTTTTTATCCAAGGACGGCTCCCAGGCATGTTCACTAACATCGCACATAAGCACAAATAGAAGGTTCCAATTGGGGCTTGTAATAATGGGTGTGCATGTAAGTTTTTCTTTAAGTATTTTT
Source organism: Glebionis coronaria (assembly GCA_025667525.1). NCBI lineage: Eukaryota > Viridiplantae > Streptophyta > Magnoliopsida > Asterales > Asteraceae > Glebionis > Glebionis coronaria. The sequence goes on along the minus strand of CM046882.1, from coordinate 209,036,859 downwards.
AATGCTGAATAACATTCGTCGCTAAAATCGAACATTCTTTCTTTTTCTAGAAGTTGAGTTAAAGGTCTTGCGATTTTCGCAAAGTCTTTGATAAATCGTCGGTAAAAACCTGCGTGACCTAAGAAACTTCTAATGCCTCTTGCATTAGTAGGTGGTGGGAGTTTTGAGATCACGTCTATTTTTGCTTTGTTAACTTCAAGGCCGGCTCCAGACACTTTGTGTCCAAGCACAATTCCTTCTTTTACCAAAAAGTGACATTTTTCTCAGTTTAGCACAAGATTTGCTTCTTTGCATCGTGCTAACATTTTATCGAGATTGTTTAGACATGTGCTGAAAGAATTTCCAAAGACAGAGAAATCGTCCATGAAGACTTCGACTAATTCTTCAATCATATCGTGAAAGATTGCAATCATACACCTCTAAAAAGTAGCAGGGGCATTGCATAGGCCAAAAGGCATGCGCCTATAAGCGTAAGTTCCAAATGGACAAGTAAACATGGTTTTCTCTTGATCCATAGGGTCAATTGGGATTTGAAAGTATCCAGAAAAACCATCGAGGAAACAAAAGTATTCCTTTCCTGCGAGTCTTTCTAACATTTGATCCATAAAGGGTAAAGGAAAATGATCTTTCGTGGTTGCATCATTTAGTTTTCGATAATCAATACAAACTCTCCATCCGGTGATGGTTCGTATTGGTACTAATTCGTTGTTTTCGTTAGTTACTACAGTGATACCTCCCTTTTTAGGTACACAATAAGTAGGACTAACCCATGGGTAGATTATTCCAGAGTCTAAGAGTTTAAGGATTTCTTTTTTAACAACATCCTTCATGTTAGGATTTAATCTTTGTTGTTTCTCAACAATTGGTTTCTTGTTATCCAAAAGTTAGATTTTGTGTTTGCAGAACGATGGACATATGCCAGGAATGTCAGAAGCTTTCCAAGCAAAGGCTTGTTTATGTTTCTTGTGAATGTCAATTAGATCGTCTTTTTGTTCTTCCGAAAGTTGGGATGAAATAATAACAGGGAGTAATATTTCTTCGTGAAGAAATGCATACTCAAGATGTTCAGGAAGAGGTTTAAGTTCTAAATCTGTAGGAGGTTCTTCAACAGATTTCTTAACTTTGAAATTGGTTTCGAAAGTTATGGTTTCAAATGGGGTTTTGATTTCTTCTTCAATTTTAACGATTGGTTCATCCTCGGTATGGTCGGCTATTAAGGCATCAAATTCAGCAAAAAGATCTTCTTCGAGGATGGTTCCTTCGAGACAATGCAAAATTTCACATCCTTCGTCAAGAAGAGCGTCGAAATCGGCTTCAATGATTTCTTCAATGACATCGATACTAAAACAAGTATCGTCATTAGAGTACGAGTGTTTCATAGCTTCGTCGATAGAAAAAGAAATTATATCTTCTCCAACTCCAAGGTTGAGTTGTTTTTTCTTTACTCTAATTATAGCATCAGCTGTGTTTAAGAAAGGTCTACCAAGGATAAGTGGTACCTTGTTGTCTTCTTCCATTTCTAAGATTACAAAGTCAACAGGAAAAACAAATTTTCCGACTTCTATGAGCATGTTCTCAGTTATCCCCATTGGGTATTGGAAATAACGGTCCGCGAGTCGAACGCTCATTTTTGTGGGTTTCAAAACGTTTTTAGAGAGTTTAGCATACAAAGAGTATGGCATGAGGTTGATACTTGCGCCAAGATCGGCCAAGGCGTTGCAAGAGTATGAATGAGAAAAAGTACATGGAATTAGGAAACTTCCAGGATCTTCCAGTTTTGGTGGTACTTTGTTTTGGATAATGGTAGAACATTCATCGTTTAGAAAAGTTGAAGAAACTTCTTCAAACTTATGGTTGCTCTTGATAAGTTATTTGATAAATTTGCCATAATTTGGCATTCCAGCCAGAACATCGACTAAAAGCATGTTAATTCGAACTTCTTGTATTATGTCGAGGAATTTACCATACTTAGCTTGCATCTTTTGCTTGCGTAGGCGTTGTGGATATGGTACTTTTGGTTTATATGGTTTGGGTGTTGGGTTTTCAGTTGGTTTTGTACGGGTTGGTTGGGCTTCATCCTCATTATCACTAACGTATGGAATTTCGATTGGTGTGACTTGAGTAGGTTTGGTAGGTGATTCGTAAGATAAACCACTCCGCATGAATACGACATTCACTTGCTTGTTACGAGCTTATGGGGGTTGATATTTGTTGTTGTCCTGGGGATTTGGGTTGGTATTTCTTGGTAAAGAACCAGACGCGCGATTTGATTGTTTATCGGCCAAACGATCTAATTTAGCTTCATGATTTTGAATTGAAGCTTGGTGGTTTTTGGTTGTGGTTTTGAACTTGGTTTTGAAGTCAGTGTATGTTTCTCGAACAAAAATGTTGGTTTTTCTTTGAGATTCTATAAAGTTGTCGATTTTGTTTTCAAGATTGTTTTTGTCTTTGGTTTGAGAGGGTTTCTTTTCGTCTCGATCATAACTTGGTTTATCCTTTGATCTCCAATTATCGCAGCCGTGATTACGATAATCGTTATAAAATCGAGTTCGACGAAAGGTATTCATGAAATTGGCTTCTTCTTCCTTCGTCATGGGTGTGTCATCGTCATCACATTTACTAGAAGGATGGTTTCCTCCACAGTGTTTGCAGGTTTTGTGTTTAATCTCTTCAATCTTAAGAGACATGGCATCCATTCGAGCCATAATTTTCTCGGTATCGGTTGGGTTGTTGCTTCCTTCGGCAAAAGCTACGGTTTTTCGAGAGTTTTTGTTTTTGTGATTTTTGTACCAATCAAGCTTAAGTAGGACTTTGTCATCCAATAATTGATAAGCTTGGTTAGGGGTTTTGTAAAGGAAAATTCCGCCCGCTGCGGCGTTCAATGCATCGTGGGTAGCATCGTCAAGACCATGATAGAAAATCTTGATTATTCCTTCTTTTTTAAGTCCATGACCATGGCAGTTTCCGAGTAGTTCTTTTATTCTTAACCATGCGCCAGTGAGAGTTTCTCGTTCTTGTTGAGAAAAGCTTCGGATTTCTCCGAGGAGTTTTTCAAATAGGGTAGGCGGAAAGAATCGGTTAATGAAAGCAGTTCTAAGACCTTCCCATGTTCGAATGGTTCCTTCGTTAAGTTCGTCGAGTCATGACTTGGCTTCTCCAGTCAGAGATAATGGAAACATCATGAGTTGGACGGCTTCGGCTTGTCCTTCTCCATAGTTGAATATTTTACAAATTCCGCTGAATTCGTGGATGTGTTTTTGAGGATCGGTTTTGATTCGACCATCAAATTGATTATTTTTGGCAAGGGTTAAGTGGTTCCCTTTGATTGCAAAATCGCTTGCAATTTCAGGTAAAATGATTGCAGAGCCAAGAGTTGGCGCGACAACTCTATCGATTGACCACATTGGCTCATCATCAGTGTATGACATTGGATCGTAACGGTTGATGAGTTTGGTGAGAAATAGGATTTTTGAAAAATTTTCAAAAGGTTGGTTAATTATGCGAGGTTGAGTTTCCTCGTGTCTCCTAGCTAAAGGTACACGACGATGAAGTCTACGTAGCCTTCGGTTAAGTGTACGTTCAGGTTCAGGTAATGGTGACTGGTGTTTCGGATGAACTGGTGTGCATCCAAAAAGTATTTGGTGTTTTCAATAGAAATGTGCGGCGCACTTTTTGGTTTGTGCGACGCACTTTGGTTCGATACAGGAGGTGCGACGCACTTTTTGGTTTGTGCGGCGTACTTTCTGTACTACAGAAAAAAATTTGGTTTAAAATGAGTAGCAATGGTTCAATTTCTTCAAGGATTATACGAATTTGGTTACAAAACAGGATTATAAGTCCCTGGCAGCGGCACCAAAAACTTGATGTTCGTTTGCAAGTTTTAAATTTATATTACAAGGTTTAGACAAAATAAGGGACTAGAAGACAAACCCGGGCATGTATACCCTTTCGTTCGTAATATATATTTGTAGTGTTAAGCTAGGATCGTTCGCTGAGACTTAGTTTCGTTTTGGTAATCAAGATAACAATTGAAGAAATACATGGTTGAAGTAATATCAATAATAGCAAATATGAAAAATATGGGATAGTTCGTATAAGTTCGTGATGATGATAATAATGATTGAGATATGTTTTTGTAGGTAAAGTGTGCTAATACTTTTTCGTCAAAATGACGTTTACACAATTTACTTGGGTTGATTCAAGACTTATGTTTATTTAAGCGACTAAGCTCAAAACAAGTTGTCAACAAGTTAAATATTTTATCAAGTTTCTAAGCGGATTTCTCCAACCAAAGATTCATGACCATAGACAAGTAGTAGAAACTCATTATAACAATTTGTGTTTCTTAACGCCATACTATCGTAACAAATCAACTTAGATAAAATATGGTTTGTTGAACTAGGAGGTAAAATGGTTCTACAACATTAGCTTTAAATCATTTATAAAGGATCATATCATAGCATCATCACTAATTATAGTCACATACCCATATAGTCACAAATAGCTTAGCCTAACATAGTAATCAAAGTAACAATTGGAAAAGAGTAAGAGAACATCATACTTAGATTGGATTGAATAAACGAGTACAAAAGTGTCACGATTGTATCGTTCCTTCAAGAATCGAAGAGTGGAATACTCTCGTTACAAGTATCTCCCAAAAGTAGATAATACTGAAAATTTACTAAAAGGAGTAAAATACTCGAGCTATGTAGTATTGAGAGAGAGAGGTGTGTGTAAAATGAGTGGAAATAACTTCTATTTATAGTGTTGTCTGGGGTCAAATATGCGGTGCACTTCTCCTCAAGTGCGTCGCACTTTGGAGATGAGAATGTCGCCGCACTTACACCTTTGTGCGCCGTACTTCTGGGCGATTCCGAATCTTCTTATAATAACTTTGGCTTTATTGCATATTGAGGCCACTTAATTATAATAATAACCAAGCCAAAACGTGTATTTTATGTCGTAAATGTCGAAATTATGCGTGGTTTGTGTTTTTGTTGTGATTTAGGACCAAAATGTGAAAAGGGAAGAAAACACGGTCTTTCACGGGCTTTTATCGAAGAAAAAGACAAAACACGAAGTCGAAAGATCAAGAGTGCAAAAACAACGGAAGTCCAAGGCCTATTCAGAAGATTTATCGAAGAAAAAGTCTAAAGACGGAAGTTTAATAAAGCCGGAGAACTCAAGTCAAATTGATGAAGAAATTACAAGACGAGTTTAATTAATCTCGAGACAAAGTCGAAAAAAAAGTCAAAGAATTTAGAAGACGAAAAGACGAGAAAGAAAGAAAGAAAGAAGGAAGCTTCCAACACATGCTAACCTCCCTTCTTCTTATAAATAAAGAGCTTCATTTCATTTTCATACGTGTTAGCTAATTTGACAACTTAGCTCTCCACCTTTAATTACTTGCACATTTTAAATTTCATGTCATTTACTTAATTGTCAATTTAATTTCATTGTATTGCACCTTAAATTTCTTGCCTTTAATTCCAAGTAAGTTAATTTTGTTGTTGAATCTTTATTTTTCTTTAATCAAGCTTTTCTTTATCATTCTTATTCTACTTTTCTTCTTTTTGATTATTTATTCGGATTAAGCATTCATTTTGCTTGATCTTATTGCTTATTTGGTTAAAAAGTTTACCTTTTTATTCCTATCTAGGTTTTCATACGATTTAAGCTTTGAGCTTGACATGCTTATTGGCTTATTTTGTATTTAGCTTATTAGTTTTAATGTTTTCTTAAAAGTTTTATCTTTTTAAAGTTTGCTTAAATAGTTTACTTATTTTTTGTCTTGAAAGTTTTTAAATTTGTAGCTTATTTTGTTCGTCTTATTATTGCTTTGGTTTAGTTTTTGGTATTCTCTTATTGTCTAAGTTCTTATTTGGTTTGCTTATTGCGAATTTCATTCCATCTGAAAGGGGATTTGGATTCCGACTGCTTGTTACGATCGCAAAAACCACAAGGGTTTCTACATTGCGATCAGTATTGTGATACTCCCCCTTATTCCGATCAAGATTGCGATCGCTCATTGCGATCGTATATTGCGACGGGGCTTAAGGCTGTCTTGCGACGGAATGTTGTCAAATTTTTGACAGCCATATTCCGACAGACAACAACATTCCGATAGGATATTGCGATCAATATTCCGACGGTTTTGTTTTCCTTATATTCCGACAGTTGTGTTTTTCATTCCGATAGATCTAGGTTACTAGTATTCCGATCGTTTTCCTTTTTCTTGTATTCCGATAGAACTCATTCTGATCCTATTCCGACGAATTATTCCGACGGCTTTGTTGTGACAGCATTCCGATGGGATTCCGATGGATTGGGTTTTGTGTTATTATTTTGCCTTAGTTTAATTTTTAAGTTTGCATTGTTTTAAGTTTTCAAATTTTCATTTTTATTACATTGTCAATTTTGCTTTTCGTCAAGCTTTAATTTTAAGTCATTTAATTAATTTACTTTTAATAGCTTTAATATTGCACCATTTACGTTTTAATTAGTTTTAGCTTTGATTAACCGTCATTTATGTCACACCCCACCATGGCGGAATATGGGGCACGACGTATGGATATCATCACAACAATAACGTGTCCATAGAGATAACTAAATGATATAAGAAATGTCATAAATGGCGACACAAATGTCATGACAATATCTCAACATGCAGGAGTCTAGGTAAATAGGTAACAGTCCTACCATTTACCCGAGACAAACAAATAACACAAACAAATCAAACATATAGGTGCCAACATGTATCACTTATAAAAAAAAACATAAAGGTAAACTAAGAAGGAACGGGGATCTCCTTCTATATGCAATCCTAAGGCATCCAAGTCTAGCCACTTCTATCCTCACGCTTAACCACATTCACACCTGAAAGAGACACTAAAACACGTCAACATAAAGTTGGTGAGAGTCATAGGTTTAGACTCCAACGCCAAAACAGTTATAAGCTGTGAATAACCACCATCAACAAAGAACATATGGACAATGTGTTACAATTATGTATTAACAACTAACATTCAAGATCAATCATTTCAAACCGAATCCAAGGCTCCCAGCCTTACCAAACACCATGGTACCATAGATGATCACACTATGTACCTATCCCAAGGCCCTCCCCTTGTCATTATCCATTGGTCCCATAGACGATTACGCTATGTACCTCCCCAAGGCCCCGCCTTGTCAACATCCCCTTCGTCCCATAGGTGATCACACTATGTACCTCCCCAATCCAAATCATACACAAACAAGAATCACATAGCAGTTAATCACATAATGTACACACAAGTCCATCTCAAACCTTAAAAACATTCACAACATCAATTTATAAATAACTCAACACAGTGACTCTTCCATCCCATCTGGAAGTCAAAATCAATAGTAGACATGGGACTATGAAACTCACATGATTGCTTCTTCACAAGTCCTCGCACTAGCAACAAGCTAACAAACCAAAAACACGCTATCAATACATAAACCAATCACTAAGATGGCTCATCAACCTATGATAGACATCTAGCCTATTCCCATATAAATACCTCATTGATAAGCTCTAATCACCCCATTAACCTTCCCTAACAAGTCCTTAACTTGGTTAAGTTTAATAACAATCCCGTTCATATTTTACACAAAACAGTCCCAATTTTAGGTCTTCAAAATTTAAGTCAAATGTCCATTTAAACATACCCATGGTTTCTGTAAAAGGAATATTCATACCCTTACATATGTTAGCTAACACCTCCCACTTGCCCTAACCTTAAAACTACTGTTAAGGCCCCGATATATATATATATATATACTTTTGTCATTCCAGATTTCCTGATTTTAAACATACTAAAAGTTTGTTACAATTAAGGGGTCTTACCCTAAACCACAACCTTAGCCCAAGTGCAGATACTTACTTCAATATATAAACCATCTCTCATGTTCGTGAGAAGATGCCAATGCAACCCTAAGTACCCCAAAGAACCCAAAACTTGAAAAGAAAGCAGGCTGATTACAAAACTGTTTTGACCTCCGACTGTTGTAACCTAATTTTGACCTACTTCCCTACCTCCAATTTAGTTCTCGTTTCTTGCGTTGGAAAGCCACTTCAATTACCTTTTCAGGGATACTTGGATCGTAAAATAAGAGTTTATAGAACTCCCGATATGATCAAAACAATTGACTCAAAATTCTGCCCAGTTTTTAAAAACGGGTTTAATCAAATTAAACTAATTAATTAACCCTAATTCCAGTAATTACAAGCCCTAACTTATGTAATCATTATGAACTAATTATTATAACATTAATATACTGTTTTTAAATTAAACCCTAACTGATGAGACTGCTTTTATACATGGTCTCATCGTCCAAATCGGGCTTAAAATACATAAAATATCATCAAATATACCAAATATATGCTCGTGTTTGTTACTTGTGTATTTTTAGGTACGGATATTGAGGAAATGGCAAAAGATCACAAGAATCATTCAAAAACGAACACGGGAAACGAAGCCGCACAATGAACCGGGCCCAAGTTTGGATTTTGCAAAATGATCCTTGAAGAATTGAAGATTGTCAAGTTTGGTCCCTCATCTTTGAAGAACTTGTCACAATTGACCCTCCAAATGTCAATTGAACAAGTATGGTCCTTATTGTTTGAAGATATTACAATTCCAGTCCTTGAAGAATCAAGAATATACATTTAAAACCCTTGGAAAAGTTTTGGAAATTGATGTGTCATTTTTGACAACTTGGTGAAAGTTGTTAAAAGGAATTTAGGCGTTGATAGCCTTTATTTACAAAATGAAGAGAAGTGAAATGCTTGGGGACCTATCCTGCCAAACCACCAAACCCCCACCACCAGTCACATTGTGACACGTCATAAACCCCACCCAATAACCCATACAACCCGACCCTACCCACAAACTATTACCCACCCAATCCATTACCCGGTTTATTTTAAATTAACTAGGTCAAACCCCCCCTGGTCAAACTTTTTTCCCACTAAACAAGGGATTTAAATCCCTTTACCCCTAAAACAGATCAAAACAAACTCTTAATCCAGCTTAAACCCTAATTATCCCCAGGCCTAATTGGATTCATCTCAAAGGGGTTTAAGCTCAATTTGTGCAGATCACTAATTAACACTCCCCTCAACTTTTCCCACCCAACAAAACAGCATCACATGGGCTGAGGGACCCACCCCGTACCTCCCCTGCTCAAGTCAATTTCCCCCAAACCCCAAAACCCACCAAGTGAACGTGTAGGATACTCCCCTTGGTCCCCAAGCTCAAACGGACGACTTTGATTCATTCAAGCATCACAAGCAAGGCTGGCATTTCACATGGGCACCTTTGACCCAAATTTCAGCTAAAGACTTCAAGGTCACTTTTGGACGACTTTGATTCATTCAAGCATCACAAGCAAGGCTGGCATTTCACATGGGCACCTTTGACCCAAATTTCAGCTAAAGACTTCAAGGGCACTTTTGGCAATTCAAGAGCTAGGGTTTTTAGTCTTCTAGATAGTTCTACTTCTAGTATAAAAGGATGTCGACCTGTGACTCCTTTCTTTGTTCCAGTTTTTAGCTCAAACATTTGTAATCCCTTTTTTATAAATTATAAAGTTGGTATTTTTCAGAAAAATTGTAATTCCTTTTATGTGTTTTTAAAAAGTTGGTATGTGTTTGATTGGTAGGCTGAGTTCCACTTAAATTTGTTCAAAACAATTTGTGTTTTGAATTTTCAGAAAAGTTTCTGAAAATTGGAGATTTTTGGTTAAAGTGTTTCAAGATTTGGTTTTTAAGAAGTTTAAGTAATTGGTGTTAATATTGGGAAGGAAAAACGTGTCAAGTTGTTTGGAAAAGTTTTTAAGAAAGAAAGAAAGAAATCAGGATAAAGTTTATTGCTTGTTCTTTGTTTTTTTCAATTTTTCTTAAACAGGTTTGCTGATTGTTTGTTGATCAAGGTGTACTGCATAGACCCGGGTCTATAAGGAGGTGACTTGGCAGTCACAAAGGGACCTGGATGTGGGTCCCTTGAGGTAGAAAAATCTCTTCCTTTTTCATTTTTTCAGTTAGTTTGGAGTTTTATGTGAATCTGCATGAAAAAGGGTATTTGTTTGTTTTAGCTGTTGAATTTTGCTTATTTGTTGGTTTCATGTATGTTTAGAGTGATTAGAATCAGTATGGATTAGTTTGGTGAAGTCTTTGTTTGAAAAATTGTTGATTTCAATTTTTAAGGGGTGTTTGGATCTGCTATTTAAGTAATAATCTTGAAAGAATCTTGTGTTTAAAACCTGCTTAAATACACTTCCTAGGTAGTATTTAGGTTGTATGCTAGTTAGCTTTAAGTTTGGCAAGGTTTTGAGCACATTTGCAAGTTAAAAATATTGAAAAATAGCATGCAATCCAGTAACTTCTTTTATGACTGATTTTGTGTTGATTTTGCCTTCAAAAATTGATAATCTGGTAGAGTAGAGTTGTTTTAGGATTGTTGACTGATTGTATGATGATTGGTTGAATTGTGTGCAAGTAATCTGAGCTTGAAATTCACATTTGTGCTACTAAAATCAAGAAAAACACCCACTGACCACTAAATAGCATATCAGCAACCTTCATTTGCTACTTGTGTCTTGTTTGTGTGGAATTTGTGCTAAGTTTTTGTGCTTTCTTGTGAATCTTGACTCCCTATACTCCAAAGAGTATAGGGGTACCTGTTTGTTCCAAAGAAACATCACCAATTCAGCACAAAACCAAGCCCTCTTGGTTTATGCACAAGTGAAGAACCCTTCACTTGTTCATCAGAAACAAGTGCCTAACTGGGCACGTTTTTTGCTTAATCTTGCTTGATCCTTGATTAATTTAGTTTGTGTTTGTGTTTTAGTGCTCAAAAGGTTGTCAGTTTAAGTTTTAAAAGTAAAAAAAAAAAGAAAATAAAAATCAAAAAGTCCACCCCGCCTGGACTCGAACACGGGACCCCTCGATGGGGGATTGTACGTGTTAACCAGTGATCTAGATGGACCTTTTACGTTTATGTTTCATTTCAAGTAATACTTAAGGACGTTTTGGTTTTGTGCTTGTTTATTAAGCCGTAGCTTATTTAGCTTATTTCAAGCTTATTTGTTCATCTTTTTGGCCAAACTTATTTTTCCTAGGATTTGATTAGTATTTTAGATTTTTCTGTTTAAAAGTTTTATTTTTCCCTTTATTTAATTATTTATTAGGATTATTTTTCGTTTAAATTTTAGAAAGTGTATTAAAAATAGTAAACAGTATTTTAAAAATCCAAAAAAATAGTTTTTAGGTTTTAATTTATATTTTTGAGGTTTACATTAAAAAAAGTTTTCAAAAACTTTAATTTTTAATTTTATTTGATTTTAGGTTTTTTATTAAACTTTAAAAATTAATATAAAATTAATTAAAAGGTTTTAGGAACTTTAATTTGCATTTTCTTCTTAGTTAGATTATTTAGAATTTTTGAGAATTTTTTAGAATTTATTTAAGAACTTTTCATTTTTTAGATTATTTTAATATTATTTTATTAGAAAAAATTCAAAGTTTAATTTTTAACTTTTTTTCATTTTTCCTAGATTCTAGACATTAAATTAGGAACTTTTTCACTTTCCAATTAATTTTTAGGCTTTTCAATTAATTTTTAGAATTAATTTAAGATTTAATAGATTTTAATAGTTTTTAGGAGTTTAAAAATAGTTTAATTTGGTTTTAAAATTTAAAAAATATTTTTTAGTTTAATTAGGTCGTTTTTGAGGTTTACAAACTTGAAAACCTTGTTGGGGCTTTTTAATATTTTAAAGTGATTTTTAGGGCTTTAATTAGCATTAAAAAGTCATTATTAAATTAATTAAAAGGTTTTAGCAAGTTTGGATTTTTTGTAAACTCTTAGAATTTTATTGTGGATTTTTAGTAATTTTTAGGAATTTTAAGGTTAAAATTTTAATTTTTGTCATTTTTACGTTTCTACGTCTTAACTTTCTAGTAGTGTTTTTGTCTATTTTTCTATTTTTTTTTCGTCTTCGTCATTTTCTCTTCTCCTTTCTTCTCATTAATAATAAAAAACAAATCAATCAAATCAATTCATTACACAACACACGTGCCTCCTTGGGAAACGAACTTGGACTTCACTTGGGTCATTAGTGCTCGGTTTTCCTAAACCGACACTTAACGCTTACCACTACTTTGTTGCCTCTTTTTCCTAAAAGGGTATACAAAAAGCTACATCACTAACCTAAATCCATCATAAGATGAGTATATAAACATAAAAATAATTTAATTAAAAAGGGATTAAAGATTATACCTTAAGATTAATGGAAACCCCCAAAATTATGAAGAACCCTAAAAATTCTCCTTAAACCGTCGACCTAAGAATCTCCAGGAGAAAAATATGATTTTTTGTTTTTAATAAATACATTATATAGGGTATGGGTGAACCCAAGTCAAACCCATAGCCCATTTACACTTTCCTTTTTCTCTTTTTCCCTTTTTTTCTTTCTTTCTTGCGTCCAAAGCGACCCAACACCCCCTACAATTCGTTTTTTTCTTTTTATTATTAATGATTGTATTAATAATATTACCTTAATTTCCCTTAATTTATTTCAGCTCCTAAAGCCTCCAAAACCTCAAAACCGTAAAACTAGTCAAATTTACGCGTTTTACCGTAAAAGTCGTAAAATATACACTTTTATAAAAAATCTCAAATTTTGAAATAAACTTTATAACTATGTCCTAAATGACTTAAAACCATCCCAATAAATATTCATATGACTAAACACCTCATCCGACACCTCTAAATGATAAAACGTAAAACGTAAAAATACGATTTTCTATAATACATATACGTATAAGTAAAACCACTAAATAACACCATCTCACTTCATAGTCACTACCATGTGAACTCATGAACATGAAATCATCACACATCGTTTCACTCACAAGGTACCCCGTACCAGAAGCGATATCCAAACCACAATCTATACACACCAATAAGCACATAAACACATAAAGACACATAACTAGCACAAAATTAAACTATGTGACGAACCTCAAAACAGGGTTGTCACATCACTCCCTCCTAATAGAAATCTCGTCCCGAGATTTACTCCTTAGGATCAACACACAAACAACAAATCACACGAGGATACTTGTTCTAAATGAACTCCCCTCATTTCCACGTGAACTTTAGTTCAAGTTGCAAAATACCACATATACAAACCAAAAATAATTAAACTCATTGCCAAACTCTTGACCTCACAGTCAATAAATCTCACAAATGAGTCTTTGATAAAACAAAGACTCTTATTAGCACAAATCCCGAGTAACCGGACATGCAAATATGCATTCCCAAACAACATTTACAAATCTTAATACATGAAATATATCATGCATACCACTCAATTTCCCCCAGGTAATTCTATGCTCATAAGCTACTGGTCCGATCTTTCCAAAGATCATAAATGGACCTACAAAACTCCACATCAACTCTTCCATTTTACCAAAACATACCACCCGTTACTATGGGTGAATCTTCATACATAACTCTGTCACTAACTCTAGTGGTTTCCTCCTTTTCTATATAGCATCCCTTGTTGCTCTCATCCTTCCCACAAACACCATTACCACATTAGTAGCCTATTTTACCAATTCTAGTCCACAATGGGGACAACTCAACCTATCCTTTCATATAGTGCCTCAAATGGCATTTATCAACTTCTAGTATGATAACTATCATTATATGAGAAACTCAGCCATCGCTAATGAGTTTTCTAACTCCCTCTAAATCAATCACTCATGTCCTCAGTGTGACTCCTAAGGTTGTATAAATATCTCACTTGCCTATCCTTTTCCAGTTAGCCGGATATACTCATATCCAATCATGTTCATCAACTCCCTTTAGTCCGTACTCTAAACTACATAAAATTCCAATTTCCTTACAAAGTGACCTATGACGGTCTTTCACATATCCATTAGTTCTTCCAATCCAAATCAACTTATGATCTATACAAATCATCAAAAGGACGGTTATCTCAGTTAGTCTATCAACTACCATCCAAACCCATGCTACAGCTACTTCCATTAAATTTGGATAGCTCATTAGTAGCACCTATACACTTCTTTCTCAGCTTTCTTCATCTTGTCTCAGTTAGACCAAGCCCTTCATCCCTATGGCACATCATACCTATAACTCCTTATCCATTCGATTATCGACACTAAGCCTCCCAAACAATCAGTATAGGTTAGTGCCATTTCCTTTTCCTCGTTACGACAGTATTAGCCTGCTTTGTGCTTTATTCTACTCATTAGGCTCTACCAAAGTTTTACCTTCGGTTCCTATCTCGACCTATTTAATTGATGCTTCGCTTCTATACACACTTCCTTCTCCTTCCTCGGCTCCTACCATACATCACGATGTGATGCTTCCCATCGTTTCTTCCCTTGCCATAATCCTTCATAAGACATTCCATACATATTAGGCTAACTTTTACGCAGAACCCTCTATTCCATCACATCCGTACGCAATCCTTCCAACTTCTCAACTACGTGACTTCTCATTCCTCTTAAAATATGAGATGAATTAGTCTGTCTATCGACTATCACCCAACTCTCGTCATACTTATTCCTCCACTGCGTTATGTATCCCTTCCACCAACTTCGTTCTTACATCGCCCTTTCTAAGCTACTCCTAACTATGTAGGAAGTATAGTCTACGTCCCTTTTCTCTATATGATTGTCCAAGCCACGCAACATACATGTTGACGCGTTCTCTGCTTTAGACATCTCAACTCGTGCAACCTATATCCTTTATCCAAACCGCCCTAGTACGTCATCCCTATAGTTCAAGTTCGTCTCAGTTTCACCTCATCCTTCTTTCCATGTCTCATCGACCATGCTTGCCTTTCCCAGATGGTACTTGGCCTTGCAATTTTCTTTCATCAATTAAATCCACCCATCACCTTTGCCAAAAGTCCAATCAAAGTGATTGAATATGTGTTGGAGACGTTCATGATCCGTACAGATCATTCTCCACGTCTCGTACACCAAATGCCTCTAGCATTCTAGGCAGATATAAGAGTCCAACTCCATTAACTAAGTCTATCCAGTTCTTCCAAATCTTCAGTTCCTGCAACGTATAAGCAATCGCCCTTCTTTGTCGTCCTCGTACGCGTCCAAATCCTTGCTCCACGTACCGTCATGCTTCGCGAATTCATCCAGTCCCTCCGATAATGCCAAGATCGGCTCATTATCCAATCCACTTCTTCAGCCTCCAAAATGCTTCCTCATCCTTCTTCACTTCGCCCATTGCTGGTTCCATGATATGTCATCATCTCTAACTACTCATCATGGTAAACTTAATACTAAAACTCACACTCTAAAATCTCACGTATAACTCCACTCCAAAACCATCACATAATTCGCCTCACTCTCCTTCTCAGATTTGAGTAGATCAAGATGTCGTTGATGCTCCCGATGACAACTCGTTTATACACGTTCATGCACACTTGGTTCATTGATACCATGAAAACCGCTAGTGCTTTGGCGAAGCCAAATGCATAACCGTAATCCCAAAGTGTTCATAAAACATCCTTAGCCGTTTCAACTAGGTCCTCCTTGCACCCTCTCTCAGCGGCAATACGAATAAATTCCGACCTCGTTCTACTTGCAAAATTCTACACACATTTTAAAAGACCAATGCTTCCTCTCATCAGACCACTCAACCGCTTTCCACATCCAATCTACTACTAAGCAACTCAACTTTTACCTTGCATCCGTTGCAATTTCTAACAGCTCTTGTTTTTAAATCATTCCATCAACAATTGCCTTGGAAAGGCACTAACTCCAACTCCTCTCACTTCTCCTACTTGCTCTATTTATGGTTCTACCTCACAATAATAGGCAACCTACTAAATCTCAGGAAATTTTCAGAAAACATACATGCCTTACGAACAATATCCCCTTCCAACACTCTCTATGGCACGTTACATTGCCAATTTCCACACCTTTCACAAATCTCTATTCATCTTCCTTGGCACTCCTAATAGACCTCATGCCCACATTAGTTCGTCTACGAACCTCTTTCCTCCCCACTAAGGGTATTCTGACCGTTCTCTCATGGCCACCTACTTAAGCGTGTAGGCGCGACCAACTCTTTAATACGACTACCTCAACGCTCCCGAACAATACGAAACCAAAACTACATCCTGAATCCATCAGATACGATCAACGAATCAAACCAATGGATAACTAACGACATTTCACGTGCACCAAATAAAACAAGTCAAAAACCATGAGACTCAAGAGAAAACTCAAACCCAAAACGTGTATTAATTCAAAATGACCCATGACAACGAAAAATAATCCAACAAACACCCAATGGCAACCAAACATATTACGCCCCGCGACATATTATTTAAACCGTGCAAAAGATCGACTTTTCCAAAAGAATATATATCCTTTTTTTATTATTACCTCCATATCTATGTGACTCAAACAATCTACAAACAACCCTCTTGACGAACTCAAAACTCAACTCAAAAACTAGGTACCCCGTGCATCCCAATTCATAAAAATAAACTACTATTCAAACTCAACCTTTAACCCGACACTTGTACAATAATTTCGGCCAAGATACTGACCTCCCATGACTATACATTCTGAATATATGAAAAGTACGTTCCGAGTACATAATTTTAGGCTTTTGAATCATCCAAAAAGCTTTAAAAACGAACAAGTTACGACCAAAACAATTTTATACTAGTTGTTTTAAAACTAAAGAATAAACTTAGTGATTAATGCAATCCTTTTAAATGAAAGACATAATTGTATGTGTAACCTTCATAAACTCAATTTAACCTCGTATTAATAATTATAAATGACGTGAATCGGTTAAACCCAATTATATAAACTATGTAAGTAGAAAGAAATTTTACTTCGCTATATTTTAAAGAAAGTCTTTTAGAATTTGAAATAAATAAGTGTTGATTAAAAAGAAATCTTATGTTGCACCTTGTTTCAAACACGACTCCAACACCTTACCCTTATTTTAATGAATACAACCAACTATCTAACCCTATAATAGATTTCTAAGTCCCCCTTTTTCTCAATATATACCAACCAAAAGAAATGTAAGACCCAACACAAAAGATTTCATTATTTCAAAAGAAATCCCAAGTTACTTCAATAGACTTAAAACCAAGAACACCATTTTAAAACGTACACGTGAAATACGAAACTCAAAGAATACGCTACAAGACACACTTCAAAAGATTCAAAACGTCGTTGAAACTCCCCCAAACTCGAGCTCTAATAATTTGTTTAAACACAAGAGAGTACTAGGTACGTTCAAGTTATAATAACTACTGAACGACCGTAAATCATAACATAACATCTATTAGTATATATACATCCACATATGTATACCTATCGAATCTCCCAAACATACTCGTTATCATACATGTCAAGTCAATCAATCGCTTTATACGCTCGTTTTTCCATACGAGTAATCACCATCTCACCGTGCCACCACAAGGCATAAAGCCCACCTCCAAAACCAAACCATATCGTGTGAACCCATAATCACACAACACAACTATAATCCAAAACATAACACCAAAAGAACAATAACCATCTCATAGGCAGCCATTACATAAACCCATATATTATACGTATACCCAAATTCTACATCTCATCATATACAAGCATGTACTAATCCTCTTTCATGCAATCATACTTGAGAACCCATTGAAGTTGTGGTACTTGTATAACTATGTTGGCCACCATACTTATACAATTACCCTTCCCTCAATGCACTCCCTCCTATGATGACACTTATAAGAATCAATACAACATATAACACATAATCCATCTACTCACATAAGCTCATAACCACATAAACAATAAAGTCCAAAACTCCATCTATTAAAATAACATAGTAATACTCTTGGAATACAAAAATCCATAGTCTAGCTAAAACAGCATAGACTAAATCCAAAACGAAAACAAAATCAGTTATAAGTCATGTCACCCGTAAGAGTGGAAACAACTTAAAATCCTTCCTATCCACCTACTCCTAGTAACTCGAACCACCACACGATTCTTAGGGAACATGACTTAAACATCAAAATAAAAATAACATACCTCAGGTATGTAAAATAACTCGATAAAAGATAGAAACTACCTTGTACTAAATTATGTACTATAATGTACAATTTAAGCAAAATACAACAGTGACTAGCGTGGACGATTATGGTTCAACCCGCACTAGTCACAATCCCGAAAATAAAATAACATGTGACTAAGTATGAACATACTACGGTTCAATTCATACTAGTCAAAACATCGCAATAAATAACATCCAAACACATCAATTATTATAAAATGCACACATACTCCTATGACGCCTATATGTAGGGACCCTTAAGATATAGACTAGGCTACACAAATAGGCAACCTAATTCTCTATAACCATTGTCTCTGATACTATTCTGTCACACCCCACCATGGCGGAATATGGGGCACGACGTATGGATATCATCACAACAATAGCGTGTCTATAGAGATAACTAAATGATATAAAAATGTCATAAATGGCGACACAAATGTCATGACAATATCTCAACATGCAGGAGTCTAGGTAAATAGGTAACAGTCCTACCATTTACCCGAGACAAACAAATAACACAAACAAATCAAACATATAGGTACCAACATGTATCACTTATCAAAAAAAACATAAAGGTAAACTAAGAAGGAACGGGGATCTCCTTGTATATGCAATCCTAAGGCATCCAAGTCTAGCCACTTCTATCCTCACGCTTAACCACATTCACAGCTGAAAGAGACACTAAAACACGTCAACATAAGGTTGGTGAGAGTCATTGGTTTAGACTCCAACGCCAAAACAGTTATAAGCTGTGAATAACCACCATCAACAAAGAACATATAGACAATGTGTTACAATTATGTATTAACAACTAACATTCAAGATCAATCATTCCAAACCAAATCCAAGGCTCCCAGCCTTACCAAACACCATGGTACCATAGATGATCACACTATGTACCTATCCCAAGGCCCCCAACTTGTCATTATCCATTGGTCCCATAGACGATTACGCTATGTACCTCCCCAAGGCTGCGCCTTGTCAACATCCCCTTGGTCCCATAGATGATCACACTATGTACCTCCCCAATCCAAATCATACACAAACAAGAATCACATAGCAGTTAATCACATAATGTACACACAAGTCCATCTCAAACCATAAAAACATTCACAACATCAATTTATAAATAACTCAACACATTCTCTCTTCCATCCCATCTGGAAGTCAAAATCAATAGTAAACATGGGACTATGAAACTCACCTGATTGCTTCTTCACAAGTCCTCACACTAGCAACAAGCTAACAAACCAAAACCACGCAAATAAACCAATCACTAAGATGGCTCATCAACCTATGATGTACATCTAGCCTATTCCCATATAAATACCTCATTGATAAGCTCTAATCACCCCATTACCCTTCCTAACAAGTCCTTAACTTGGTTAAGTTTAATAACTATCCCGTTTATATTTTACACAAAACAGTCCCAATTTTAGGTCTCCAAACTTTAAGTACAACGTCCACTTAAACATACCCATGGTTTCTGTAAAAGGAATATTCATACCCTTACATATGTTAGCTAACACCTCCCACTTGCCCTAACCTTAAAGCTACTGTTAAGGCCCCGATATATATATATATATATATATATATATATATATATATATATATATATATATATATATATATATATATATATATATATATATATATATATATATATATATATATATATATATATATATATATATATATATATATATATATATATATATATATATATATATATATATATATATATATATATATATATATACTTTTGTCATTCCAGATTTCCTGATTTTAAACATACTAAAAGTTTGTTACAATTAAGGGGTCTTACCCTAAACCACAACCTTAGCCCAAGTGCAGATACTTACTAAAATATATAAACCATCTCTCATGTTCGTGAGAAGATCCCAAAGCAACCCTAAGTACCCCAAACAACCCAAAACTTAAAAAGAAAACAGGCTGATTGCAAAACTGTTTTGACCTCCGACTGTTGTAACCTGTGTTTGACCCACTTCCCTACCTCCAATTTAGTTCTCGTTTCTTGCATTGGAAAGCCACTTCAATTACCTTTTCAGGGATACTTGGATCGTAAAATAAGAGTTTATAGAACTCCTGATATGATCAAAACAATTGACTCAAAATTCTACCCAGTTTTTAAAAACGGGTTTAATCAAATTAAACTAATTAATTAACCATAATTCCACTAATTACAAGCCCTAACTTATGTAATCATTATGAAATCATTATTATAACATTAATTTACTGTTTTTAAATTAAACCCTAACCTAAATCCATCATAAGATGATTATATAAACATAAAAACAATTAAATTAAAAAGGGATTAAAGATTATACCTTAAGATTAATGGAAACCCCCAAAATTATGAAGAACCCTAAAAATTCTCCTTAAACCGTCGACCTAAGAATCTCCAGGAGAAAAATATGATTTTTTGTTTTTAATAAATACATTATATAGGGTATGGGTGAACCCAAGTCCAACCCATAGCCCATTTACACTTTCCTTTTTCTCTTTTTCCCTTTTTTTCTTTCTTTCTTGCGTCCAAACCGACCCAACACCCCCTACAATTCGTTTTTTTATTTTTATTATTAATAATTGTATTAATAATATTACCTTAATTTCCCTTAATTTATGTCAGCTCCTAAAGCCTCCAAAACCTCAAAACCGTAAAACTAGTCAAATTTACGCGTTTTACCGTAAAAGTCGTAAAATATACACTTTTATAAAAAATTTCAAATTTTGAAATAAACTTTATAAATAAGTCCTAAATGACTTAAAACTATCCCGAAAAATATTCATATGACTAAACACCTCATCCGAGACCTCTAAATGTTAAACCGCAAATCGTAAAAATACGATTTTCTATAATACATATGCGTATACGTAAAACCACTAAATAACACCATCTCACTTCATAGTCACTACCATGTGAACTCATGAACATGAAATCATCACACATCATTTCACTCACAAGGTACCCCGTACCGGAAACGATATCCAAACCACAATCTATACACACCAATAAGCACATAAACACATAAAGACACGTAACTAGTACAAAATAAAACTAAGTGACGAACCTCAAAACCAGGGTTGTCAAAATTTACTTTAACGTTTTGCACATTTAATTCTACTACAACGACCAATCTATTTTTTTTCCGCCAAACGACGACTGAGTCGCACTTAAACCAGTAATCAATTCGATTAGACTATGACAATAAATTTTTACATACAAAATATCTTGTATTAAATGGCGCCGCTGTCGGCTCTTTTCGTGAAGATAAACGGTTTTATGTGAGAGACGCGTTGAATTTTGGGATCCGTTCACTCGTGAGCGTTATTTTTCTTGCTTAAAATTTTTCAAAAATCCATAAAAATTAAGAATTTTCAAAAATACAAAAACATTAAAAAAAACTTATAAAAGCATTTTTTTTTCAAAGTTTTGTACCAAAAGGATTTTATTTTTATTTTTACAAGTACATATATATTCTCTATTTCCTTTGTATCTTTTTCTTTTACTTTTTCAGGTGTATGCGTACTAGATCTTCATCTTATTCAGAGCCCGAGACTCGTGAAGATTTAGATATGGCCGGTGTGCACAACAACAATAATCCACCCCACCCCAACAACAATAATCCATCCCACCCCAACATGAATAACAACAACAATGTTCCCCCACCCGATCTTCGAACGATGGAGGAGTTGTGTAAACCTACGATGAATGGACGCGGAGGACCGATTGCGCCGATGCAAATCACGGCTCCTGAGTTTTCGTTGAAGCATCACATGATCCAACAAGTGCAAAACACTTGTCCATTTCACGGATTACCGGATGATGATGCCAACAAACACCTCGACAAGTTCATTACCGTAACTCAAAGCATGAAGTTTCCCGATGTTACCATGGATTTTCTTCGCCTTCACCTATTTCCACACACCTTATCCCACCATGCCGAAAAATGGTTTGATCGTCTTCCGAAGAATTCAATTCATACTTGGGATAAGATGACTCAACGCTTTTTGTCGCGCTACTTTCCACCATCCATGGCCACGATCCTTCGAAATCAAATTAATGGATTTACACAAGAACCTGATGAATCAATTTTTGATGCTTGGTGTGACAATCCGTCAGTTTATGGTTGATATTTTATTCTCAAATATTATTTAAAAACATTATTTTTATGTTACATTATGAATTCACTCATTTCTGGGAAGAAATTTGGATTTACGTCTTTAAGTAGCGTCGACTACGTTTAAACCGGAGGATTCAACGTTACGTGCTTACGTTTACATACACCGTCTTTGGTGACAGTCCGACATTTCAGAAAATAAATTTATCCGTGAATATTATTTTGGAGTTTTAAATTTGTGTTAGTTCATAAACTCACAAATTTACGAGAAGAGATTAGGACATACGATTTTATTTTAACGTCCTTTACGACTAAACCGGAAACCTTAGGATTACGTATTTACGTTTTTGAACTCCGTTTTTGATGAGACAATTTTTATTGGATTCGTTTTGTGACATTGATTCATAATTTATAAAAACATTTTTCGTAAAACGACCCGAGGGCACGCAAATCGAGGAAACTAGAATCGAGGAGTACCCGTAAATAAATGGGGATGAGACAAGTGGGACACTTGTCCCACCCCCACTCAAAACCAGCCCTAACTAGCCACACAACACCACCAAACCATATTTTGTGTCAAGTTGTAAGCTAAGTTAACACTTGTCACTTAGGCTTACAAGTTAAGCTACCATCTAACTAAAACTACTAGCCATTACCACTTATTCATTTACCACTCATGCAAACAACTAAATCCTCTCTTCCTCTCTCTAGGATTTCGTCCCATACTCCCCATAAACACCCCATTTGATCCAAATTTAACCACAAACTATTGTTATAACTTACATATGTTAATCTCCTTCAAAAGAGATGAAGATTGGTGCAGGTTTTAACATCCAAGGAGGAGTTTCCATGGAGTATTAGGGCTGATTTTCCACAAGGTGTTCATGAAGAATGGTGGTCTTGAAGATGGTCTTGGTTATGCACAAGTTTCTCCATCAAAAGCCATGTCCAAATCACAACCTACATCAACTTGGTGGTATAAAGATTGTCCTCCTCATCCTATTGTTATTTTTGGTTATGTAATCATGTATTTTATTTCCTATTTTATATTTATATGATGATTATATGATGATAAAAATATTGTGTGGGGATTTGGTGTTGATAAACATGCTTAAAAAGATGAAAAACTATAAGAAACAAGGTTAAAATCTTGCTTAATTTGGATGGCTGTATAAAACAGTAAAGAATCATATGGTAAACTGGTAAAATGACTTGACTAGAATGATATACAGTAATCTATGAGTCTTGTACACATGTGAGAGTTGGCCATACAATGGAATCATTGTAATGAGTGAGATATGATCAAAACAAGTTTAAGGTACAAATCTGAGTTCACTGTTTCGGACGATTTTTAGAAAATACTTAGAAGATGATTCAACAGTAGCTATAGTAGAGTTAAATGGAGCACATATCATATAGTTTATATCATAAAAATTTGAGCTTCTATCTCCATATAGAACTCTAGATATGATAAAAATGGTGAAGATGAAAATAAAAATCATATTTTGAGAATTAATGTTTATTACTATTATATAAGCACTCAAAATTATATTGTATAAAATGTAAAACTAAAACCCACTAACTCATAGATTTTATTTATATAAATATGTTAAAGGTTAAATAAATGGATAAATTACAAAAATGGTAGTGGAATAATATTTATAAGATATAAAAACTATAAATTTGATTTTACGACTTTTTCGGATATTACCGTAAAAATTAACGTTTTTGCTAAATAAAACTTAGACGGTTGGACCCGTCTAATGTAAACTTTATAAAACTCATATACTGATATATAAACATATATAACAAGTAAAAACCGATAAAACCCGAACTATATAACATACGGACATTAACGGGATAAGTTAACGTTATTGGACTAATAATACAACAAAATGGACTAAAACACTTATAAACTTATTTATTGGGCTTAACCCATTTAGGCCCAACATATAAAGTATAAATACTGATATTAAAAGTATAATTGGACTAATGAATAGTATTGAGTTTGTAATAGGCCCATTGGGCTTCAAAATATAAACAAGATTGAACTAGTATAACTAGTCTTAAAAAATTCCCAACACATAACACTAAAATAAGTAAATGAGAATATTTAAACCCACTTGATCATCATATATATAAAATCATCATATGTATACATAATTGTTATTTTTATAAAGTCATTGGACATGAGTCTAACACGAGTATTATTTGTCTAGGTTTCTGTGATTGAAGCACGTACCGTACGTCTGAATTGCCGATAACCCGCCTTCCCACATCAACGTGAGTTCATAGCCTCGCACTCCTTTAAATGTTTTTATGAAATGTTTTATAAACCCGCGAGGGAGATAACATGTTAGTTTTTATAAAATAGGACACCATTTGTCTCGATTGTTTGTTTATTGATTTGGACCCGTATGATTGAATGACCCGATTGTATGACCTGATAAATGATTAAAGGACCCGATAGATGAAATAAAATGGATTATTAAAGTTAGGTTATGTCACTAAAAGTCCCATTAGCATGAATTGTGAACTACCGGGATTTGGTAGACGCTTATGCATATAATAGTACTATTTGGGGACGATCACCCCAGTTCGCGCCTTGACGGTTGATCCCCGTCGTGCCACATTGATTGGTAAGCGAATTTATGTATGAGAAGATTTCCATAGCGTGACCTTTGTGACGACACGCTAACTTAGATGGGCAAATTTGGTATCGGGTTAGCTACCCGTTGTTGGTTAGTAAGGTAACAATGTCATGCGGCTTATAATAATCCGACTAATGAAATACTACTAGAGGCTCCCAATTACGATGTATTGCCTGACTAGCAATACAGGGTCATACTATTGATATTATGTTCGTGTTTTGGTTTTCATAACCATATTCATATAACAGTTTTTATTTTCATACAACGTCATAAGACGTATTGTATGATGTTTTTACGACATTGGCTCGTATAATGATTTTTAAGGCAAACGCCTATATTATGATTTTGATGAAGATTTGTATAAAATGACTTTGGCTATTTTATGGCCTATTAAAATGATTTGTACAAAATGATTTTCAGTAATAATTTTATACTGATATTATATTGATGGATTTTATTACACTCTATGAATTCACTCGGCGTTATCGCTGACCTTTTCTTTTAACATGTTTTATCTCAGGTACTTGAAGGTAATTCTCGGGAAGACGACAAGAATTCATGGCCCGCACTTAAATTATAATTTCCATTCAAATGTTTGTAAAACCTGTATAAAATACAATGACTTGGGACCTATGTAAATTTGATATTTATGAATGGAAATGCTTTATTAATAAACGACGCGATTTTTATGCGTTGTCTATGATGTGAGTAATGTGCTATCCCGTAACACCAACGAGTCTTCCGCTGTATTGAATTGTATAAATTTGGGGGTGTTACAGTTTGGTACCAGAGCTCTCGTTATAGAGAACGAAAGATTTTTAAAACCAAAGGTTTTGAATAAAACATTTCAAAATCTTTTAACTATAAACATTTTTCTAAAAATGTCTAAAAATCTTTTGACTATAACGGTGCCGAAGAATTCCCGAGTTACCGACAAGGCCAGACTGAGAAGTGTTATTTTAATATATATATATATAACTTGGATTATATATATATGATGTAATTTTATTACATGATTGTTTGATGATTATTTTGATATTTATACGAGGTATTTATACGACGTAGATTGTCACAAGGAACCCTAAAAACCCTAGTAAATTAATCGAAGTTATTCTCGTAGGAATTCTAGCTATCCTAGATCTAAACCAAGTTGTGGATATTTACGATTCCAACAAATGGTTGATATTCGTAGAAATGTAGATATTAGTTGATTGTGAAATTGAAGAAGAATTGGCGAGATTAAATCTGATATCGATGTCATGACGATCTTTCCTTATAGAGTGGAGTTTGACAAAACGTTACCACCTAGAAAGATGTCATCTGATTCGTTGTCATCCAATTCTTAAATTGAAAAATCGAAAGGGTGAATGTTGCACTTGAGGCTGTCATTGGAACCATTACCCAAAAGCCTCATGCCACTAGTACCTTTCCGAGAAGTCTAATAGAATGATCGAGTCATTTCATACTAGTGACTCATTTGATAACTATTGTTGTAAGATATATAGGATTGGAAATTAAGTGTTGTTCATATCGAGCTTTTATTGCCTATTAAGGCCTAAGAATAAGGTTGAAAGTATTGGAGAATGAGGTAGGATATCGAATTGAGTATAAGTTGATTGAAACTTAAATAAAAGTAAAATTTAACTTATATGGAATGTGAGATTATTAAGAGGAAGTCGTTAAGTTCTGTGATTGAATTATAAGGATTTAATTGATTGTAGGTTTGTGTTAAGGGTTGTTCCTAGGCCATTGTCCAATGATGAGGATGCCAAGTGTCCAACAAATAAATTGAAGAAATCTTCTTCTGAATTGAGACCGATGGATCTTACACCTAATGACTCTTGTAGATTAGTATTCATTGTGGTATATTTTAAAAATCCCTAACTAACTGAGATATCAGTTGGTAGGATGAGTTCTGAGAATTGTATGACATAGTGACACGTAATGTGTTACGGTACAATTTTGACTTGTTTGTGATTAATGAAAAAGACTACCTTTGATTGCTAAATCCTACATGTATCGATGTTATCTATCTTTTATTGCTTCATCCTAATGTTCGCATTAGTGATGCAACCATTGAACAAGTTCTCATCTCGATTTGAGTTACGTTCTGGATTATTCTTTTGAGTGCCATCGAGATCATGAACCTCATGATTATTTGGCTAAAGCTCATTTCCTATTATATTGTAGTTAGTTCTTGGTGAACAACTTTTCATCACTCTTTTGCAGATCACACATTGTTTTTATAAAGTTAAAACGTATCCTTTGAGAAAATTTAATTTTCATCACAATAAGGATTATTCAAAGTGAGATTTATAAGTGATTGATATCAAAATGAAGTTGTTTATGAGACGCTTTGGAAACTTAATTATTTCCATAACAAAGAAAACCTTTGTAAATATATTTTTGATTCTTATTTAAGAATTAAGCATGAAAATGTTTTATTGTATACATGATGATAAAATTTTGACGAACTGAGTATTGCATCGTTAATCTTGAAATTGTATATAGTTGCGCGCCTACATACAATTTGGAATGGACCATGCAAGACTGATTAGTAGTCACCATAAAACTAATGAATACACACTACATTTTCTTTGAAGATTGTGAAAGATTAAATTTTATAAGATCTGCAAGAAGTGAAAACTAGGGACATAGTGTTAGGGACACCTACATATGTGCCTGTAGCATCTATTCTTCTGAGTTGAATTTACTCATTTGTGGAAATTGTCTTATTTGACAATTGATATTCCCATCTTGTCCAATTATCCCGTAGTGAGATTCTTAGGAAAAGTATCTGATTACCGAGTGTTGATACCCGATTAGATGTATCGATGTTCCTATCATTTCTTTTGATTTGATTTCATTTGAATGACCTGGGTAACGATCCGAGGAGCTTTCGAATGCGTACTCAGATTATGAAAACATGGGATATATTCATATTCGTTAAATGTTTTCGTATGTATCTGATTTGAAATTCTCTCGCATAGATAATGCGTTGACCTTACTCTTTTAAGGTTAGTTATGTCTCCATCTATCCTTGATTTTGTGAAGGATTATGAGTTATTATTAATCTTTTGAGAAGCTCACATCTTATCGACGGTAATAAAACTAAAAAGTTGATAATGCCAGTAGAATGGATTGATTGATTATGACATGACGACATTGTCTTAATTGACGGGAACTCGAGTAGAATTCCCCTAAAAAGATAAGATGTTGATTATCAAAAGTGATCTAAATAATTATTGATGGATGACCATATCCTGCATTTAGACTTAAAATTATACCGTGAATGATTGTGAACTAGTTATAGATATTGTAATCTAGAAGAACTTAAAATGAATGTATTAAAAGATGTTTCTGTTATCTGAAACTTTAGGAAGTATTTGTTGATGAATTACCTAGACTTTTGCCATTAAAGCAAGTTGAAATTGGTATTGATTATATTTCCGGTGCTGCACTTGCGACTTGTGCACTGTACGTCAGCACCATCTGAATTTAAGGAATTACCGTACAACTGAGAGAGTTGTCGGAGAAAGATTTTATTCTACCGAGCTCGTCATCATGAAGAGCTATGGTGTTATCATTCCTTATATTTATAGATTACTGTGAACTGAGTAAATTGACAATCGAAAACGATATACATAACTCGAAATGGAAGATTTGTTCGATCATTTACGAGGTTCTAGCGTATGTTTTAAAGATTTGATCCACGGCGTGGTTATCATCAACATTCGCGTCCGCGAAAAAGATTATCTATTCCAATCATTACATCCGGAACTTGTAATGAACATTATGAGTTTCACGTGATGTCGTTTGGATTGACTAATAAACATGTAGAATTCATAAATTTGGTGAATCACGTGTGCAGGCTGTAATTTGATAAAATCATGCTTATGATCATTAAGGACTATTTGTTTGTTTATAAAAAAAGGAGTTAGTACTTATTTATAGATTGCCCTGAATTTGCCAAACAATAAAAACATGTATCTTGAATATTTAACATGTGATTTAAGACTTAATCATTTACATTATTTGGCCGTGTGATTAAAAGATAATGGAATCTATATTGACTCTTCAAAATTAAGAACCCTTTTAAGACTTTGGGTTTTACCAAAAAGAAAGTGCAAATGTGTTTTGACAAATGTTTTATCGAAAAGAACTTTTGAGGAATTATTCCCTTATACACAAACCATTTAACTAAACTTCTGTTTAGGGGTAAATGTTTGTGTATACCTTAAGACAACCTAAGAAGGAATGAGGAAACCATTTAAACCATGACATAAAATTTGAAACGACAATTTTTGCTTTTCAAACTAAGAAATTTTTTACTACAGTATAACCAAAGATTTTTTGAATATTTACGAATCTTAATAATCATTTTCGATAAATCAACAAAAATCGTGTTAATTAAATTCAAATTTTATTTTGAACACCTTTATATAATTGGACAAACTGAGAAAATTTAAAAACTTTTTGTGTTTACGTTTCGTAAAAATTAAATATTTATTTAATTAGTTGTAATAATTATCGACGCTTTAAAAACGTCGGATTGAGTAAAACAGATAAAAATAATAGTTGAAATGAAACTAAAACATAGAAGATATGAAGAAAGAATTTTGAATAAATACGGTTATGATATTTATTTCATCAGGAAAGTGAACGTAATTACTGACACAATATGTATAAAAGATAAAGAACCAATTAGGACATGTTCCTTAATAATGAAGGTGCAAAATAAATTATTGAACAATTTAAAAATAGCCGATGATTGTAAAAAGGATAATATAGATAATAAAAAGTGGTTCGCGGCTAATGTGAACCATTAGAATTGAGAAGCCGATGGCGCTCAATGTTTTAAAGACCATATGTGATTGTCTAAATATGGAGGATTGTGAGATATAGTTATGTTGGAATTTGTAAGTATAAGTATTCTATTTATGTCATTTATGACTAAAAGTATCTTTGTCTGAAGAAGTTATACTGATGGCAATTATGAAGGCAGCCATCGCCTCATACATTAGTAAACGTCTAGCTATTACAAAGGTCATCATCTGAATTTGATTCGATTTGGGTCATCGTCGACAGACTGACCAAATCTGCTAATATCATTCCCGTTAATGATAAATGCAAAAGAGTTATGTAAACATAGTGTGCCTGTATCGAACATCTTTATCAAGATCATCGCTTCGCATCGAATTTCTAGAGATTTGCTCAGAAATCATTGCGAACGAACCTTGATGAGAGTACTATGTACCACCCCAATCGAAGGGACGAGGTAAAGTAACGATACAAAGTAATATAAGCACTATTTTATGATTGAATGATTGACCTTTGGTGATAGACTGTAAAATCGCTTTCCTTTGGAGAGATTATCATTGATAATTATCGTGTTAGTATCGAGATCGAATCTTATTAGGATCTATATTAGAGCATCTGTAAGCAGGAGTTGAGATGAATACATCCGACATACACCCATTGTGAGTTGGACATGTCTTTTAGGTTTATGGTTTCCTATGATGACGAACCTTACCTTGCAAAATATTCGACCCGCGAGATCTGAAATGATTGTTGAAATTAGGATCTGATTATTGACTGCCGGTAGTGGGCAAGAGGTTATGTGAAAATGAAATGTAGATCTTGAAGTGCCAGATGGGTAGCGAAGTTATGCCAAAAATTTTAACCTTGGAGAAAAGAATTAATGATCTGACAAATGATGGGATATAAGTCCCCGTTGTATAGGACCATTGAGGTGATGTAAAAGATTTGGTTTGAAAGGCATATAAGCTGGATCTACCCAAGGACTTCAAGAGATGCGTGAATTATGTTTCGTATATCGAACTTGATGGAATATCTATCAAGTGAAAATCTGAATTCTTCTTAATAAAGCTTAGATCGACGAAAAGTTGCATTCATCAGAAACCCGTGAACATCATGGATAGAGAAAGTAAGTCAACATTTAGCCTGATCTTATTCCCATAGTTATGTTTGATGAAACTCGCGTATAGTAATAAATTACACTTGTTAGAAAAGACCGAATGTGGAGGAAATACCCACATGGATTTAACTTTATAAGAAACGAGTAGTAAGATGATCTTTGAGGACAAAGATCCTGTTTAGGGGTAAATGCTGTGAAAATCCGTCAGTTTATGGTTGATATTTTATTCTCAAATAATATTTAAAAACATTATTTTTATGTTACATTATGAATTCACTCATTTCTGGGAAGAAATTTGGATTTACGTCTTTAAGTAGCGTCGACTACGTCTAAACCGGAGGATTCAACGTTACGTGCTTACGTTTACATACACCGTCTTTGGTGATAGTCCGACATTTCAGAAAATAAATTTATCCGTGAATATTATTTTGGAGTTTTAAATTTGTGTTAGTTCATAAACTCACAAATTTACGAGAAGAGATTAGGACTTACGATTTTATTTTAACGTCCTTTACGACTAAACCGGAAACCTTAGGATTACGTATTTACGTTTTTGAACTCCGTTTTTGATGAGACAATTTTTATTGGATTCGTTTTGTGACATTGATTCAAAATTTATAAAAACGTTTTTCGTAAAACGACCCGAGGGCACGCAAATCGAGGAAACTAGAATCGAGGAGTACCCGTAAATAAATGGGGATGAGACAAGTGGGACACTTGTCCCACTCCCACTCAAAACCAGCCCTAACTAGCCACACAACACCACCAAACCATATTGTGTGTCAAGTTGTAAGCTAAGTTAACACTTGTCACTTAGGCTTACAAGTTAAGCTACCATCTAACTAAAACTACTAGCCATTACCACTTATTCATTTACCACTCATGCAAACAACTAAATCCTCTCTTCCTCTCTCTAGGATTTCGTCCCATACTCCCCATAAACACCCCATTTGATCTAAATTTAACCACAAACTATTGTTATAACTTACATATGTTAATCTCCTTCAAAAGAGATGAAGATTGGTGCAAGTTTTAACATCCAAGGAGGAGTTTCCATGGAGTATTAGGGCTGATTTTCCACAAGGTGTTCATGAAGAATGGTGGTCTTGAAGATGGTCTTGGTTATGCACAAGTTTCTCCATCAAAAGCCATGTCCAAATCACAACCTACATCAACTTGGTGGTATAAAGATTGTCCTCCTCATTCTCTTGTTATTTTTGTTTATGTAATCATGTATTTTATTTCCTATTGTATATGTATATGATGATTATATGATGATAAAAATATTGTGTGGGGATTTGGTGTTGATAAACATGCTTAAAAAGATGAAAAACTATAAGAAACAAGGTTAAAATCTTGCTTAATTTGGATGGCTGTATAAAACAGTAAAGAATCATATGGTAAACTGGTAAAATGACTTGACTAGATTGATATACAGTAAGCTATGAGTCTTGTACACATGTGAGAGTTGGCCATGCAATGTAATCATTGTAATGAGTGAGATATGATCAAAACAAGTTTAAGGTACAAATCTGAGTTCACTGTTTTGGACGATTTTTAGAAAATACTTAGAAGATGATTCAACAGTAGCTATAGTAGAGTTAAATGGAGCACATATCATATAGTTTATGTCATAAGAATTTGAGCTTCTATCTCCATATAAAACTCTAGATATGATAAAAATGGTGAAGATGAAAATAAAAATCATATTTTGTGAATTAATGTTTATTACTATTATATAAGCACTCAAAATTATATTGTATAAAATGTAAAACTAAAACCCACTAACTCATAGATTTTATTTATATAAATATGTTAAAGGTTAAATAAATGGATAAATTATAAAAATGGTAGTGGAATAATATTTATAAGATATAAAAACTATAAATTTGATTTTACGACTTTTTCGGATATTACCGTAAAAATTAACGTTTTTGCTAAATAAAACTTAGACGGTTGGACCCTTCTAATGTAAACTTTATAAAACTCATATACTGATATATAAACATATATAACAAGTAAAAACCGATAAAACCCGAACTATATAACATACGGACATTAACGGGATAAGTTAACGTTATTGGACTAATAATACAACAAAATGGACTAAAACACTTATAAACTTATTTATTGGGCTTAACCCATTTAGGCCCAACATATAAAGTATAAATACTGATAATAAAAGTATAATTGGACTAATGAATAGTATCGGGCTTGTAATAGGCCCATTGGGCTTCAAAATATAAACAAGATTGAACTAGTATAACTAGTCTTGAAAAATTCCCAACACATAACACTAAAATAAGTAAATGAGAATATGTAAACCCACTTGATCATCATATATATAAAATCATCATATGTATACATAATTGTTATTTTTATAAAGTCATTGGACATGAGTCTAAGACGAGTATTATTTGTCTAGGTTTCCGTGATTGAAGCACGTACCGTACGTCCGAATTGCCGATAACCCGCCTTCCCACATCAACGTGAGTTCATAGCCTCACACTCTTTTAAATGTTTTTATGAAATGTTTTATAAATCCGCGAGGGAGATAACATGTTAGTTTTTATAAAATAGGACACCATTTGTCCCGATTGTTTGTTTATTGATTTAGACCCGTATGATTGAATGACCCGATTGTATGACCCGATAAATGATTAAAGGACCCGATAGATGAAATAAAATAGATTATTAAAGTTAGCTTATGTCACTAAAAGTCCCATTAGCATGAATTGTGAACTACCGGGATTTGGTAGACGCTTATGCATATAATAGTACTATTTGGGGACGATCACCCCAGTTCGCGCCTTGACGGTTGATCCCCGTCGTGCCACATTGATTGGTAAGCGAATTTATGTATGAGAAGATTTCCATAGCGTGAGCTTTGTGACGACACGCTAACTTAGATGGGCAAATTTGGTATCGGGTTTGCTACCCGTTGTTGGTTAGTAAGGTAACAATGTCATGCGGCTTATAATAATCCGACTAATGAAATACTACTAGAGGCTCCCAATTACGATGTATTGCCTGACTAGCAATACAGGGTCATACTATTGATATTATGTTCGTGTTTTGGTTTTCATAACCATATTCATATAACAGTTTTTATTTTCATACAACGTCATAAGACGTATTGTATGATGTTTTTACGACATTGGCTCGTATAATGATTTTTAAGGCAAACACCTATATTATGATTTTGATGAAGATTTGTATAAAATGACTTTGGCTATTTTATGGCCTATTAAAATGATTTGTACAAAATGATTTTCAGTAATAATTTTATACTGATATTATATTGATGGATTTTATTACACTCTATGAATTCACTCGGCGCTATCGCTGACCTTTTCTTTTAACATGTTTTATCTCAGGTACTTGAAGGTAATTCTCGGGAAGACGACAAGAATTCATGGCCCGCACTTAAATTATAATTTCCATTCAAATGTTTGTAAAACCTGTATAAAATACAATGACTTGGGACCTATGTAAATTTGATATTTATGAATGGAAATGCTTTATTAATAAACGACGCGATTTTTATGCGTTGTCTATGATGTGAGTAATGTGCTATCCCGTAACACCAACGAGTCTTCCGCTGTATTGAATTGTATAAATTTGGGGGTGTTACACTTGGGAATGATATAATGTTTTGATCGATCGATTTCCAAACCACAACATGCTCCCCGTCACCTTAATTGATACTTCTACAACGGTTTAACTTTTCGTGATCGGGATACGATTAATGCAGCCGCCGGTGGCACATTTCTGAAAAGAAGACCCGAGGAGTGTAGAGAGCTTATCGAGAACATGACTACTCACCACAAAAATTGGGATTCATCTACATCCTCAAGATCAAACCCGAGAGTCAATGTTTCTTTTACTTCTTCAAACCCTGATATCACCGAATTGACCCTGAGCAAAAATATGCAACTCTTGGCTACCAATTAACAACAACAAGCTAAATCTGTAGCAACTTCTTGTGAGATTTGTGGGGGTCCTCCTTCATACACTGATTGTCCTTCTACTCATGACCATCTGGAAAACGTGTATGCGGCTAATGGTAACTATTCAACGGAAAGCTATCAAGCCCAACCTCAAGGTGATCGTAACTTGCTAAGTTACCGTTCTAACAACTTTCTTTCACCCGGTTTTTCTCCTCAAAACCACAACCCCAACAACTACAATAGAAGCAACCCAAACCAACTTTGAGCTTCTAATCCTTATCACCCACCCGCTCAACAAGCACCACCCATTAATCAAGATGAAGATTTTATGAGGACCAAAGGAGAGCTAGTTAAGAATCTGCAAAGCCAAATCATCAACTTGAAAGGAGATATCACTAAGGAAGGTAATGATATTAGATCCGAGCTTCGACATGATATAAAAACCTCTTTTAGCAATCAAAAAAATGATTTGAAGAATATGCTGGCTAGTTTCCTCCCAAGTACTCAACCCTCTACTTCGGGCTCTCTTCCTTCAAATATCGTCACCAACCCAAGAGCGAATGTGAGTGCTATTACTACATGCAATGGAGCAACCTTAGTAGGACCATCTATCCCTCCCCCAGTTACTCCATCTACACCTCTTCTACCACCATTTATCCCTCCTATTCCCACGCCTATTATTAGTTCTCCATTACCGTCTCCACCTCTTAATAAAGAAGTACCCAAGAAGAAACCTTCACCAACCCCACCTTCCACCTTTAAACCTTCAACATCTCAACCTTTCCCTGCTACACCTACACCAACTAAACCTAATATCCCTTATCCTTCTCGCTTAGACAAGTGCCAATTGCTCACCAAGGATGATATTCAAGTGTCAAACTTTTTGAAGAAGATTTCGGGAGTGACCATTACCTTTAGCCTTGTTGAAGCTCTAGCCCAAATGCCTAAATATGTTAAGATGTTTAAGGAATTTCTTAATAAGAAGGAGAAGATGGCCGAGTTTGTTAATACTCGATTGAATGAGAATTGTTCTGTTGTCCTCCTTAAAGAACTTCCGGAAAAACTTGGAGATCCCGGTTGTTTTGTGTTGCCTTGTACTTTTAACCAAACCGAAGAATTTACTGCCTTAGCCGATCTCGGGGCAAGTATAAATTTGATGCCTTTAAGTGTTTGGAAAAAGTTATCATTACCCGACCTTACACCAACAAAGATGACTCTTGAGCTAGCAAACCGCACTCTCGCTTACCCTGTTGGTATTACCGAAGATGTGTCTGTTAAAGTTGGTACCTTCACTTTTCCGGTCGACTTTGTTGTTGTTGATTATGAAATGGACCCTCGTATTCCGTTAATACTTGGTCGGCCATTCTAGAGAACCGAAAAACCTTTATTCGATGTTGCCGAAGGTGAGCTAATCTTAAGGGTCGGGAATGAGGCACAAGTTTTTAAAATTGGGAAGATCACAACCAAATCAAATGGAAGAGAATCAACGAATATGATTAATGTGCTTGATTATTTTGTCGTCTACAATAATCCTCTTTTCGATTCTTGCTATGAAAATCCACTGTTCAAAGATGATGCGGATGATTCTCTTTCCAATTTAGACCCCCCACCAATTCATGAGTCTCCACCGATCTATGATGACTATGATGATGATTCTAGTTCTTATATGGTTGATTATGATGATTTTACTTCTGAGTATAAAGACATGCCAACTTATGATGACTTTGATGATGTCGATACTCTTTCGAGTGATTCTTCACATAATGACCATGCACCCACTTTTGATGAAGATCCTCCACCAACAATGCTTGATCCTACCTTAGATGACTTCTCATTTGAGGAAGACTTTGCTACATTTCTCAACACTTACTTCCCAAATGAGAATGATTCTCCTCCTTTGGACTTTGATGATGCTCTTTATCCTCCTTCGGATATGAAGAAAACCGTTTCAAAGGAGAAGAAGCCGGAAGACACCGATATCCGTAATACCTATTTTTTGACACCTCTCTATCCACCCTCGTCAGATGAGATTGTGAGAATTACGAGTGGACGTTCTTCAAGGTCTACTGAGCCTGAGTGTTATTTTCCCCTAAAGGAAAAGGTGTTCGATCCCTGTATTGCAATTTTTAAGCCATCTCAGTATCCATCTGATGAAATAAAAGGAATGATTTTTGGAACTTTTGGAGATATGCTTGCACCTCATCACCCTTGCTACCACCGTGCTCAACAACTGCTTAAGGGAACCTTTCCTACTCTTCTTTGGCTAGCCTTATTCGCCTTAAGCTTGTGCTATTTGATGGATGAAAACCATGTATTTGACCCTGGTGGATGTTCTTCAAGCTTCTTTCCATGATAATCAAGGTCGAGTCAGGCTCACGACTCGGTTAACAAAAACAAGCGCTTCTCGGGAGGCAACCCGAGTATCTATCCTTTTTCTTTTGTTTTTATAATAAGTGTAGGGGAGACCATAGTATGTGTTTGTTGTCTTCTTTCTTATCATGTGTAGAGATTCGAGCTTTCAAAGATCCATTCTTGATGAATTTTGACGACCCGTGATTCCATGTTCACTCTTCCCGGTTCTATCCTAAACTCTTTTGATTCTTTATTTTATATTCTTCAATATTAAAATAGGAATCACTTTAGTTGTCTCTTCCTTAGCAAGATTTAAACAACGTGCACAATGTCCTAAGTGTAGGGGAGTTTACTTCCACATGCTTAAACATTGAGGACAATGTTTATATTAAGTGTAGGGGGACTTCTATCGAAGTTAAGTGGGTTTTTCCTTGTATGTGTCCTCATTTTAACCGGAAAATCTAATTTTTCGACATTTTTCAAAATTTTTGACCTATTTTGGCCTAGTAGTTTTTCCTTTGTTATAGTTATTTTCTTTCTTTGCAAGAATAAATTTTAATAAAGTGGTTTTAATTTTTCAACGTTATGAATCTTTTGACTCAACCCGAGTTTACTTATCTAAGTTTACTCTAGCTAGTATCCTTAACGTGTTTAAGTCAAGTTTTTCTAGGCTTTTATATAGGGAACTTTAAAACGCGAAAGTATTAACTCTTACGGGTTAAGAACAATAACTTTTCGCAAGTTCCTATAATTGATCCTAGAAAGTCGTTTATCAAGGGAACTTTAAAATGCGAATTCTAAACTTGAAAGATCTAAGAATTTGCAAGATCCTATAGCTGACTTGAAAACCCAAAACTTTGATTTAATTGGCTAAGCATCCACGAGTCTCATTCCTTGAGATTTTAAATTGTGGAGAACGAGAGATGATAGAGTCAATTATAAGTTTTGTATTCTTTCATGAATTTATGTGAGTTAATTATGAGCTTTTTCTCCCATCTCTTGCTAATAAATTTAATTGCAATAAATAAGGTTGTACGATTTGAAAAGTTACTTAGCTTCTAGCCCAAGATCATTTAAAACTTGCTCGCTATTAATTAGAGTTCATAGCCAAGGCATAACTTATTGAAGCGGGATGCGAAGATTAGCGAGTCCGAAAAGGTCCTAACAAGACATGAGGGCTACATTTTGTTGCTAAAGATCCAAAGTGATGTGAAGAATCATTTATCTAAAATCAATATGAAGGATCGAGACACACGATGAAAATCAAATACTCCCCAAAAGATCATGGAGAAGTCTATCCGAAAAGACCCTAGCAAGGTATGAGGATAAATAGATCCAAGTCCTAAAAGGAGGCGGATCGTTGTATATCAAAATCCCAAATAAAGATTGGAGAAAAATAAAGAAGTCGTGGTCCAAATATGAAGAATCTCTCAAAAAGTTCAAGTGAAGAAATTCCTATTATGAAGAGAAAACCATTATTTTATGAACGTCTCTCAGGATTGTAAGTATGAAGTCGCTGCCAAATATCGGTCCGAGAAAGGTCTCAAATCGTGAAGAGAGTTATGCTAAGATATGAACTTTATGAGGTCCTGAGAAGCAGTTTTAAAAGATTTTGTCCTTTAGCTAACTATTGATTATATCGTCCTACTTTATTTTTAGCCTAAATAACTATCGAAATAAGTCAACAATGCATCTTCGTGATCATTCAAGACAACAATAAATTATAAGAGATACACATAGGAATAAGGGAGTCTAAGTAAATAATTGGCCCACATGAGTTTGTGTTAGTTTGCTAACTTATAATAACAATCATCTTGTTTTTAAGCTTGGTATGGGGAACGTAAAACTTGAGGGTGATAATCATTCATGACATTCCAAAACCCCAAGGTAAGTTTTTGATCTTTTTACTATTTTTCATCCTTTAAATTTTCTACCTCTTTAATAAAGGCAAATGTGGATTGATTGTGATGAAAAATGTAAAACTTGCTTTGTAATTAATGCATTGCATGAGGACATTGCAATGGTCAAGTGTAGCGGATTTAATAAGTGTGAAAACACTTATCCTTTTACCACTTAATTATAATAATGACCAAGCCAAAACGTGTATTTTATGTCGTAAATGTCGGAATTATGCGTGGTTTGTGTTTTTGTTATGATTAGGACCAAAATGTGAAAAGGGAAGAAAACACGGTCTTTTACGGGCTTTTATCGAAGAAAAAGACAAAAGACGAAGTCAAAAGATCAAGAGTGCAAAAAGAACGGAAGTCCAAGGCCTATTCTGAAGATTTATCGAAGAAAAAGTCTAAAGACGGAAGTTTAATAAAGCCAAAGAACTCAAGTCAAATTAATGAAAAAATTACAAGACGAGTTTAATTAATCCCGAGACAAAGTCGAAAAAAGTCAAAGAATTTAGAAGACGAAAAGACGAGAAAGAAAGAAAGAAAGAAGGAAGCTTCCAACACATGCTAACCTCCCTTCTCCCTATAAATAGAGAACTTCATTTCATTTTCATACTTGTGAGCTAATTTGACAACTTAGCTCTCCACCTTTAATTACTTGCACATTTTAAATTTCATGTCATTTACTTAATTGTCAATTTAATTTCATTGTCTTGCACCTTAAATTTCTTTCCTTTAATTCCAACTAGTAAGTTAATTTTGTTGTTGAATCTTTATTTTCCTTTAATCAAGCTTTTCTTTATCATTCTTATTCTACTTTTCTTGTTTTTGATTATTGATTCGGATTAAGCATTCATTTTGCTTGATCTTATTGCTTATTTGGTTAAAAAGTTTACCTTTTTATTCCTATCTAGGTTTTCATACGATTTAAGCTTTAAGCTTGGCATGCTTATTGACTTATTTTGTATTTAGCTTATTAGTTTTAAAGTTTTATTAAAAGTTTCATCTTTTTAAAGTTTGCCTAAATAGTTTGCTTATTTTGTGTCTTAAAAGTTTTTAAATTTGTAGCTTATTTTGTTCGTCTTATAATTGCTTTGGTTTGGTATTTGCTTATTGTCTAAGTGCTTATTTGGTTTGCTTATTGCGAATTTCATTCCATCTGAAAGGGGATTTGGATTCCGACAGCTTGTTACTATCGTAAAAACCACAAGGGTTTCTACATTGCGATCAGTATTAGGATACTCCCCCTTGTTCCGATCCAGATTGCGATCGCTCATTGCGATCGCTCATTACGATCGTATATTGCGACGGGGCCTAAGGCTGTATTGCGACGGAATGCTGTCAAATTTTTGACAGCCATATTCCGACAGACAACTACATTCCGATAGGATATTGTGATCAATATTCCGACGTTTTTGTTTTCCTTACATTCAGACAGTGGTGTCTTTCATTTCGATAGATCTAGGTTACTAGTATTCCGATCGTTTTCCTTTTTCTTGTATTCCGATAGAACTCATTCCGATCCTATTCCGACGGATTATTCCGACGGTTTTGTTGTGACAGCATTCCGATGGGATTTCGATGGATTGGGTTTTGTGTTATTATTTTGCCTTAGTTTAATTTTTAGGTTTGCATTTTTTAAGTTTTCAAATTTTCATTTTTATTACATTGTCAATTTTACTTTTCGTCAAGCTTTAACTTTAAGTCATTTAATTAATTTACTTTTAAAAGCTTTAATATTGCACCATTTACGTTTTAATTAGTTTTAGCTTTAACTAACCGTCATTTACTTTAAAGTTTTGCACATTTAATTCTACTACAACGACCAATCTATTTTTTTCCACCAAAAGACGACTGAGTCGCACTTAAACCAGTAATCAATTCGATTACACAGTGACGATAACTTTTTACATACAAAATCTCTTGTATTATTGCTCCTTCATACTTTACATCTGCATATAAAACACAACATATTAAACGGAAGCTCTTATTTATACTACAAAGTGGCATTATAATGATAGGTTGAATATGTATAATTAGGTCGTTATCAATGCCTCAACCGCTTTCACCTTAGCGGGAGCGTCTTTCTTTTGCATTTCGATGAGAAAAGACGTAAACACATTCGTCAACTTGTCGACTTTCGCATCAACCGTCTCAATGTCGCGATTAGAATTACTAAAATTGGCAACATTGGCAACACTCGGTGCGTTGCGGAGTTGGTAAACCTTAGATCTATTCTCGATAATCATTAATGCATCTTTCGGAGTTTTACACAAAAAGTTGCCACCGGCGGCGGAATTCAACAAATCTTGTTCTTGAAAACTAAGACCGTTGTAAAACGTATCGATTTGGTGCAACTTGGAAAATCCATGGTGAGGACTTTGCCTAAGCAATTCCTTAAAACGATCCCACGCGTCTCTAAATGATTCATTCGGTTTTTGCTCAAATCTCATAATCTCGTTTTTTTAAAACGTCGTCTTAGACGGTGGGAAAAAATGATTAAAGAACTTGGAAACGAGATCCTTCCACGTAATTATGGAATTAGGTGGCTCTTTCTCATACCAATCCTTGGCGGCACCATCGAGCGAGTACGGAAAAAGCATAAGCTTGACGACATCGGTGTCGACGTTCTTAAACTTGCTCGTGGCCAAAAGACGATCAAAATTTCGAATGTGATCGTGAGGATTATCCGCCTCACGACCTCGAAACTTCGTAGCTTGTATCAACGAAAGCATTCCATCATCGAACGATTGTCGGCCATCTCGTCTACGGTCTCTTCAACAACGATATTAGGAACGTTTGGTTTCTAATTCTCGTCTACGTCGATGATTCCTTCTATTTCGATTGCGTCGATTCGAAACGTCGCTAGAATTAGAATAATTCTTCGATCGAATGTGCATGCACTAAGGGTAGAATGGGGGGTAGAAAAGAAGATTCTTTTGGGGGTTTTTCGTTTTTTCAATTTTTTTTGTTTTTGATTGTTTTTTTAGATTTTAGTGTATTACGTAGACTCAAATCTACAAATCTCTCCTCGAATCGATTTCTCGATAAAAGGAGCCTCAAGGAATGAAAATGATCATGTGGAGTGAATGCCTTCGATGACTTTGGAATACCAAAATGTTCAAGAGGGTTTAATCTTGAAAACAAGCAAATATATATGATATGTAGGTAATACTTGTGCGGCAAACCCTCGATTAGCCCTTTTTATCAAAAGACGCACAAGCAAGTGGGGGGAAACGAGGCGGCGCTAAGCACTTAAGAGCCTTTTTCCCTTAGGTCGTGAAATACAACCGCCTTATACCCAACTTATAGTTTGTGTTAATCAAAATTAAGCATCACGAAATTATTTATCTATTTTACCTTTATACTTATGCTTTAGATTCGAATACAATAACTGAGTGATGAAATCCCAAATAAAAGGTTGCGTTTTCACGCTTTTGGAGATATTGTAAATTTATTGTGATACGTATAAAATATATTAATAATATCCCAAAGAAAAACGAAAACCAGTATATCTACAATATAGTAAAATATTGTTTTGTGTTTAATTTAGGAAAACTAAACACGTTTTTATTTGGATATTATAATACAATAGAGAAAAATAACAAAAATGAGTATGTACGATATTTACGCTTTCCGAAAACTTAAAAGCAAAAACGCACTTCACACAAACACGATATATATAAGGCTAACACACCTCCCCGACACCGGCGCCAAAATTGATGTACGTGTTTATACACTTGTTTAGGAAAACAAAGGGTAAAGCGGGCAAGTATTACGTCTTACGATTTAGGAAAACCGTAAAACCGATAAATGCGAGTTCGTTCTCAGCGGAGGTGTAGTTGTTAGGCTAATAATATAAAATCAAGTTTGGGTTAGTGTCGTTTTTGGGTTTGAGAAGAAAGAAAAATTAAAGATGAGTTACAGTACGACGTAAAACGTAAAAACGTAAAACGCGACGAAATGATTGACGAACTTGAAAAACGTCATTTTAGACGGTGGGAAAAAATGATTAACGAACTTGGAAACGAGATCCTTCCACGTAATTATGGAATTAGGTGTCTCTTTCTCATACCAATCCTTGGCGACACCATCGAGCGATTACGGAAAAAGCATAAGCTTGACGACAACGGTGTCGACGTTCTTAAACTTGCTCGTGGCCAAAATACGATCAAAATTCCGAATGTGATCGTGAGGATTATCCGCCTCACGACCTCGAAACTTCGTAGCTTGTATCAACGAAAGCATTACGCTCTTAATCTCAAAATTCTCCGCTTCGATAGTGGAAATTACCATCACGTCTCCATAAAACTCGGTGGGCGGTTGGAGCAATTCCATCATCGAACGATTGTCGGCCATCTCGTCTACGGTCTTATCAACAACGATATTAGGAACGTCGGTTTCTAATTCTCATCTACGTCGTCGATTCCTTCGATTTCGATTGCGTCGATTCAAAGCGTCGCTAGAATTAGAATAATCCTTCGATCAAGTGCGCATGCACTAAGCATAGAATGGGGGGTAGGAAAGAAGATTCTTTTTGGGGTTTTTCGTTTTTTCACTTTTTTTAGTTTTTGATTGTTTTTTAATTTTTTTTTGGATTTTTTGTGTATTACGT
Source organism: Glebionis coronaria (assembly GCA_025667525.1). NCBI lineage: Eukaryota > Viridiplantae > Streptophyta > Magnoliopsida > Asterales > Asteraceae > Glebionis > Glebionis coronaria. The sequence goes on along the minus strand of CM046882.1, from coordinate 208,993,149 downwards.
AGACTCAAATCTACAAATCTCTCTTCGAATCAATTTCTCGATTAAAGGAGCCTCAAGGAATGAAAACGATCACGTGGGGTGAATGTATTCGATGACTTTAGAACGTTGGTGGAACACCAAAACGTTCAAGAGGGTTTAATCTTGAAAACAAGCAAATATAGTATATGTAGATAATACTTGAGCGGCAAACCCTGGATTAGCCCTCTTTCTCAAAACACGCACAATCAAGCGGGGGAAACGAGTCGGCGCTAAGCACTTAAGATCCTTTTTCCCTTAGTTCGTGAAATACAACCGCCTTATACCTACCTTAATGTTTGTGTTAATCAAAATTAAGCCTCACGAAAGTATTTATCTATTTTGCCTTTTCTTTTTGCTTTAGATTCGAATACAATAATTGAGTGATGAAATCCCAATTAAGGTTGCGTTTTCACGCTTTTGGAGATATTGTAAATTTATTGTGATGCGTATACAATATACTAATAATATTCACAAAGAAAACGAAAACCAATATATCTACAGTATAGTAAAATGATTGTTGTGTTTAATTTAGGAAAATTAAACACGATTTATTTGGATATTATAATATAGTAAGAAAAAATAGCAAAAACTAGTATGTACGTTATATACACTTTCCAAAAATTGAAAAGCAAAAACGCACTACTCACACAAACACGATATATATAAGGCACACAAAACACCTCCCCGACAGCGGCGCCAAAATTGGTGTAGGTAAATCTTACACGTTTTGGGAAAAACACGTATGTGGCAAGTATTAAACTCGAAGATTTAGGAAAACCGACGAATCGAACAAATGTGAGTTCGTTCTTGGCGGAGGTGTGTCTGTTTAGTGCCAATAAATATAAAACAATGTTTGGATTAGTGTCGTTTTTGGGTTAAAAGAGAGAAAATTTTAAGACGAGCTACACTTCGATTAAACTACGACGTATGACGTAAAACGCGAACGTAAATACGTAAAACGCGACGAAATAAAAAATTAAAGCTAAAAATTAATTAAAAATTAATTTTAAGTCTAAAATAACATAAATAAGAATAAAAATTCAATAAACAAAATTTAAAACCTTTTATTAATTAAATATTAAATTTTAAATGCTAATTAAAGCCTTAAAAATAAATATAATTAACAAAAAGCCCAAAATATTATTTTATCAAACTAATATCTTAGTTATATTAATTAAACACTAAAAAGTAATCTTCCTAAATTTTTGAAACTATTTTTCTATTTTTTAAACACTAAAAACACTTTTTAAACTAAAATAATGAGTAAAAAATAATAAAATAATGCTAAAATTAATTTGATTTTTGAAAAATCCTTTACTTAACTAAACAGTAGAAAAAAGAAAAAAGTTGAATCAATTACTTTTAAGCCTAATAAGACAAAACAGTTTGAATTAAAACCTATTTAAACTTAAATTAATTCTAGAAAATAATTAAATAAAGTGAACAATGAACTTTCTTTACTAAAAATCTTAAAATAATTAACTTAAAATAAGAAAAATTGTAAAACGGAAAATTAACACTTTTTTACATTAAAAGACAAAAACAGTTTAATATAAAACTAATTAAATCTTAATTTAAATTCTAAAAATAACAAAATGAAAAGTAAAATAAAATTAAACTATTTGAAAATTCTTAAGATAAATACTTAAACTTAAGAAAAATGAAAAAAATTGAAAAACACTGATTTTATGCCACTAAGGACAAAATACAGTGGAGTTTGAAAGTGACAGCTGGTGACTTTTTTTGTCCTTGTGCTAGTCAGTGGGAAAAAACAAACAAGCAGTGGGAAAGGGGTTCCCACTGCTGGACCTCAGAAACAATAAAATGGTCGAATTGAGCTATTTTGTTGGTGTTGTTTGGAACCAAGGTCACCCCCACAACCAGTTGGGTTGTGGGGAGTCACAATAAGTATAAAACATACAGGTCCAAGCCAAGAAAATCACACAAAGTAGCAAAACAAGGTCACTGATATACAAATGATGGGTCTGATGGCCTATTGCTGAACTATTGTGCAAATGGGTGAGTTTCAATCCACCAAAATTTGATCAATATACTACCAAACCTCAGTTAATCATGCACACAAACCTATATTACCAATAACTTAAACAGATTGCAAGATTTCAAAACAAAAGAATCAAGATCAAAGTTGTTTTAGCCTACTGAATTCTATGCTTGTTTTTAACCAAAATGTTTAACATACAAACTTTGTTCTTACACTAATAAACTCAAGTGAACTGCCAATTACCCCTACCACTACCTATTAGGATGTGTTTAAGCTGTTTATATCACTACAGTGTGTCACCCATCATATCAATAAGGCAGACCCAAACACCCCTATATATTTATGATCCAAAAATTTAACCAAGACTTTTTAACAACCCTACTTCAAATATTTCTTAACAGGAACTAACATGCATTAAACCATTAAATAAACAATAACAAACACTTTAAACTAACACTTAGTCAGATTACAAGTACATTCAAGAGATTCTCACACAAATCACATAAAACTCAAAAAAGAGAGCAATAGGGTTCAAGCCAATACCAACAAGCTGATGCCTTCTAGAGATCCTTTTGTGAGCCTATGAGCGTGTGTAGAGGATCCTTATTGAGGTCCTGCAGCAGGACCAAGGATATGCTTATATCTTCAAACCAAAATAGAAAGGAAAGGAGGAAGTGGGACCTGTTGAGAACACAAACAAAGCAAATAAAAGTGCAAGTCCCAAAAGCCTTAACTATCACCAGTTGTCAAGTGAGATAGCTTAAGCTTTTGAAAACAGTAAGTGGTAAGAAGTAAAAAAACGTCCAGTGTTGAAAATCTTAAAACTCCTAACTTGAAAACCAATTTGGTAACCAAAACAGGAAAATGAAGTTTGCTTTAGACTCTCACCACCCTTTGGATTTGTCAAGTCCAAGAGGCTATGATCAAGTATAAAACAAAGGATCTCAAAAACCAGATTCTGTAAAAAACTTTTAAACAAAAGTAAGTTTTTGATAAAAACTTTATGCCAAACTTTGCTGAAAACAAGATTGCTATTCTAAAACAAGAAAGTAAATTGGAACACAGATAAATTTTGCAAGGTCTAAGAGATTCTTTAATTAATCTTTTCAAAGAGTTTACAAAAAAACTGGAACAACAGAATAGAGGTCACATGTCGACCAGTATTTATACATAAACATAGAAGAATCTAGAATACAAAACCCTAACAGCTGAAAATCCTATAATGCCCCTTGAGTATTCACTTTTAAATTTTGTCAAAACTAGTATCATGTGAGTTTGATGGATTGACAGCTGGAATCTTCAATCTTGGACGTACATTCTTTTTTTGGGACAAAGGAATGAACTTAAGTTTTTGATGTTGTCTCCTTTTGGGGTTTAGGTGAAAGAGACGGGGCAGTGGTGGTCCAAAGTGGCCACATGGGTGTGTTGGAAGGGGTTTAGGTGAGTGGGTTTAGGTGAGGTTGACACTAATCAATGATCTGGAAACCATCAAAACAAACTCCTTTGTATTAAGGCAATTTGGTTGTTAGGGTTTCTGAGATAGGGGATGGTTAAACAGGGTTGTTTAATCTGTTTGAGTGTTTAAACATGTGTTAGGCGCCCAAATTATAACTGATTAAACAATCAGTTATAATAAATTAATAGTGGGTTATGACATGGAGTAGAGGTTGGTGGTGATTAGTGGATTATAGGTAGTGGGTGATGTGGTGGTGTATGATAGGTGGAGGATAGTTTCCTTGTCTACCCATTATGACCCCTATCTTTGCATTGTGTTGTCATATAAGTTTTAAACAACCAACAACTCAATTCCTTTGTAATTCAACTTTGTGTTTTCTCATTTTGGCCACAAAAAGTTTTGAAAAGTTATTCCAAGGGTTATATATGCATATTATGTATTCTTCAAGGGGTTTCTTGAATATTCTTGAAACTTAAGAACCATACTTTTAACTTTTGAGATTTACAAGGGTCAAAAGTGATAAGTCCTCAAAAGTTGAAGGACCAATCTTGCCAAATCATCAAACTTTAAGGACATCAATGGAAAATCATGATTCAGGTCTGGTTCTTTGTGCGGCTTCGTTTCCCGTGTTCATTTTTGCTTTGTTCTTATGATCTTTTGTTGATTTCACGATATCCGTACCTAAAATACACAATGAACAAACACATGCATATTTTGGGGTATTTTAATGATATTTTAAGCATTTTAAGCCCGATTTGGACGATGAGACTATGTATAATTGCAGTCTCATCAATTTCAGAAAAAGGTTTTCAGTTTATCCCGAAAGTTGGTGATTTCATCTTACCCGAAAGTATTTTTCTGATTTATCCGAAAGTGGGAAAGAAATCAGCTATTCCGAAAGGTAAATTGTTCTTAGATTATCCGAAAGTTGGTATTAACACCCAAGATTCCGAAAGTTAAAATCCAAGTTTCAAGATTCCGAAAGTTGGAATAATTATTATTCCGAAAGGTAGGTTTCTTTATTTTCCCGAAAGCATTTATTGAGAAGTGGATTTTTCCAAAAGTGTGACATTATTGCGAAAGTGGAAACAACGTTTTTTTTTTCCAAATTGTATAACTATTGCGAAAGTGGAAACAAGGTTTTCCCGAAAGTAATATTTTACCCAAAAGTGATAGCAGGGTTTTCTGAGAACCAACTTTAAGGGTTTTCCGAAAGTGGAGTTTATCCGAAAGAATATACTCTCCCGAAAATATATTTTTTTCCGAAAGTGAAAATCAGTTTTTTCTTTTCCGGAAGTTGAAAACATTTATTCCGAAAGTCATAAATAATTCCGAAAATTCACATCGTGAGTTTTTTGTTTATCTTGGAATTTTTTATTTATCGAGAACATATTTTAGGGGATTTCAAAATTGTTTCTCGACTTCTTCACACGAAATCAAGCACAATTACTTTCTCTCATTGTTCGATCAATATTTGTATATCTTCACTTATTGAAATGGAGTAAACATCTCTTACGGATAAGTCCATCCTCTCTGGTACGGATAATCGTTCACAAATGTTGGTGAAGACTATGTCCTCGCATAACGGGTGAATTAACTAGAGATGCTAAGATTCAAAATAAGTGTGATAAACAAGCTACAAACATAAGCCCTTCCTCTAGATGTCTACAAACTCGTTAGTAAACATAGAGTTTCCAAAGAGTTATGGGATAAAATTTGTGTTCTAACGCAAGGCACCTCGTTAACTAAACAAGAACGAAATTTTAAGCTATATGATACGTTTGATAAGTTTTTCTATGTTCCCGGGGAGACTCACAATGATTATTATTTGAGATTCACTTTATTAATGAATGAGCTTAACATTTATGGCTTGGAAATTCCTACGTTTCAATTAAACACCAAGTATTTTGAACACTCTTCCTTCTTAATGGAGCAAGTACGTGACGGCTGTTAAATTGGCTAAGGATTTGCATCAAACCAACGTGGATCAACTTCAAGATTTTCTTCAACAACACGAATGTCACGTGATCGAGGCTCGGTTGTCAACATTTCAAGTTCTTGATTCACTTGCCATGTATGCTTCTCAACAAATGACTCTCCAACAACACTCGGCTTACACTTATCAACAACCATCATACTTGCAGCAACCACCAACATTCAACAATCAAATCAACATCTTATCAACCACTAATGATGACACAACAAGCATTTCAACAAAGTGTTCTTCAACAGCCTTATCCACCGCAACCAACACATCAGGCATCACCAACACTATCACAAACTATCACTTCTCCAATGGGTTATAATCCTCAACAAGGATATTTTCCAATTGAAGCACCACAAGCACAAGCCTTCTATTCCAATGAACTTCCACCAATTCAAGCACTGGTCTTTACTCCAAATGATACACCAACTGATGTCTTGAACCATCTCACCGCCTACTTGTCAAAACTTGTTGCAACTAGAGGTTTTCCACCAACGAACAATCAGCTCCACACTTCTTCAAATCCTCGCCAACAAGCCACTATTCAAAAAGGTCAGGTGATGGTGCAATCAATTCAAGGAAGGCAAAACTCATATGGACCAACTCCAAGGACTGTGAATGCTCAAGTTGTGAATACTCAAGTTAGAGAAAATGGAAGTAGAAGTCCCATTGGTCCTCAAAAGGTTGTGACTAGCTACAATTGTCGAGGACAAGGTCATATGGCTAGGCAATGCACTCAGCCGAAAATGAGAAGGGATGCAACGTGGTTTCGGGAGAAGATGTATTTGGTCGACGCTCAATCTAAGGGAAAGATTTTGGAATCAGAGTAATAGCATTTCTTACAGACCCAGGGGCAGCAGATAATTAAGGCATTGCAGTCGTCTCTACTTCTAATGCAGCATATCAAGCAGATGACCTTGATGCATATGATTCGGATTGTGATGATATTCCCTCAGCCCAAGATGCTCTCGTTGCTAATCTTTTTTATTACGATTCTGATGTCGTCAGTGAGGTACCAATCACAACTAATAATCTTCATGATAATCCACATCAAGTTGGGCATGACGATAACAACCCTGAACAACCTTCAGGAACTAGTAACTCAAATGATGTGGTATCCAATCCTACACATTTGAGTGAACCTTAACCAAATGCTACGATGAGTATGGAATCTTATGCTCAACATGATTTGGTAATGGTGCCTAAACACATTAATGATAACATGAATGTGGCTGTCCAACAAACCATAGATATAAATACCAACCAAACCGCTGAGCTTACGTTGTATAAAGAAAAGGTAAAAACTAATGAAATGGTCCCTCAAGCAGAGAAAATAACTTATTCTAAATTTGACCAATTTCATTTTGAAAAGATAGAACACTTAAACGAAATAGAATTATTAAGAGCTAATCTTTCCAATGAATTAAAAGATAAAGAGTCGGTTGTAAATGATTTTCAGAAACTTAAAACGAATTTCCAAACTATCGAGTCCAAAAAATTTGAATCGGAAATTAATGCCACCAAACTTCTTAATTTAAGGAACAACAAGTTTTAACACAATATGCTTCCATATAAAAGGTTCATCTTTTGACTAAATTGTTTAAAGAACTAGAACTTAAGCATATTCAAGATTTACCACCTAATCCCGGTTATGCAAAACAAACTCAAGAATATATTCCTTGTCTTTATGATGTGACCCTAATTAGAAAATCGAAAGAAGCACCTTATGTTCGTGATGATGAGGAGACAATGTCACTTGCGGAAGAAACTCGATCTAAAATGCTTTTAACATTCCATAAGCTTGATTATGTTAAGCATAATAAAGATCAATTTGATAAAAAGACCCGCTTTAGACTACAAAAGGAATAAGCTCAATTATCAGCTTTTGTGCCCTAAAGTTTTTCAAATGAAAGCCTTCCTAGTACGTCTCCTACACTTGTCAAAAAGTATTTAACTAAGTTAACTCCACCGGTAAGTAAGGTGTCTAATAGCTTAAATGTGTTGCACCAACACATTGCCGATTTCGACAAGGTCATTAAGGAACGTACGACGGCTTCGGCCATAACGGAAGGTGAATGGAATTTTGAACACACAAGAACTGTGTTTCGAGAAGAAATTGTTCCCTTTGTAAACAATATTAAAGTGTGTTTTAGCAATCTTGATCAGGATTTGGCTTTGGAAATAGATGAAGTTAAACATGTTTTCAATGAAATGGATGATGCTTATGAAATCGGTTTAGTTGAAATAAAAAAAAATTCACGCCAAAATGATCAGCTTCTGAAGCAAGTGATGTCGCATGATGTTATATCCGTCTGTGTGAATAATAGTGTTGATAATGATTCTATGGTGCATAATGCTGAATCTGTGGATAATATGGTAGATAATACTTGTCATAAATCTGACGTTGAATCTTTAAAGCTTCAAGATTCTTATACATCGCTTTCAAAACGTTTTGATGAGATTCAAAAACATTGTCTTTCACTTGAAAGTGAGAATCAATCTATTAAGGAGATTTTTGAAACACCACAGCGTCAGAGAAGTGATAAGGATGCTAAGGAATTAAACATAGATAATGTGGAAAGGACACTAGAGGCTGCTGACACTCAATCTAGTGTTCCTAATGTGAAACCACCCATTAGTCTCATTGTCATCACCCCATTAAACAAGGGCCCTAGGACTAACCCTCTCAAACATTAGTCACTAAGGATAAGGCAAAGTCAAACACGTTTCTAATATTCCCATGTTGCCTTCTATAGGAGTAAACACCACTACTAAGGCTCAAAGATCTAAGCTTAAAGCAATCACGAAGAATGATAGGATCTTTCCCTCATCTAGTAGTCAAGTGAAGAAGAAAGTAGAAGCTCACCCTAGGAACGTTATTTCTGTTTTGAATAAAAAGAATCATGTAGGTAAACCTAAAGGCTCTGCGGTTGTGCAGTGTTCTACGCCTATTGTGAATTCTAATTTGAAATGTTAGAATTGTAATGAATGTATGTTTTCTAGTCATCATGATTCTTGCCTTATTGACCATGTGAATGAGATGAATGCCCGAAAACACAATTTAGAATGGAAACCAACTGGGAATGTGTTAATCCAAGTTGGATGGATGTGGCGTCCCACTGGTAGAACTTTCACTATAGTTGGAAATGCGTGCCCTAAAACTAGGATCACTCCCACTACAGCGAAGAAAGTGTGCCCTTTAACTAGGAGTACAAGGGTTACTAAAACACAAGTGTGTCCTTTAACTAGGAACACCAACACTACCGTAGGAACCAAGTGCCCATTAATTAGGTCTATTCCCACTGTAGTGCCTGATACGACTCCAAAACCTCAGAATGATGGAATGATAAAACCTGTTGTTGCTAAAACAAACATTAGAAAACGCCCAAAAACTAAGGATAACAAAAACTTTAGCAATTCTGATAAACTTATATTTGTATCTGCTAACACTCTGGAACCAATAGTTTCCAATGCATTGTCTATTGTTGTTGCTAAAAACAGGTTGTCTAGATTGTTCTATGGTATTTGGACTCTGGTTGCTCCAAGCACATGACCAGAGACCGCTCTCAGCTCAGAAATTTCATAAGCAAGTTTCTTGGTACAGTTCGATTCGAAAATGATCATATTGCAAAAATAATGGGTTATGGTGAATATCATATTGGGAATGTTATTATTTCAAGACTGTATTATGTGGAAGGTCTCGGTCACAACTTATTTTCTGTAGGACAATTTTGTGATTCAAACCTTGAAGTCGCTTTTTGTGAGCATACTTGTTTCATTCGTAATTTGGAAGGAGTTGATTTATTGAAAGGTACTCGAGGGAATACTTTGTACACTTTGTCACTACAAGATATGATGCTCGCTTCTCCCGTATGCCTTCTCTCCAAAGCATCAAAGACTAAGTCATGGTTATGGCATCGACAATTATCTCATCTTAACTTTGACGCCATTAATCATTTGGCAAAAAACAAACTTGATCGTGGTCTTCCTAAACTTACATTTCACAAGGACCATTTGTGTTCCGCGTGTATAATGGTAAAAAGCACTAAGAAATCATACAAACCCAAGACTAAAGACACCAACCAAGAGAAACTTTATTTGTTGCATATTGATCTTTGTGGGTGAATGCGTGTTGAAAGTCTTAGTGGTAAAAAGTACATCCTCGTCATTGTCGATGATTACTCTCGGTTTACATGGGTGAAATTTCTTGCAACAAAAAATGAGGCACCTAAATTCATCATCGGCTTTCTCAAAATGATTCAAGTGCGACTCAACACTACTGTCCGACGCATACGTACATATAATGGAACCAAATTTGTGAATCAAATCTTGCGTAATTATTATAAAGAAGTTGGCATATCTCATGAAACATCCGTTGCTCATACTCCACAACAAAACAGTGTCGTTGAAAGGCCAATTTGCACACTTATGGAAGCGGCTCGAACCATGAAATCCATCACTATACCGAGCAAATCATGGGCATTCACATCTCGGTCAAAGGGAACTGTGCGCGATTCTCTCGTGAATCGCCTTCAGCAAGGTACGGCATTCAGGGTCTTAACCCAGGGAGAAATCTTTCTTCATAGATACAACACATTCGTTGCTGATCTCAAAAAGATCTTCTCCCGTGGGCGTTAGCGGACGTTTTTCATTTTTCACTCGGTCTTGACTTCCCAAAGCAAAGGTTTTTTTTAGGTTTACTTTGGAAAGGCGCTAAACAGGCCTATAGGTTCGCCTTCCTATTTATAATAGAAGAAGTCTAATATAATTAGTATAGAAGTATATATAATTAGCCAGATCGGCGTACCCGTTGTATTTGCTTCTCCTGATGGTTGGTCAAGTAACAAAAATGTTGTATTTTCAGGTACATCGTTATGGCTTGGATTAGTCTTTCTGGTGGGTATCCTTAATTCTCTCATCTCTTGAACCTATTGTCCTAGATCCAAAACCAAAATGACCCTCTGAATTATTCTTGGTTGTAAGACACATTCACATTCAATATAAGTCCCAAAAATCCAAAGAAATATAAGAAAAAAAAAATGAAAAATTAGAAGGGGGTCCAACTTCTTGTTCTTGAAAAAAAAATGAATATAAAATCCAAATTAATAAAAAATTAGGGCTCAATCTGAAGAGAGTCTCCGGCCCAGCACTGCACAAATATGCTCCAGACATATATATATATCATATATGTGTGGACATATTGTGTATTATGGACATATTGTGTATCAAGAACAAAAGAAAAAGCGGATATAGTCGAATGGTAAAATTTCTCTTTGCCAAGGAGAAGACGCGGGTTCGATTCCCGCTATCCGCCCAAAATGAAGTCATTTATTGAATATAATAAAATGATAAAAGATTTCGTATAGTTAGCCATCATAGTGTAGTGAGTCTACACTTCCCCTTTTTGCCTTCTACCCCAAAAGGAAAATAATTACTAGTTACTAGAGTAAAACATCAAATTTTTTTGACAAAAAGTATTGCGGAGACAGGATTTGAACCTGTGACCTCAAGGTTATGAGCCTTGCGAGCTACCAAACTGCTCTACCCCGCGCCGAAGAGAAGAACTGAAAACTAATAGATACACAAGGATTGAATGGGCCCCTCTACCATATCTGTACAAATAGAATAGCCTATTTATACAGAATGGTGCGAAAAGACAGTCCAAGCTTTGTTATGCCGAAACCTAAATGTTAAGTCAGCAACACTTCCAAATGCCACTTCTTCCCGTCGCATCCGTCTTCAGGACGATCTAGTCACAGGTTTTCACTTCTCAGTGAGTGAAAGATTTGTCCCCGGGTCTACGTCGAAATCTTCTATAGTAGAACTCATTCGGGAGGGCTTGGTGGTCTTAAGAATGGTTCGGGTGGGGGCTGAATAAAGAAGACGAATAGAATAGAATGAATGTTCATGCTAAGAGAAGAGCGGATCCAATACCAAGACGACTTCTTTCCCAAGAAGTGCAGCAAGTACTTTAGGAATTTGGTGTCTTTCTATTTGGAAAAAAAGGACCATAAGTATAATTAGACACTTCGTCTTTATTGTTCCACTAGCTAGGATCAAATTGAAATTATCAGATGTCCCTTTCATTATTACAACCTTCTAATGACAAGCTCTGCTATCTATCGGGAATACGAGAATTTCCACCTTGTTGAAGGTCTAGTGGTGCTACCCGAAGACTTAAATGAATAGCCATCGCTGTTAAGAACAACCGAGACCCAATGAAAATTTTCGCGTAGCTTCTGGGCCATGAGAGACTTTTTTAAGTATTGCAAAAGAAAGGGCCTGCTGATAGAGCTGGGCGGGGAGGCGATACTAGTTATCTATTAGTTGCGATGCAAACAGGCCTTTACTTAACTTATGAGATTAGTTGAGTAGGCTTGCCTTAGTTGTCTGCTATAAGATAGCTAGTTTTGGGGCTTTCGACATAAAAAAGCCTATCCAGCTTGGCTTTGCTATCGCTCATGAAACTATAAAGAAACTGAAAGATTTTAGGAAAGAAGAGTTTTCGCTAATATAAGAAAAGGACAGGAATCGGCTTTCTAACTTACTTATCTTAAAGAAATGAGAAAAACTCATTTGTTGGTCGATCCGGCTGGCGGCTCCTGCGTCTGGGGCCCCTTTATACTAGTTTGCTGCTAGGAGTCCCTCTAGTCGAATCCATAATCCATAGAAGTCCCATTTCCGATTCCCTTACCCAATCTCATGAGAAGCAAGCCCAGCAGGCCCTACCTTAAAATGTCCCCAGACAGCCAGCCCTCACCAGGCTGCTAGCATTGCTAAACTTTAGCTTGTTGTACCGGAGTGGTTCATCGTCAAAAGAACAACAATGGCTTGTAGCATTTCCTATTGATTTGTCTAGGGGATGGGATGTAAAAGAAGGCTTTATCGTCTAAAGGCAGGGGTGAGCTTTCTCACTATACCTCACCGTTATGAGCGGTACGTTTCAACCAATTAAACTATAAGCCCCTACGGATCTCTACATGCAATTCGCTCACTTCGGGAAGAGCGAACGGAAAGAGGAGGCCTTTGCTTAAGGAGCTTAGCTTGCCTAAGAGCTTATTAGAAGGAGTCAAAACTAGCTCGACAGCTAGGTGCTTTCTGGAACTCGGCTAGGTGCTTGCCGGCGAGGGGAACTGCGAAATTAAGTAAACTCCCCATTATAAAAAGTGAGAGCTTCAATTAAAATATGTTTACTGCTTTGATTTACCAAACCGAGCAAACCAGTGCCCAGTTGGGTATATAAAGCATACCCCCTCTCTGATAAAGAAAGTCGATTTTCACGTATGCCCAGAGATTGAAAAAGATGTCTCAAATTTGTAGCAGCCTGATAAGTGAGTCGAAAGAGACTATCTTCACTCGCTATATGATTGGGGTGGGATCGGAATTTGACATTCATGATTTTCAATTCATTCTCCTCTGGGCTTTTGAGTATCAAATCATTTAGATTCGTTTTTCTTAATCCTAAAATTTCAGTGAATTGAGGATTAGTTAGAAAGAAGTGCTTCAAATCATTGCTATTTGACTCGGACCTGTTCTAAAAAAGTCGAGGTATTTCGAATTGTTTGTTGACACGGACAAAGTCAGGGATGGCGTAGTTCATTAGTGCTTTCCCGAGGATGTCTGTGCGTGCTCTCCCGTCTTTAGTCTTTCTCGGCGTCAACCCCAAGAAAAAAAGAATTTGAGCATTACCCGCTCTATCAGATAGGACGACCTACTCCTTAGTTGAACCAGACTTTGCCACTCACCTTCATCCGAATTGCTTTATTTGCAGGATTTCACTATTGGGTAGGTAAAATCTTTGGTCGAACATATCCTGAAACTTTAGGTCAAATCCATTTTTGGATCACTTTTTTCGGGGTTAATCCGACCTTCTTTCCCATGCATTTCTTAGGGCTTTCGGGTATGCCACGTCGCATTCCAGATTATCCAGATGCTTACGCTGGATGGAATGCCCTTAGCAGTTCTGGCTCTTATATATCTGTAGTTGGGATTTGTCGTTTCTTCGTGGTCGTAACAATCACTTCAAGCAGTGGAAACAACAAAAGATGCGCTCCAAGTCCTTGGGCTGTTGAACAGAATCCAACCACACCGGAGCACGGAAGTTTAAGGATAACTGTAGGTCGGTGGCTACCTAAGGAAACTCCGATTCGATCCGCCCCCCGGCTGGGAGGCATCTACCTCTCTCTTCCCCGGCCCCGTCCCTTCTTTATGCACATTCATATACATAGCCGATGTACAATCCGGTCATGCGGTTCTTTAAGTTCATTCACTCTAGGTTCTCTTACTTGCTCTAGTGGATGGCAAAGGCCAACCGAGAGGAATGAAATAGCTCGACTGTGAAAGAGAACGAATGGCTCGGGAATCAACTGGTTCCGAGCAGACTCGTGGAGCTGCAGTTTGGATTATCGTAGAAAGAATAAGAGGAGCCGTCTTAGGAAATGACTGAACTTAAAAGACAGATGACGCCCCAGCTTGACTCGAGATCAAGACTCCTTACAGCTCGCACCAATAGCGGAGCGGCCGGAGATTGATTGAAAAGGCGCAGCCCTGCCGCCCTCCTAGCCGCCTACCTACTCGTGTTCGTAGCTCGATCGGAGGTCAAGACTGTGGTCCGGCGGAAAAACAGAAGTCGTCCGTATCAAGTGATACGTGAATTGCTCAGTAGTGCTTCGCCACTACCGTAGCTGGCGGAAATAGCTTAATTGGTAGAGCATAGCCTTGCCAAGGCTGAGGTTGAGGGTTCAAGTCCCTCCTTCCGCTCCCGGCTTCGTCGTTTAGTGGTAACGAGTGTGCGCCACTTTAGAGATAGGGGTGAGCAGCAAGAGCCCCTTGTATAGGGTTCCAAACCTACCTTCCTTCTTTTGTTGAGGTTCTGGCACTTCTTCCTCCGGCCCTCTATTTATATAGCGAAGAAAGGCAAAGGCTCTTGCTCGAATGCGTGACTTATGTCTCTTTTTCCATTTATAAAAAGTAAGATGAATCTAGGACCAGTGATTCTCTGAGCCGGTCTGGATTTCCAACATCTCGGGAAACTGGTCGAGATAGATGACAGCGCCTTTTTCCCCTCTTCCTTACCGGGAATGTTAATTTACGTAAAGGTTCCATTATTTTTATAGGCAGAAGCAGTATCTACAGCAGTTAATTTACCCAAAACCGGTCACTAATTCGAAAACGCCATGGTAAAACACCTTATGAGCTCCTACATGGAAAAGTACCAGATTTATCATATCCTCATGTATTTGGTTCACTTTGCTATCCAAATAATAATGGTGACAATTTGGGAAAACTTCAACCAAAGGCTGATATTGGTATTTTCATTGGTTATGCACCCGTAAAGAAACCATACCGAATCTACAATCGTAATTCTCGCAAGATCCTCGAAACTATGTATGTTGATTTTGATGAGCTGACGGAAATGGCTTCTGAGCAAAGCAGCTCTTAACCCGCACTTCATGAAATGGGACCCAGTAACATTAGCTATGTTCTTGTCCCAAACAACCCTACTTCATCATCATTTACACCACCTTCTAGGAATGAATGAGATACGCTGTTTAAACCGTTCTTTGATGAATTCTTTACTCCTCCAAGTATTGTTGCTCCAGAACCTGAGGTAATAGCTCCGGTTACCGAAGTTGGCGCTCCAGCAACCGAAGCACAATCAGATATGTCTACACCTACAATTGTTCAAGATATACCTTCAATGAGTAATTCTCAACCAACACCCGAATCAACTACCCATGTCATGGCTATTGATGATGAAGAGGATGATGATGATCACGACTTGGAATTCGCTCAAATGCGTGAACTTCCATTGTTTGGTGTACCAATTCCCGACCCTAATCAAGTCGGGTCGTCAACCTTAGAGGAAGCTCCTACTACGGTCTACTCCAATCCACAGATTCGTGAACATGAAAGCAAATGGACAAAGGATCATCCTATAGATTCTATTATTGGTGACCCTAATCGTCCGGTATCCACATGAAGTTAGTTACAAGAAAGTGCAATGTTTTGTCATTTTGATGTTTTTCTCAGTGAAGTTGAACCTAAGACGTGGCAACAAGCATTTACCCAATCTTGTTGGATAAAAGCTATGCAAGAAGAACTTAATGAATTTGTACGTCTTGATTTATGGGAACTTGTCCCATGCCCGGATCAAGTGAAGTTAATCACTCTGAAATGGGTTTACAAGGTGAAACTCGACGAGTTAGGCAAGCTGCTCAATCAGCCAATCAGCCAACCAGGCACCTCAAAATGGCGCCAAAGTTACCTAAGCTACCAGGCAGGTAGGTCAATTTCATAGAAATCTTCGGAACGTTTTTGGGAATGTTTTTCGGAATAATCGATTTACATATTTTTTACTTTTTCGGAGATTTCTTCGGAATCTTTGTTTTTTTCGGAACTTTTTGTTTTTCAGACTTTTTTCTTTTTCAGAGTTTTCACTTTTTTCGGAAAAAACAACTTTTCAGAGAAAAGAAAATATCTTCGGAATAATAAACTTTTTCAGAAAAAAAAAGAATCTTCGGAAAAATTATAATTTCGGGAAAGGGAGTTTTTCAGAGAAATGCTATTCTTCGGAATAAACAAATTCAGATAAAAAGGGATCTTCGGAATAAAAGGTAATTTCAGAGAAAACAAATTCAGGAAAAGGTTATTCTTCAGGATCTCAAAACCCTTTTCCGAAGAAGTTTAAAAACAGCAAACAGTTGCAGACGAAAACCTAAAACAATGAAAATAAGCTATGATTAAGCACAAATCAAATAAGCAAATAACCAAAACTTGATCTAAACAATTTTTAAGAAAAACTAATTCAACCACAAATCAAAAACTTTAAAAACACTAATTAATCTAAATAATAAAAAACAACTTTTAATAAAATAAACTAATAAAAACACTTAACTAAAAATAAGCAAAATCAAACAATAAGCATCAAGCACAATAAGCTATGAAAATCAAACACATAAAAACCCATTAACATAATCAACAAAACGCATCAATAAATCAATAAAGATCAAGATAAAGCAACTACATGATCATCTAAATCAACACAAGATTAATAATAAGATCTAATACAAGATAAATGAAAAATATTAAAACATGAAATGAAAGCTAGAGAGAGAAAATATTAAGCTACACCTAATTACCTTACAAAAATTAAACTAAAATCTACTATTAACTACTACCTCCTAATGACATATTAGGAGGAAATTTATAGGAGGAGTAAATGTTTATGCTCTCTCCTTTCTTTCTTCTCGTCTAGAATCGATTTAAATTCTTTGTCTTTCTCGATGTCGTCTCGGGATTTGTCGATAGAAATTGAACTTGTCTTATAACTTTCATCTTTAATTAGACTTGGTTCTTCGACTTCTTTTAAACTTCCGTCTTTAGACTTTTTCTTCGATAAATCTTCAGACAGGCCTTGGACTTCCGTTCTTTTTGCACTCTTGATCTTTTGACTTCGTCTTTTCTCGTTTTCTTCGATAAAAGCCCGTGAAATCCCGTGTTTTCTTCCCTTTTCACATTTTGGTCCTAAATCACAACAAAAACACAAACCACACATAATTCCGACATTTACGACATAAAATACACGTTTTGGATTGGTTATTATTATAGTTAAGTGGTAAGAGGATAAGTGTTTTCACACTTATTAAATCCCCTACACTTGACCATTGCAATGTCCTCATGTAATGCATTAATTACAAAGCAAGTTTAACATTTTCCATCATAAGCAATCCACATTGGCCTTTATTAAACATAAGACATAATTAAAGGAAGAAAAACAAATTAAGAGATTAAAGACATACCTTGGGGTTTTGTAATGTCATGAATGTTTATCACCCTCAAGTTTCACGTTCCTCATACCAAACTTAAAAACGAGATCGTTGTTATTATAAGTTAGCAAACTAACACAAACTCATGTGGCCCAATTATTCACTTAGACTCCCTTATTCCTAGGTGTATCTCTTATATTTTATTGTTTTCTTGAATGATAACGAGGATGCATTGTTGACTTATTTCGATAGTTTATTAGGCCGAAAATAAAGTAGGACGATTTAATCAATAGTTATCTAAAGGACAAAATCTTTTAAAACTGCTTCTCGGGACCTCATAAAGTTCATATCTTGGCATAACGCGTTTCACGATTTGAGACCTTTCTCGGATCGATATTTGGCATTGACTTCATACTTTAAATCTTGAGAGACGTTCATGAAATAATGGTCTTCTCTTAATAATAGGAATTTCTTCACTTGAACTTTTTGAGAGATTCTTCATATTTTGACAACGACTTCTTCATTTTTCTCCAATCTTTATTGGGATTTTGATATACAACGATCCGCCTCCTTTTAGGACTTGGATCTACTTATCCTCATACCTTGTTAGGGCCTTTTTGGATAGACTTCTCCATGATCTTTACGGGAGTATTTGCTTTTTATCGTGTGTCTCGATCCATCATATTACTTTTTAATAAATGATTCTTCACATCACTTGGGATCTTTAGCAATAAAATGTAGCCCTCATGTCTTGTTAGGACCTTTTCGGACTCGCCAATCTTCGCATCCCGCTTCAATAAGTTATGCCTTAGCTATGAACTCTAATTAATACCGAGAAACTTTTAAACGATCTTGGGCTAGAAGCTAAGTAACTTTTTAAATCGTACGACCTTATTTATTGCAATTAAATTTAATGACAGGCGATGGGAGAAAAAGCTTATAATCAACTCACATAAATTCATGAAAGAGTACCAAACTTATAATTGACTCTATCAGCTCTCGTTCTCCACAATTTAAAATCTCAAGGAATGAGACTCGTGGATGCTTAGCCAATTAAATCAAAGTTTTGGGTTTTCAAGTCATCTATAGGATCTTGCAACTTCTTAGACTTTTTCAAGTTTAGAATTCACATTTTAAAGTTCCCTTGATAAACGACTTTCTAGGATCAATTATAGGAACTTGCAAAAAGTTCTTGTTCTTAACCCGTAAGAGTTAAGACTTTCGCGCTTTAAAGTTCCTGATGAGACTGCTTTTATACATAGTCTCATCGTCCAAATCAGGCTTAAAATGCATTAAATATCATCAAAACTGCCAAATATATGCTCGTGTTTGTTACTTGTGTATTTTTAGGTACAGATATTGAGGAAATGACAAAAGATCACAAGAATCATTCAAAAACAAACACGGGAAACGAAGCCGCATAATGAACCGGACCCAAATCTGGAATTTCCAAAATGGACCTTGAAGAATTGAAGATTGGCAAGATTGGTCCCTCTACTATTGAAGACTTGGCAATTTATACCTTGCAAATCTCAATTATTGCATTTGGGTCCCTAAATTATCAAGTATTTACAAGATCAGTCCTTGAAGAATGAGAAAAATGCATAAAATGTCCTTGTTTAAGTTTGTAAACAATATGTGCCAAAAATGCCAAAAGCTGAAAGTTGATATCAAAGGAAAAGTTGTTTGTTGCTGATATTATACAACATGAAGAAAACAAGAAACATAGGGGGGCATTATTGCCAGACAGCTATACCTACACACCCACTCATGAGCTGACACCTCACATAACCCACCCATTTACCCAAGTACCCTACCCGTCCAACCCATTTACCCAAACCCAATATCCAAGTTTATTAAATAAACTCAGTCAAAGCACCCAGTCAACCCTTCCCACTTTCCCACCAAACAACATTTTTAAATTAAACTTTACCCAATTTGGATTAAACCCCCCTTAATCACCCCCATAAACCCTAATTATCCCAGGTTCAATTAATCCCAAACCAAAGGGGTTTTACCCCAAATGCTCCAGATCACTAATCCAACGTTTTGTCACCACAACCCACATCCCAAACCAACACAAGACACACCCATGTGTCTTGTGGGACCCTCTCCTGCCCCGTCCCTTTCCCTCAAAACCCTAAACCCGACACATCCAACGACACACACATAGTCCTTGGTCCTAAAGCACATTTGAACGCTCCTGATCAAGATTCCAACAACTGTCCATCACATGGACGATTTGACCAAGAACTCAAGGGCAAATTCGGATTTTTAAGGAATAGGGTTTTACACATTGTAATTTTTTATTAGTTTTCTAGAATTATCCATTAGCTACTATAAATGAGACGTATGTGTCTCATTTTAAGCTCTTGTTCCAGTTTTTAGCTTTCATCACTTGTACTCCTTTTTTATTTAATATAAAAGTTTGGTATTTGAAGTTCAAAGTAATTCCTTTTTATGATTTTCTAAAAATTGGTGTGTGACTAAAAGCTTGCTGAGTTCCATTTTTAAATTGTGAAACACTTTGTGTGTTTAAGTTTCAAAAAGGTTTTTCAAAGGTTTTAAATTGGGTTCAAATTTCAGAAATCAGAGACTTCAAAGAAGTGAAAGTGGATTTGGAGGTTTTGATTTGTGAATTTGAACTTGTTTAAAACGTGTTAAGTTTCAAGGGTTGTTGGTCTCAAGGTTTTAAAAGAGAGTTTTTCAGAAAATCAGATTTTTTGGATACTTGTTCTTCATTTTCTCTTAGCAGGATTGAAGGTTTTGTTGTCCAAGGTTCTGCATAGGCCCCAACCTATTTGGAGGTGGCTAAGCAGCCACTAAGGGACATGGATGTAGGTCCCTTAAGGTAGTTCCTTGATTCCCATTTTCAGTTTTCAAGTTTTATCCTTTATGTGATTTGATATGGATTTTGTGCAAGGTGTTTAAAGTGACTGTTTGATTGTTTGATTAAGCTTATTATGCATGTTTAGGAAGATTTGAATCAGTTTGGATAGGTTTTGCATAGATTTGCTTTGGAAATATTGATTTTTAGTTTTTTAAGGAGTGTTTGGATTAGGATATAAATTGGTTTGTATGCTATGATTCTTGGCTTAAAACTGGTCTAATCACTCACTAGTTAGTTGTTAGGAGATTTTAGTGCCTTGTTTTCAGTTTGGGTGAGTTTCAAACAAATTTGCATGCTAAATATTAAAAACATAGCCTAATCCAGTAACTGCTACTTTTGTCTGATTTTATGTGAATTTGTGCAATCAATTTGTTAGTCTGCTAGGTTTTAGGTCATTTAAGGGTTTGTGATTGCTTGTATAACATTCGGTTGATTTGTATGAAAGTTATTGGCCTTGAAATCTCGTTTTTATGCAAGTAATATAGCCTTTCATTCATCAGTCAACATGTGTGCTTAATCAGAAACTCATTGGCTATTTTGTGCTTGATTCTTGTGTTGATCTTGTGTGTTTCTTGTTGTCTTGACTTCCCACAACCCAACTGGTTGTGGGAGTGCCCCATTTGTCCATCAAAACACCACAAATCATAAATCAAGCCCTCTTGATTCTGTCTTCACAAGTGAAGATTTCACTTTTTCCTTATGTTCATAACAAACATATCTGAGCACGTTTTTGGTTTTCTAGGATTTGATTCTAGTTTATTTGATTTTGTATTTGTGTTTTAGAGTAATAAGAGTTACTGTGCTTGTGTTTTTAAGTTTAAAAAGAAAAAAAAAAGTGCAAAAAGGACTGTCCAGGACTCGAACATGCGTCATCCTCCTCACAACACATCACACTTACCATTGCGCCCTTGGGTCTTTTACTGATATAAACCCAAACCATTAGTTATTTAAAGTGTTTGTGTTTTGGCTTTTCAAATAAAAGCCGTAGCTATTTCAGCTTATTTAAGCTTATTGTATAAGCTTTTCTGCTTGTTTTCATTTTTCCTTTGTTTGTCATTGAGTTTAGGATTTTTTGCACTAAGTTTGAATTCTTCTCTTTCTTTATTTATTTTTTGTCATTTTTTATTTAGCCGTTTTTAGATAATTAGTTTAAAAATAGTAAAATAGGTTTTAATATTTGTAAAAAATGTTTTTAGGTTTTGTTAAAGTAATTTGAGGTTTACAACCCAAAAAGTTTTCAAAAAGTCTCATCTTTAATTTTATTTGATTTTAGGGTTTTCTAACAACTTTAAAATTTAATATAAAATTATTAAAAAGGTTTTAGGAACTTTTATTTGCATTTTTGTCTTAGTTATAATATTCTAGATTTTTGGTAATTTTTTAGAATTTTTTTATAAACTTTGAATTTTTTTGATTATTTTATTATTATTTTATTATTAAAAATTGAAAGTTTTTTTTTTATTTTTTTTCATTTTTCCTAGATTTTAGACACTTAATTAGGAGTTTTGCCACTTTCCAAATCTTTTTAGGACTTTTCATTTATTTTCTAGAATTAATTTAAGTTTTAATAGATTTTAATAGTTTTTAAGTGTTTAAAAATAGTTTAATTTGGTTTTAAAATTTTAAAAAATACTTTTTAGCTTAATTAGGTTATTTTTGAGGTTTAAAAACTTGAAAACCTTGCTTGGGAATTTTTAATAATTAATTGTGATTTTTAGGGCTTTAATTAGCATTAAAAAGTCATTATCTAATTAATTAAAAGGTTTTAGCAAGTTTGGATTTTTTGTAAACTCTTAGAATATTATTGTGATTTTTAGTAATTTTTAGGAATTTTTAGGTTAAAATTTTAATTTTGGCACTATTTACGGTTTTACGTGTTCACGTTTTCGTCTTAGTTTAATCCGTTTTCGTAACCGTCATTTCTTTCTTATTTCTATTTTTCTTTTCTTGTTAATAATCACAAACATTAATCAACTCTTAACACAACACACGTGCCTCCTCGAGAACGAACTCACTTCATTGGGTCATAACTTGTGGTTTTCCTAAATCACTCGTTAATACTTACCCTAATTACCTTGTTTTCCTAAACAAGTGTGATTTTACAAACATCAATTTTGGCGCCGCTGCCGGGGAGGCGTGTTGTGTTTTGATTGAACCATTGTTGTTTTTATACTAGCCATAATTAGTATTTGTATTAGTAGCACTCTACTAATACGTATTATCGTTTTTCGGTTTTTGTGTGAATACTATTACTATATTGTATACGTAGAACAATAAATTCACATGTACTCCAAATACGTGAGAAATCACAACCTTGACTTGGGAAGTCATTACCCAATCATTGTATTCGAATCTCAAACCAAAGAAAAAAGGCAAAAATAGATAAATACTTTCGTGAAGCTCGATTTTGAAAAATACAAACTATAAGGTGGGTATAAGGCGGTTGTATTTCACAACCTAAAGGAAAAAGGCTCTTAAGTGCTTCGCGCCGCCTCGTTTCCTCCGCTTGCTTGTGCGTATTTGATTTTGAGAGTGAATCGAGGGTTTTGCCGCCCAAAGTATTATTACATATCATATATATTTTCTTGGTTTCTATTGATTAAACCCTCTTGAACGATTTGGTGTTCCACCATCGTTCTAAAGTCATCGAAGGCGTTCACTTCACGTGATCGTTTTCATTTCTTGAGGCTTCTTTAATCAAGAGATTTGATTAAGGAGGAGATTTGTGTCTACTTAATACATTTCACCAATTTCCAAAAAAGCTAATACCATCAAAAACCACAAAAAAATTGAAAAATTAAAAACACCAAAAGAATCTTCTTTGCTCGTCTCCTAGTTGTACGTGACGTTTATGATCACTCGTAATCAAGCAAAATGTGCACGTAGACGAAAGAACAAAACTCCCACTCCAACTCATTCTAGTGAGGAGTCTCCTATTGACGAACCCATTGTACGAGAAGCACCAACCATGGCGAATCGAACTATGATGGAGTTACTTCAAGCACCCACCGAGGGTTATGGAGAAGCTATTGTGATTCCCGCTATCCTTGCGGAGAATTTTGAGGTGAAAACGGGTTTGTTGTCGATGATCCAAAACAACAAATTCCGTGGTGATGAGAAGGACAATCCCCACAACCATATCCGCCAATTTAATCGTGTTACCGCCACTTGCAAATTCAAGGATGTCTCGAATGACTCGATTAAGATGATGCTTTTTCCGTATTCCTTAGCGGGGCCCGCTAAAATTTGGTTAGAGAAAGAGCCACCCAATTCTATATTGACGTGGAAGGATCTCGTTTCTAAGTTTGTGAACCAATTTTTTCCGCCCTCTAAGACTACGCATTTGAAAAATGAGATTTCTAAATTTTCACAAGAATCAGATGAAAGTTTTTCTACGGCTTGGAATAGCTTTAAGGAGATGTTACATGAATGTCCTCATCACGGTTTTTCCGATTTGCACCAAATTGACACGTTTTACAATGGACTTAACGATCATGAAAGAGATTATTTGAATGCCGCCGCGGGTGGTAATTTTTTGTGTAAAACGGTTGAAGAAGCTTTGGTCATAATTGAGAATAGATCTAAGGTTTATAGCCCTCGTAACACACCGAGTGTTGCCAAATTGGGCTCGTCATCGTCTCGTAACATTAATGCTTTACATGATGAAGCAAATGAAGAAAATCGATTTTTTGATAGATTTGCTAGCCTTATGTCCCATTGGAAAGCTCAAGAAGCTTCAAATTCCGCTTCGGTTAAAGCGGTTTCTAAGAGTTGTTTGTCGTGTGGTGGAGCTCATGATCTTTCCGAGTGCATTACCGCGGATGGTAACACTTCGAGTGCTTATGTAGCCACGGGAACTTATAACCAAATCGGTCAAGGTTCCCGCCAAAATCAAGCTCCACCAAATCAAAATGCTAATAGTTATCGCAACAACAACCAAGGTGGAAATTACCAAGGAAATCAAAGGAATTACAACAAGGGTAATTATCAAAGTGGAAATGGGCAAATTTCTAACCAAAACCAAAACCGTGATTTTCAAACTTCTACTCAAGGTTTTCAAAATGATCACACCAAAAATCTTGAAGGAGAATTTTTGAATTATGAAAAGGCTAATGATGCTAAGTTTGACAACATGCAACGTGAAATGGTTAGCTTAAGATCCGAGTTGAAAAACGAGCTTAAAAACAAACTTGCTAATGAACTTAAAACTCATGCTAATAAAATGGAAGGAAATGTCCAACGACTCCAACAAAATCAACAAAAAATGGAGCAAGGACAACATGAGATTAAGCAAGAATTGTTAAAAGTGGATGCTAGGCAATCTAAGTTTGAAGACCGAATGGGAAAAATGTTTGAAGCTATCATGTGTAAGCCCTCTTCTTCGGGTGGTCTTCCTAGTGATACCATCGTGAACCCGAAAGGAGAATTGAAGGTTATTGCTACTCGTAGTGGTAAAACTTTCAAAGAACCCATTTCTCGACCAAGTACTTCTATGGAGAAGGAAAAATAGAAAGAACCCGAGGCGGTGGTAGAAAAGGAGCACATTACAAGCCCACGAAGTACCGCTCAAACCACACCTACGGTTGAACCCACACCAATCATGGAACCCGAGTTTCCAAGGCCGTTGCCTATGCCTACTATGCCCCAACCCACACCACCTTTACCCTACCCTTCAAGACGAGACAAGGAAAAGGCACAAGAACGAAATAATTATCAATTTGAACTCTTTATGAAAATGTTTCGTGACTTGCATTTTAATATAAGTTTTGCCGACGCCTTAGTCATGATGCCTCGATTTGCCGCGAACTTCAAAAGTATGTTGAATAACAAAGAGAAATTGCAAAAATCGTCTAGTTGTTCATCGTTTTTCTAAGCCGCATACCTCAAAAAATCGGTGATCCTGGAAAGTTTTTAATCCCATGTGCTATACAAGACATGGAAGAATGCTACGCCTTGGTCTATCTTGGTGCTAGTATTAATTTGATGCCTCTTGAGATTTTTAAATCGCTCAATCTCCCAAATCTCACTCCTTCAAGAATGTCAATCGAAATGGCCGATCATTCTACGATTCTAGCTTGTGGAGTTGCCGAGGACGTCTTTGTGAAAGTTGGAAAGTTCTACTATCCTGTAGCTTTATTGTTGTTGACATTCCTATCGATCCTAAAGTTCCGTTAATTTTAGGTCGATCTTTTTTGGATACCTCGAGAGCACTTATCGATGTGCATGCAAGGAAAATCACTCTTCGTTTCAATGAGGAAGAACTCGTCATTAATGCAACCAAAAACTCCACTCTTTCTCATGTGTATTCCATCACGTCTTTGTACAATGTCAATCCCATCAAAAACATTTGCAAAAAGATTTCAAATAGAGTTTTAGGAGTTGTTGAGAAAAATGAAGTTCCGTCCCCTCCGCCGGTGGAGGTTAAGAGTGTTAAGCCTACGATTCCAATCTCGAGTGATTCTTCGGATGATGAACACGTTGATCCCGATGGGGGAGTTTTCTTTGTTGACAAAAGATTTGAAAACTTACCACCACCTTTGCCAAAACGGTTTCAAAATGTGAGAATTTTTAGTGTGACTAACATTGCTTTAGATACACCAAATATTTTTGACATAATTAAATCGGGTTTTCACAAGGAGAGTGTAAAAGATGAAAAAGGAAAAGATTTTAAATTGAGTTTAAAAGATTTTTCTACAATTCTAACTCCGTCATCACCACGTGTATTGAGTGCTACAAGCTCGTCTTCTCCTTTTGACGATGCTTTGTGTGGACTTAGTGTGGGGGAATCCCCTTATGTTTCCTCCCCTTTCTCCACCGAGGACGAGATATTTGATCCTGGAATTGCGTATAAAGGGAAATCTCGGTCTTCCACCGATGCAATAAATGGAAAATCTTTTCATTTGATTGGTGCGAGTCTACCTCGAGTAGCTCAATGTTTTCATGACTTACCCATTGTCCCACATTTCTTCTCTCATTTTTTCTTGAAACTCTTTTGAGTTTTTGTTGACACACGATGAAGTGGCGTTGATTTGTTTTTCCAATGAAAATGAGAACGCCATCTTCGACCCCGGTATTTTGCACCATCAAAGGACTTAGTCCTTAATACCGGTTGTTTTTGGGCCTTGTTTATCATGTAAGCCCCACTAAAAATTGACCATACCATGAATATCCCTAAATGATCACATTTATGGGGATTCGAGTCGAGCTTTTGACTCGGTTATCAAAAACAAGGTGCCTCGTGGGGGATTCTCATGCTTATCCTTGTAAATATTACTGCTTTTTAGTTAACCTAATGTGAGGGGATTTGTGCCCTTCCAACCTTTGTTCCGTGGTTGTTTGTGAATTGTGGTTTTTAGATCATAATCTTCACGATTGGAGCCTCTCGTGTTCGTTTTATGGAAGCACTCGATCGTTTGCTTTGAAGACTTTCTCAATATCCAAATGATATATCCTTTTATGTTCTAACCTTAGGTTTTTAGCACACTTCATAAACGGCTATTAATTTATTGGTTACACCCTTTCCATGCTAGATTAGGCATTCGACTACGTCTCTAGTATGGGGGTGTTCGCACCCCTAGACTCGAAACATTGAGGACAATGTTTAACTTTAGTATGGGGGGGTGAATAGATACTTGACTTGCCAAACCTTCACGCTTTCTAAAGTTTATCTTTTTGTTATCATTTTTGTTGCAAAATAAGGCTAAAAATGGCAAAATTTTAAAATTTTTCTCATGTTTTATAAGTGTTTGAAGACACGAATGTAGGTTTTCCGATGGCGAGAATAAGAGTAATTTTTTACTCGACCGTGCGTGTTGAGCACTTAGCTTTGATTCCTTAACTACACATTAGGCTAAGTCTCTTAAATGAGGACGAGAAATGATAGAGTTAATTATAAGTTACTATGCTAAACGTAGAGTACTCGTATTCTTTCAAAAACTCATGTGTTCTCGTTATTTGCTTATTCTTTCTTCGCTTGTAAATATTTTTTGCTTAATAAATATTGACTTAGCGGTTTAGTTAGGATTGTTGGGTTTCTAGTCTTTTCTAGTAGCTTCCGTGTAATTAAATTGGGAAGACATTAAGGTATCGCCAGCGTCACGGTTTTGAAGTATTGGCACCCCAATAATCGAAAGCTTCACCCAATAATAAGATTTCAAGTGCTCACCTAAATCTAGCAAACAATTTGAAGCCCCACAAGGCCTAAAATCTATGCAAAATTGAAAGTGAATCAAGCCTTAACCTTCGAAGCTTTAAAGATCCAAAATTTGCTTTAGCGTGAGGATATACGTCTTTGGCTAATAAAACCACCGATGAGGCGGATAATAAAAGGCAAGGCAAGACCGAAGTCATAATAAAAGCTTCATGGCGAAGTTGAATAAAAGATGGAGGTAAACCAAAGATAATAAGGCCCTTCCGTTAGGGGGCGTATAAAAGTCTTGGGAATAAGTATCATGTTCAAAAACGTTATAAAACCGTGTTTATCGATTCTTCTTGTCAACTTAATTTTTTAACATCGTTGTCTATTAGGAAGGGTTATTGATTTAATGGTCTTAGTTACACCGTTAGGACTCTATTTTTAGACCTAAATCTCTATTATCGCATAAGTCAACAATGTATCCTCGTGATCATTATGACAAAATAAAATATGAGAGATACAACTTAGGAATAATGGGAGGATTAGTACGTGATTAGGGCATATGAGTAGTGTTAGTATTACTAATTTATAATGACAATGATCTCGTTGCACGCTTGGCATGGAATTAGGGTGAAAATCGAGGACGACAAAATTATTTCTAACGAAGCATTCACGTGTTCTTATTCTATGAACCTAAACGTCCCATTTTGCGATGAAAATCATACATTATGTCTAAAACACTAGTAGTAGCAATAGTAGTAGTATAGTTAATTTATCATTCCAATAAAGTGAATAAAATGAATTTTGGAGGTGCCACGATACTTTATTCTAGCATTGCGTGAGGGCACGGCAATGGTTTAGTATGGGGGAGTGATGGGACTGCTTTTATACATAGTCTCATCGTCCAAATCGGGCTTAAAATACATTAAATATCATCAAAACTGCCAAATATATGCTCGTGTTTGTTACTTGTGTATTTTTAGGTACGGATATTGAGGAAATGACAAAAGATCACAAGAATCATTCAAAAACGAACACGGGAAACGAAGCCGCACAATGAACCAGACCCAAATCTGGAATTTCCAAAATGGACCTTGAAGAATTGAAGATTGGCAAGATTGGTCCCTCTACTATTGAAGACTTGGCAATTTATACCCTTGCAAATCTCAATTATTGCATTTGGGTCCCTAAATTATTAAGTATTTACAAGATCAGTCCTTGAAGAATGAGAAAAATGCATAAAATGTCCTTGTTTAAGTTTGTAAACAATATGTGCCAAAAATGCCAAAAGCTGAAAGTTGATATCAAAGGAAAAGTGGTTGGTTGCTGATTTTATACAACATGAAGAAAACAAGAAACATGGGGGGCATTATTGCCAGACAGCTATACCTACACACCCACTCATGAGCTGACACCTCACATAACCCACCCATTTACCCAAATACCCTACCCGTCCAACCCATTTACCCAAACCCAATATCCAAGTTTATTAAATAAACTCAGTCAAAGCACCCAGTCAACCCTTCCCACTTTCCCACCAAACAACATTTTTAAATTAAACTTTACCCAATTCGGATTAAACCCCCCTTAATCACCCCCATAAACCCTAATTATCTCAGGTTCAATTAATCCCAAACCAAAGGGGTTTTACCCCAAATGCTCCATATCACTAATCCAACGTTTTGTCACCACAACCCACATCCCAAACCAACACAAGACACACCCATGTGTCTTGTGGGACCCTCCCCTGCCCCGTCCCTTTCCCTCAAAACCCTAAACCCGACACATCCAACGACTCACACATAGTCCTTGGTCCCCAAGCATATTTGAACGCTCCTGATCAAGATTCTAACAGCTGGCCATCACATGGACGATTTGACCAAGAACTCAAGGGCAAATTCGGATTTTTAAGGACTAGGGTTTTACACATTGTAATTTTTTATTAGTTTTCTAGAATTATCCATTAGCTACTATAAATGAGACGTATGTGTCTCATTTTAAGCTCTTGTTCCAGTTTTTAGCTTTCATCACTTGTACTCCTTTTTTATTTAATATAAAAGTTTGGTATTTGATGTTCAAAGTAATTCCTTTTTATGATTTTCTAAAAATTGGTGTGTGACTGAAAGCTTGCTGAGTTCCATTTTTAAATTGTGAAACACTTTGTGTGTTTAAGTTTCAAAAAGGTTTTTCAAAGGTTTTAAATTGGGTTCAAATTTCAGAAATCAGAGACTTCAAAGAAGTGAAAGTGGATTTGGAGGTTTTGATTTGTGAATTTGAACTTGTTTAAAACGTGTTAAGTTTCATGGGTTGTTGGTCTCAAGGTTTTAAAAGAGAGTTTTTCAGAAAAATCAGATTTTTTGGATACTTGTTCTTCATTTTCTCTTAGCAGGATTGAAGGTTTTGTTGTCCAAGGTTCTGCATAGGCCCCAGCCTATTTGGAGGTGGCTAAGCAGCCACTAAGGGACCTGGATGTAGGTCCCTTAAGGTAGTCCCTAGATTCCCATTTTCAGTTTTCAAGTTTTATGCTTTATGTTATTTGGTATGAATTTTGTGCAAGGTGTTTAAAGTGACTGTTTGATTGTTTGATTAAGCTTATTATGCATGTTTAGATAGATTTGAATCAGTTTGGATAGGTTTTGCATAGATTTTCTTTGGAAATATTGATTTTTAGTTTTTTAAGGAGTGTTTGGATTAGGATATAAATTGGTTTGTATGCTATGATTCTTGGCTTAAAACTAGTCTAATCACTCACTAGTTAGTTGTTAGGAGATTTTAGTGCCTTGTTTTCAGTTTGGGTGAGTTTCAAACAAATTTGCATGCTAAATATTGAAAACATAGCCTAATCCAGTAACTGCTACTTTTGTCTGATTTTGTGTGAATTTGTGCCATCAATTTGGAAGTTTGCTAGGTTTTAGGTCATTTAAGGGTTTGTGATTGCTTGTGTAACATTTGATTGATTTGTATGAAAGTTATTGGCCTTGAAATCTCATTTTTATGCAAGTAATATAGCCTATCATTCATCAGTCAACATGTGTGCTTAATCAGAAACTCATTGACTATTTTGTGCTTGATTCTTGTGTTGATCTTGTGTGTTTCTTGTTGTCTTGACTTCCCACAACCCAACTGGTTGTGGGAGTGCCCCATTTGTCCATCAAAACACCACAAATCATAAATCAAGCCCTCTTGATTCTGTCTTCACAAGTGAAGATTTCACTTTTTCCTTGTGTTCATAACAAACATATCTGAGCACGTTTTTGGTTTTCTAGGATTTGATTCTAGTTTATTTGATTTTGTATTTGTGTTTTAGAGTAATAAGAGTTACTGTGTTTGTGTTTTTAAGTTTAAAAAGAAAAAAAAAGTGCTAAAAGGACTGGCCAGGACTCGAACCTGCGCCATCCTCCTCACAACACATCACACTAACCATTGCGCCCTTGGGTCTTTTACTGATAAAGACCCAAACCATTAGTTATTTAAAGTGTTTGTGTTTTGGCTTTTCAAATAAAAGCCGTAGCTATTTCAGCTTATTTAAGCTTCTTGTATAAGCTTTTCTGCTTGTTTTCATTTTCCCTTTGTTTGTCATTGAGTTTAGGATTTTTTTGCACTAAGTTTGAATTTTTCTCTTTCTTTATTTATTTTTTTATCATTTTTTATTTAGCTGTTTCTAGATAATTAGTTTAAAAATAGTAAAAATAG
The DNA here is from genome assembly GCA_025667525.1 of Glebionis coronaria. Taxonomy (NCBI): domain Eukaryota; kingdom Viridiplantae; phylum Streptophyta; class Magnoliopsida; order Asterales; family Asteraceae; genus Glebionis; species Glebionis coronaria. The sequence goes on along the minus strand of CM046882.1, from coordinate 208,962,203 downwards.
GTTTTAATTTTTGTAAAAAATGTTTTTAGGTTTTATTAAAGTAATTTGAGGTTTACAACCCAAAAAGTTTTCAAAAAGTCTTATCTTTAATTTTATTTGATTTTAGGGTTTTTAACAACTTTAAAATTTAATATAAAATTATTAAAAAGGTTTTAGGAACTTTTATTTGCATTTTTGTCTTAGTTATAATATTCTAGATTTTTGGTAATTTTTTAGAATTTTTTTATAAACTTTGAATTTTTTTGATTATTTTATTATTAAAAATTGAAAGTTTTTTTTTCATTTTTCCTAGATTGTAGACACTTAATTAGGAGTTTTTTCACTTTCCAAATCTTTTTAGGACTTTTCATTTATTTTCTAGAATTAATTTAAGTTTTAATAGATTTTAATAGTTTTTAAGTGTTTAAAAATAGTTTAATTTGGTTTTAAAATTTTAAAAAATACTTTTTAGCTTAATTAGGTTATTTTTGAGGTTTACAAACTTGAAAACCTTGCTTGGGACTTTTTAATAATTAATTGTGATTTTTAGGGCTTTAATTAGCATTAAAAAGTCATTATCTAATTAATTAAAAGGTTTTAGCAAGTTTGGATTTTTTGTAAACTCTTAGAATATTATTGTGGATTTTTAGTAATTTTTAGGAATTTTTAGGTTAAAATTTTACTTTTGGCACTATTTACGGTTTTACGTGTTCACGTTTTCGTCTTAGTTTAATCCGTTTTCGTAACCGTCATTTCTTTCTTATTTCTATTTTTCTTTTCTTGTTAATAATCACAAACATTGATCAATTCTTAACACAACACACGTGCCTCCTCGAGAACGAACTCACTTCATTGGGTCATAACTTGTGGTTTTCCTAAATCACTCGTTAATACTTACCCTAATTACCTTGTTTTCCTAAACAAGTGTGATTTTACAAACATCAGTTCCCTATATAAAAGCCTAGCAAAACTTGACTTAAACACGTTAAGGATACTAGCAAGAGTAAACTTAGACAAGTAAACTCGGGTTCAGTCAAAAGATTCACAACGTTTAAAAATTAAAACCACTTTATTAAAATTTATTTTAGCAAAGAATGAAAATAACTATAGCAAAGGTAAATACAACTAGGCCAAAATAGATCAAAAATTTTGAAAAATGTCGAAAAATAAATTTTCCGGTTAAAATGAGGACAAATACAAGGAAAAGTCCACTTAACTTCGATAGTAGTCCCCCTACACTTAATATAAACATTGTCCTCAATGTTTAAGCATGCGGGAGTAAACTCCCCTACACTTAGGACACTGTGCACGTTGTTTAAATCTTGCTAAGGAAGAGACAAGTAAAGTGATTCCTATTTTAATATTGAAGAATATAAAATAGAGAATCAATAGAGTTTAGGATAGAACCGGGAAGACGGGTACATAGAATCACGGTTTGTCAAAAGTCATCAAGAATGGCTCTTTGAAAGCTTAAATCCCTGCACATGATAAGAAAGAAAACAACCAACACATACGAGGGTCTCCCCCTACACTTATTATAAAAATAAAAGAAAAAGGATAGATACTCGGGTTGCCTCCCGAGAAGCGCTTGTTTTTGTTAACCGAGTCGTGAGCCTGACTCGACCTTGATTAGCATGGGAAGAAACTTGAAGAACATCCACCGGGATCAAATACATGGTTTTCATCCACTAATTATCACAAGCTTAAGGCGAACAAGGAAAGCCAAAGAAGAGAAGGAAAGGTTCCCTTAAGCAAAAATTGATCACGGTGGTAGAAAGTAGGATGAAGTGCAACCATATCTCCACAAGTTCCAAAAATCTTTCCTTTTATTTCATCAGATGGATACTGAGATGGCTTAAAATTTGCAATACCGGGATCGAACACCTTTTCCTTTAGGGGAAAATAAGACTCAGGCTCAGTAGACCTTGAAGAGGATCCGCTCATAAATCGCACAATCTCATCCTTAGAAGGTGGATAGAGAGGTGTCAAAACATAAGTACTGCAGATGGTGGTGTCTTCTGGCTGCTTCTCCTTTGGAACGGGTTTCTTAATATCCGAAGGAGGATAAAGACCAAAATCAAAGTCCAAAGGAGGAGAATCATTCTCATTGGGAAAGTATGTATTAAGGAAAGTGGCGAAATCTTCCTCAAATGAGTAATTATCCAAAGTATCAATAGTGTTTGGTGGAGGATCTTCATCAAACGTAGGTGTAAGGTCATCATGAGAAGAATCACTCGATAGAGTATCAACATCATCAAAATCATCATTTATTGGTATGTCTTTATACTCTGAAACAAAAATATCATAATCATCCCCATCGGAACTAGAATCATCATCATAGTCGTCATAGATCGGTGAAGAATCATAAATTGGTGGGGGATCCAAATTGGAGATAGAATCATCAAAATCATCCACATCGTCTTGGAAAAGTGGATTATCATGGCAAGACTCGAAAAGAGGATTATCATATACAACAAAATCATCAAGCTTAAAACTTTCCAAAGTAGTATTAAGCTCTTCTTGAAGCACATTAATCATTTTGGTCGATTCTTTTCCATTTGACTTACTTGTAATCTTCCACATCTTACAAACTTGAGCATCATTCCCGACCCGTAAGATTAAATCACCTTCAGCAACATCGACTAAAGCTTTTCCGGTTCTAAAAAATGGTCGTCCAAGTATTAACGGAATACGAGGGTCCATTTCATAATCAACAACAACAAAGTCGAACGGAAAAGTAAAGGTACCAACTTTAATAAACACATCTTCGGCGATACCAACGGGGTAAGTGAGAGTGCGATTTGCTAGCTCAAGAGTCATCTTCGTCGGTGTAAGGTCGGGTAATGATAGCTTTTTCCAAACACTTAATGGCATCAAATTAATACTTGCCCCGAGATCGGCTAAGGCAGTAAATTCTTCAACTTTGTTAAAAATGCAAGGCAACACAAAACGACCGGGATCACCAAGTTTTTCCGGAAGTTCTTTAAGAATGACTGCATAACAGTTTTCATTTAAGCGTGTGTTGACAAACTCAGCCATCTTTTCCTTCTTGCTAAGCAATTCCTTGAATACTTTGACAAATTTTGGCATTTGGACAAGTGCTTCAACAAGGGTAATGTTGAAATTCATTTGATTGATCATCTTCAAATAGGAAGTGACTTGAGAATCCTCTTTTATGAGAAATTTGCACTTGTCTAACCGAGAAGGATAAGGGATGTTGGATTTAGGTGTTGTAGGTGTGGAAGGTGAAGGTGTAGCATGTATAGGTTGAGATGTTGAGGGTTGAGAAGTAGATGGTTTAGAGGTGGTAGGTGGAGTTGGTGGAGGGTTTTGCTTAGGTACTTCTTCCGTGAGAGGTGGAGATGGTAATGGGGAACTAGTACTAGGTGTGGTAGTAGGAGGGATAAATGGGGGTGGAGGAGGTGTAGATGGAGTAACGGGAGGAGGGATAGAAGCTCCTACTAGAGTTTCTCCACTTCGTGTAGTAATAGCACTCACATTCGCTCGAGGGTTTGTTTCGGTGGTAGCAGGAAGAGCACCTTGAGGACGAAGGGTTTGTAACATTTGAACGAATTTCCTATCCGTGGACTCTTGTATTTGTCTAGTAGATTCTTGCATTGCTTGGATTATTTTCTCATGTTCATTCAATTTTTGCAAAACCAAGTCCATTGGCGGATTAGGTAAATTAAACCCTTGTTGTTGAAACCCTTGGTTTGGGTATTGGTTATAAGGTGGAAAACCTTGAGGATTGAAACCTTGGTTTGGAAAACCTTGATTCTGCATGTGATAGTTTCCCTGATTTACATTTGAGCCCCTCACATTGGCATTGCCTTGAAAATGAGCTCTAGGTTGCCCTTGGTTGTTATGGGTGGGTGGGTGAGGTGTTTGCTGAAAACCAGATGGAGCCAAGTAATTTGTCGAGTTGTAAGACAGGTGATTAACATCGAAATTAGGCTTGAAATGAACTCTCTCGGTGTTGTTGTAAGCATACACTTCCCCGTGAGATTGACCATAAGCTTTATCACAATTAGCATAAGAGTGTGGCCCACCACAAGTTTCATAAGTTATATTAATAACATTGTTGTTTTTGGCATTGTCAACGGCTTGTAAAGCAAGTGCTTCAACAACCATAGTAAGCTTATCAAGTCTCTTGTCGGTGTCACTAGTGCTAGCCCTAGCCACATTAGCCCGAACACTTTTAGTTTGCACTTTAGATTTATTCTCAATAATATCCCACGCGGCATTAGAAGACTTAACCAAAATGTTACCCCCCGAGGCACTATTTAGTGAATCTTTGTAATTCATGCTTAAAGCATTGTAAAAATTATTGATTTGATGCACTTTTGTGAAACCATGTTGTGGACACTTTCTTAAAAGTTCCTTAAAACGGTCCCAAGATTCACTAAATGTCTCACCGTACTTTTGTTCAAAGTTAATGATTTCATTCCGCAAAGCGGTAGTACGTGAGGGTGGGAAAAAGTAGTTGATGAATTTGGTCTCTAAATCTGACCACGTAAGAATACTTTGTGGCGGTTCCTTATCAAGCCAATGTCGGGCTTGTCCCTCTAAGGAGAAAGGAAAAAGTTGCAAGCGAATTACCTCTTGTGAAACCCCATTAAACTTAATCGTATTAGTGAGTTGAAGGAACCTTTTGATATGGTCATGAGGATCATCAAGTGTACGCCCAAAGAATGGTTGAGCAGAGACCATTTAAATGAAACCGGATTTGAGCTCAAAGTTGTTGGCTCCAATCTCGGGTAAGACAATAGCATCGGTGTTGCCCTTTACGTGCGATTGCAAAAGCTCGATCATTGGTCGATTGTCCATGGTGACAATAGGTTGAGTTTTGACTTTGGCTTGAATTGATTTCTTCTTACAAGCACGGGTACGCATACACACCTACAAAAGGAAAAGAAAGATAGACAAGAATTTTTTTTTTTGGTTTTTTATGTTTTTCTATTTTTTTGGAATTTTGAAATTTTTTAATTTTTATGGGTTTTTGAAAATTTTTGACACGAAAAATAACGTTCAAGAGTGAACGGATCCCAAAATCCAACGCGTCTCTCACAATAAACCGTTAATCTTCACGAAAAGAGCCGGCAGCGGCGCCATTTTATACAAGGGATTTCCTCGTAATAAAAAGATTCGTTTTTCCAGTCTTTTCAAATTGATTATCGGTTAAATGTGTGACTCAGTCGTTTTTTTGAATAAAAGAAAACTTTGGTTATCTATTTCTATTTGAAAGGTAAAAGCGAAAAGTAATAAAAATAAGCCAAAAACAAATAACTAATAATATAGGAACAAAACAAATAATTAAAACGTAAATTAAAAAGAAACAATAAATAAAAATAAAACTAAAAGACGAAATTAAATATCAACTCGAAAATAAAGTTTACTTAATGAAAAGGAGAGAATAAAACTAAGTGGTAATATTTCGTTTTTTAGTATAGTTGTCTTCTCAGCTCGATTCGAATTGATGTAACTATTCAAGCTCGACTTAATTGTTTTTGGTTAAAAAGACTTGTTTGGTATTCTATTTCTACTTGGCAAATAGCACGTAAAAATGTAAAAATACTATCTAGTTACGTATATGTACTAATCTACAAAACACATTGCAATTACGAAATTTAATGCGCAAAGTACAACTAGTAAACCAACTTTTAACAAATTTAACTAACTACCAAACTTTTAGCTAGAAATATAACAAAATGTAACAAACTTTTGAATTTAACACATTAACTAATTTCTAATAAAAATACCAAAATACCAAATTTATAAAACTAATACAATTTTCAGAATATCAATATCAAATTCCTAAAGTCTAAATTTATAAAACTAACAATGAATTTATCCTAACAGTAACTTGAAATCATCTCAATATTATTAACTTTTCACTAAGCAATTTCCCCAAACCACTTTTAATGTATTGGGCAACTAGTAAAGCTATTTTAACAACATGGAATCACAGTAATTCCTATTACAACTAGAATCAATCTTTATCTATTTCACCAACTGTAGGCATTCTAACAATGCCTAAAAGTTCTAAATTCAAACATCAGTTTAACTAGTCTATATCTAAAAATATTATTCTTAGTTTATTGAATTAGGTGTTTAAGCTGGCTACACCTAAACTGAAATCATCTACCAGCGTTATTAAGGATAACACAACTACTCTAAACTAGAAAATGCAGAAATTACTTCTTAAGGATGACTTATACTTTTTATTTGCTATGGTTATCAGCTATCTATTGCACCTACTAGAAAATGGTACAATTACATCTATCAAATCTCATTTGACATTCTAATCCAAATACTGATTATCAAACAACAGGTGAAATTACAACAGCTAACAACTATTATCAATTCAGAAATCGAAAGCAGAAATTTAACGACAACACATATAAAGCAATTTGCAGGCAGATTATGACTACAAGTATACAGAAAATTGAAATATGAGCTTGACCTGCTCATCCGAAGCCAGTCCTTTGATGTCGAGAAACGCGGCGCTAAGCCGGCTTATTTAGCAAATGATACTACTACTCTGGAATCTAACTGAGCACCTTTCGCAAACTGAAATCGAACTTCTGAATCAACTCATTCTACTCTACCAATCTGCAAAATGAAAATAAGAGAAGAAATCCGAACTTCTAAAGCTGCTAGTCTAAAATCTTCATAAAATTCCTCTGAATTGCTACCACTATATTAGCTAATCTATATACCTGTAAAAATGTTACCCTGTAAAACTGAAACAAAGCTAATTCAAACCAAACAGAACATCCAATCCTGAAACCTGCAATCACTGATTTATTTCGAATGATTCTACACACTAAAACATCTTGTATCAACTTATCAACTGGAAAGCTTTTCATAAGCCATTTTAAGCTAAAAAAAACTGATTAAAGTTTTAACTAAAACTTCTCTTATAACACTCAATTTTCTGAAAAAGTAATGAAGCAAGAATCATAAAAGAACTGATAAGCTTTTGATTAACTGAAAATCTTATTAAAACTTCTTATAATGCTCAAAAAGCTGATAAGCTTTTTACTGCTTAAATCCTACTGAAAATCTACACAATCAATACTCTTAAAAACTCAACACCAATCACCCTAGAAGATAACGTGCCAGTTTATCAAACAACTCATAAACCTTCCGTAACATTACTATCAAACAAACCAAGTAAAATGAATAGTAGATGTAACGTGCCAGTTTATCAAAAAGCTATGAATCTCCAATTTATCTAATTTCGTGAACAGTATCAGTAAAGAAAAACAGAAACTTAGAAGAGGAATAAACAGGAAAAGATGAGAAAGAAGAAAATATATGAAGCTTTTAAAGATTCATTAATGGAAGAAAACTAGAAACGGTTACAAAAGTTTAAACTGAAAAGAAACTGAATTCGTTACAAAAGCTTTAACTAACTAGTCCTATCTAACTAACTATGTGCTAATCTACTCCTAGCTAACCCCTTGCAAATGAGGCTCTCGTCTTCTTTATATAGGCGTCTAGTGGTGTTGGAGTGACGTGGTTGATCCAATAAGCAATCGACACGTGGAAAATACGAGGATAAATAGAACTCGTCCTTCATCATCTTCAATCAAATATTTGGGGGTTTCTTCGTCTTTAACTTTTACTCTAATTAAGTAACACCATCATTTAGAGGAGATGGAGAGGAGTATTTTTGCTGTTGAAAGCTTCGATTGAATATTCATGGATCGTTCTAGATAAGGGTTTGCAGGTTTGGGAGGTGAAGGAGAGAAAAAGATGAAGTCGACGGTTTCCTTTCTTTCTCTCTCTTCATTTGGGAACGAAGACACGTGTGTGGGATTTTTTTGTGTTTGACCGGTCTTGGTCAACAGACCAAGATAATAAATTTGTTATCTTTCCATGATTTTGCATTTTGGTCCTTTCTCTTTCATTCCTTTTCAAATGATATATAAACTTTGAGCAAATTTATCTTTCATCCTTCATCTTTGTAGAAAATTGCAAATTAAGCCCTCCATCTTGGTGAATAATGGCAAATATGGTCCTTGAAAGCATCTTTCGTCTTTTTCTTCGTCTTTTGATCAAATAAGTCCTTGAAAACTCGTGTTTATCTCAAATGTACCTATATTACCTGAAAATACACAAACACCAAATACACGCGTAATTCTGACAATTTTCAGTTAAATATAAGGTATTCGACTGTGTTTTGAGTGGTATTAGGATCATTATTGATGAGTGTTTTCACACTTATCAACTCCCCTCCACTTGACCATTGCCATGTCCTCATGCAATGCAGCATTTTAAAGCTCTAAATTACACTTTTCTCATAATTAACCCACCTTGGCCATTATGGAATGCATCTACACTACTCTACACTATATGATGCATGATTTTGAATATTTACAATGCAATGCAAAGAAAACAATTCTATTAATATATTTTTGGATTTTTCATAAATGGTTTTGATGGAAATAACTCATAAAGAAATCAATGACTTAGATTAGGGCTTGGGTACCATGGACATTTATCACCCTCAAGTTTCACTTTCCCCATACCAAGCTTAAAAATGGAATCATTGCATTCACAAGTAAAAAGTGCATCAACTTATTCATGACAATTAAATGTGGAACCGGTTATTATTTGAGCAAATTGCTTGTGGGCAAATTTGTCATTATTTCAAGTGTGAAGTATAAGAAGTGCAAAATCCAAAAATAAGGAAGCACGGTTTTAATCCTAAGTAATCCTCTCATCCATTACTTGAAAAACCGCTCACAATTAATACAAGTCCGTATTAAGAGTAATAAGTCATTCGCCTTATGTGTAAAATCCTCATGTCATGCTTTCATAAGTAGCTACACACTCGCAAGGGAAAGAAAAATAAAACTCACGCAATAATTTACATCCGCATCTTTTTGAGACTTTGGATCTTCAACCCCGCAACCCGTCAAGGTAATATTGGATTGGAGCAATCTATTGAATCCCCGCAACCCGTCAAGGTAATATTGGAACTCAATAGTCACTATAATTAACACCACACTGCCCCTCTTGGGAGTCTTGTATATATTTTTTTTCTTTTCTTTTTTTTTTCTAGCCACTCATTTTTTTCTTAAGCCGCTCTTATTTTTCTTTATTCCTCACAAAGAAATTTGAAAAGAAGAAAAGCAAAAACACCCGCTAAGTATGGAGCATGACATAAGTCTAGTACACATAAAACGTGCTAACTTAGAATCTTAAGACGTACTCATATCAACCATAAATGATTAGCCAAAAATGCATAAGAGATTACAAACCAATTAAAACCGTACTTGATTATTTATTAACAATTATATACATGCGAAGAAATAGAGGTAAAGAAGAGAAGGGTTTAGCCACAAGTAATTGCCATGAAGTCTATCTAGCCCTTTTACACTTGCTTCAACTCTATCATTTCCCATTCTCCACAAATTTAAAATTTCAAATAATGAAATTGGTGGATGCTTAGCCTAATAGACCAATGAAGGACTACATGGTTAAGGATACTAGCTAGAGAATGCTAAAATAAGCAAACTCGGGTTGAGTCAAAATATCCATGGTGGGCCTAATATGTCAAAGAAATCTAAACTTGTTAAAACCATGTTTTATTATATTTTTTTTCCTTTTTATATCTTTATGATGAAAATAAAAGAAGAAATATATACAATGCAAATGTGATATGCAAAATGAAAAATGATTGATGCAAAAATTATGAATGCATATTTTTGTTGGCCAAAGTAGATCAAAAATTTGAAAAATGTTTGAAAAATTTAATTTTCCCAATTATCATGGAGTTAAGGCAATGGTCTAGGTAAGGTCACTTCGATAGAAGTCTCCCCTACACTTAAGATAAACATTGTCCTCAATGTTTAAGAGTATTGGAGTGAACTCCCCTATACTTATGACATTGATAACCTTGCTTAACCCAAGTTAAGGAAGAGACAACTAAAGGATATTCATTTTAAGCACAAATGTTTAATATCACAATAGCAAAAACTAATCGAAGTGAACCAGATACACGGGCCTCCTCCATAAACTCCAAGCATGAAATGAGAGAGAGCAACCCTTGAAACAAACACCAAAAGACGAAGAAAGGCACCCCTCCACTTCAACTCTACTATAACATCCTTTTAATTAAACCTAACCTATAGAAAATCTACTCTACGTTTTCTAACCTAGTTATTCAATGCTTGAGTTTTTTTAACCCTAAGTCGCTAGCTCGACTCGGCCCCGAATTAGGTTGTCCTTAGGGAAACCATCATGGAGAATAAATGATATCCACTTTGAAGCACATCTCACATGATACACTCAAACTTAGCACGTTGCCATTTACTATAAGATTTACAATATCCGCCTCGATAAATGGAACGGTCCAACGTGTCTCAAGTTTGTCCAACATACGAAATCACTCAAAAATAGGAAGCACCCCAGGATCAAATACATAGTTTCCATCTCTACATTCGAACAACTCCAAAATAGGTAGCATTACCAACGTAAGCTCATACAAGAATCCCATCTCAATAGAAATCACACTCTTAAGTGGAGTAGATGAAAACCAATTTTTACCAAACATATGTATCCCAGGATCAAAAACCTTTCCCTTCATGGGAAAATAAGAAGATGAGCTCATATCAACCATATAAGATTCCCCCTTAGTGATCAAAGCATCATGAGAATATGAAGGTGTAGGTATCAAAACATTCATAACAAGTATATCCATATTAGGCTCATCATCATCATCAAAAGGTGGGTAATCTTCCATAGAAGGCATAGTGAAAGGAGGATCAATAGTAATAGTATCTTGTGAAGAAGGTGTAGTCTCCATGTTCCCAAAAAGCAATGTAGTAATAAGACGAACCTCCTCTTCCAAATTAGAAACACTATCGTCGACCTCTATATCAAAATGTGCAAGAGTATCCTCTATGGTGGCATCAATCTCCATAAAAGAGTCCATATCAAAGGTTTTGAGTTCTAAAAGTGCCTTAGATGAAAAAGTATCAATCTCTAAGAGGAAAGGATCTTCATCAATAACCAACTTCAAGGGTGGGAGGGTGGGAACATAAGGTTCAAAAGGAGGTGTATTAATGAGAGAATCACTCAAAGGGATGATATGATCATGAAAATCAATAGGTATATCCTCAAAAACCAGTGAAGGAATATCAATTAAGGGTTCTTCTTCTATAGACTCATTATTAGGTTCTTCACACTCCTCAAAAAGTGGGTTATCAAAACATGTCTCAAAAAGAGGATTTGAATGTATCACAAAATCACTTAGAGGAATAGGTGAAGGAGTCATAGAAGAAATGGAGTCATCATCATCAGAAGTAAAAGACTCATCACTATCATAAGGATCATCAAAGGTTTCATCACAAGAATCATAAAGTGGTAGAGGAGAAGGATCCACTTTTCCTATAAGAGCAAACTCTTCATCCAAATTAGGAATGTTATCTTGACAAGACAAATCATCGGATGATATAGCATAAGACGCGTCACTAGAATCACAATTTTCATCCTCTATTTGTGTCAAGTCTTCCTCAAACTCTTCCTCAATCTCATTATCCCTTTCTTTAAACAATTCATCAAGATCAAAGTCACCAAAATCACTAGTAGTAGCATGAAGGTCAATATGGGATGAAATCTCAATGTGATCATGAGGAGAAGAGGTATCAACACAAAGCTCATCACATGGTTCATTGGAAACCCTCTCAAGCTCTCTTTGGATTGGGATAAGGTTCTCAACACTAGAAAAGGTTAATTCATCCGAATCGGTGTTTGTATTAGTGCTAAGAGGCTCGTCCCCCATGGTTAAAGAGTCGGTGGGTTCCACGTGAGGTAAAGGTGATGAAGGTGTGTCATTATTAAGTGTCATACAAATCGGAGGATCGTTATCATCATCATAAAATAATGGATAAGGACTACATGTAGCAAAATATGAGTCTATTATGCCTTCATCTTCTACTTTTTCGTCTTTTGCTAAGAGCAAAGTAAGTAACTCTTGCTGAAGTTGACGATATCTAATATTCAACTCATCACAAAAATCCTCTTTATTAAGTAGTTTCATCTTCACGATATTACAAAGAGATACCATCTCTCCTGTTATCCGCAGATTCTCCTTTTCTATTTCCTTAAAGCTCATGGTTTTTATGCGTTCACGTTCTTTTTTATCAATCTTAACGAGTAAATCATCTAAATCTTTCTTGAGGGACTGAGATGAATTGTTCACCGATTTTCTATAAATGTCACCAAGTTTCTCGATATTAAACCGTTTGTTCCTTACATCATCCTCAAGAAACTTAATTTCTTCCCTTAACCATCGAGATTCTTCTCTCATTTCTTCGATACTCATCTCTCTCATACGTGTAAAAGCCTTTAATCTATATCCAGCGTCTCTTCCTTGTTGCTCGATTAGAAAAGAAAACTCATTGAGATCACTAAAAGCATAAGAAGGCGGATCCCTTGGTCGACAATTATAACCATAATGGGGTTCTTTTCCACAAAACTCACATGAATAAGTAGAAGAATAAGGTGGAGGTGGAGTTCCATAATTAGGTGAATTATAGGTTTGAAAAGAGTCTTGATTATGAAAATTCTCATGATTGTAACCTTGAAAATTCCCTTCATTTTGAAAACCCTCATAATTGGAACATCCTTGGTTTTGAAAAGTTTCTTGATTATAGCATGGAAAATTTTCATCATTATTTTGGAAGCCTTCATTGTTTGAAAATCCTTGATTATGAAAGGTTTCTTGATTATAGCCTTGAAAAGTATCATTATTTTGAAAACCTTCATTATTTGAAAATCCGTGATTTTGGTATGACTCATCAAGGGGTTGATCATGAAATGATGGTGGATTTTGTGATGAAAAACCGGAATATCCCATATAGTCATTACAAGTATAGTCCATTTGAGTGTTAGGTTGAAAATTAGGGTTCTCGGTTCCATTATAAGCATATCCCTCCCCATAATAGCCATGATTTTGATCACATAAATACGTATCGTGTGGACCTCCACAAGTCGAACAAGGCGAATAATTAGCGTTGGCGGATTGTTGTTGCAAAATCTCCAACATGGAACGAGTATCCATGTTTAACAAGGTGGCCGAATGTATATACAAGTATAATGACGTTTAAAAGCTTCCTCGGGGAAGGAAGTAATACACCAAAGGTGGTATGTTTACACGTGTGCGAGTACACGTGTAAGTAAACACGAGGAATGAGGGAGTAGCCCTCGGTCGACTTTGAAAAGAATAGGATTATCCTCTTCGAGGTTCGATATGAAATATCCACAAGAAAGTATATATATAATTACTACTTGGGTGCAAGACCTCCAATTAAGCCTTCCTTCTTAGAATACGCACTAGTGAACGGGGGGTTAGGTGGCGCGAAGCACTTAAGTACCTATTGACCCTTAGACGGCATTTTATAGCACGTCGCCTATCTATTCACTTTGTAGTTTGTATTCTTCGAATTATTGCCAATTGGAAGTATTTATCTATTCTTGCTTAATTAAATTTTATCGATACGCGTGTCAAGGACCGGAACGCCCCTCAACACGGTGTAATGCCTCGGCAATACTTATGGAGATAGGTAACTTGGTTGTTTTTATACGTATACTTATTTACATATAATAATATATCAAAAATATTTTTGTATTTATTTGTTTTTTACGAAAAATACTATATGTACATAAAAAGCGATGAAAACCAATAATATATATTTTTGGGTGTAATCTTTTAGGAAAAAGATTACTTTTTGGATTTTTTATTTTTTTGATTCAATTCTTTAGGAAAAGAATTGATTTTGTGATTTTTTTTTATTTTTTTGTATTTTTATCTTTTTGATTTTTTTTATGTTTTTGATTATAATACGTAAAAATAACGTTCACAAAGTGAACGGATCCCAAAATCCAATCGTCTCACTCGAAATCGTTAATCTTCACGAAAAGAACCGGCAGCGGCGCCATTTAATATTTCGTTTTTTAGTATAGTTGTCTTCTCAGCTCGATTCGAATTGATGTAACTATTCAAGCTCGACTTAATTGTTTTTGGTTAAAAAGACTTGTTTGGTATTCTATTTCTACTTGGCAAATAGCACGTAAAAATGTAAAAATACTATCTAGTTACGTATATGTACTAATCTACAAAACACATTGCAATTACGAAATTTAATGCGCAAAGTACAACTAGTAAACCAACTTTTAACAAATTTAACTAACTACCAAACTTTTAGCTAGAAATATAACAAAATGTAACAAACTTTTGAATTTAACACATTAACTAATTTCTTATAAAAATACCAAAATACCAAATTTATAAAACTAATACAATTTTCAGAATATCAATATCAAATTCCTAAAGTCTAAATTTATAAAACTAACAATGAATTTATCCTAACAGTAACTTGAAATCATCTCAATATTATTAACTTTTCACTAAGCAATTTCCCCAAACCACTTTTAATGTATTGGGCAACTAGTAAAGCTATTTTAACAACATGGAATCACAGTAATTCCTATTACAACTAGAATCAATCTTTATCTATTTCACCAACTGTAGGCATTCTAACAATGCCTAAAAGTTCTAAATTCAAACATCAGTTTAACTAGTCTATATCTAAAAATATTATTCTTAGTTTATTGAATTAGGTGTTTAGGCTGGCTACACCTAAACTGAAATCATCTACCAGCGTTATTAAGGATAACACAACTACTCTAAACTAGAAAATGCAGAAATTACTTCTTAAGGATGACTTATACTTTTTATTTGCTATGGTTATCAGCTATCTATTGCACCTACTAGAAAATGGTACAATTACATCTATCAAATCTCATTTGACAATCTAATCCAAATACTGATTATCAAACAACAGGTGAAATTACAACAGCTAACAACTATTATCAATTCAGAAATCGAAAGCAGAAATTTAACGACAACACATATAAAGCAATTTGCAGGCAGATTATGACTACAAGTATACAGAAAATTGAAATATGAGCTTGACCTGCTCATCCGAAGCCAGTCCTTTGATGTCGAGAAACGCGGCGCTGAGCCGGCTTATTTAGCAAATGATACTACTACTCTGGAATCTAACTGAGCACCTTTCGCAAACTGAAATCGAACTTCTGAATCAACTCATTCTACTCTACCAATCTGCAAAATGAAAATAAGAGAAGAAATCCGAACTTCTAAAGCTGCTAGTCTAAAATCTTCATAAAATTCCTCTGAATTGCTACCACTATATTAGCTAATCTATATACCTGTAAAAATGTTACCCTGTAAAACTGAAACAAAGCTAATTCAAACCAAACAGAACATCCAATCCTGAAACCTGCAATCACTGATTTATTTCGAATGATTCTACACACTAAAACATCTTGTATCAACTTATCAACTGGAAAGCTTTTCATAAGCCATTTTAAGCTAAAAAAACTGATTAAAGTTTTAACTAAAACTTCTCTTATAACACTCAATTTTCTGAAAAAGTAATGAAGCAAGAATCATAAAAGAACTGATAAGCTTTTTAACTGAAAATCTTATTAAAACTTCTTATAATGCTCAAAAAGCTGATAAGCTTTTTACTGCTTAAATCCTACTGAAAATCTACACAATCAATACTCTTAAAAACTCAACACCAATCACCCTAGAAGATAACGTGCCAGTTTATCAAACAAATCATAAACCTTCCGTAACAGTACTATCAAACAAACCAAGTAAAATGAATAGTAGATGTAACGTGCCAGTTTATCAAAAAGCTATGAATCTCCAATTTATCTAATTTCGTGAACAGTATCAGTAAAGAAAAACAGAAACTTAGAAGAGGAATAAACAGGAAAAGATGAGAAAGAAGAAAATATATGAAGCTTTTAAAGATTCATTAATGGAAGAAAACTAGAAACGGTTACAAAAGTTTAAACTGAAAAGAAACTGAATTCGTTACAAAAGCTTTAACTAACTAGTCCTATCTAACTAACTATGTGCTAATCTACTCCTAGCTAACCCCTTGCAAATGAGGCTCTCGTCTTCTTTATATAGGCGTCTAGTGGTGTTGGAGTGACGTGGTTGATCCAGTAAGCAATCGACACGTGGAAAATACGAGGATAAATAGAACTCGTCCTTCATCATCTTCAATCAGATATTTGGGGGTTTCTTCGTCTTTAACTTTTACTCTAATTAAGTAACACCATCATTTAGAGGAGATGGAGAGGAGTATTTTTGCTGTTGAAAGCTTCGATTGAATATTCATGGATCGTTCTAGATAAGGGTTTGCAGGTTTGGGAGGTGAAGGAGAGAAAAAGATGAAGTCGACGGTTTCCTTTCTTTCTCTCTCTTCATTTGGGAACGAAGACACGTGTGTGGGATTTTTTTGTGTTTGACCGGTCTTGGTCAACAGACCAAGATAATAAACTTGTTA
The DNA here is from genome assembly GCA_025667525.1 of Glebionis coronaria. Lineage (NCBI taxonomy): Eukaryota > Viridiplantae > Streptophyta > Magnoliopsida > Asterales > Asteraceae > Glebionis > Glebionis coronaria. The sequence continues at coordinate 208,945,821 of CM046882.1, read as the reverse complement.
TCTTTCCATGATTTTGCATTTTGGTCCTTTCTCTTTCATTCCTTTTCAAATGATATATAAACTTTGAGCAAATCTATCTTTCATCCTTCATCTTTGTAGAAAATTGCAAATTAAGCCCTCCATCTTGGTGAATAATGGCAAATATGGTCCTTGAAAGCATCTTTCGTCTTTTTCTTCGTCTTTTGATCAAATAAGTCCTTGAAAACTCGTGTTTATCTCAAATGTACCTATATTACCTGAAAATACACAAACACCAAATACACGCGTAATTCTGACAATTTTCAGTTAAATATAAGGTATTCGACTGTGTTTTGAGTGGTATTAGGATCATTATTGATGAGTGTTTTCACACTTATCAAGTGGGTACTTTAAATCTAAACGAGACAAAAGCTAATGCGGGTGCTAAATAAAAGATAAAACTTAAACATCTCGAAAAAATATTAATACTAAAAATTGACGAAAAACTCAACTAAAAATACGTAACTTTCTGAATTAAAATTAGAACAACTTACAAATTAAACTAAACAATTACGAAACAATTTTAATTAATAAACAAGCTAGCAGGAAAGCTGCTCAAGCAGCCAACCAGGCACCTCAAAATGGCGCCAAAGTTACCTAAGCTAACAGGCAGGTAGGTCAATTTCATAGATATCTTCAGAACTTTTTTCGGAATAATCGATTTTCAGATTTTTTACTTTTTCGGAGATTTTGTTCGGAATCTTTGTTTTTCAGACTTTTTACTTTTTCAGAGATTTCACTTTTTTCGGAAAAATCAACTTTTCAGAGAAAAGAAAATATCTTCGGAATAATAAACTTTTTCAGAAAAAAAGAATCTTCGGAAAAATTATAATTTCGGAAAAAGGGAGTTTTTCAGAGAAATGCTAATCTTCGGAATAAACAAATTCAGATAAAAAGGGATCTTCGGAATAAAAGGTAATTTCAGAGAAAACAAATTCAGGAAAAGGTGATTCTTCGGAATCTCAAAACCCTTTTCCGAAGAAGTTTAAAAACAGCAAACAGTAACAGACGAAAACCAAAAACAATGAAAATAAGCTATGATTAAGCACCAATCAAATAAGCAAATAACCAACACTTGATCTAAAAAACTTTTAAGAAAAACTAATTCAACCACAAATCAAAAACTTTAAAAACATTAATTAATCTAAATAATAAAAATAAACTTTTAATAAAATAAACTAATAAAAACACTTAAATAAAAATAAGCAAAATCAAACAATAAGCATCAAGCACAATAAGCTATCAAAATCAAACACATAAAAACCCATAAACATAATCAACCAAACGCATCAATAAATCAATAAACAACAAGATAAAGTAACTACATGATCATCTAAATCAACACAAGATTAATAATAAAGAAAGGAAGAATGAGAATGATTAATTGAAAAGCTTGATTAAGATTAAGATTAAGATCTAATACAAGATTAATGAAAAAGATTAAAACATGAAATGAAAGATAGAGAGAGAAAATATTAAACTACACCTAATTACCTTACCAAAATTAAACTAAAATCTACTATTAACTACTACCTCCTAATGACATATTAGGAGGTATTTATAGGAGGAGTAAATGTTTATGCTCTCTCCTTTCTTTCTTCTCCTCTCGACTCGATTTAAATTCTTTGTCTTTCTCGACGTCGTCTCGGGATTTGTCGATAGAAATCGAACTATAATTTTCAACTTTAAATAGACTCGTTTCTTCGACTTCATTTAAACTTCCGTCCTTAGACATTTTCTTCGATAAATCTTTAGAATAGGCCTTGGACTTCCGTTCTGTTTGCACTCTTGATCTTTTGACTTCGTCTTTTCTCGTTTTCTTCGATAAAATCCCGTGAAATCCCGTGTTTTCTTCCCTTTTCACATTTTAGTCCTAAATCACAACAAAAACACAAACCACACATAATTCTGACATTTACGACATAAAATACACGTTTTGGCTTGGTTATTATTATAGTTAAGTGGTAAAAGGATAAGTGTTTTCACACTTATTAGGGACTTCGGTATTAGAAGGACTCTTAGATTGCAATAATGGCTTATGTAGATGCGGATCACGCAGGTTGTCAAGATAGAAGGCGTAGCACAAGTGGAACTTTGCAAATACGGAGGAGATCGACTTATCAGTTGCGCATCAAAGAGGCAGAAAAGCGTTGAAATTTCCAGTACGGAGGCAGAATACATAGCTATGTCCGGTTGTTGTGCTCAAATTCTTTGGATGAGATCGTAATTAACCGACTATGATCTAGGTTTCAACAAAATTCCGATGTACTGTGACAACAAAAGTGCAATTGCCTTATGCTGCAACAATGTTCAATTCTCCTGGTCGAAGCATATTGACACTCGCTACCACTTTATCAAGGAGCAAGTGGAAAATCAAGTGATCGAGTTTTACTTTGTCCGATCTGAGTAGGAATTGGCGGATATTTTACGAAGGCTTTAGATCGCGCTCGAATTGAATTTTTGTCCGACAAGCTAGGATTGAGAACTTTCTTGCCCGAGACTCTTAAGGAATTGGCAGATGAAGAGAAAGAATAGTGGTGGTAAACTATTCTTCGTATCCTTGGTAATCATTTGTATATATTGTTTATATTTTTATACACAAAAGCAAAATACAAAAATGTAAAACCATAGAAAAACCATAAAAATTGAAAAATTCAGAAAAATCCAAAAATATTTTTACTTTATTTTTCAAAAGGCATGTCTTTTGGTACGATAATATTTGCGGTCTTAGAAATGTTGATTAATATCGATACGGCGCTATAAATAGTGTTCGTACAAACGTTGTAAATATTTCATAAAACATGTAACACCCCCAAATTTATACAACTCAATATAGCGGAAGACTAGTTGGTGTTACGGGATAGCACATTACTCACATCATAGACAACGCATAAAAAATGCGTCGTTTAATAATAAAGCATTTCCATTCATAAATATCAAAGTTACATCGGTCCCAAGTCATTACATTTCATACAAAGTTTTACAAAATATTTGAATGGAAAATATTGTTTAAGTGCGGGCCATGAATTCTTGTCGTCTTCCCGAGAATTACCTTCAAGTACCTGAGATAAAAGATGTTAAAAGAAAAGGTCAGCGATAACGCCGAGTGAATTCATAGAGTTTAATAAAATCCATCAATATAATATCAGTATAAGATTATTACTGAAAATCATTTTGTACAAATCATTTCAATAGGCCATAAAATAGCCAAAGTCATTTTATACAAATCTTCATCAAAATCATAATATAGGCATTTGCCTTAAAAATCATAATACGAATCATTGTCGTTAAAAACACCATACAATACGTTTTGCAACGTTGTATAGATTATAAAAACCGTTATATGAATATGGTTATGAAAACCAAAATACGAATATAATATCAATAGTATGACCCTGTATTGCTAGTCAGGCAATACATCGTAATTTGGTGCGTCTAGTAGTATTTCGTTAGTTTGGATTATTATAAGTCGCATGACATTGTTACCTTACTAAACCAACAACGGGTAGCTAACCCGATACTCAATTTGCCCATCTAAAGTAGCGTGTCGTCACAAAGGTCACGCTATGGAAATCTTCTCATACATAAATTCGCTTACCAATCAATGTGGCACGACGTGGATCAACCGTCAAGGCGCGAACTGGGGAGATCGTCCCCAAATAGTACTATTAAATGCATAAGCATCTACCAAATCCCGGTAGTTCACAATTCATGCTAATGGGACTTTTAGTGACATAACCTAACTTTAATAATCCATTTAATTTCATCTATCGGGTCCTTTAATCATTTATCAGATCATACAATCGGGTCATTCAATCATTCGGGTCCAAATCAATAAACAAACAATCGGGACAAATGGTGTCCTAATTTTATAAAAACTAACATGTTATCTCCCTCGCGGGTTTATAAAACATTTATAAAACATTTAAAAGAGTGCGAGGCTATGAACTCACGTTGATGTGGGAAGGCGGGTTATCGGCAATTCGGGCGTACGGTACGTGCTTCAATCACGGAAACCTATATAAATAATAATCGGTCTTAGACGTTTGTCCAATGACTTTATTAAAATAACAATTATGTATACATATGATGATTTATATATATATGATGATCAAGTGGGTTTACATATTCTTGTTTACTCATTTTAGTGTTATATGTCGATAACTTTTATACTAGTTTACTAGTTTTACCTATTTACGTGTTTTAAGTCCAATAAACTTATTATAAGTTCTTTAACTTGTATTAATCCATGTTATACTTATATTATCAGTATCTAAACTTTACAAGTTGGGCCTAAAAGGGTTAAGCCCAATAAGTAAGTTTATAAGTGTTTTAGTCCATTTTGTTGTATTATTAGTCCAATATGTTTACTTAGCTCGTTAATGTCCGTATGTCCTATAGTTCGGGTTTTTTTTATCGGTTTTTACTTGTTATACATGTCTATATATCAGTATATAAGTTTTATAAAGTTTTCATCAGACGGGTCCAACCATCTAAATTTTATTTAACAAAAACGTTAATTTTACGGTATTAGTCGAAAAAGTCGTAAAAATCATGTTTATAGTTTTATAACTTATAAAACTTAACAAGTTACCATTTTTATAAAATGTCCACTTATTTACCATTGTACATATTTATATAAATTTATTATATAAGTTAGTGGGTTTTAATTTATATTTTATACTATTAAATTTTTAGTGCTTATATAATAGTATTATACTTTAATTTCCAAAATCTGATTTTTATTTCCATCTTCACCAAAACTGCCATATCTAGAGTTCTATATGGAGATAGAAGCTCAAATTTTTATCACATAAACTACATGATATTTTCTCCATTTAACTCTTCTATAGCTACTGTTGAATCATCCTCTAAGTATTTTCTAAAAATCGTCCAAAACAGTAAACTCAGATTTGTACCTTAAACTTGTTTTGATCATATCTCACTCATTACAATGATTCCATTGCATGGCCAACTCTCACATGTGTACAAGACATATAGCTTACTGTAAATGGATTCTACTTCATCATTTTATCAGTTCATGACATGTTTTTTTACTGTTTTATACAGCCAACATTTTTAAGCAAGATTTTAGCCTTGTTCTTTATAGTTTTTCACCTTTTTAATCATGTTTATCAACACCAAATCCCCACACAATAATTTTAATCATCATTCATCATCATATACATATACATAAGTAAAAGAAATACAAGATTACATAATCAAAAATAACAAGATGATAGGAAGAAATAATCTCTATACCACCAAAGTGATGAAATGAGGAGATTTTGATGAACAAGGCTTGGTTCTTGTCACCACATCTTTAACATGGCAAATGAAATTTTTGAGATCTTCATAGGTATGAATACCTTCTTGAAAATCAGCCCTTGGACTCCATAAAATTTCCTTTTTACTTGTTAAAATCACCTCTAATCACCTTCTTTTTATGTAGCAATCAACATATGTTGATTCTAGATGATGTTTATGGTTGAATTTTGATGGATGGTGATTGTGGGAGTGATGTTGGACGTTCAACATAGGGAGAGAAAGAGGGATGGAGAATTTTTCCTTCTCTTGTTTTTGCATGTATGAGAAAGTTGTTTTGGTTTAGCTAGTTTTGTGTTAAGTGGTTTGTAAGGCTCTAAGGACAAGTGTCCTTAGAGTGTGTGTTATGTTGACACCAAAGTGGTGTGTTGGTATGTTGTCTTGCCACCCATAGTGGGGGTGAGACAAGTGTATACTTGTTTCATCCCCACTAATTTACGGGTACTCCTCGATTCTAGTTTCCTCGATTTGCGTGCCCTCGGGTCGTTTTACGAAAAACGCTTTTATAAATTATGAATAAACGGCACAAAACGAATCTAATAAAAATTGTCTCATCAAAAAACGGATTTCGAAAACGTAAATACGTAATCCTAGGGTTTCCGGTTTAGTCGTAAAGGACGTTAAATTAAAATCGTAAGTCCTAATCTCTTCTCGTAAATTTGTGAGTTTATGAACCAACACAAATTTAAAACTCCAAAATAATATTCACGGATAAATTTATTTTCTGAAATGTCGGACTGTCACCAAAGACGGTGTATGTAAACGTAAGCACGTAACGTAGAATCCTCCGGTTTAGACGTAGTCGACGCTACTTCAAGACGTAAATCCAAATTACTTCCCAAAAATAAGTGTGTTCATATTGTAACATTAAAATAATGTTTTCAAATAAATATTAAGAATAAAATATCAATCATAAATTGACGAATTGTCACAGCATTTACCCCTAAACAGGATCTTTGTCCTCAAATATCATCTTACTACTCGCTTCTTATAGAGTTAAAGCCATGTGGTTATTTCCTCCACATTCTGTCTTTTCTCACAAGTGCAATTCATTACAATCCCGAGTTCTATCAAACATAACTACGGGAATAAGATCAGGCTTAATGTTGACTTACTTTCTCTATCCATGATGTTCACGGGTTTTTGATGAATGCAACTTTTCGCCGATCTAAGCTCTATTAAGAAGAATTCAGATTTTTACTTGATAGATATTCCATCAAGTTCGATTTACGAAACATAATTCACGCAGTTCTTGAAGTCCTAGGGTAGATCCAGCTTATATGCCTTTCAAACCCATCTTTTACATCATCTCAATGGTCCCATACAACGGGGACTTATATCCCATGATTTGTCAGATCATGAATTCATTTTTCCAAGTTTTAAAAATTGTGACATAACTTCGCTACCCCTTTGGCACTTCAAGATCTACATTTTATATTCACATAACCTCTTGCCTGCTACCGGCAGTCAATAATAAGTTCCTAATTTCAACAATCATTTCAGGTCTCGCGGGTCGAGTATTTTGTAAGGTTAGGTTCGCCATCATAGGAAACCTTAAACCTAAAAGACATGTCCAACTCACAGTGGGTGTATGTCGGATGTCTTCATTTCAACTCTTGCTTACAGATGCTCTAAGATTTAGATCCTAACAAGATTCGATCTCAATCCTAAACACGATGATTATCAATAATAATCTCTTCAAAGGAAAACGATTATACGGTTCATTACCAAAGGTCAATCATTCAAACATAAAACAAGACTTCTAGTGTTTTGTATTGTTACTTTACCTCGTCCCTTTGATTTGGGGTGGTAAACAGTACTCTCATCAAGGTTCGTTCTCAATGATTTCTAAGCACATCTCTAGAAATTTTATACGAAGCGAGGACCTTGATAAAGATGTTCGATACAGGCACACTATGTTTACATAACTCTTTTGCATTTATCATTAACGGGAATGATATTAGCAGATTTGGTCAGTCTGTCGACGATGACCCAAATCGAATCAAATTCAGATGATGACCTTTGCAATAGCTAGACGTTTACTAATGTATGAGGCGATGTCTGCCTACATAATTGCCATTAGTAAAACTTCTTCAGACAAAGATACTTTTAGTCAAAAATGACATACATATAATACTTATACTTACAAATTCTAATCATAACTATATCTCACAATCCTCCATATTTAGACAATCACATGTGGTCTTTAAAACACTAAACGCTATCGGCTTCTCAACTTTTAAAGGTTCACATTAGCCGCGAACCCCCTTTTATTATCTATATTATCCTTTTTACAATCATCGGCTATTTTTAAATTGTTCGGCAATTTATTTTGCACCTTCATTATTAAGGAACATGTCCTAATTAGTTCTTTATCTTTCCTATATAATGTGTCAGCAATTATGTTCACTTTTCTTCATATTTTCTAAGTTTCAGTTTCGTCTTTACTATTATCTTTATCTGTTTTACTCAATCTGACGTCTAAAGCGTCGATAATTATTACAACTAATTAAATAAATATTTAATTTTTATGAAACGTAAACACGAAAAGTTTTTAAATTTTCTCAGTTTGTCCAATTATATAAAGGTGTTCAAAATAAAATTTGAATTTAATTAACACGATTTTTGTTGATTTATCGAAAATAATTAATAAGATTCGTAAATGTTCGAAAAATCTTTATTTATACTTTGGTCAAAATTTTCTTAGTTGAAAAGCAAAAATTTTCGTTTCAAATTTCAAGTCATAAATTATATAGTTTCCTCAATTCTTCTTAAGTTGTCTTAAGGTATGCAAAACATTTACCCCTAAACAGAAGTTTAGTTAAATGTTTTGGTTATAAGGTAAAAATCTCTTAAAATCCTTTGTTAAAACATTTGTCAAAACATATGTGCACTTTCTTTTTGCTAAAATCCAAAGTCTTAAAAGGGTTCTTAATTTTTAAAGAGTCAATGTATTCCATTATCTTATTAATCACACAGTCAAATAATGTAAAGGTTTAAGTTTTTAATCACATATCAATTATTCAAGGTTCAGGTTTTCATTACTCGGCCGACTCAGGGCATTCCACAAATAATTATTAACTCATTCTTATTCTTATAAACAAACAAATAGTCCTTAATGATCACAAGCATGAATTTATCAAATTACAGTCTACACACGTGATTCACCAAATTTATGAATGCTACATGTGTATTAGTCAATCCAAACGTCACCACGTGAAACTCATAATGTTTATTACAAGTACAGGATGTAGTGATTGGAATACATAATCTTTTCCGCAGATGCGAAGTTGATGATAACCATGCTGAGGATCAAAAACCTTGTAAATGATCGAACAAATCTTCCATTTCAAGTTATGGATATCGTTTTCGATTGTCAATTTACTCAGTTCACAGTAATCTATAAATATAAGGAATGATAACACCATAGCTCTTCATGATGACAGGCTTGGTATAATAAAATCTTTCTCCGACAAATATCAGTTGTACGGTAATTCCTTTAATTTAGATGGTGCTGACGTACAGTGCACAAGCCATAGGTGCAGCACCGGGAATATAATCAAATACCAAATTCTACTTGCCTGAATGGCAAAAGTCTGGGCAATTCATCAACAAATACCTCCTAATGTTTCAGATAAGATAAACATCTTTTAATAAATTCATATTAGGTTCTTGTAGATTATAATATCTATGACTAATTTATAACCATTCATGGTATAATTTTAAGTCTAAATACAGGATATCGTCATCCACCAAGAATTATTTATATCACTTTTGATAATTAACATCTTATCTATTAGGGAAATTCTGTTCGAGTTCCCATCAATTAAGACAATGTCGTCATGTCATAATCAATCAATCCATTCTACCGGCATTATCAACTTTTCAGTTTCATTGCCGTCGATAAGATGTGAACTTCTCAAAAGACTAACAATAACTCATAATACTTTACAAATTCAAGGATATCTGGAGACACAACTACTATTAAAAGAGTAAGGTCAACGCATAATCTATGCGAGAGAATTTCAAATCATATACAGACGAAAACATTTAATGAATATGAATATATCCCATGTTTTCATAATTTGAGTACGCACTCGAAAGCTCCTCGGATCGTTACCCAGGTCATTCAAATGATCAATTCAAAAGAAATGATAAGAACGTCAATACATCCAGTCGGGTATCAACACTCGATAATCAAATACTTTTCCTAAGAATCTCACTACGGGAGAATTGGACAAGAAAGAATTGTCAATTGTCAAATAAGACAAATTCCATAGATGAGTAAATTCGACTCAGAAGAATAGATGCCACAGGCACATATGTAGGTGTCCCTAACACTATGTCCTTATTTTTTTCACTTCTTGCAGATCTCTTAAAATTTAATCTTTCACAAATTCAAAGAAAATTTAGTGTTTATTAATCAGTTTTATGGTGACTACTAATCAGCCTTGCATGGTCCATTCCAAATTGTATGTAGGCGCGCAACTATATACAATTTCAAGATCAACGATGGAATACTCAGTTCATTAAAATTTTATGATCATGTTTATAATAAAAACATTTTCATGCTCAACTTTTAAATAAGAATCAAGAGTAAATTTACAAAGATTTTCTTTATTATGAAAACAATTAAGTTTTCCAATGTACTTTATAAACAACCTCATTTTGATAACAATCACTTATAAATCTTACTTTGAATAATCCTTATAGTGATGAAAATTCAATTTCCTCAAATGATATTGTTTTATCTTATAAAAACAATGAGTGATCTGCAAAAGAGTGATGAAAAGTTGTTCACCAAGAACTAACTACAATATGATAGGAAATTAGCTTAGCCAAATAATCATGAGGTTCATGATCTCGATGGCACTCAAAAAGAATAATCCACAACGTAACTCAAATCAAGATGAGTACTTGTTCAATGGTTGCATCACTAATGCGAACATTAGGATGAAGCAATAGAAGATAGATAACATCGATACATGTAGAATTTAGCAATCAAAGGTAGTCTTTTCATTAATCACAAACAAGTCTAAATTGTACCGTAACACATTACGTGTCACTATGTCATACAATTCCATGAACTCATCCTACCAACTGATATCTCAGTTAAGTTAGGGATTTTTTTTAAAGATACCACAATGAATACTAATCTACAAGAGTTATTAGGTGTCCCACCTGTCCCGGAAGATCCATCGGTCCCAATTTAGAGGAAGATTTCTTCAATTTATTTCTTGGACACTGGGCATCCTCGTTAGTGGACAATGGCCTACGAACAACCCTTAACACGAATCAACAATCAATTAAAACCTTATAATCTAATCACAGAACTTAACGACTTCCTCTTATCAATCTCATATTCCATACGAGTTAAATTTTACTTTATTCAAGTTTCAACAAATTTTATACTCAATTCGATATCCTACCTCATTATCCAATACTTTCAACCTTATTCATAAACCTTAATAGGGCAATAAAAGCTCGATATGATCAACACTTAATTTCCAATCCTATAGCTCCTTTCTCAATAGTTATCAAATAAGTCAATAGTATGAAATGACTCATACATTCAATTAGACTTCTCGAAAAGGTACTGGTGGCATGATGCTTTTGGGTAATGGTTCCAATGACAGCCTCAAGTGCAACATTCACACTTTCGATTTCCATATAAGAATTGGGTGACAACGAATCAGATGACATCTTTCTTGGTGGTAACGTTTTGTCAAACTCCACTCTATAAGGAAAGATCGTCATGACATCGATATCAGATTTAATCTCGCCAATTCTTCTTCAATATCACAATCAACTAATATCTACATTTCTACGAATACCAACCATTTGTTGGGATCACAAATATCCACAACTTGGTTTAGATCTAGGATAGCTAGAATTCCTACGAGAATAGCTTCGATTAATTTACTAGGGGAGTTAGGGTTACTTGTGACAATCTACGTCGTATAAATACCTCGTATAAATATCAAAATAATCATCAAACAATCATGTAATAAAATTACATCATATATATATAATCCAAGTTATATATATATATATATTAAAATAACACTTCTCAGTCTGGCCTTGTCGGTAACTCGGGAATTCTTCGGCACCGTTATAGTTAAAATATTTTTAGACATTTTTAGAAAAATGTTTATAATTAAAAGATTTTGAAATGTTTTATTCAAAACCTTGGTTTTAAAAATCTTTCGTTCTCTATAACGAGAGCTCTGATACCAAACTGTAACACCCCCAAATTTATACAACTCAATATAGCGGAAGACTAGTTGGTGTTACGGGATAGCACATTACTCACATCATAGACAACGCATAAAAATAGCGTCGTTTAATAATAAAGCATTTCCATTCATAAATATCAAAGTTACATCGGTCCCAAGTCATTACATTTCATACAAAGTTTTACAAAATATTTGAATGGAAAATATTGTTTAAGTGCGGGCCATGAATTCTTGTCCTCTTCCCGAGAATTACCTTCAAGTACCTGAGATAAAAGATGTTAAAAGAAAAGGTCAGCGATAACGCCGAGTGAATTCATAGAGTTTAATAAAATCCATCAATATAATATCAGTATAAGATTATTACTGAAAATCATTTTGTACAAATCATTTCAATAGGCCATAAAATAGCCAAAGTCATTTTATACAAATCTTCATCAAAATCATAATATAGGCATTTGCCTTAAAAATCATAATACGAATCATTGTCGTTAAAAACACCATACAATACGTTTTGCAACATTGTATAGATTATAAAAACCGTTATATGAATATGGTTATGAAAACCAAAACACGAATATAATATCAATAGTATGACCCTGTATTGCTAGTCAGGCAATACATCGTAATTTGGTGCGTCTAGTAGTATTTCGTTAGTTTGGATTATTATAAGCCGCATGACATTGTTACCTTACTAAACCAACAACGGGTAGCTAACCCGATACTCAATTTGCCCATCTAAAGTAGCGTGTCGTCACAAAGGTCACGCTATGGAAATCTTCTCATACATAAATTCGCTTACCAATCAATGTGGCACGACGGGGATCAACCGTCAAGGCGCGAACTGGGGTGATCGTCCCCAAATAGTACTATTAAATGCATAAGCGTCTACCAAATCCCGGTAGTTCACAATTCATGCTAATGGGACTTTTAGTGACATAACCTAACTTTAATAATCCATTTAATTTCATCTATCGGGTCCTTTAATCATTTATCGGGTCATACAATCGGGCCATTCAATCATTCGGGTCCAAATCAATAAACAAACAATCGGGACAAATGGTGTCCTAATTTTATAAAAACTAACATGTTATCTCCCTCGCGGGTTTATAAAACATTTATAAAACATTTAAAAGAGTGCGAGGCTATGAACTCACGTTGATGTGGGAAGGCGGGTTATCGGCAATTCGGGCGTACGGTACGTGCTTCAATCACGGAAACCTATATAAATAATAATCGGTCTTAGACGTTTGTCCAATGACTTTATAAAAATAACAATTATGTATACATATGATGATTTATATATATATATGATGATCAAGTGGGTTTACATATTCTTGTTTACTCATTTTAGTGTTATATGTCGATAACTTTTATACTAGTTTACTAGTTTTACCTATTTACGTGTTTTAAGTCCAATAAACTTATTATAAGTTCTTTAACTTGTATTAATCCATGTTATACTTATATTATCAGTATCTAAACTTTACAAGTTGGGCCTAAATGGGTTAAGCCCAATAAGTAAGTTTATAAGTGTTTTAGTCCATTTTGTTGTATTATTAGTCCAATATGTTTACTTAGCTCGTTAATGTCCGTATGTCCTATAGTTCGGGTTTTTTTATCGGTTTTTACTTGTTATACATGTCTATATATCAGTATATAAGTTTTATAAAGTTTTCATTAGACGGGTCCAACCATCTAAGTTTTATTTAACAAAAACGTTAATTTTACGGTATTAGCCGAAAAAGTCGTAAAAATCATGTTTATAGTTTTATAACTTATAAAACTTAACAAGTTACCATTTTTATAAAATGTCCACTTATTTACCATTGTACATATTTATATAAATTTATTATATAAGTTAGTGGGTTTTAATTTATATTTTATACTATTAAAGTTTTAGTGCTTATATAATAGTATTATACTTTAATTTCCAAAATGTGATTTTTATTTTCATCTTCACCAAAACTGCCATATCTAGAGTTCTATATGGAGATAGAAGCTCAAATATTTATCACATAAACTACATGATATTTGCTCCACTTAACTCTTCTATAGATACTGTTGAATCATCCTCTAAGTATTTTCTAAAAATCGTCCAAAACAGTAAACTCAGATTTGTACCTTAAACTTGTTTTGATCATATCTCACTCATTACAATGATTCCATTACATGGCCAACTCTCACATGTGTACAAGACATATAGCTTACTGTAAATGGATTCTACTTCATCATTTTATCAGTTCATGACATGTTTCTTTACTGTTTTATACAGCCAACATTTTTAAGCAAGATTTTAGCCTTGTTCTTTATAGTTTTTCACCTTTTTAATCATGTTTATCAACACCAAATCCCCACACAATACTTTTAATCATCATTCATCATCATATACATATACATAAGTAAAATAAATACAAGATTACATAATCAAAAATAACAAGATGATAGGAAGAAATAATCTATATACCACCAAAGTGATGAAATGATGAGATTTTGATGAACAAGGCTTGGTTCTTGTCACCATATCTTTAACATGGCAAATGAAATTTTTGAGATCTTCATAGGTATGAATACCTTCTTGAAAATCAGCCCTTGGACTCCATAAAATTTCCTTTTTACTTGTTAAAATCACCTCCAATCACCTTCTTTTTATGTAGCAATCAACATATGTTGATTCTAGATGATGTTTATGGTTGAATTTTGATGGATGGTGATTGTGGGAGTGATGTTGGACGTTCAACATAGGGAGAGAAAGAGGGATGGAGAATTTTTCCTTCTCTTGTTTTTGCATGTATGAGAAAGTTGTTTTGGTTTAGCTAGTTTTGTGTTAAGTGGTTTGTAAGGCTCTAAGGACAAGTGTCCTTAGAGTGTGTGTTATGTTGACACCAAAGTGGTGTGTTGGTAACTTGTCTTGCCACCCATAGTGGGGGTGAGACAAGTGTATACTTGTTTCATCCCCACTAATTTATGGGTACTCCTCGATTCTAGTTTCCTCGATTTGCGTGCCCTCGGGTCGTTTTACAAAAAACGTTTTTATAAATTATGAATCAACGGCACAAAACGAATCTAATAAAAATTGTCTCATCAAAAAACGGAGTTCGAAAACGTAAATACGTAATCCTAGGGTTTCCGGTTTAGTCGTAAAGGACGTTAAATTAAAATCGTAAGTCCTAATCTCTTCTCGTAAATTTGTGAGTTTATGAACCAACACAAATTTAAAACTCCAAAATAATATTCACGGATAAATTTATTTTCTGAAATGTCGGACTGTCACCAAAGACGGTGTATGTAAACGTAAGCACGTAACGTAGAATCCTCCGGTTTAGACGTAGTCGACGCTACTTCAAGACGTAAATCCAAATTACTTCCCAAAAATAAGTGTGTTCATATTGTAACATTAAAATAATGTTTTCAAATAAATATTAAGAATAAAATATCAACCATAAATTGACGGATTGTCACAAAACATGCCTAAATGGCTTGTAGTTATTTCAAACCGCGACCCGTTTTTCATATTAAAGTCAAGTAATTTCTTCCGGAAGCTTTGCCTCACCAACGGGAATTAAATTTCTTGGGCATGGTTTACTTTATTACCATGTAAGGGATTGTGTTTACGTTATAACACAATCTAACACGGATATATGTACGCTTCAGTGCATTTATTTGTTAAAACAAGAGAAATCTTGTTTTTATGAAGTTATCATCTCTACAAACCGAAGCAATTTGCAATTGGTATCTACATACTCGATGATGCAACTACTCACACGACGACTCCAGCTCTTTCAATAGAAAACGGGTCAACAATTGAGGGGGAGCAATTGTCAAGCATTCAGAATCTTCGATACTAAAAGTGCCAAGTCCACAAATTGGTGTCAAGACAACAATACCAATCGCACATGTGGTGTCACGAGATGACTTCAGACGTGACGATGCGACCGACATTACCGACAAGAACCATTTGATCTTATCATATGATATTCTCATCAATCAGGTCCAACCTTGTCAATTTACTCTAATATGGTGAATATGTGATCACTTTTCAAATCGGTATCATATCTCACAAATTGGTATCATGAAGATACAACGGACTTGCATTTTTCTTCCCAAAAACTTTGTTAACACTTCATTAAATCACTTGATATCAAAAATATCGGTTGGGTTAATATTTTTAATATGGGGGAGAAAATGTGATTTAATATGGGAAATGATTAATCAAAAATGGTTTGACTTAACGTGATAGCTCATCCTGATATGTGCGAAATGTTATTGAATATCGTGGCATATGTTAGGAGGGAGCAAAATGGATTTTCTATATCAAAATGGATTTCATGGTGATTTATACGTACCCAAAACCCATTTAATATACGATGATGAAGATTGTGGTGACATAAGGATGGTAGGATAGGTTAAGTCCAATGATTCTTCCTAAACCAGATGAATCTTCCCAAGGACATTCCATAGCTAGAAATAGTAGTCCTTAGGAAAGATGGAGAAAGATTGTTAAAGTAGTTGAATGCCGACCAAGTACTTAAGTTAGCACTGGAACAATCACAACAAGGTGCTGGTTATGACGTATTGGTAAGCATTGAAGGGGTTGAATAATGAAAAGGAATTGAAATGATAAGGGGTGAAAACAAAGAAGCCCTCCTTACAACCTTAGGCAGAAACCGGGTCAAGTCATTAACTATTGAGATCATTTTTAATGATGCTCGATATTGAAGATATACATCATGGACCCAGTGATGCAATGCACAACCCATCCCAGCTAACTCATATATCTCTCAAAAGATATTTGTTTTAATCACACGGAGATCAACACTTTATCTATCGATTTATTCACTCCGAGTAAATTGGTATTGAAAAGGTGGCACTCCCCTCTAGCCTCCGATCACTAAAAATAAAAAATGCACGATCGAGTCTATAGCCATTTGATATCATCAAATATCTCATTAGGACAAAGTTCCATATTTCCTTGCTTCTTCACACATTGTGAAAAGTAAGAAACATTTTAAGAGTCATACGCAATATCTTCATGATCTTGCCTTAACATCCAAGTAATACGTAAGTATTTACAATGAAGATGGAAATCATTCTTGAGCGAACATCAAAAAGCTCATGGTAGGTGACTTGTACGATTCTTTATGAATCAAACTTGTGATAACTAGAAAGCAACAATGGTTTAATTCTTAATTGAATTTAAACACGTTCTAGGCCTATACGCAATATCTTAATGATCTTTCCAGAACACTCAGAGTGACACTCTTAAATGTTCACGGTGATGAGTAGAAATCCTTCTAGTGTTAACCTCAAACAGCACTTGGTAGGTAACTTGCAAGATTCAATATGAATCAAGCTCGTGACAACTGGAAAGCAACGATGGTGCGATTCTTTAATGAATCAAACTTGTTCCAGTAATCAGAATTGACGGCTTCAATCATGCGGATAATTTTCTCCAAATGATTCACTATTTACGTTCGTAGTCAGCTTTGGACGGTCGAGTAAAGAGAACGGGTTTACCCACGAAATATTGTCAAGGAGATTTTTAATTAAATCTACTTGTCACAAGTACGATATTTTATATATCGTCCAACGGTCTTCACTGACCGGAGGTAAAATGCATCCGAATTAGAATGAAATGTTCAAATCCATTTCGTTCGTGTCTACTTATGTTGCGGAATTTGAAGACGGTGACATTGCGGAGTCCAAGATGAATTCGTCCCCGCATGCTTATACTTTTTGCACTTAATACTTCAACAAAATTCAAGAAAGACTAAAAGTCAAGTCTTCCGATGTATCAAACTCTGAAGCTTTCAAGAATTACAATGGTATAAGTATTTGGGACATGAAGTCACGGAGAGGCAAAGATCACAAGTGATCCACAAGATCCAAGCAAGAGACAAATGCTCAAGATTGATATCAAAGATCACATCAACATATTCACCAGAAAAGAAAAAGAAAAGAAAGACGAAGACTACGAGCTCATGACAAGCATAGTATGCTAGGTTTATCTTTATTGTATTGTAACTTGGGTAACTCCCTTGTACTTCGGAGTGACCTCCCTTAGGGGGAGATTGTTAGAAATATTTTTTTACCTATTTAGAAAAATTCGGTCACTCCAACAATATATTAAGTAGTAGCTCGTAGCCTAGTATCTTTATTTTTTTTAACAAGAAAAGCCCGGTCCATGTAATGTACGGCCGACCCAACAATGTAAGCCCAAGCCCATCTTATAGGCTTGGTATATAAACCATCTCCTTTGATGGAGAGGGTGTGGTTCACTCATAATTTCACATAGTTGAAGGTGTTTTCCTTTCACTTTCTCTCTCTAAAGTGTATGTTCTCACCATCTCTCTATCTCTTTCTCTCTCTAGAATATAAGAACGATTTACAATATCTTACAAAAGAGAAGTTAAGCAATAACAAAAAATATTAATATTCACTAATCACAAACTAATTACAAGAAAATGACCTAAAACTAAGATTAGCATATAAAATCCATTTTATAATGAATTAGACTCTAGTCTTTCACAATTAATTATAAATTAAATATCATAATATAATCATACATTTATCTTAAACTAAGTTACAAATTTATTAAAGCATAAAGTACAAGTTTTCAAAGCATAGGATCTTAAGCTCCCATAAATAACCCTAGAATTTGATCAACCTATATAAATCCCTAAACCAAGAATGTAGAACCCATAAAAATCATAAACATACTATATTAGACTTAGAATAAGCTTACATTAAGATATAAACCCTATTTACCCAAAATAGAAAGTCATTAGGCTTAATGATATAGAAACCCTTATATTAAGAAAACCACATGGAATCATAACCTAGTCTTTTAGGACAAGTATACAATCATTCATAGGAATTAATTAAGGTTATAAGATTATGTTAAGACAATGTACAAGTACCCTAATGCATAAGGTACAAGATTTCAATGCATGACTTGTAAATTAGGTCAAAATATGTATTTTCACTCTTTAGACATGTTTACCTAAACTAAACCCTTGAACCAAGTGTAAGAACTCTTTTGACACCTAATACACAATGTATAGGACCTAAATTAAGTTTACATCAGTAGCTAAGATAAAACCCTATATCACTAGAAAACCCTAATCTGCAATAGTATACTTCTCATTTTCACATAAAACCTTTGATAAACTTCAAACCAAGGACCCAAATCTCTTAAATAGAAGGTCTAAACCCTAATTAAGCCATAATCATTCACTAATCACTTTCCTAGTCCTTAATCACCAAAAACACAAACCATAAGTTACAAGCCTTAATTTTTCAACCCAATTTTGTATTTTCCCTCCAAAACTCAATTTCAAACCATTTCCCTCCATTCCAAATTCAAAAACCAGATATTTGTTAGTCCTAAGATATTTTATAAGTGTATACAAGTAGTTTCAATGATGATACTGCTTTTATACATAGTCTCATTGTTGATCCCAAACTTAGATCGATTAAGCTTGTGTATACGAGATTAGATAAAGTTACACACGTAGAGAAACTTTGTTTATGTATAAAGTAATCTAAGTGTTATGCGGAATTAACACTTAAACAAGAACAAACAAAGATGTAAACAAACATTCACTTGATTGATAATAACAAACTTGCTTATAATGAAAGTGTTTAACGTATGAAAAACTTATTATCAAACATAACCTAAAGGTCTTTTTTTATAGACATAAGAAGCCTTGTACAAGAGTCTACGTATCAACTATTCTAGGTAAAGATAATAATAGAAAATACAATGTTGAACTTATCCTTACTAGAAACAAACTAGAAACAATATACGCGTAGACTAAATCTTTCCATCAATGCTTGTCTTCAACCTATCAACGCTTGAATTCTTCTTGTCAACGCGTGATCTGTCAGCATTTGTTTTCTTCCTATCAACGCTTGTTTTCCTCTTGTCAGCGCTCAAGTGAACTGGCTACATTTTATTCCCAACAATCCTCCCCTAAACTTGATATCTACTCTAGTGATCAAGTTTCTGAATAAAAATTAAGAACTAGGAGGAATCTTACAACTCTTATCATATTGGTAAAAAATATGTCTGATAAAATCTTTGGCCACATCACTTGAATAGTCAATCTCCAGTTGTGTTGTCTTCATCTTCTCCAAAACTTCTTTGGACATGGAATACTGACCATCTACAAGAAGATACTCAGCAAACTTTGTAGAACTCAAATAATTTACACCAGCAGCTGAATACAAACGCCATTGAAGACCACTGAGATCATCTTCAAGATCCTTCCAAACAGCAGGATCTTCTTCTGTTGGTCCACACATTCTCTTGAATGTGGACCAAAGTTTTATTCCATTGACTGAAGTAGGAGCTTAAGTCTCATACTTGGCCTCCAACAACCTCCAAAGGTCTACTGATGAGACTGCTTTTATACATAGTCTCATCTTCCAAATAGGGCTTAAAATGCATTAAATATCATCAAAATACCCATATATATGCTTGTGTTTGTTACTTGTGTATTTTAGGTACGGATATTGAGAAAATGACAAAAGATCACAAGAATCATTCAAAAACGAACACGGGAAACGAAGCCGCACAATGAACCAAGCCCTAATGAAGACTTTCCCAAGATCAACCCTTGAAGATTTGAAGAATTATGAAGAAGGGTCCTCCAATATGGAAGAATTGACACTTTATACCCTTGTATCCTCATAATTACAAGTTTGGTCCCTAAAGTTTGTCAAAATTACAAAAAGGGCCCTCCACTTTGAAGAATTGGCAAGTTTAGCCCATCAACAAAGCTAAATTGTCAACCAACATCCTCCACAAAGTCAAATACATCAGTAAGTCCTTCAAAGTACAAGAAATGACAAGTTTGGTCCTTTGAAAATTCCAAAATTACACAAAGGACCCTCAACTTTCAACATTTGGCAAAAATGGTCCCTCATCAAACATGACTTGGCAATTTTAGTCCTCCAAAATGCTCAACATACAATTCAAGACCATTATCCATCATCAAAATGCCAAATCAGCCCTTGAAGAATTCAAAAATGGCAAGAAATACCCCTGAAAATACTTTGGAAAAGTATTTGGGGCAAAAGTGTGAAAATGGAAACTTAAATTACAAAGGGATCCAGGTTTTTGTGTGCTATTTACAACATGAAAGGATTTGAAAAGAGGAAGGGTTATTTCTGACCAAACAAGAAAGATACATAGCCCAGTAATAGCTTGACACGTGCCCCACTAAATCAAACCCACCAATCACCACACAACCTGGCGCCACATCACCAATTCACTCACCCCATTTAACTAATTAACTATTTAGTTAGTTAATAATGGTGCCTAACACATTTTTAAACCCTTAAACAGATCAAACGGCTTGTTCTTCATGTTCTTAACAAAATTGGGCTTTTGTTATTTACTCATAATTAGACCTTAATTGTTTCTAGAATTATGATTAAGGTTATTGTTAACTAATCCCAACCTTAATATATGCCACCTCATCAACCAAGGGTGCACATGAAAGGTGCCCTACTACACCTTTGCGCATGAAGACAAAACCATGGCAGGGAATCTACAGCTCACAATCCAGCTTTCATCCTAAGCAAAATATGGACCCTTTGATCAACTTTTCACCTTGGACACCTCACACAAACTGCCAATTCAGTCACATGATTCTCCAAAGAAGACAAAACCTCAAGGGCATTTTTGGGACTTCAAGCATTAGGGTTTTTAGTTCTTAGTTGTTCCTTAGTCACTTGTAAGGCTATATATAAAGCCCTTAGGTCTCATTGAGACGTTGGCTTTTGATTTTTCCCTTGTTCAACTTCTGTAAATCCCATTTCAGTTTTAATGAAAATGTGTTTGAAGCATTGAAGAAAAGTCATTGGCTAATCTTATTTACTGCTTGATATTGTTATATGCTTGTTAGTTTTAGAAGTTAAAACCTTTTTTCACTTGGAGGTTGCAAAAGTTTGCAATTTTCCTCATTCTTGATATTTTGCTAAGTTCTTGTTCCAATCTTGGAATTCTTGGGGTATAGGGATGATCATAGCATCCTAACTGAGTTAGTTAAGGTTTTTTGAGGCTTATAACTTGGGGATAATCAAGTGTGGGGTAACAAGGTTGCATCAATCAAGATTTTCTAAGTTTCTGATTTTTAAGTTCTTGCGCTTTAACCTTGTTCAATATTAGCAAGCTTATTGTGGAAGCTTGTGCTTGTTCTTGCTAGCACATAAGCTCAAAATTCGTGGGTGTGGATGTACATCCATGAGGTTTGCATACTCAATCTCAAAATCTGCTTAAATTCATGATTTTTGGTGATATTTGTATGAAACTTGTTATCTTGTGAATTTTGTGGCTTGTTCTTGCTTGAATCTGTTAATCTTATCTGTTTTAGTGTTAATTTGTACTTGGGTAGCCTTAAATCTCACTTTGCCTTTGGAAAATTTGATTTTGAAAAGATTAAGAGGTGTTTGGGACTATCTGTTTGTGCTTGCAACTTGTTATTGTGTTGTTAGTTTGTGTTGTTTATGCTTGATATATGTTATACCTTTGTTTGAGAGTGTGTTGCTGCATGTTTCTGAGTTTGAAACCTTGAATCAAACAAATTGCTATATCTTGTTGAGTTGACTGTTTTTTGACCTAGAATTTTGTGAAAACCTAGAGTTTATGCATGTTTAGGGATAAAAGCTGTTAAAACATCATCAATATAACCTATTTGATAGATTTGAAGTGTTGAATTTGGCTTGTGTGTCAAATACATCAGCAAAGTAGAAAACTGCATGTGTTAGTGTTCATCAGTAACTTTCATGTGCTTGAATCTTGCTTAATTCTTTGAACCATTGCATGAAACCTGTTTAGACTTGCTTATTGGAGTTTATAATAGCTTGTGTATGCATTTGGTTGAATTTGGCTGGCTGATTATTGCTAAAACAGCTTATTTGTGCTCAACTGCTTATTGTTCATGTCTGTGCAATGTCTGGTGATTAATTGATTAAACTGTATCAATTGGGTGTTAGTGATTGTGTTATTTTGATTGTTATTGACTCATTTTGATCCAAAGATCATTTGGGTGCCTTTGTGTAATCTGAATCTCCAAAAAAGTCACTAAAGACAAAAAGTCAAACAAGTCAAGCAGTGTCATCAGCTTATCAATAAGCTATTCTAGCTTATCCAGACTTGCAACAACTTATTTTTTGTAATAGGTCTTCATTATTTGACCCATTTAAGTAGACTGGAGCTTATTGGACTTTGACTTTGACTTTTTACTAGTAAACCAACTACTTTGACTTTTTACATAAGTGCTTATTTGATTTTCCAGCTTATTGAGTGTGCTTATCTGAAAACTCTTTGTTGATTTTGCTTAATTAAGTCATTTAAAAGCTTTTGGAACTTGAATCAGCACTTGGGGTGGCCTAGAACTCAAAAACGACTATTTTGTCATTTTTTGTAGATTGCTTATTGCATTTTCAGGCTTATTCCTTGGGCTTATTTCAAATTTCTTTTTGCAGAAGTCTTTGTTAGGTCAAAAGAAGCTTGTGTGTCAAATTTTAGCTTATGGAATCAGCTAATAGCTTAATGGGCTTAAAAGCTCATTAAGAATAAGCTGCTTATTATAAGTTAGCTTATTTCACGTTTTCAGCTTTTGGGCCTTTGGAAAAAGTTGTTTAAAGTCAAATTTTGAGTCAACCTGTGCTTTTTCGGCTTATTTTGAACAATTTTTGTTATTGGGCCCAAATTTGGCCCAATAGTGTACTGTTTTGGGTCTAGCCCATTTTCTAGGCCCAATAGGGGTATTTAAGTAATTTCACTTTTATTTCTGAGTTATTTAGGTTAAATTAAGCTAGTTTGCAAGTTTTTAGAATTATTTATAATTTTTGGATTTTTAATATTATTTTATTATTAAAAATTAAAAGTCTGATTTTCTAAGTTTTTACATTTTTCCTAGGTTCTAAACACTTAATTAGGATTTTTTCAACTTTCCAAATATTTTTAGAGTATTTCAATTATTTTCTAGAATTAATTTAAGTTTTAATTGATTTTAGTAGTTTTTAATTGTTTAAAAATAGTTTTTATTGATTTTAAAATTTTGAAAAATAGTTTTTAGCTTAATTAGAGTATTTTTGAGGTTTACAAACTTTAAATCTTGTTTAGGGCTTTTTAATAATTAATTTTGATTTTTAGGGCTTTAATTAGCATTAAAAAGTCATTATCTAATTAATTAAAAGGTTTTTGCAAGTTTTGATTTTTTGTACACTCTTAGAATATTATTGTGGATTTTTGGTAATTTTTAGGAATTTTTAGGGTAAAATTTTAATTTTGGTACTTTTTACGACTCTACGTGTATACCTTTTTCGACTTAGTTTAATCCGTCTTTGTAACCGTCATTCTTTTCTAATCCCCCTTCTATTTTCTTTTTCTCAAAAATATAATCACAAATCTAATCCATATCATTACACACATAACACACTAGCCTCCTTGAGAACGAACTCATTTTAGGGTCATTTACACACGGTTTTCCTAAATCGTCGTGCTTACTTGCCCTAATTGCCATCCTTTTCCTAAAGGGGTAATTTTACAACTATCATTTTGGCGCCGCTTCCGGGGAGGCGTGTTGTGTTTTGATTGGAATTGTTATTTTTATATACTAACCATAATTAGTATTTGTATTAGTAGCACACTACTAATACGTATTATCGGTTTTCGGTTTTTGTGTGAATACTATTACTATAGTGTATACGTAGAACAATAAATTCACAAGTACTCCAAATACGTGAGAAATCACAACCTTGAATTGGGAGGTCATTACCCAATCATTGTATTCGAATCTCAAACCAAAGAAAAAGGCAAAAATAGATAAATGCTTTCGTGAAGCTTAATCTTGAAAAATACATACTATAAGGTGGGTATAAGGCGGATATTATAAAATATATCCTAAGGAAAAAGGCTCTTATGTGCTTCGCGCCGCCTCGTTTCCCCGCTTGCTTGTGAGTATTTGATTTTGAGATCTAATCGAGGGTTTTGCCGCCCAAAGTATTACTAAGTATCATATATATTTTCTTGGTTTCCATTTATTAAACCCTCTTGAACGTTTTGGTGTTCCACCAACGTT
Organism: Glebionis coronaria; assembly: GCA_025667525.1. Classification (NCBI taxonomy): domain Eukaryota; kingdom Viridiplantae; phylum Streptophyta; class Magnoliopsida; order Asterales; family Asteraceae; genus Glebionis; species Glebionis coronaria. The sequence continues at coordinate 208,921,148 of CM046882.1, read as the reverse complement.
CTAAAGTCATCGAAGGCATTCACTTCACGTGATCGTTTTCATTCCTTGAGGCTTCTTTAATCGAGAGATTTGATTAAGGAGGAGATTTGTAGATTTGTGTCTACTTAATACATTCCACAAGATCCAAAAAGGTTAATACAATCAAAAACCACAAAAAAATTGAAAAATACAAAACACCAAAAAGAATCTTCTTTGCTCGTCCCCTCGTTGTAAGTGACGTTTATGCTAACTCGTAATCAAGCAAGACGTGCACGTAAACGAAAGAACAAAACTCCCACTCCAAACAATTCTAGTGAGGAGTCTCCTATTGACGAACCCATTGTAAGAGAAGCACCAACCATGGCGAATCGAACTATGATGGAGTTACTTCAAGCACCCACCAAGGGTTATGGAGAGGCTATTGTGATTCCGGCTATCCTTGCGGAGAATTTTGAGGTGAAAACGGGTTTGTTCTCAATGATCCAAAACAACAAATTCCGTGGTGATGAGAAGGACAATACCCACAACCATATCCGCCAATTCAATCGTCTTACCGCCACTTGCAAGTTTAAGGTTGTCTCGAATGACTCGATTAAGATGATGCTTTTTCGGTATTCCTTAGCGGGGCCCGCTAAAATTTGGTTAGAGAAAGAGCCACCCAATTCTATATTGACGTGGAAGGATCTCATGTCTAAGTTTGTGAACCAATTTTTTCCGCCCTCTAAGACTACGCACTTGAAAAACGAGATTTCAAATTTTCACAAGAATTTAATGAAAGTTTTTCAACGGCTTGGAATAGGTTTAAGGAAATGTTACATGAATGTCCTCATCACGGTTTTTCCGATTTGCATCAAATTGACACGTTTTACAATGGACTTAATGATCATGAAAGGGATTATTTGAATGCCGCCGCGGGTGGTAATTTTTTGTGTAAAACGGTTGAGGAAGCTTTGGTGATAATTGAAAATAGATCTAAGGTGTATAGTCCTCGTAGCACGTCTAGTGTTCGAAGCCTTCGTTTTCGGCTTCACCTTCTTTGTCTACTACCATCGATGCTTGCCAAATTGAGGCGAACTTGGAAAATAAGATTTTTGATAAGCTTAAAGGACTTTTGATTGAGTTTAAAGTTGGTGAACAAAGTGCTCCCGCTACGGCTAAAGCGGTTGAGGTTTCTTGCATGTATTGTGGTGGAGGTCATGATTTCTCCGAGTGCATTACCAACGGTGGTAACACTTCGAGTGCCTTCGCGGCCAAGGGAAATTACAACCAAAGCGGTCAAGTTTCCCGCTCTAATCAAATGACTCCACCGGGTTTTGGTTCAAATCAAAATGCTAACAACAACTATCGCAACAATCAAGTTGGTTTCAAAAACAATTACAACAAGGGAAACTATGGGAATCAAGGGGCTAATAATCAAGTTTCAAACAAAAATGATTTTCAAAACAACAACAAAGGTTTGCAAACATTGAAAGATCTTCCAAGTGAGTTTGTTGAATATGCTAGTGGGAATGATGCTAGGTTTGACAATATCCAAAGAGAAATCATTAGCCTAAGATCCGAGTTAAGAACGACTTGAAGAAAGAGTTGAAAAATGAGTTAGCTAATGAACTTAAGATCCACACAAACAAGATGGAAGGAAATGTCACTAGGTTGCAACAAAACCAACAAAAAATGGAACAAGGGCAACATGAGATTAAACAAGAGATGATTATGGCCGAGAAAAGGCAAACCGAAGCCGTATTGAGGCAATCTAATTTTGATGATAAAATCTCATCTATGTTTGAGGCAATAATGTGTAAACCGTCTTCAAGTGGTCTTCCTAGCAACACCATATCCAACCCTACGGGTGAGATGAAAGTGATTACCACACGTAGTGGTAAGACACTTAAGGAACCGACTCCTCAACAAATTGCTCCTACGGAGGAAGCAATTGAGGAAGAACCCGAGGTGGTGGTCCAAAAGGAGCATGTCCCAATCCCACGAAGTACCGCTCATGCCACACCTACGGTTGACCCATTACCATCATTGGAACCCGAGATTCCAAAGGCTATGCCTACTATGCCTCAACCCACACCACCTTTGCCCTATCCATCGAGACTTAGGAAGGAGAAACGTCAAGAGCGCGACAATTATCAATTTGAGCTTTTTATGAAAATGTTTCGTGATTTGCACTTTAATGTGAGTTTTGCCGATGCTTTGGCCATGATGCCTCGATTTGCCGCTAACTTTAAGAGTATGTTGAACAACAAGGAGAAATTGCACCAATTGTCTAGTTGTTCATCAGTTTATCTTAATCGCATACCTCAAAAAGTCGGTGATCCCGGTAAATTCTTGATTCCATGTGCAATCCAAGATATGGAGGAATGCTTCGCATTGGCCGATCTTGGTGCTAGCATTAACTTGATGCCACTTGCAATCTTCAAGTCGCTCAATCTTCCTAATCTTACTCCTTCACTAATGTCTATCGAGTTGGCCGACCATTCCACGATTCTCGCATGTGGTTTGGAGGAAGACGTTTTTGTGAAAGTGGGTAAGTTCTACTATCCCGTAGAATTTATCGTTGTTAATATCCCCACGGACCCTCAAGTTCCTCTCATTTTAGGTCGTTCGTTTTTAGATACGTCTATGGATTTGATCGATGTTCATGCTAGAAAGATCACCTTACGTTTCAACGACGAGGAACTTGTTATAAACGCAACTCAAAACTCTCAAATTTCTCATGTTTATTCCGTTGCAACCATTAACCTCGTTGACATGATTGACGTGGTTTGCGAGGAATTTTCACAAGAAGTTCTAGGTTTTGGTGATGAAGAAACTAGTGGCAATCCCACTATGTTGGATCCAATTCTAGATAATTCGACACCAACCTTCACTCCATTTGAAGGTGGTGGTTTTAAGTTGGAAGAATTTGATGTGCCACGTACTTGTGACGAAGACCTCGACAACGATGAGGACTTCTCGATTATCAAGGATTTTCTTAACAATTTCCCATTGCCTCCACCCGAGGAGGTTATGAGTATCGAGCCCAAATCTTCACTTGAGGAACCCCCTATCCTCGAGTTGAAAGATTTACCTCCTCACCTCGAATATGTCTATTTGGAGGAGGACGACAAATTGCCGTTTATTATTGCGAAGGAACATTCGAATGATGAAAAAACCGCACTTGTCGATGTTCTAAAGGACCACAAGAGGGCAATTGCACGGAAGTTATCCGACATTAAGGGAATCGATCCCAAGTTTTGTACCCACAAAATCTTAATGGAGGAGGATTTCAAGCCCACAATCCAAAGTCAAAGGAGGGTGAACCCCAAAATTCACGACGTCATAAAAAAGGAGGTCCTTAAACTCCTTGACGCGGGAATGATTTACCCTATTTCCGATAGCCCTTGGGTGAGTCCTATTCATTGTGTCCCTAAAAAGGGAGGGATGACCGTTGTGCCAAACGATGCCAACGAGTTGATTCCCACTAGACTCGTGACCGGATAGAGAGTGTGCATTGACTATCGTAATTTGAATGAAGCCACTCGAAAAGACCATTTTCCCTTGCCCTTCATGGACCAAATGTTGGAGCGTCTTGCGGGAAACGATTTCTATTGCTTTTTAGATGGTTTTTCCGGTTACTTCCAAATTCCCATCGATCCTCGTGATCAAGAAAAAACTACGTTTACGTATCCATATAGAATGTTTGCCTATCGTAGAATGCCATTCGGACTTTGTAATGCACCGGGAACCTTCCAAAGGTGCATGATGGCTATTTTTCATGATATGATCGAGAAAATGATGGAAGTCTTCATGGATTACTTTTCCGTGTTTGGTGATTCGTTCACTTCGTGTTTGTCGAACCTTGAGAGAATGTTAAAACATTGTGAGGAAACCAACCTTGTGCTAAATTGGGAAAAATGTCATTTTATGGTTAAGAGTGGAATCGTCTTAGGGCACAAGGTCTCGAAAGCGGGGATTGAGGTAGCTCAAGCTAAGGTAGACGTCATCGCCAAATTATCTCATCCCAAAACCGTCAAAGGAGGTAGGAGTTTCCTAGGCCACGCTGGCTTTTATCGTCGATTCATCAAGGATTTTTCAAAGATTTCTCGACCCATTACACATCTTCTTGAAAAAGAGGCACGTTTTGTCTTTGACGAAGACTGTGTACGATCCTTTGAAATCCTTAAAAGGAAACTTACCGAAGCTCCCATTCTTGTTGCTCCCAATTGGAACCTCCCCTTTGAACTAATGTGTGATGCTAGTGATTACGCTATTGGGGCCGTTTTGGGCCAACGTCATGATAAGCACTTCTTGCCTATTCACTATGCTAGCGAGACGATGACCGAGGCTCAACTAAAATACACTACAACGGAGAAGGAGTTCCTTTCTGTGGTGTATGCATTTGAGAAGTTCCGACCTTACCTCGTTTTAGCTAAATGCATAGTGTATACGGACCATTCGGCTATCAAGTATCTCATGGCAAAGCAAGATGCTAAGCCTAGATTACTTCGTTGGATTCTCCTCCTTCAAGAATTTGATCACACCATCGTTGACAAAAAAGGAGCCGAGAATCTAGCGGTCGATCATCTTTCTCGTTTGTAAGATCCTCACCAAAGTGTTTACGAGCCCAAGGAAATCACCGAAACATTTCCGCTTGAAACACTTGGTGTTTTGAATTCTAAGCTTGATCCTTCCATCCCATGGTTTGCGGATTTTGCAAATTACCATGCGGGTAACTTCATCATTAAGGGTATGACGACTCAAGAAAAACGAAAATTCTTTCGTGACGTCAAGTTCTACTTTTGGAACGACCCTTACTTGTTTCAAACTTGTGCGGATCAAATCATCCGACGTTTTGTATTTGGCACCGAAGCTTCTAACATCCTTAGAGCTTGCCATGAGGGACCCACGGGTGGTCACCACGGTGCTAATCTCACGGCTAAGAAGGTGTTTGATGCCGGCTTCTTTTGGCCTACTATTTACCGAGATGCACAAGATCTTGTGAAGTCTTGTGATTCATGCCAACGACAAGGAAAAGCCTCACAAAAAAATGAAATGCCACAAAATATCATCCAAGTGTGTGAGATCTTTGACGTTTGGGGTATAGACTTTATGGGGTCGTTCCCATCATCTCGTGGTAATAAGTACATTCTCGTTGCGGTTGACTACCTATCTAAGTGGGTGGAGGCCAAAGCCTTGCCCACCAATGATGCTCGTGTGGTAGTCAAGTTTTTGAAAAGCTTGTTTTCTCGGTTTGGAACCCCTCGTGCTATCATAAGCGATCGTGGAACCCATTTTTGTAACGACCAATTCGAAAGGGTCCTAAGGAAATATGGGGTTACACATCGGCTTTCTACGGCTTATCACCCACAAACAAGTGGGCAAGTCGAGGTTTCAAACCGAGCGTTGAAGAGGATCTTGGAGAGCTCCGTTGGGGAAAACCGACAATTATGGTCGGATAAGTTGGACGATGCTTTATGGGCCTTTAGGACCGCTCATAAGACGCCCATTGGGTGCACTCCCTATAAGCTTGTGTATGGAAAGAATTGTCATTTGCCTATCGAGTTAGAACACAAGGCTTATTGGGCCCTAAAGCATTGTAATGATGATATGGAGACCGCGGGAAAACACCGGAAAATGCAATTGAATGAATTAGATGAATTGAGGGATATTGCTTATGAAAATTCATTGATTTACAAGGAAAAAACTAAAACGTTGCATGATTCTAAAATTAAAAACCGGGTTTTTAACATTGGGATCAAGTTTTGCTTTTTAATTCAAGATTAAAAATCTTTTCCGGTAAGTTGAAATCCCGTTGGTCCGGTCCATTCACCGTGACTCAAGTATTTCCGTATGGGACCATCGAGCTAGCTCAAGATGATGGTCCTAACTTCAAGGTGAATGGACATAGGTTGAAGCACTACTTTGGCGGGGAAGTTCCATCCTTGAACTACCTCGTCCAAGTCACCTTCCCCAATGATAATTAGTATTGATGGGATCGAGTCGAGCTCATGACTCGGTAATCAAAAACGAGGAGCCTCGTGGGGGAGTCCCATGCTTATCCTATGTATATATTATCGCTATCTAATGTAGTTAACGTGTGGGGATTTGTGCCCTTCCAACCTTTTTTCCATGGTTGTTTGTGATATGTGGTTTTTAGATGATCATGATCTTCACGATTGGAGCCTCTTGTGTTCGTTGTACGCGAGCACTCGGTCGTTTGCTTTGAAGAATTTCTCGATATCTAAATGATATATTCTTTGATGTTCTAACCTTAGGTCTTTTAGCACACTTCATAAACGGCTGTTGATTTAATGGTTCCACCCTTTCCATGCTAGATTATGCATTCGACTACGTCTCTAGTATGGGGGTGTTTGCACCCCTAGACTCGAAACATTGAGGACAATGTTTAACTTTAGTATGGGGGGGTGAATAGATACTTGCCTTGCTAAACCTTCACGCTTTCCAAAGTTTATCTTTTTGTTTATCGTTTTTGTTGCAAATAAATCTAAAAATGGCCAAATTTTAAAAATTTTCTCATGTTTTATAAGTGTTTGAAGACACGAATGTAGGTTTTCCGATGGCGATAATAAGAGTAATTTTTGACTCGACCGTGCGTGTTGAGCACTTAGCTTTGATTCCTTAACTACACATTAGGCTAAGTCTCTTAAATGAGGACGAGAAATGATAGGGTTAATTATAATTTACTATGCTAAACGTAGAGTACTCGTATTCTTTCAAAAACTCATGTGTTCTCGTTGTTTGCTTATTCTCCCTTCGCATGTAAATTTTTTTGCTTAATAAATATTGACTTAGCGGTTTAGTTAGGATTGTTGGGTTACTAGTCTTTTCTAGTAGCTTCCGTGTAATTAAATTGGGAAGACATTAAGGTATCGCCAGCGTCACGGTTTTGAAGTATCGGCACCCCAATAATCAAAAGCTTCACCCAATAATAAGATTTCAAGTGCTCACCTAAATCTAGCAAACAATTTGAAAGCCCCACAAGGCCGAAAAATCTATGCAAAATTGAAAGTGAATCAAGCCTTAATCATCGAAGCTTTAAAGATCCAAAATTCGCCTTAGCGTGAGGATATACGTCTTTGGCTAATAAAACCACCGATGAGGCGGATAATAAAAGGCAAGGCAAGACCGAAGTCATAATAAAAGCTTCATGGCGAAGTTGAATAAAAGATGGAGGTAAACCAAAGATAATAAGGCCCTTCCGTTAGGGGGCGTATAAAAGTCTTGGTAATAAGTCTCATGTTCAAAACCGTTATAAAACCGTGTTTATCGATTCTTCTTGTCAACTTAACTTTTTAACATCGTTGTCTATTAGGAGGGGTTATTGATTTGATGGTCTTGGTTACACCGTTAGGACTCTATTTTTAGACCTAAATCTCTATTATCGCATAAGTCAAACAATGTATCCTCATGAGACATTCAAGACAAAATAAAATATAAGAGATACAATTTAGGAATAATGGGAGGATAAGTACGTGATTAGGGCATATGAGTAGTGTTAGCATTACTAACTTATAATGACAATGATCTCGTTACACGCTTGGCATAGAATTGGGGTGAAAATCGAGGATGATGAAATTATTTCTAACGATGCATTCACGTGTTCTTATTCTATGAACCTAAACGTCCCATTTTGCGATGAAAATCATACATATGTCTAAAACGCAAGTAGAAGTAGCAATAGTAGTAGTGTAGCTAGTTTATCATTCAATAAAGTGAATAAAAATGAATTTTGGAGATGCTACGATACTTTATTCTAGCATTGCGTGAGGGCACGGCAATGGTTTAGTATGGGGGAGTGATGAGACTGCTTTTATACATAGTCTCATCTTCCAAATAGGGCTTAAAATGCATTAAATATCATCAAAATACCCATATATATGCTTGTGTTTGTTACTTGTGTATTTTAGGTACGGATATAGAGAAAATGACAAAAGATCACAAGAATCATTCAAAAACGAACACGGGAAACGAAGCCGCACAATGAACCAAGCCCTAATGAAGACTTTCCCAAGATCAACCCTTGAAGATTTGAAGAATTATAAAGAAGTGTCCTCCAATATGGAAAAATTGACACTTTATACCCTTGTATCCTCATAATTACAAGTTTGGTCCCTAAAGTTTGTCAAAATTACAAAAAGGGCCCTCCACTTTGAAGAATTGGCAAGTTTAGCCCATCAAGAAAGCTAAATTGTCAACCAACATCCTCCACAAAGTCAAATACATCATGAAGTCCTTCAAAGTACAAGAAATGATGATCGACGTCGAAGTGCCGGTCGAAAATAACCTAATTACCTTATACTAGATATGGTAAGTGGGTATCGATCCACGAGGACTATGTGGTTTTAGTTTAAGTTTTGGGATGATCAATGATCAATAAAGGTTTTGGTTTTGAAATCTGACAACTAAAATACTTTTGATAATAAAAATGCTGATTAAAAATAAAAATAATTATTAAACTAATAGTAAAGCTAGAAAAATAAAATAAGATGTAAACAATTAAAAGAACAATGTAATCCCTTCCAGCTCCTAATATTTATGGTTGATCACACTAATGGATTATTGAAACTTTTTAGAACCGATTACAAAGATTATTTTGACTTAATATGAATGAATTAATGTCGGCATTTATTATGTTTATCAATGACTCGCAATAATAAATCTTATATTAATCCAACCAATAATTATGTTTTAATAATTTATTTAGGTACAACTTATGTTTATTATACGACCATATTTTCTTTTTTTAACTAAATAAAATAAGTATGAATCGTTAACTAACAATAAATTGTCTCACACAAATAATTAAACATAATATTAAATCGATAAAAATAATTTTTAAATAAATCATAAATCTTTGTAATAAAAATATGATAATCCAAAAGTAATAATCAAACTATAAATAAAGTTACCGGAAGGAATTACAACAAAATTAGCCGAACATTGCGGTGCACTCGACCCGGTCTCCGCTATTCAGCACAACAAGTATCGTCTTTATTAAATAATAAAGAATCGTTTTCTTTTTCTTATTTCTACAAAAACAAATCCATTGGACAACTTGTTGTCTTTTTTATTATTTTTGATCTATTGTTGTTGTTGTATGAGATGAGATTGTTAATATACTCAAAGTGGCAACTGACCAATTGTCAAAAAAGAATGTGGCTGATGTTTTTGCTTCCACTGTGCGACAATTCTTCAACAAAGAAAAAATCCTTTTTTTTTCGCCTTTTCTTTTCTACAGTCGATCCCCAACTCCCAACTCTCCTTTTTTTCTTTGTGTCTTCTTTTTTTTATTTTTATAGTATCTACTAGTGGGTTATTGGGTATTGGGCCCAAAAATTATTATTATTTATTTTTTTATATTTTTTTTTATTCTTTTGACATATAATAATTTTGGCCCAATAAAAAATAACCCAACATTAATCATTGCTCGAACGAACCCGGACAAATAAAAAATAACCGAAAATATTGCGACGCGCTCAAATCTTTTTCTTCAATATTTTTTCTTCATTTATCGTCGCTCACAATGTCTTTTCTCCAATAAATTAATTAAGCGTCCATTTTTATTCCACTTCGCTCGTAACCTATATAATCACAAAACACAATCAAAGTACATATATAACGACTAATAAATATACAATTATACTAAATTAACATGCTATGAGGTGTATGCAAAATACACCGATTAACTCCTCTCAACTTAACTTTTACCGTCTCGTGTAAAAATAAAATAAAAATATACAAGCATGTTAATTTCATAATTTTTAATCATACTATTGAAATTTCATCAATAAGATCACATTCAACCTAATACACTAATAACCATCCTATATGACAAATAATCCAAGATGATTACCAATATTTTTGTCCTTCTTAAACACTTAGCATAACCATTCCCATTGATTCCATTTACTTTATATTTCATATAATTAACCATGTGTCCAACGTACCTAATGCACACCTATAATCAATATAAACATTAATCTAAAACAAGAGGTGAGAATATCGTACACCTTTTATAACATTGGAGTTTTTATAGCATAAGAGCACATCATAAGCCATCATACTTTAGCTTATATACTTCTACTTCCTTTCTTTTTTTTTCTTTTTTTTTCTCTCTTTTTTTTACATTTTTTTTTTTTTTTTTTTTTTTTACTTTTACTTTTTTTTTTCGATTTTTTTCACAACGCACATAAGCTCTTTTTTTTAACCATTCAGGACCGTTTCTTATACAAGTCATCCCGAACGCTTTATACGCTCCTTTTAAGGTTGATATAAAGACCGATTATTCAGAAAAATGAATATCTATCCTATAGGTGCATACTAAGACACATTGGCTCATGAGAACCGGTTAATTAAGTCTGTTTAATTAAATAGGAACAGTTATACTTCGTGCCTACTGGTACATCACATGATAGAATTATCTACCACATAGTATAATTATACAATGCACTAAATTAAACTGATCTTCCTAATTTCATTACAACAATACAAGTATTGGGTTATTTCACCTAAAATTGTCTCAGCTAAGTGCAATGCTATCCATCATAAAAATTGGCGCCTGACCCATGCTAACAACTAAAGTATCACCTTGCGCGGGTGACGAATCAGATAGGCAAGCCCAGCATATGACTACCACCAATAATTATGACAGTTCTCCAACTCTTTTCTAAGGCCACCGTGCGCGGGTGGCGAGCCGAATAAGATCACTTCTAAATATCCTAACCCAACTATTACATTATTATATTTCATATTATTTATTTGAACTTTCTACTCGATCTAAGCAAAGGTAAGTAGAGGGAATTCAATCGGCGTGGTTTGATCATCTAATTATACATATGCCTAACTACATGCAAACAATCAAATCAATTTAATAACCAAATTATACAATGGAATCGGGTGCACCTGATATGTAACACCCCATTTTGGAAATGGAATATTACGCATATCATGGCGTGTCATCAAAGCATACAAGGATAAATGTCTAAGCATTATTCAACCATAAAAGGAAATACCGGAATCAAACATCGGTATCCTAAAGTAAAGCTCATCACACACAAACATAAATACTGTAAAAGGAAGGACGAAACAATGTCCAAAGCAACTGTATCAAAGTAAAGGAAATGCATAAAGTAAAGAAAGACAGTAAAGCTTCCAGTCCATATGCACCTACGTTTGAGATCTACGAGCGTCCCTGAGTACCTGCCGTTTTGGGAACATAAAAAGGAAAACGGCTGAGCAAGACGCTCAGTGCACGGATGTACAATAAAGCATGATATAGGATAAGCATGTAACATATAACAGCGGAAGACTAAGTACTGAGTAAACTGGTTAAGTATCATGAAAACTGGTTTTATAGTTTGAAAAGCCTTATGTTTAACCTGTGAAAACTGTTTTAACATATATATACCATAGCCCATATAGGTCATGAAAAGGTCACGTGCATGAATACTTGGAGGGGTGACCTCATCATGCTGATTAGAGGGGATGCCTCTAATCAATATACTGATTTGGGTAGGAGGGATCAACTCCTTGTGAAGGGTGCAAGGCACACACCACATTCACCATGATAAACTGAATAAAACATGTAACTAGGATGCACCCATACGCCCCAACTGATATAATAATATGGCCAAACTGAAAAGGGACGCCACGAGCAATCACTCCGCCGTGGGGAAGTCATAACATCGGTGCCTCCAATGCTATGGTTATGGTACCTCCATAACTAGGTGAAACTGGTCATGCTTGTATATGGCTATAGTTTATGCTAAATTAACATAAGCAGTTCAAAACAATAAAACAAATGCTGGGGAAAACAGTTGGCTGCATACGGGGAAATCCTAATAAGGAAGGAATGTCCATACTGAAAGGACGGGAATCCGTACCTCAAGTCCAGTGAATGAACGGAATAAAGACTCCTACTTCTGGATCACTAACGCTACATGAATACACACGTGTATAAGTATCGATTCACTAATTACGTACTGGGTTTTGTGTCTTATTATAGCTGATTTGGTATGTTTTAGGTCATGGTTCACTGTTTAAAGCCTTAAACTGTGTTTATCTTGTATTCTGGTTAATCTGATTAAGTATAACTGGTGTTTCATGTATTAATATACTTACGGTATAATAATAAGTAACTTTCCAAAAATAACAGGTTTCCAAAAATAGAAAGTTTCCAAAAATAGAAAGTTTCCAAAAATAGAAAGTTTCCAAAAATAGAAAGTTACCAAAAATAGAAAGTTTCCAAAAATAGAAAGTTTCCAAAAATAGAAAGTTTCCAAAAATAGAAAGTTTCCAAAAATAGAAAGTTTCCTAAAATAGAATTTACTGCTTAAAATAGATTAGTTTCTAAAAATAGAAAGTTTCCAAAAATAGATCAGCTGCCTTAATTAAATAAGTTTCCATATATAGAAGGTTTCCATAATTAGATTAGCTGCCTGAAATAGATTGATTTCCATATATAGAAGGTTTCCATAATTAGATTAGTTTCCTTATTTAATTAAGTTTCTATAAATAGAAGTTTCCATAATTAGAATTAAGCTGATTTCATAAGCTAACATATAAGTCTAAGTGTTATAAGCTTATTCTTAAGTCATACGATATAGTGTATAGTTTAATTATTATTTCATGTATTTTAATTAAACTATAGGTTAAGCATTTTAATTAAAGTATAACATGTATAATTAAAATGAAATGAAAATACTTAGGTTAAAATGTGTATTATTATTAATAATAATATAACCTAAGTCATGTCTAAATTAATTAATTATAGGCATGTTTTTAATAATTACTTAATTATAACTTATAACATAAAATACTTAGGTTAAATTAATGTCATGATAAACTAATAATTAAAATAACCTAAGTCATGATTTAATTAATATTTCATGTTATTAATTAATTATATCCTAAGTTCATGATTCATAAAAATTACATGTAACATAGATCATGATTTTAACCAACGAACCATGAATCGGGTATGAATTCGACACCGTACCCCGGGCCAAACCCGGGGCACACGTGTCCCCTTGCTGCCGTGGGTCCCACATGAGCCAACCAAGACCAATTGTGGTCTTGGTGGTGGCGGCAATAGCAAACCAAACCCCCCCCCCTCGGGTTTGTTTGCTAGGCGGCCAAAAACAAACACCCTTATAAACCATTCTTTGATTTTAATTTATACCAAAACATGTTAGATCAATGATTAATTACCTTGTTTTCATAAGAAAAATCATAACATGTTCATGAAAATAATCAAAGATTAAAAGAATTAAAAAGAATTAAAAAGAAGGGTTAGAAAGGTATACCACTATGTAGCTTGGAAAAAGGATGAACAAACACGTATTCTAACACTTGTTTTTAAGATCAAAATCAAACAAACACCCTCTAGTGGTGGTGTTTAGGTGGCGGCACAAGGAGGAGAAAAAGGAGAGGAGAAAACTCTTTTTAGGGTTTTTATGTTTATTTCTTGAAAATGAAAATGAAAACATGTTTTTACTTTTACCCCCCCTTAACTTGTAAAGTCCATGGGCTAAGCCCATTTCTTGGTTTGTGCCGTGGGTATGGGGGCCCCACATGGGGTACCCGTACCTTTCTCGCGTCCCGATGTTTCGTGTTCGTTCGTGGTTAAACGTGCTCGTGTTTAACGTGTTTCTGTTTCTTTTAACGTGTCGTTTATCGTAAACTCCACGCTCGTGAATATATTCTGAGTATTTACATAATTATTATAATTAGTATTTTAAATGGTGTTCATGATTTAATTATGTTCACGTGATATATTATTAACTGTTTATCATGAGTTCGTACGTAATCGATACTTGTCATGTCATACACGTATGCACTTGCTTGATTATTAGCACATGAATGTGATCAATACTACATGAGGTAAGTTTTAATCTAGAACGTACGATCTTAAGGGCACTATTCATGGTAAAAGCATGCGGGTTTTACAATTCTTCCCCCCTAAAAAGAATAATTCGTCCCCGAATTATAGATAAAGTAAGCTGAATAGAAGTGACATACCCGAACTCAAAATATGAAGTGAGGGTAAGAAGCCCGGATAGACTCCTCTGTTTCCCAAGTGGCTTCCCGCTCGGTATGGTCCCTCCAAAGGATTTTAACGAAAGGAATCGTCTTCCTTCTCATGACTCGTTCTTGCCTGTCGAGTACTCGTTCGGGTTCTTCTATAAACGTGAGATCTTCACGTATCTGTTCCAGTGGATACTGAACCATGTGAAGGGGATGATAATTGTACCCTCTGAGTAAGGACACATGGAACACGTTATGCACGTGCGAAAGCTGAGGAGGTAACGCCAATCGGTAAGATACTTCGCCGATTCGTTCAACGATATCAAATGGTCCGATGAACCGAGGACTGAGTTTTCCCTTGATCCCGAAGCGTTTAACACCACGTGCCGGCGAAACCTTGAGGAAGACGTGATCTCCCACATTAAAATGTATGTCCCTACGATGCTTATCGGCGTAACTCTTTTGACGTGAACGCGCTTCCTGCAGCTTCTGTTTAGCTACCTCAATCTTCTCATTGGTCATTTCTATAATCTCTGGTCCTTCGAGTGTTCGCTCTCCCACTTGATCCCAGCAAGTTGGAGCGCGACACTTTCTGCCATACAACATTTCGAAAGGAGCACATTTGATACTTGCGTGCCAGCTGTTGTTGTATGCAAACTCGACTAAACAGATGTAATCGTCCCAATCACCTCTCCATTCCAACGCACACGACCTTAACATATCTTCCAATGTCTGAATTGTTCGCTCCGATTGTCCGTCTGTTTGAGGATGAAAGGCTGTGCTCAGCTTAAGTTGTGTACCCCAAGCTTTTTGCAGACCTTTCCAAAATCGCGACGTGAAACGAGGATCTCTGTCTGAGACGATGCTGGAGGGAGTGCCGTGGAGTCTCATGATCTCCCTTCTGTACGTATCTGCGAGTTTACTTACCGGATCTTCCTTGCGTATCGGTAAGAAATGAGCTGATTTGGTGAGTCGATCAACAATGACCCAAATAGCATCGTGCTTCTTCTTGGTAGGCGGAAGACCGGTAACAAAATCCATGGTGATTTTGTCCCACTTCCACTCTGGAATATCCAACGGTTGAAGGAGACCGCCAGATCGCTGATGTTCAATCTTAACCTGCTGACAGGTAAGACATTTGGAGACATACGTGGCTACATCCTGTTTCATACCACTCCACCAAAAGTGCTGTCTGATGTCATGGTACATTTTTGTCGACCCAGGATGTATAGAAAATGGGGAGCTGTGAGCTTCAGCTAACAATGCTTCCCGGAGTTCTGGATTGTCAGGAACACAAAGTCTCGTGCCCTGCCAAATGATACCGTCTGCGTCCATTCTGAATTCTGTCTGCTTCTCCAAATTCTGAATTATCGCCCAAATCTCTCCATCATCCTTCTGCGCTTCCTTGATCCTAGTCAGTAACTCAGGTTCTACACTAAGATTCGCCCAGTATCCGTGCTGCCCACGTACCATGATTTCGATGTCTAGCCGCTCCAAGTCTCTTATGTTTTGTTCCTTGATCTCAATGCCGTTTATCATTCCGGACTTTCTGCTGAGTGCATCTGCTACTACATTAGCTTTCCCGGGATGATACTGTAGGTTAATATCATAATCCTTCAACAGTTCCAACCATCTCCTTTGTCTCATGTTCAATTCTCGCTGTGTGAAGATATACTTCAAGCTCTTGTGATCCGTGAAAATGTCGCATGATTCTCCGTATAAGTAATGCCTCCATATCTTCAATGCGAACACCACTGCAGCAAGTTCCAGGTCATGTGTAGGGTAGTTTTCTTCATAGGGCTTAAGCTGCCGTGAAGCATACGCGATCACTTTCCCATGTTGCATGAGAACACAGCCCAGTCCCTTCCCCGATGCATCGCTATAGATCTGAAATCCACCTGTACCAGATGGGAGAGTAAGAATAGGTGCAGATACTAGCTTCTGCTTTAGGTCTTCGAAGCTCTTCTCTCGATCTTCCGTCCAGACGAATTTCTCTCCTTTTCGCATCAGTTTGGTGAGAGGCAATGCCAGCCGAGAAAAGTTCTCCACGAATCTTCGATAATATCCAGCTAAGCCTAAGAAACTGCGGACTTCTGTCGCTGATGTTGGTCTTGGCCATTTAGTGATAGCCTCAACCTTCGCTGGGTCCATAGTGATCCCTTCTGCTGATACAATGTGACCTAAGAATGCCACCTTGTTTAACCAGAACTCACACTTGGAGAATTTCGCATACAGCTGCTTCTGACGATGAATCTGTAGTACAGTATGGAGATGATCTTCGTGTTCCTCCGTGGACTTTGAGAATATCAAGATGTCATCGATGAATACAATTACAAATTTATCAAGGAATTCATGGAAGATTCTGTTCATCAGATCCATGAATACTGCTGGAGCGTTAGTCAGGCCGAATGGCATGACTACAAACTCATAATGGCCATAGCGGGTACGAAAAGCAGTCTTGGCAATATCCTGCTCTTTAACCCTTAGCTGATGGTAGCCTGACCTTCGACCGATCTTTGAGAAGTGTTTGGCTCCTTGAAGTTGGTCAAACAGATCGTCTATACGTGGCAGTGGATATCTGTTGCGGATGGTAATCTTATTAAGTTCACGGTAGTCAATGCAAAGTCGCATGCTGCCGTCCTTCTTCTTAACGAACAAGACCGGTGCGCCCCATGGAGATGCGCTCGGTCTAATGAACCCTCGTTCAAGAAGTTCCTGCAATTGGTCCTTCAGTTCTTTTAGCTCTATGGGAGCCATACGATACGGAGCCTTAGAGATTGGCTCAGCTCCTGGAACAAGGTCGATGTTGAACTCCACTTCTCTTGCAGGTGGTATGCCTGGAAGTTCATCTGGGAAGACGTCTTGAAATTCTGAAACTACTGGTTGATCCTGAATCGATGGGGATTCAGCATCCATGTCATGAACCGTAGCGAGATAACCTTCGCAGCCATGTGACAGTAATGCACGTGCTTGCAAGGTAGATATGACTTGTACAGACCGTCCGGGTATGAACCCGTTATGGATGTACTCTGGTGCATTAATGTCGCCGAAGATCACTCGATAAGAGTGGCAGTCTATGGTAGCATGGTGCTTGGATAGCCAATCCATGCCGAGAATCATATCGAACTCCATCATGTCTAGAGGAAGTGCATCTACTGCACGAACTTTATCATCAAACTCTATAGGAAGACTCTTGTATACATGAGTTATTAATACAGAGTCCCTCAGAGGCGTGGAAATGGTAAGCTTATTTTCTAGTGGCGAGGGAAGTGTCCTGATGTTCTTAGCATAAGTAGTGGAAACAACTGAATGAGTGGCACCCGTGTCGAAAAGAACACATGCAGCCTGGCCGTACATATACAAAATTCCAGTAATGGTACCTGTAGATTTGTTTGCCTGATCGCGCGATGTCGTGTAGACACGCCCAGTGGTAGGAGGCGGTTTAGTATCAGCGTGACCCGAAATACCCTCCATTTCACCCTTACGGCAATCTCTCATACGATGGCCAGGGAGGCCGCACTTGTAGCACGCGTCGGAGTCACGACGACATGGGCCAGGGTGTCTGCGATGGCAGGTGCTGCAAAGAGGATGAGTGAATCCTCCAGCAGGAGTCCTTGCTTGCTGAGGGCCTGCTGATGACAGAACGTGTTAAGAATAAGGTATATGCACGAGTATAAGACGTAAACGTCGTAAGATGCTTACCAGTGTTAGCTGAACGGTTGGGCTGAGAACCCCTGTGGTTCTGGTCCCTTCCGTTACCGTGGTTCCTGGTAGAGATTAACATAGTGTCAGCATGGGAAATATAACATGAAATCATAAGAAGATGCGTAAATAGTAGGACCTGCTGTTGTTGGACTGTCCTGCATTGTTACGGTAATTGTCATTACCGCTGCGCCTTTCCACAACAGAACGGTCGTTAGAGTGACCGTTTCCTTTGGGCTGATTGGGTTGCTGCTGAGTAGCCGGCTGAGACCGGTCCCCAGTTTTCTGCCTGGAAGATACAGTTTAAGAGATGATTATAGAACATATAACGATAGGATGCGGTCTGGTTAACGCTAGAACATGAAATGTTTTACCTCTTGTCGGGTCTTTCTGCTTCCCCGAACTCATCACGTTCCTGCAACATCTCAAGCTTTCTTGTTGCGTCAGCCACTTGTGCTACCGTATTGAACGTAGCACATACTAGATTGTTCGCAACCGAGGTGCGAAGTGCCCACCTAAAATGGTGTGCCTGCTCCTCAGGAGTACCAGCCGCTGCTCCTAGAAAACCAGCAAGGCGAAGAAAGCGCTGCATGAATTCGTTGCTATTCTCGCCCTGTCTCTGACGTATCCCGTGGTATTCACGCTTGAGTTTGTCCTGCTCTGCCTTAGGAAAGAACTGTTCCATCACTCTCTCCTTGAATTGGGCCCATGTCAAACCAGCGACCCATTCATCACCTCCTTCTGACTGCGTCAAAGCTAGCCACCAGTTGAGTACATCGCCTTCAAACCTGTAGCACGCCAATCTTGCCTTGAAGGCGGGGTCACATCCCATAGCATTGAAGATTTTCTCAATGTGAGTCAGCCAGCTTTCAGCATCGCTGGGGCTATCAGTCTTTTCAAAAGCTCTAGGACGGAGCTTGTTAAATCTTTCCAACCATACCGCTAGAGTCACTGGAGGAGGAGGAGGAGGAGGTGCCTGATTCTGCGGCTGCTGATTATTGGCAGCTTGGACTTCAGCACGAATGTCATTCCTCAGTTGAGGAAGTAAGGCTTGCATGGCAGCCTGAATTGCAGCATTGAGCTGCTCTTGCTCGCGTGTGAGAACCATCTGACAGTATAACATAAAACATATGATTAACAGTTCAAACATAAAATATAAAAAAAAAAAAAATTTATGCCAAAAATTTCACGAGAAAAAATTTATGCAAGAAAATCTTTGTGTGAATGCATGATGCAGTTTTATGAAAACTTTTGATGCTCGAGAGTGAACGCCTTCGGTCAGTTCACTCAAAATAAAAGACATATCGAGGGGACGCCTATGGGTCGGTCCCAAATCTAAAAGTTTCGATAAAACACATGCGACTAAATAGGGCCAGTCCTGTACCAACCATTACTTAGTCAAAAACCCTGTAACAATGACATGTATATGTATGCTTAAAAATGATGAATGCATGAAAACAACTGTCAGTTCTAGGAAGACCGTAGTGACTACCCACTAATCACAGGTCATATTTGAGAGCCTACAGGTCGAAGCCTTGGCTCTGATACCATAATTGTAACACCCCATTTTGGAAATGGAATATTACGCATATCATGGCGTGTCATCAAAGCATACAAGGATAAATGTCTAAGCATTTTTCAACCATAAAAGGAAATACCGGAATCAAACATCGGTATCCCAAAGTAAAGCTCATCACACACAAACATAAATACTGTAAAAGGAAGGACGAAACAATGTCCAAAGCAACTGTATCAAAGTAAAGGAAATGCATAAAGTAAAGAAAGACAGTAAAGCTTCCAGTCCATATGCACCTACGTTTGAGATCTACGAGCGTCCTTGAGTACCTGCCGTTTTGGGAACATAAAAAGGAAAACGGCTGAGCAAGACGCTCAGTGCACGGATGTACAATAAAGCATGATATAGGATAAGCATGTAACATATAACAGCGGAAGACTAAGTACTGAGTAAACTGGTTAAGTATCATGAAAACTGGTTTTATAGTTTGAAAAGCCTTATGTTTAACCTGTGAAAACTGTTTTAACATATATATACCATAGCCCATATAGGTCATGAAAAGGTCACGCGCATGAATACTTGGAGGGGTGACCTCATCATGCTGATTAGAGGGGATGCCTCTAATCAATATACTGATTTGGGTAGGAGGGATCAGCTCCTTGTGAAGGGTGCAAGGCACACACCACATTCACCATGATAAACTGAATAAAACATGTAACTAGGATGCACCCATACGCCCCAACTGATATAATAATATGGCCAAACTGAAAAGGGACGCCACGAGCAATCACTCCGCCGTGGGGAAGTCATAACATCGGTGCCTCCAATGCTATGGTTATGGTACCTCCATAACTAGGTGAAACTGGTCATGCTTGTATATGGCTATAGTTTATGCTAAATTAACATAAGCAGTTCAAAACAATAAAACAAATGCTGGGGAAAACAGTTGGCTGCATACGGGGAAATCCTAATAAGGAAGGAATGTCCATACTGAAAGGACGGGAATCCGTACCTCAAGTCCAGTGAATGAACGGAAGAAAGACTCCTACTTCTGGATCACTAACGCTACATGAATACACACGTGTATAAGTATCGATTCACTGATTACGTACTGGGTTTTGTGTCTTATTATAGCTGATTTGGTATGTTTTAGGTCATGGTTCACTGTTTAAAGCCTTAAACTGTGTTTATCTTGTATTCTGGTTAATCTGATTAAGTATAACTGGTGTTTCGTGTATTAATATACTTACGGTATAATAATAAGTAACTTTCCAAAAATAACAGGTTTCCAAAAATAGAAAGTTTCCAAAAATAGAAAGTTTCCAAAAATAGAAAGTTTCCAAAAATAGAAAGTTACCAAAAATAGAAAGTTTCCAAAAATAGAAAGTTTCCAAAAATAGAAAGTTTCCAAAAATAGAAAGTTTCCAAAAATAGAAAGTTTCCTAAAATAGAATTTACTGCTTAAAATAGATTAGTTTCTAAAAATAGAAAGTTTCCAAAAATAGATCAGCTGCCTTAATTAAATAAGTTTCCATATATAGAAGGTTTCCATAATTAGATTAGCTGCCTGAAATAGATTGATTTCCATATATAGAAGGTTTCCATAATTAGATTAGTTGCCTTATTTAATTAAGTTTCTATAAATAGAAGTTTCCATAATTAGAATTAAGCTGATTTCATAAGCTAACATATAAGTCTAAGTGTTATAAGCTTATTCTTAAGTCATACGATATAGTGTATAGTTTAATTATTATTTCATGTATTTTAATTAAACTATAGGTTAAGCATTTTAATTAAAGTATAACATGTATAATTAAAATGAAATGAAAATACTTAGGTTAAAATGTGTATTATTATTAATAATAATATAACCTAAGTCATGTCTAAATTAATTAATTATAGGCATGTTTTTAATAATTAATTAATTATAACTTATAACATAAAATACTTAGGTTAAATTAATGTCATGATAAACTAATAATTAAAATAACCTAAGTCATGATTTAATTAATATTTCATGTTATTAATTAATTATATCCTAAGTTCATGATTCATAAAAATTACATGTAACATAGATCATGATTTTAACCAACGAACCATGAATCGGGTATGAATTCGACACCGTACCCCGGGCCAAACCCGGGGCACACGTGTCCCCTTGCTGCCGTGGGTCCCACATGAGCCAACCAAGACCAATTGTGGTCTTGGTGGTGGCGGCAATAGCAAACCAAACCCCCCCCCCCTCGGGTTTGTTTGCTAGGCGGCCAAAAACAAACACCCTTATAAACCATTCTTTGATTTTAATTTATACCAAAACATGTTAGATCAATGATTAATTACCTTGTTTTCATAAGAAAAATCATAACATGTTCATGAAAATAATCAAAGATTAAAAGAATTAAAAAGAATTAAAAAGAAGGGTTAGAAAGGTATACCACTATGTAGCTTGGAAAAAGGATGAACAAACACGTATTCTAACACTTGTTTTTAAGATCAAAATCAAACAAACACCCTCTAGTGGTGGTGTTTAGGTGGCGGCACAAGGAGGAGAAAAAGGAGAGGAGAAAACTCTTTTTAGGGTTTTTATGTTTATTTCTTGAAAATGAAAATGAAAACATGTTTTTACTTTTACCCCCCCCCCCTTAACTTGTAAAGTCCATGGGCTAAGCCCATTTCTTGGTTTGTGCCGTGGGTATGGGGGCCCCACATGGGGTACCCGTACCTTTCTCGTGTCCCGATGTTCGTGTTCGTTCGTGGTTAAACGTGCTCGTGTTTAACGTGTTTCTGTTTCTTTTAACGTGTCGTTTATCGTAAACTCCACGCTCGTGAATATATTCTGAGTATTTACGTAATTATTATAATTAGTATTTTAAATGGTGTTCATGATTTAATTATGTTCACGTGATATATTATTAACTGTTTATCATGAGTTCGTACGTAATCGATACTTGTCATGTCATACACGTATGCACTTGCTTGATTATTAGCACATGAATGTGATCAATACTACATGAGGTAAGTTTTAATCTAGAACGTATGATCTTAAGGGCACTATTCATGGTAAAAGCATGCGGGTTTTACATGATAATTATGGCCAAATCTTCTAGCTTGCTCTAATAAATCATCCACAAACTAATCTTTAGAATCTGCAAACACTCAACAAAAATATATGTAGAAGAAACTTCCACATCTAATTAGCACAAGACTCTTATAATGTGATTTAAAATTTTAAAAATTTTCAATTTTTCCCAAAAATCACATTTTCACCGATTTTTGACAAAAATTTCACACAAAAACATGTAACACATGTGCCACCCCCTCAACTTAAAGCATTGCATTGTCCCTAATGTAAAAACTTTAAATTGAAATTTTGGTTAAAAATCAATTTGACAAACTCACACAAAAAACAAAAACCTAACTCACTTTCGTAGGAATCACGGTTGCATTTAGCGTATGCAACAAGCCTTTAAACCACTCGGTAGCCCGACTGGACGAGTTTTGTCTCGTGAGGGTTTGTAGTGAACACACCCACAAAGTTCCACAAACCACGGGTTGCCTCCCGCGAAGCGCTAAGTTTACCGTCTTCAGCCAGACATAACTCAAATGAGCTATTGAGACGGTTGGAGTGGTTCCAAGTAAACCACTTCCACCGTTTCCATCTGATCACTCTCTAACTCAACATACAGCTTTAAACGGTGTCCATTAACTTTAAAAGGCTCTCCACCCACCATATTTTTTATTTCAATGGCTCCGTATGGAGAGACTTTAGTCACTATGTATGGACCCGTCCATTTACTTCTCAACTTTCCAGGAAAAAGCTTAAGTCTAGCATTGAATAAACAAACTTTTTGACCAACCAAAAACGATTTCTTGGTGATGTGTCGATCATGAAAAGCTTTGGTTTTCTCCTTATAAATCCTAAAACTCTCATAAGCATCACGTCTAATCTCATCTAGCTCAGATAATTGAAGTTTCCTAGAACTACCCGCTTTCTCTAAATCCAGATTAACAGTCTTAATTGCCCATTCAGCCCTATGCTCTATCTCAACCGGTAAATGACACGCCTTGCCATATACCAACTTATACGGTGACATACCAATAGGAGTCTTAAAAGCCGTCCTATATGCCCACAAAGCATCATCTAACCTCAAGGACCAATCTTTCCTATCACTACAAACGGTCTTTTCTAAAATTCGCTTAATCTCCCTATTAGATACTTCAACCTGTCCACTAGTCTGTGGGTGATAAGGGGTAGCTATCCTATGATTAACTCCATAGTGTTTCAATAATTTCCCAAATCTAAAGTTCTTAAAGTGAGAACCCCCATCACTAATTATAGCCTTAGGAATTCCATGTCTAGCAAAGATATTCTTCTTAACAAACTTAAGAACTACGCTATGGTCATTGGTTCTAGTCGCCTCAGCCTCTACCCACTTAGACACATAATCCACTGCCACTAAAATGTAAACATTCCCATGGGAAGTGGGGAATGGTCCCATAAAATCAATACCCCACACGTCAAAGATCTCAACAACAAGTATGGGGTTCATAGGCATTTGATCACGCCTTGAAATCCCTCCAACTTGTTGGCAACGAATACATGCTTTCACAAAAGACTGGGCATCCTTGAATATAGTCGGCCAAAAGAAACCGCTTTGTAGGATCTTATGCCCGGTTTTCGTAGCACCAAAGTGACCACCACATGCATAAGAATGGCAATGAGCCAATATGTCCATATGCTCATGGTCAGGAACACATCTCCTAACAACTTGGTCAGCACATACCTTATATAGCTCCGGATCCTCCCAAAAATAATGCTTCAACTGAGAGAAGAAGTATTTTCTTTGTTGTTTGGACCAAAAATCTGGAAGCTTTTTAACAGCTAGGTAATTAACTATATTTGCGTACCAAGGAACCTTAGAAACCTCAAATAAACTTTCATCCGGAAAGCTTTCCTTAATCACGTCAGAAGGGTTGAACGGCGGAGGAATAATTCTAGACAAATGATCGGCAACTACATTTTCTGACCCCTTTTTATCCCGAATTTCTAGATTAAATTCCTGTAAAAGCAAAATCCACCTAAGCAACCTCGGTTTTGTCTCTTTCTTAGTCAACAAATGTCTTAAGGCACTATGATCTGAAAATACTATCACCTTAGAATGCCCCCAAATATATGACCTAAACTTATCAAGAGCAAAAACCACGGATAACAACTCTTTTTCAGTAGTGGTGTAATTCATTTGAGCTTCTGAAAAAGTCTTACTAGCATAAAAGATTACAACAGGTTTCTTATCGACCCGCTGTCCTAGAACCGCCCCAGCGGCATAATCACTCGCATCACACATGATCTCGAAAGGCTTCGACCAATCAGGTGATTGCAGAATAGGGGCTTCTACAAGCTTTTGCTTAAGCATATTGAATGCGTTAAGACATGATTCATTAAAGTCAAAGCGTGCATCTTTTAAGAGTAGATTGCAAAGAGGCTTTGATATAACACTAAAATCTTTAATAAATCGCCTATAGAACCCGGCACGACCAAGAAAAGAACGCACACCCTTAACGGTAGTGGGAGGAGGAAGAGTTGAAATTACTTGAACTTTGGCACGGTCAACCTCAAATCCTTTTTCAGACACAACATGCCCTAACACAATTCCCTCTCGAACCATGAAATGGCTCTTCTCCCAACTAAGCACCAAATTAGTTTCGGTGCATCTTTTTAACACACTTTCAAGCTGATCAAGGCAGCTTTCAAAGGATTGACCAAAGATGGAGAAATCATCCATAAATATCTCTACAGATTCTCCAACCATGTCAGAAAAGATACTCATCATACACCGCTGAAAGGTAGCGGGTGCATTACACAGGCCAAAAGGCATTCTTCGAAATGCAAACGTCCCATATGGACACGTAAACGTAGTTTTGGCCTGGTCATCAGGATGGATGGGTATTTGATTATAACCGGAGTACCCATCCAAGAAGCAATAGAACTTCTTACCAGAAAGCTTCTCAACTATTTGATCAATGAAAGGTAGTGGGAAGTGATCTTTAGATGTGGCATTATTCAGCTTACTGTAATCTATACAAACTCTCCACCCAGTGACTGGTCGGGTTGTGAGCTTTTCCCCATTCTTGGTTTCAACAACGGTGATTCCGGCCTTTTTAGGCACCGTTTGAGTAGGACTTACCCATTTACTATCCGAGATGGGATAGATGATACCAGCATCTAACCATTTAAGAACATCCGTCTTCACTACCTCTTTTATATTAGGATTCAGACGCCTTTGCGCATCTCTTGCTGGCTTAATATTTGGGTCCGTAACAATTCGATGCATACATAATGAAGGGCTGATCCCTTTCAAGTCTGCAATCGTCCATCCTACTGCTGCTTTGTACTTGGAAAGCACTTTTAGAAGTGCTTCCTCTTGTGATTCAGAAAGATCAGAAGCAACAATAACGGGTAATGTATTATTAGGACCTAGAAAAGCATATTTGAGATTGGATGGCAAAGGTTTTAGTTCAAGAGTTGGAGGCACCTCCAAAAACGGCTTCGTAGCCGTGTCAAAAGTAGAAGGCAAGGGCTCCACTTTATAAGACCAAGGTGGCTTTTGATGGTCCAAAGAACTGACCAAACACTCTTGAATCTCTAGAACTTCAGCAACATCAAGAAACTCCTCATTATCACCAGTTAGATATAATTCAAAAGGATCATCCTTAAGCATACGGGGTGCATGCTTTTGAACTTCCTCATCAATCACATCTACTTGGTAACATTCATTCATCGTAGGAGAATTCATAGAATTAAACACATCCAATCTTATCTTTTTATTACCGAATGCAATATCCATGGCGCCAGTCCGACAATTAATCCTAGCATCTATCGTGGCTAAAAATGGGCGGCCAAGGATAATAGTTGGTTGAACATCCTTGTATTGTGACTCGGTGTCCATAACAAAGAAGTCAACTGGGTAATAGAAGTCATCAACTTTCACAATTACATCTTCTAAGATACCTCTTGGAATTTTGGTAGATCGATCGGCTAAGGAAATAATGGTGTCTGTCTTACGAAGAGTTCCTAAGTCATACTTATCAACCAAACTAGCAGGAAGGATGTTGATACTAGCACCAAGATCAAGGAGCGCCTTCTTAATGGCAATATTTCCAACCACCACTGAAATCAACGGTGCTCCAGGATCTTTGAATTTAGGAGGAAGGGAGCTAGATAAGACTGCACTAACATGCTCAGTTAAGTCAATCTTTTTAGGCAAAGACGCCTTCAGCTTCCTCTTCTGGGTACACAAGTCCTTTAAAAACTTGGCATACGCAGGAATTTGCTTGATAGCATCAATAAGGGGGAGATTAATTTTAACTTGCTTGAAAGTCTCCCACATATCCTCAGCATGAGGACCCTTTTTAGCTAACTTTGCAGATGTCAATTTCTCTAAAGCCGTAGGGTAAGGTGTGCTGGGCACACCACCCTCCTCAACTTCGGGAGTTTCAGTAGCTTTAGGATTCGGTTTTGTTGGTTTAGGAATATCATTTAACAAATCATTTACCAACTCAGAACCGGACTTAACATTATCATAATTTTTACCTTCAACAATAATTTCGTCATCGGTGACGAAATCCTCGACATCAGGAGAATTTGGAATCCCCTTGTCATTGTTGTAGATTTTACCGTTTCGAAGAGATGTCACCATATTCACGTGCTCATTTCCATTTTTCTTGTGTGCGGGATTCATGGTGGGGTAGCTCGGTAGCCTTCCCTCATCTCTTTTGCTTAATTGATCCGCCAATTGACCAACTTGTCTCTCAAGAGCTGCAATAGATTTAGTAGTGGTCTCGTGTCTTTGATTAGTGACCTCAAATTTTCTATTAATCTCTTGATTGTTGGTAGACAATGAATCCATAAGCCTATCAAACTTTCGGTCAAGGTTCAAGAGACGGTTGTCATCTTGGCCTTGGCCCTGATTTGGATATTGTTGTTGTGGCCTATGATTGTAAGAATTTTGGTGGAAGTTAGATGAATCGCCACCCTCATACCTTGGTTTGTAACCATAGTGTTGTTGTTGGGTATTATTAGGGCGACTGTCTTCATCTTTCCAACGAAAATTGGGGTGATTGCACCATCCAGGATTGTAAGTTTCAGAGAATGGGTCATTTCGTGGACGACCAACATAGACTCCATTTACCTCCTCATTCGGTGGCGCCCCCCAACTTTGACAATTATCGACAGAGTGACTCGGATCACCACACATTGAACACCCACTATGCGACACATTAGACACATTTGGAACACCTTTTCCTATATTTTTCAACAAAAGATCAACTTTCTTACTTAACTCGCTAATTTCAGAATTTGTGCCACGTTGGTTAGACACATAATTGGCGGAAGATGGGTGGTTGTTTCGATCCACTGAAGCTTGGGTCTTAGAACCTTTGCTTAGTTTTTCAAAAAACTCCCATTCTTCCTCCATAGGTCGCGAGAAAAACATACCCCCACTAGTGGCCATCACAAATTGTTGGTTGTTATAATCCAACCCATCATAGAAGACTTTGACAAGCTCCCATTTTGGAACATCGTGATGAGGGCATGTTCTTAATAACTCCTTAAATCTATTAAATGCTTCATGAAACTGCTCGCCTGGGATTTGACGAAAGGATTTAATCTTATTCCTAATGGCAGCAGTTTTACTTATAGAATAAAATTCCTCAAGAAAAGCAGATTGCATTTCAGACCATGAGTTAATACTACCTGGCTCAAGAGATGAGAACCAGTCCTTAGCTTGATCTTTAAGAGAAAAAGGGAAAAGGCGAAGTCTTACCTCATCCTTGGTAATGTTAATAACCTGATGTGTGTCAGCAATTGAGAAGAATTCTCGCAGATGTGCGTATGGCTCCTCACGACCTCTAAACACTGGCAAGATTGCTATGAGGTTCGGCTGGATCTTGAAGTTACTTGTAACCCCTTTAACCGGATCCGGATAAATAATAGGCGAAGGATCCTCGAAGATCCCCGGCCTGTAATAAGAATCAACACCCCGTGGTGGAGATTCTTCTCCGCTGCTACTTCCGCTAGCACTTCCGCCAACATCTTCGTCACCTGGCATTTCAGCGAAAAGCTCTGCTAAACCTGAAAAATCAAGATTAGTAGAAAACCGTCGAAACGTCTTCCTTCTTAACCGTGCACTTTTCTCAACCTCAGGATCGTAAGCTAACGGTGATGTACGTCCCGATCTACGTGTGCGCATACACTAACCTGCACACTCACAAGAAACAAAACAAACAAACAAAACAAAACAAAACAAAACAAAACAAAACAAGAAAAATAAAATCTTTTTGTATTTTTGTATTTTATTAAAGAAAAATATTAACAAAATTTTGATCGACGTCGAAGTGCCGGTCGAAAATAACCTAATTACCTTATACTAGATATGGTAAGTGGGTATCGATCCACGAGGACTATGTGGTTTTAGTTTAAGTTTTGGGATGATCAATGATCAATAAAGGTTTTGGTTTTGAAATATGGCAACTAAAATACTTTTGATAATAAAAATGCTGATTAAAAATTAAAATAATTATTAAACTAATAGTAAAGCTAGAAAAATAAAATAAGATGTAAACAATTAAAAGAACAATGTAATCCCTTCCAGCTCCTAATATTTATGGTTGATCACACTAATGGATTATTGAAACTTTTTAGAACCGATTACAAAGATTATATTGACTTAATATGAATGAATTAATGTCGGCATTTATTATGTTTATCAATGACTCGCAATAATAAATCTTATATTAATCCAACCAATAATTATGTTTTAATAATTTAATTAGGTACAACTTATGTTTATTATACGACCATCTTTTTTTTTAAGTAAATAAAATAAGTATGAATCGTTAACTAACAATAAATTGTCTCACACAAATAATTAAACATAATATTAAATCGATAAAAATAATTTTTAAATAAATCGTAAATCTTTGTAATAAAAATATGATAATCCAAAAGTAATAATCAAACTATAAATAAAGTTACCGGAAGGAATTACAACAAAATTAGCCGAACATTGCGGTGCACTCGACCCGGTCTCCGCTATTCATCACAACAAGTATCGTCTTTATTAAATAATAAAGAATCGTTTTCTTTTTCTTATTGCTACAAAAACAAATCCATTGGACAACTTGTTGTCTTTTTTATTATTTTTGATCTATTGTTGTTGTTGTATGAGATGAGATTGTTAATATACTCAAAGTGGCAACTGACCAATTGTCAAAAAAGAATGCGACTGATGTTTTTGCTTCCACTGTGCGACAATTCTTCAACAAAGAAAAAATCCTTTTTTTTTCGTCTTTTCTTTTCTACAGTCGATCCCCAACTCCCAACTCTCCTTTTTTTCTTTGTGTCTTCTTTTTTTTCTTTTTATAGTATCTACTAGTGGGTTATTGGGTATTGGGCCCAAAAATTATTATTATTTATTTTTTTATATTTTTTTTTATTCTTTTGACATATAATAATTTTGGCCCAATAAAAAATAACCCAACATTAATCATTGCTCGAACGAACCCGGACAAATAAAAGATAACCGAAAATATTGCGACGCGCTCAAATCTTTTTTTCAATATTTTTTCTTCATTTATCGTCGCTCACAATGTCTTTTCTCCAAAAAATTAATTAAGCGTCCATTTTTATTCCACTTCGCTCGTAACCTATATAATCACAAAACACAATCAAAGTACATATATAACGACTAATAAATATACAATTATACTAAATTAACATGCTATGAGGTGTATGCAAAATACACCGATTAAATGACAAGTTTGGTCCTTTGAAAATTCCAAAATTACACAAAGGACCCTCAACTTTCAACATTTGACAAAATTGGTCCCTCATCAAACATGACTTGGCAGTTTTAGTCCTCCAAAATGCTCAACATACAAGTCAAGACCATTATCCATCATCAAAATGCCAAATCAGCCCTTGAAGAATTCAAAAATGGCAAGAAATACCCCTGAAAATACTTTGGAAAAGTATTTGGGGCAAAAGTGTGAAAATGGAAACTTAAATTACAAAGGGATACACGTTTTAGTGTGCTATTTACAACATGAAAGAATTTGAAAAGAGGAAGGGTTATTTCTGGCCAAACAAGAAAGATACATAGGCCAATAATAGCTTGACACGTGCCCCACTAAATCAAACCCACCAATCACCACACAACCTGGCGCCACATCACCAATCCACTCACCCCATTTAACTAATTAACTATTTAGTTAGTTAATAATGGAGCCTAACACATTTTTAAACCCTTAAACAGATCAAACGGCTTGTTCTTCATGTTCTTAACAAAATTGGGCTTTTGTTATTTACTCTTAATTAGACCTTAATTGTTTCCAGAATTATGATTAAGGTTATTGTTAACTAATCCCAACCTTAATATATGCCACCTCATCAACCAAGGGTGCACATGAAAGGTGCCCTGCTACACCTTTGAGCATGAAGACAAAACCATGGCAGGGAATCTACAGCTCACAATCCAGCTTTCATCCTAAGCAAAATATGGACCCTTTGATCAACTTTTCACTTTGGATACCTCACACAAACTGCCAATTCAGTCACATGATTCTCCAAAGAAGACAAAACCTCAAGGGCATATTTGGGACTTCAAGCATTAGGGTTTTTAGTTCTTAGCTGTTCCTTAGTCACTTGTAAGGCTATATATAAAGCCCTTAGGTCTCATTGAGACGTTGGCTTTTGATTTTTCCTTTGTTCAACTTCTGTAAATCCCATTTCAGTTTTAATGAAATTGTGTTTGAAGCATTGAAGAAAAGTCATTGGCCAATCTTATTTACTGCTTGATATTGTTATATGCTTGTTAGTTTTAGAAGTTAAAACCTGTTTTCACTTGGAGGTTGCAAAAGTTTGCAATTTTCCTCATTCTTGATATTTTGCTAAGTTCTTGTTCCAATCTTGGAATTCTTGGGTTATAGGGCTGATCATAGCATCCTAACTGAGTTAGTTAAGGTGTTGTGAGGCTTATAACTTGGGGATAATCAAGTGTGGGGTAACAAGGTTGCATCAATCAAGATTTTCTAAGTTTCTGATTTTTAAGTTCTTGTGCTTTAACCTTGTTCAATCTTAGCAGGCTTATTGTGGAAGCTTGTGCTTGTTCTTGCTAGCACATAAGCTCAAAATTCGTGGGTGTGGATGTACATCAATGAGGTTTGCATACTCAATCTCAAAATCTGCTTAAATTCATGATTTTTGGTGATATTTGTATGAAACTTGTTATCTTGTGAATTTTGTGGCTTGTTCTTGCTTGAATCTGTTAATCTTATATGTTTTAGTGTTAATTTGTACTTGGGTAGCCTTAAATCTCACTTTGCCTTTGAAAAATTTGATTTTGAAAAGATTAAGGGGTGTTTGGGACTATCTGTTTGTGCTTGAAACTTGTTATTTTGTTGTTAGTTTGTGTTGTTTATGCTTGATATCTGTTATACCTTTGTTTGAGAGTGTTTTGCTGCAAGTTTCTGAGTTTGAAACCTTGAATCAAACAAATTGCTATATCTTGTTGAGTTGATTGTTTTTTGACCTAGAATTTTGGGAAAACCTAGATTTTATGCATGTTTAGGGATAAAAGCTGTTAAAACATCATCAATATAACCTATTTGATAGATCTGAAGTGTTGAATTTGGCTTGTGTGTCAAATACATCAGCAAAGTAGAAAACTGCATGTGTTAGTGTTCATCAGTAACTTTCATGTGCTTGAATCTTGCTTAATTCTTTGAACCATTGCATGAAACCTGTTTAGACTTGCTTATTGGAGTTTATAATAGCTTGTGTATGCATTTGGTTGAATTTGGCTGGCTGATTATTGCTAAAACTGCTTATTTGTGCTCAACTGCTTATTGTTCATGTCTATGCAATGTCTGGTGATTAATTGATTAAACTGTATCAATTGGGTGTTAGTGATTGTGTTATTTTTATTGTTATTGACTCCTTTTGATCCAAAGATCATTTGGGTGCCTTTGTGTAATCTGAATCTCCAAAAAAGTCACTAAAGACAAAAAGTCAAACAAGTCAAGCAGTGGAAAAAGTTTCCACTGCTTAACACTCAAAACTATCCCCTGCTAGTGCAATTTTGTCATCAGCTTATCAATAAGCTATTATAGCTTATCCAGACTTGCAACAACTTATTTTTGTAATAGGTCTTCATTATTTGACCCATTTAAGTAGACTGGAGCTTATTGGACTTTGACTTTGACTTTTTACTAGTAAACCAACTACTTTGACTTTTTACATAAGTGCTTATTTGATTTTCTAGCTTATTGAGTGTGATTATCTGAAAACTCTTTGTTGATTTTGCTTAATTAAGTCATTTAAAAGCTTTTGGAACTTGAATCAGCACTTGGGGTGGCCTAGAACTCAAAAACGACTATTTTGTCGTTTTGTGTAGATTGCTTATTGCATTTTCAGGCTTATTCCATGGGCTTATTTCAAATTTCTTTTTGCAGAAGTCTTTGTTAGGTCAAAAGAAGCTTGTGTGTCAAATTTTAGCTTATGGCATCAGCTTATAGCTTAATGGGCTTAAAAGCCCATTAAGAATAAGTTGCTTATTATAAGTTAGCTTATTTCACATTTTCAGCTTTTGGGCCTTTGGAAAAAGTTGTTTAAAATCAAATTTTGAGTCAACCTGTGCTTTTTGGGCTTATTTTGAACAATTTTTCTTATTGGGCCCAAATTTGGCCCAATAGTGTACTGTTTTGGGTCTAGCCCATTTTCTAGGCCCAATAGGGGTATTTAAGTAATTTCACTTTCATTTTTGAGTTATTTAGGTTAAATTAAGCTAGTTTGCAAGTTTTTAGAATTTTTTATAATTTTTGGATTTTTAATATTATTTTATTATTAAAAATTAAAAGTCTGATTTTCTAAGTTTTTACATTTTTCCTAGGTTCTAAACACTTAATTAGGATTTTTGCAACTTTCCAAATATTTTTAGACTATTTCAATTATTTTCTAGAATTAATTTAAATTTTAATTGATTTTAGTAGTTTTTAATTGTTTAAAAATAGTTTTTATTGATTTTAAAATTTTGAAAAATAGTTTTTAGCTTAATTAGAGTATTTTTGAGGTTTAAAAACTTTAAAATCTTGTTTAGGGCTATTTAATAATTAATTTTTATTTTTAGGGCTTTAATTAGCATTAAAAAGTCATTATCTAATTAATTAAAAGGTTTTTGCAATTTTTGATTTTTTGTAAACTCTTAGAATATTATTGTGGATTTTTGGTAATTTTTAGGAATTTTTAGGGTAAAATTTTAATTTTGGTACTTTTTACGACTCTACGTGTATACCTTTTTCGACTTAGTTTAATCCGTCTTTGTAACCGTCATTCTTTTCTAATCCCCCTTCTATTTTCTTTTTCTCAAAAATATAATCACAAATCTAATCCATATCATTACACACATAACATACCAGCCTCCTTGAGAACGAACTCATTTTAGGGTCATTTACACACGGTTTTCCTAAATCGTCGTGCTTACTTGCCCTAATTGCCATCCTTTTCCTAAAGGGGTAATTTTACAACTATCATCTACCAAGTCTTCTTTATCAAAACTTGCAAAGAGAGATATAAGTGTAGTAAAAGGGTGTACCTCTTTCACATACCTGCCAATCTTCCAAAACCCACATTCATCTTCTTTATAGCTTACAATAGGGTTTCTGGAATCAAGAGGTAACACTTGTACCATATCTGAAGCTTCCAATGGTGAGAGCTTAATGCTCCTTCTTATAACATCTTCACTTGGATTCAATCTATCTATATCTTTAGGAAACTCAAGAGGAACTCCCTTCTTCAAAGGTCTGGGAACAATCATTGCCTTCTTAAGCTCCATCTCTTCTACAAGTTCTTCTTTCCTTTCATCAGAAAGAAGTCTTAGAGTGTTTTCTTCCTGCACTCTTGCCCAAATGGGATAAGCCTTGAACTCCAACTTTTCAAAGGATAATCCCAACAATTTCTTGTAGGTCCATCCTGTTCCATGACATCTGAGTAGCATGTAGTACAGCTCCCTTCTATCCCTTTTCAGCATTGAGAGAATATTGCTAGCTTTGTGTTTCAGAATTACCTTGCAGTCTTTTTGTACTCTTAGAAGAATCTCCAAACCCCATATTTGGTCTGAAATAGTCAAATCTGGATTCTCCATACATCTATCTTCCCACGCATGGTACATTTGAACAACTTCTGGCATATCAAAATCTACTTGCAATTTCAACTCATTCAGCTTCTCTCTTGCCAAATCATCACCATACTCAAGTCTTTCTGGTTGTTCTATTATCATCAGACTTAAGTCTGAACTAGCTTCATCACTTCCTTCTTGTTCCTCTGAAGTGGCAACAAATGGTGATTCACCAACCTTCTTTCTTTCTTGTTCCACAATTTGTGCAGCCAACCTTCTATCAAACTCTACCTGTGCTGCATCCTTTGGAACATCTACTTCTACCATAATTCCTTTACCCTTATCTAATGGATCAATGACGGGTAAGGATGATGGTAATACCCGTGAAGATACTTCTTTGATGATAGATGATGACTGGAATACATCAACTTCATCTACAGGTCTGTGAACGCTCAATTTGCTTGTGTCAGCGCCCAAATTACTCATGTCAGCGTTCAAACTTTGCTTGTCAACGTCCAAATTACCTGTCTCAGCGCCTCTTGTAATTTCCTCCAACATAGCTGTAAAAGACAATTCTAAATTTGTAGGAGTTACCAGAGATCTAACAAAACCTAGTTGCTTCTTCTATTCAGTTAGGGCTTCAGCAACACCCAAAGATTCACCATCATGTGAGCCCTTATCACTCACATTAATCAGCTCATCCTCCCCTTTGGAAGATTCCTCCATCCAACGCCTTGGGCTAGAATTTTCCAAAATAACAATCCTCTCCCTCAATTGCTTGAGTTCAAGGCC
This sequence comes from Glebionis coronaria, assembly GCA_025667525.1. Lineage (NCBI taxonomy): Eukaryota > Viridiplantae > Streptophyta > Magnoliopsida > Asterales > Asteraceae > Glebionis > Glebionis coronaria. The sequence goes on along the minus strand of CM046882.1, from coordinate 208,885,958 downwards.
TTGTGTACTGACAATTTGTACCAAGTCTGCATTTTGCTTCTGCAAGCTAATGTAGACAGCCGTCAATTCCATTAATGTCATTGGTTCCAATCTGCCCTCCTCTAAAATGGGTATTTGACCTCCCAAGTTAGATTCATGGGGCATGGATGAGGTCTTAAAGATGTTAGGACTGTCTTGGCCTGCATCTAAGCCAGAACGAATAGTCCCAGCCTCATCCATAGCACCAACCACACTTGTGGTGGTGGTTCTCTCTGCTACATGGCTAGGATCACTAGAGGAGAACACTCCAATAGTCCTTTGACATTTTTGCAACCTATATTATGGTGGGGTAGAAGATGATGTGGATTAGGTGGATGTGGGAAGGTTATGGGGTGTTTGTGCCTGTGAAGGAATGGTGTCAACGTTTGGATTACTCCTGTTAAAGCCAAAATTAATGTGTCAGCGTCGAAGGGTTCTTGGTCAATTTGCATGTGTTGAGGTGAAGGCAAAGGTTCTGGTATTGGGTCAAGTTGGGGTTGTGGGTCTGGTTGGGGTTGTGCTGCTTTAATAACAGCAATCATAGCGGGGTTGAGGGGTAAGTCACGGTGAGGGGGTGAGTTCATCTTGGTAAAAATAGCTTTCTTTTATACAGGGATCTCATAAAAATCATCATGATCCCTTGTGCAGTAATTTTGGACATCAAAAACTATTTGTAAAAATCTGGGATAAGCTAAAGTCATTTTACTCCCTTTGTTTTTACACATGCCCTCAAAAATCATTTTTTAATAATTAAACTTTCGCCCAGTTGCAATATACACAATAGCACTAGCAATGGATCTATTAATCTCATTGTGTGCAGTACACTTGGGACTCAAACATTGTAAGAGGACATGTATTAGGTACTTCCAGGCTGGGGGAAACTCGTGTTTATGATATTTATTTAAAGTTCCCTCATCAGGGAAAGGATAACCCAAAGCCCTTAGTCCTTGTTCTATTTCATTAATGGGAAGGGTGGTTATACCATCTGCATCATCAAGATGCAAAGCCTGGCGAACCAAGGCTTCAGTAACCACCCATGTACGCCCATGAACAATAGATGATAATGTAGTCACATTATTAACTGTTGAGGAACTTACAGTGTTCCAAAACTGTTTAATATGTGTGACAGAGATGAGAGGAGAATGAGAAAGAGCATACCTAATTGGGGATGCATTCAAATATGCCACCATCTGTGTGTATTGGGGAAATAGAGCATCATCAGCGTCCAAATATGCTATCATGTTGTGTTGACTCCTGAATCCCAATACCAAATCGCTTGGTTTAAATTTTGGTGCCATTGTAGAAGAAAGCTGTTTGTGAATATTTAGAAAGATGAATTATAGGAGAAAATGGTTAGACAAGAATGATAGATACCCTGTTTAAAAATAGGAGTCAAATATATAGGAGAGATACATGTATGTGATTGGTAAAAATGAGGCAACTATTTTCAAAATATCATGATGAAAATATTGAAAAGAAAATAAGTTATCTCATGCATTAATTAAAAGTTATCTGCTCCCAAAATTACGGCCCCAAAATTCGTCAAAAATAACAACTGGTAGGTCCCAATGAGTGTCAACGGTAAAAAATAACCCATCAACGCCAACGGCTATATTCTTGTCAACGTTTGCCAAAGCCATGTCAGCGTCTAAATTGGTCATAACAACGCTTGGAAAAATACTTGTCAGCGTCCAAAAATAAAAATAATAAAAATGTAAAAGTACCTTAACAAAGTAATTTATCCTAGTGAAGATAACCTATAAATTGATAATTATTATAGGGCGGCAAGCACTGTCCAGTTATGCACACTTGGTTATGCAAGATAGTCATAACAGTCCTCTAGTGTCTCTTGCTAACCAAAACTCTTAACAACTAAGTTATCTCATAAATTTCCTTGTTACTCCCAGGTAAAACCCATGAAAAAATCATTCCCAAGTCTCCCAACAGACCACAACCAATTCTAGGCCAAAAATTCTTGGCAGCATGCATAGTATATCAACTTTGCATGCTACAGTGCCTCATGATTTAGTAAAAATAACTCATACTCACCCGTGGACACAATCTAGAATTGTGATAAGAGTATTATAAGAATACCCAAAAGTCCTAATGGTTCCTAAAACCTCCCCTTAAACTGTGATACATATGTTGCCCAAAATAGGCATGAACATAAAAAAATTTATGTCAAGATAGGAATAGAAATATTCCAACCATCATCCATAAATAAAAACATGCTCAAATGATTCTCCAAGGATCCATAAGCAACTCTGTATCCAATGGTATAATGCTAACACCACCTGCACATTTAGATTAAAAACCACAAAACTAACATTGTTGCTGACAACGTCCCGATAACACTTGTCAGCGTGAAGGAAACCTTTGTCAGTGTTAGAAAAATATAGTGGAAAATCTAAATCCTGAAAAAGACCAATAACAATGCATTATCCTTTACATACTTTTACATTAAGACCCCAAAACACATATTATGTGAGATTGATCATTCCAATACTTGTTACCAAGTATTGAAACCTTCCAGCATCAAATGGTTTAGTTAATAAATCAGACACATTTTCTTCTGTGTCAACCCTATCTGGTTGTATTAAACCCTTTTCAAAACAATCTCTTATAAAATGATGTCTAATTTCTACGTGTTTTGTTTTAGAATGATGTACAGGATTCTTAATAATGCATAGAGTGCTGTTATTGTCAACAAATATCTTGGTATGCATGAACTTATACCCATAATCTAACAGCTGGTTCTGAATCCATATGACTTGTCCACAACAAGCAGCTGCTGCAACATACTCTGCTTCAGTTGTAGAATTGGCCTCCACTATTTGTTTCTTGCATTGCCAAGATATTAACCTACTCCCAAGAAACTAACATCCACCAGTTGTGGATTTTCTATTAAACGTATCACCACCATAGTCACTGTCTGAATATGCAATAAGCTCCAACGGTGAATCTTTTGGGTACCACAAGCCAAGATCTGGATAACATCTAAGGTACCTAAAGATTCTCTTGACAGCATAAAGGTGACATTCTTTGGGAGTCACTTGATGGCATGCACAAGCACACACAGCAAACATGATATCAGGTCTGGAGGCTGTAAGATACATCAATGAACCATCATTGATCTATAGTGCCTGACATCCACATCTTTTCCATCTCCAACTTTTCCCCAAGGGTGTTCTCTATCCATAGGAGTAGTAGCCCTCTTTTCATGTGGAGAAAAGGCAAACTTCTTCAAGATCTCTGCTACATACTTATCCTAAGAGATGAAGATACCATCTTCTTTCTGCTGAACTTGTAACCCTAGAAAGAAGTTCATCTCCCCCATTGCACTCATCTTGAATTTGTCTGTCATAAGCTTGGAAAAGTCTTCACTCATCTTTGGATTGGTGGATCCAAAGATGATATCATCAACATAAACCTGAACAAGTAAGACATCCTTACCAGCCTTCTTTGTAAACAATGACTGGTCTATGGTGCCCCTTTTGAATCCATTTTCCACCAAATAAGTGGACAATGTGCCTTACCATGCTCTTGGGGCTTGATGAAGTCCATACATAGCTTTCTTGACTCTATACACCTTGTCTGGATTCTCTGGATCTTCAAAACCAGGAGGCTGCATAACATATACCTCCTCAAAAATTGTTCCATATAGGAAGGAACTCTTCACATCCATTTGATAGACAGTGAAGCCCATGCAGGAAGCATAGGCTAGAAATATCCTTATAGCTTCAATCCTTGAAACTGGTGCAAAGACCTTCTCATAGTCTATCCCTTCCTCTTGTGTATATCCCTGAGCCACTAAAAACCCATCTTGTCCCAATAGATCTGACATACCTTGGACAATCAACCAGCTCCTAAACATCCTGAATAGCAAATATGTGAAGCTCATCCTGCATTGCTTCCACCCAACTTGGTTCTTTGAGAGCATCAAATATCTTCTTGGGTTCCTGTTGTGACAGAAAATAGGCAAACAAACATGCTTGAACAAGAGAGGTATCAACCTTCTTGTGTATATTGGCAATAAATCCACCAAGATTCTGATGAGATCTTCTAGTCTGAACAGGAGTCATGACATCCCGAATAATTTGAGAAGGGGATGCTTCTTCATAGTGGAATTAAGAACTCCTCCTTCAAAAAGTCTGTTGTCTTCAATCTCATTCTCCAAGTTGCCAATATATTCTTCAGACTCTCTTCCATCAATATTTGTATGAACCTCTTCATGTATTCCTGAAGGTTCACCTTGTTTAAAATTGGAAGAGAAGATATGCTCAAAAGTGTTGTCAACGCATGAACCAAGATTGTCAGTGTTTGGGTTATCAACGCCTGAAATGTTGTTGTCAACGTTTGAGCTATCAACGCCTGAATTTGTCCTGTCAGCGGCAGATTTGCCTTTGTCAGCGCCTGAAGGACCATGCATGTTATTAGCTGGTGGTACTTGGGGAGCACCATTGTCCTTTCCAACAGCAGTAGCAGCAGCAAAAGCATTTGTTCTCTATCCATATGGGAATAGTAACATACTCTTGTATAGGAGATGACTTGTCTGCTTGTGATCCAACCTCTTCATTAACCTGTGTACCTGAAACATCAACAACTGGTTCTTCCACAACATTTGAAGTTACCTTCACAATGTCTGGATTAGTAACAGGCATATAATTAAAAGTCCTAGATAGAGGTTCCAAGTCAAACAACCAATTTGGACCACTTTCAGGATCACTAGGTTTACTCTCTAAAAACCTAACATGTACTCTCTCAAGTATACATTTTTCCTTCTTAAGGTAAACCCAATATACCTTGCTCTGCACTGAATAACCCATGAAATAGCCTTCATCACCTTTTGCACTAAATTTACCTAAGGCATCACTAGTAACAAGTACAACTACATGACAACCAAAAGGTTTAAGAAAACCAATATTAGGTTTCCTTCCCCAAAGTAACTCATAAGGTGTTTTGTTTTGTATCTTGTTGACCAATGCTCTATTCTGAACATAACAAGTTCTATTCACAGCCTCAGCCCAAAAAGCTATGGGAAGGTGAGCATCAGCCAACATTGTCCTGGCTGCTTCAATTAGGGTTCTATTCTTTCTCTCAGCAACCCCATTTTGTTGTGGGGTTCTGGCAACACTAAACTGCCTAGTAATCCTTTTCTTGGCACAAAAATCATCCAACAGTTTATTTCTAAACTCACCACCATTATCACTTCTAAGGATTTTAACTTCATTACCAGTTTTCTTTTCAATTTGGGTAATAAAGTCAATTAAAGTATCAGCAGTGTCACTTTTCATAGCTAAAAAGAAAGTCCAAGTAAACCTAGAAAAATCATCTGTGATGACAAAGAAGTATGATTTACCATTCAAAATCTCTATATTAGTTGGACCAAATAGGTCCATATGCAGAAAGTGAAGTGGTTTAGAACTAGTGTGCACCTGTTTAGACTTAAATGAGACCTTGTGCTGCTTGCCTTTAAGGCATGCAACACAAGAGTGGTCATTATGGAAAGCCTTTTCAGGCAAACCATCAACCAAGCCAAGTCTCACAAGCCTGTTTATATTCTTAAAGTTTATGTGCCCTAGTCTCCTGTGCCATAGATTACTCTCATCAACTGAAGCTTTAACATAAAAACATGACATATTATTATTCATCCTAATACCATTAAGATTCACATTATAAATGTCTTTATGCCTAGGTGTTCTATAGTCAATGTATTTCTCATCTGGAATCTTAAAATCCTTGCTTAACACCAAGCATTCAGTATCAGTAAACAGAACTTTATTTTTGTTATCACAAACTTGTGATACACTAAAAAGATTGTAATCAAGTTCTTTTACCAGAAACATGTTTTCAAAACGCAAGTTCTTAGTGAGAAGAGTTCCTTTGCCTGTGATAGTTCCATATCCGCCTCCAAATTAAACCTTATCACCATCCTTAATGGGAGTGAAGTTAGTTAGGTAATCTTCCTTCCCAGTCATGTGCCTAGAGCATCCACTGTCCCAATATCCATAATCATTGACCTACTTTTGAATGCCCTGCACATAAAGAAAACAAGTTAGTTTTCTTTGGGAACCCAAGCCTTAGCAAACTTGGATTCATCTGGTTGTTCAACAAGAACAGACTTAGTTCTCATAACAACCCCTTGTTCATCCCTTTTTGGATTAAATTCCCAGTTAACCCCAATTGGTTTTGTAATGACCTTTGAAATATAATTAAATCTATTGCAGGTCATAGAAATCCCATTAGAATTGGGGTTTTGATCTTGCTTAGGTCTCCATGTCAAGCTAGCAGAAGCTTTAGACCCCTTTCCATGTGGTTGCAAATATTTAGGTCTGGCAACATTTCTGTCAGCGTTAGATTTGGTCTTGTCAGCGCTGGAATTACCCTTGTCAGCGTTGAACCTAGGGTTTGCTACAGAAACCCATTGCCTATTAGACCAAGTATTGGTCTTCTGAAATGGTCTTTGTCCATGAGTGTTAGACCCTCTAGTTAAGAATGGGGCTGGTCTAACAACTTGTGGACTTTGCTCCATAAAAGTTTTGGGTCTGACAGTGTTTGACTTTTTAACAGTGTTGACCTTGGAAGCATTGACACACTTATATGCTAAATGTTAAAAGCTACCACAAGTGTAACAGGCTTTTCTAGACACAACCCTAGGTCTAGAAGAAAAGAAACCTGTTCCATCATTACTAACTTGGCTTTTAGGTGACCTAGTATTCCTATACATTTCTGCATACTTAATGCTAGGTTTTCTAACAGTGTTTGAGCCAAGGTCAACAGTCTTGCCAGTGATTGGGTTTGTTACCTTAATAGGGGTTGACTCAGTAGGACTATCACAAAGCATGCCACCCTTGACAAATAAGGTAGGGTTGGCTTTCTTCCATTCATTCAAGTCAGTCAACTTTTGCCTATACACTTCAACTGGGGTAAGGACTCTTGGTGGAGGAATAAATTCCTCTTCTTGGAGTTCTAGTAAACCAGTCCAAGATAAGTCCTTTCTTTGGACACCATAGAAGTCCCCAGGTAGTGGTGGAACCACAGTATAGTCTTTCATCCCAATCCCAGTCATGTCCTTAAGATCCTTCTGTTTATTAACACATTCTCCTAGGGTTTGTGAGGCCTTATCAAATCTCTTAATTTTAAGGTCTACATTATCCTTATTCTTAATAGCCTCATCTAACTTAGCCTGTAATTCACCATTGATCATTTCCATGATGTTTCTAACATCATTACTAGCATTTAACTCATGTTTTAAGATATTTATTTTATCTTTTAAGTCAAATTCCATTTTCTTATACTAAGAAACCGTCTTCTCAGTTTAAGTGAGAGCAATTTGATAGTTAGACAATTTGCATCTCTCAGTACTCACATCACTTAACAATCTTAAAACCTCTTTGTTAAGTTTTTAGTATTTAAACGACAACCCTTACTACAAAAAGCATCATCGTATACCTCATTATCTGATGAAGAGGAGGAGTGTGTCATAAGAGCATATTGAACATGCTCTTCTTCTTCTATCACAGCAACCAAAGCTTTATCCTCTTCCCCATCCTTAGCCAAATAGCTCCAGTCCCATCCAATACCATCAATTTCTTGCACTGCTACCATGGCCTTAGGATCCTGAGCCTTAACAATTTGGCTTGAGGGTTTGCCAGCATCAGATCTTCTTGGAGATCTGCATTCCCTCATGAAGTAACCCATATGATGACAATTGCAGCACTCAACTTTGGATTTATCAAATCCAGCAGTGTCCTTTGCATTAAAGGTCATCTTCTTCTTAAACCTTCTATTCCACCTATTTGCTCTTATACTAGCAAGATCCATGTTCCACTTAATATCCATCTCTTCCAAGTGCTCATCACTTATTTGCTCAAGGTCCTCATATGTAATCACTAAACCATTGGGCAATGAAGCAATGTATGCACACACAGTATCCAGATCCAAACCAGCAGGCTTAACTCTTGGTAAGTCAATTTTGTATGTGTCAGCGTCTGAATGTGAGGCGTTGACAGGACATGATCCAGCGTTGACACATGATGATCCAGTAACCGGGTGCATGTATGAGTCCTTCTAATCAAATTGAACTTCACTATGTGAGAAGAAGGCCATGTTGCTATTGGTAGACTTACTTCCATGCTCCAAAAGAGTTTCATTCTCCAACAGCCTCAGTTTGTTGTAGATATCATCAAAAGTAGAACTTTTGTGAGTGTTATTGGCAAGAATAGATCTTGCGTCAATCTTCCACGCATCACCAAGGCTTTTAAGAAAAGTGGCAATAATGTCAACATCACCAACTTGTGTCCCCATGAAGGACAGCTTGCTTGTAATGTCAGGCAGTCTGCTTCTCACACTTCTAAGCTTCTCATTAGGTTGAGCCTTAAAAACAGCATACTCATGCATGAGTTGCTTCTTCTTCTCTTCCTTAGTATCATCATTACCACCAGATGCAACTTCAAGAGCTGCCCAAAGGTCTTTTGCAGTATCATAACCTCTGTATTTGTTGTGATTCTCTTGTCCCAAAGAGAGTTTCAGAATGTTTAGAGTTTTCATATCAACCCTTTTCTTTGCTATGTCTTCAGCAGACACAGCTCTACTATCATCATGTTTTTATTTTTATCTGCTTCTGGACATCCAGCAACAGCTGATCTTGTAGCAATGGCATCAGCAATCTTTTGAGCTTTATTGAATGTGTTTCCAAATTCAATAATCTCCCAGAGAGTGTAGTCATAGATTCCCAGATATTGCTCAAAGTTGAACATCCAAAGCTCAAAGTTGTTTGCATCAATCATAGGAATCTTGATGTTTGGTAAAGATGAGGAGGAGGTTACTTCTGGATTTGACACGATGTTTTTAGGGTTTTGTGAAATTAAGGTTTTGGTGATTTTAGGGTTCTTGTGTTCTTTAAGATCAAAAGTTTCTCAACAAGCTCTGATACCACTTGTTGATCCCAAACTTAGATCGATTAAGCTTGTGTATACGAGATTTGATCAAGTTATACACGTAGAGAAACTTTGTTTATGTATAAAGTAATCTAAGTTTTATGCGGAATTAACACTTAAACAAGAACACACAAAGATGTAAACAAACTTTCACTTGATTGATAATAAGAAACTTGCTTATAATGAAAGTGTTTAACGTATGAAAAACTTATTATCAAACATAACCTAAAGGTCTTCTTTAATAGACATAAGAAGCCTTGTACAAGAGTCTACATATCAACTATTCTAGGTAAAGATAATTATAGAAAATACAATGTTGAACTTATCCTTACTAGAAACAAACTAGAAACAATATACGCGTAGACTAAATCTTTCCATCAGTGCTTGTTTTCAACCTATCAACGCTTGACTTCTTCTTGTCAACGCTTGATCTGTCAGCGTTTGTTTTCTTCCTATCAACGCTTGTTTTCCTCTTGTCAGCGCTCAAGTGAACTGGCTACATTTTATTCCCAACACTCATCGTCCAAAACGGGCTTAAAATGGTTAAAATATCATAAAAAGTGACAAATATATGCTTGTGTTTGTTCAATGTGTATTTTACGTGACAATCCGTCATATTATGGTTGATATTTTATTCTCAAATATTATTTAAAAACATTATTTTAATGTTATAATATGAACTCACTTATTTTTGGGAAGTAATTTGGATTTACGTCTTGAAGTAGCATCGACTACGTCTAAACCGGAGGATTCAATGTTACGTGCTCACGTTTACATACACCGTCTTTGGTGACAGTCCGACATTTCAGAAAATAAATTTATTCGTGAATATTATTTTGGAGTTTTAAATTTGTGTTGGTTCATAAACTCACAAATTTACGAGAAGAGATTAGGACTTACAATTTTAATTTAACGTCCTTTACGAGTAAACCGGAACCCTTAGGATTACGTATTTACGTTTTCGAACTCCGTTTTTGATGAGACAATTTTTATTAGATTCGTTTGTGCCGTTGATTCATGATTTATAAAAACGTTTTTCCTAAAACGAACCAAGGGCACGCAAATCGAGGAAACTAGAATCGAGGAATACCCGTAAATTAGTGGGATGAGACAAGTTTACACTTGCCCCACCCCACTAACATGGGACGGCCAAACCATGGACTCAACACATGAGGTGTCAAGTTTACAAGCTTACTAGCAACACTTGTTGCTAAAGCTTAACTTGTAAGCTACATGCACATCAAAACCACCACCTCAAACCACTCTTCTCATTTACAACATGCAAAAACAACTTTCATCTCTCTCTCTCTACTCCAAATGTGCCGTCCCATCTCACCCATCAAACAACCTCCTTTATCAAAATCAACCATGAAATCTTATGTTATTTACACACATGTTGAAGCCCTTTTGAAACCCTATTGATTGGTGGTGATTATAACATCCAAGGAGGAGTTTCCATGGAGTCTTGGGGCTGATTTTCCACAAGGTGTTCATGAAGAATTGTGTTCTTGAAGATGGTCTTGGTTATTCACAAGTTTCTCCATCAAAATCCATGTTTTGATCACAACCTACATCATCACGGTGGTATAAAGATTGTTCTCCTCATCCTCTTGTTATTTTTGATTATGTAATCTTGTATTTCTTTTACTTATGTATATTTATATGATGATGAATGATGATTAAAAATATTGTGTGGGGATTCGGTGTTGATAAACATGCTTAAAAAGATGAAAAACTATAAGAAACAAGGCTAAAATCTTGTTTAAATTGTTGGCTGTATAAAACAGTAAAGAATCATATGATGAACTGATAAAATGGCATAGATTATGGGATATACAGTAAGTAATATGTCTTGTACACATGTGAGAGTTGGCCATGCAATGGTATCATTAGGATGAGTGAGATATGATCAAAACAAGTTTAGAGTACAAATCTGAGTTCACTGTTTTGGACTATTTTTAGAAAATACTTAGAGGCTGATTCAACAGTAGACATATGAGAGTTAAATGGAGCACATATCATTTAGTTTATGTCATAAAAATTTGAGCTTCTATCTCCATATAGAACTCTAGATATGGCAGTTTTGGTGAGCATGAAAATAAAAATCAGATTTTTTGAAATTAAAGTATAATGGTATTATATAAGCACTCAAATAAAAATAGTATAAAATGTGAATTAAAACCCACTAACTTATATAATACATTTATATAAATATGTATAAGGATAAATAAATGGAAATTTTATAAAAATGTTAGTTTGATAAGTTTTATAAGTTATAAAACTATAAACATGATTTTTACGACTTTTTCAGCTATTACCGTAAAATTAACGTTTTAGTTAAATAAAACTTAGACGGTTGGACCCGTCTAATGTAAACTTTTATAAACTCATATACTGATATACAGACATATATAACAAGTAAAAACCGATAAAAACCCGAACTATATGACATACGGACATTAACGAGTTAAGTTAACGTTATTGGACTAATAATACAACAAAATGGGCTAAAACACTTATAAACTTATTTATTGGGCTTAACCCATTTGGGCCCAACATGTAAAGTGTAAATACTGATAATAAAATTATGAAATGGATTAATACAAGTTAATAAACTTATAATAGGCTTATTGGACCTAAAACACGTAAATAGGTAAAACTAGTAAACTAGTAAGAAGTTACCAATACATAAACACAAAAATGAGTGAATGAGAATATATAAACCCACTTGATCATCATATATATATATATAATCATCATATGTATACATAATTGTTATTTTTATAGAGTCATTGGACATGAGTCTAAGACGAGTATTATTTGTCTAGGTTTCCGTGATTGAAGCACGTACCGTACATCCGAATTGCCGATAACCCGCTTTCCCACATCAACGTGAGTTCATAGCCTCGCACTGTTTTAAATGTTTTTATGAAATGTTTTATAAACCCGCGAGGGAGATAACATGTTAGTTTTTATAAAATAGGACACCATTTGTCCCGATTGTTTGTTTATTGATTTGGACCCGAATGATTGTATGACCTGATTGTATGACCCAATAAATGATTAAATGACCCGATAGATGAAATAAAATGGATTATTAAAGTTAGGTTATGTCACTAAAAGTCCCATTAGCATGAATTGTGAACTACCGGGATTGGTAGACGCTTATGCATATAATAGTACTATTTGGGGACGATCACCCCAGTTCGCGCCGTGACGGTTGATCCCCGTCGTGCCACATTGATTGGTAAGCGAATTTATGTATGAGAAGATTTCCATAGCGTGACCTTTGTGACGACACGCTAATTTAGATGGGCAAATTGAGTTTCGGGCTAGCTACCCGTTGTTTGTTGTAGTAAGTTAACAATGTCATGCGGCTTATAATAATCCAATTAACGAAATACTGTTCTACGCACCGAATTACAATATATTGCCTGACTAGCAATACGGGGTCATATTATTAATATTATGTTTGTGTTTTGGTTTTTCATAACCATATTCATATAACGGTTTTTATTTAATCTATACAACATTGTAAAACGTATTGTATGATGTTTTTACGACATTGACTCGTATAATGATTTTTAAGGCAAATGCCTATATTATGATTTTGATAAGGATTTGTATAAAATGACTTTGGCTATTTTGTGGCCTATTACAATGATTTGTACAAAATGATTTTTGGTAAAAAATTTATACCAAAGTTATATTGATGGAATTTATTAAACTCTATGAATTCATTCGGCGTTATCGCTGACCTTTTCTTTTAACATGTTTTATCTCAGGTACTTGAAGGTAATTCTCGAGAAGACGACAAGAATTCATGGCCCGCACTTAAATAATAATTTCCATTCAAATCTTTTGTAAAATTTTATGAAATGATTATGACTTGGGACCTATGTAAATTGGATATTTATGAATGGAAATGCTTTATTAATAAACGACGCGATTTTTAAGCGTTGTCTATGATGTGAGTAATGTGCTATCCCGTAACACCAACGAGTCTTCCGCTGTATTGAGTTGTATAAATTTGGGGGTGTTACAGTTTGGTACTAGAGCTCTCGTTATAGAGAAGGAATGATTTTTAAAACCAAGGTTTTGAATAAAACATTTCAAAATCTTTTAACTATAAACATTTTTCACAAAATGTCTAAAAATCTTTTGACTATAACGGTGTCGAAGAATTCCCGAGTTACCGACAAGGCCAGACTGAGAAGTGTTATTTTAATATATATATAACTTGGATTATATATATGATGTAATTTTATTACATGATTGTTTGATGATTATTTTGATATTTATACTAGGTATTTATACGACGTAGATTGTCACAAGGAACCCTAAATCCCCTAGTAAATTAATCGAAGCTATTCTCGTAGGAATTCTAGCTATCCTAGATCTGAACCAAGTTGTGGATATTTATGATCCCAACAAATGGTTAATATTCATAGAAATGTAGATATTAGTTGATTGTGATATTGAAAAAGAATTGGCGAGATTAAATCTGATATCGATGTCATGACGATCTTTCCTTATAGAGTGGAGTTTGATAAAACGTTATCACCTGGAAAGATGTCATCTGATTCGTTGTCATCCAATTCTTAAATTTGAAATCGAAAGGGTGAATGTTGCACTTGAGGCTGTCATTGGAATCATTACCCAAAAGCCTCATGCCACTAGTACCTTTCCGAGAAGTCTAATTGACTGATCGAGTCATTTCATACTAGTGACTCATTTGATAACTATTGATGAAGAAGTTATAGAATCGGAAATTAATTGTTGATCGTATCAAGCTTTTATTGCCCTATTAAGGTTTATGAATAAGGTTGAAAGTATTGGAAAATAAGGTAGGATATCGAATTGAGTATAAAATTGGTTGAAACTTGAATAAAGTAAAATTTAACTTGTATGGAATATGAGATTGATAAGAGGAAGTCGTTAAGCCCTGTGATTGAATGATAAGGTTTTACATGATTGTTGATTAGTGTTGTGTTGTTCCTAGGCCATTGTCCACTAACGAGGATGCCCAGTGTCCAATAAATAAAGTGAAGAAATCTTCTTCTGAATTGGGACCGATGGATCTTCCGGGACAGGTTGAACCCCCATAACTCTTGTAGATTAGTATTCACTATGGTATCTTTTAAAAAATAATCCCTAACTTGACTGAGACATCAGTTGGTAGGATGAGTTCATGGAATTGTACGACATAGTGACACGTAATGTGTTACACTACAATTTAGACTTGTTTGTGATTAATGAAAAGACTACCTTTGATTGCTAAATTCTACATGTATCGATGTTATCTATCCCTTATTGCTTCATCCTAATGTTCGCATTAGTGATGCAACCATTGAACAAGTACTCATCTTGATTTGAGTTACGTTGTGAATCATTCTTCGTGAGTGCCATCGAGGTCATGAACCTCATGATTATTTGGCTAAGCTCATTTCCTATTATATTATAGTTAGTTCCTGGTGAACAACTTTTCATCACTCTTTTGCAGATCACTCATTGTTTTTATAAGATACAATAGTATCCCTTGAGAAAAATTGAATTTTCATCACTATAAGGAATATTCAAAGTAAGATTTATAAGTGATTGTTATCAAAATGAAGTTGTTTATAAAACACCTTGGAAAACTTGATTGTTTTCATAACAAAGAAAATCTTTGTAAATTTATTTTTGATTCTTATTTAAGAATTAAGCATGAAAATGTTTTTATTATAAACATGATGATAAAATTTTGACGAACTGAGTATTGCATCGTTAATCTTGAAATTGTATATAGTTGCGCGCCTACATACAATTTGGAATGGACCATGCAAGACTGATTAGTAGTCACCATAAAACTAATGAATAAACACTAAATTTTCTTTGAAGATTGTGAAAGATTAAAATTTATGAGATCTGCAAGAAGTGAAAAATAAGGGCATAGTGTTAGGGGCACCTACATATGTGCCTGTAGCATCTATTCTTCTGAGTCGAATTTACTCACCTGTGGAAATTGTCTTATTTGACAATTGACAATTCTTTCTTGTCGAATTCTCCCGTAGTGAGATTCTTAGGAAAAGTATCTGATTACCGAGTGTTGATACCCGACTGGATGTATCGACGTTCCTATCATTTCTTTTGATTTAATTTCGTTTGAATGACCTGGGTAACGATCCGAGGAGCTTTCGAATGCATACTCAAATTATGAAAACATGGGATATATTCATATTCGTTAAATGTTTTCGTTTGTATCTGATTTGAAATTCTCTCGCATAGATTATGCGTTGACCTTACTCTTTTAATAGTAGTTGTGTCTCCATATATCCTTGAATTTGTGAAGGATTATGTGTTATTATTAGTCTTTTGAGAAGTTCACATCTTATCGACGGCAATAAAACTGGAAAGTTGGTAGTGCCAGTAGAATGGATTGATTGATTATGACATGACGACATTGTCTTAATTGATGGGAACTCGAGTAGAATTCCCCTAAATGATAAGATGCTGATTATCAAAAGTGATTTAAATAATTCCCGATAGGTGGCTGTATCCTGCTTTTAGACTTAAAACTATACCGTGAATAGTTATGAACTAGTCATAAATCTTGCAATCTAGAAAGAACCTAATATGAATTTATTAAAAGATGTTCCTACTATCGGAAACTTTAGGAGGTATTTGTTGGTAAATTACCTAGACTTTTGCCATTAAGGCAAGTTGAAATTGGTATTGATTATATTCCCAGTGTTGCACCTGTGGCTTGTGCACTGTACGTCAGCACCATCTAAATTAAAGGAATTACCGTACAACTGAGAGAGTTGTCGGAGAAAGATTTTATTCTACCGAGCTCGTCATCATAAAGAGCTATGGTGTTATCATTCCTTATATTTATAGATTACTATGAACTGAGTAAATGACAATCGAAAACGATATCCATAACTCGAAATGGGAGATTTGTTCGATCATTTACAAGGTTCTAGCGTATGTTCTAAAGATTTGATCCATGACATGGTTATCATCAACTTCGCGTCCGCGAAAAAGATTATCTATTCCAATCACTACATCCGGTACTTGTAATGAACATTATAAGTTTCACGTGATGACGTATGGATTGACTAATACACATGTAGCATTCATAAATTGGGTGAATCACGTGTGTAGGCTGTAAATTGATAAATTCATGCTTGTGATCATTAAGGACTATTTGTTTGTTTATAAGAATAAGAATGAGTTAATAATCATTTATAGATTGCCCTAAACTGGCCTACCAATCAAAACCTGTACCTTGAGTATTTAACATGTGAATTAAGACTTAATCTTTTACATTATTTGACCGTGTGATTAAAAGATAATGGAATCTATATTGACTCTTCAAAAATTAAGAGACCTTTTAAGACTTTGGGTCTTACCAAAAAGAAAATGCAAATATGTTTTAACAAATGTTGTAACAAAGGATTTTTAAGGGATTATTCCCTTATACACAAATCATTTAACTAAACTTTTGTTTAGGGGTAAATGTTTGTGTGTACTTCTAGACAACTTAGGAGGGATTGAGGAAACCATTTAAAGCATGACTTGAAATTTGAAACGATAATTTACGCTTTTCAACTAAGAAAATTTTGACCAAAATATAAACAAAGATTTTTCGAATATTTACGAATCCTATTAATTATTTTCGATAAATCAACAAAAATCGTATTAATTAAATTCAAATTTATTTTGAACATTTTTAAAAATTGATCGAACTAAGAAGAATTAAAATTTTTACGTTATGTTTCATAAAAATTAAATATTTATTATTTAATTAGTTGTAATAATTATCGACGCTTTAGACGTCGGATTGAGTAAAACGGATAAAAATGATAGTTAAGAAGAAACTAAAACATAGAAGATATGAAGAAATAATTTTCTAATAAATACGGTCATGTTATATATATTTCATCAGGAGAAAGTGAATGTAGATACTGACATATTATATAGAAAGTATAAAATTCAATTAAGATATATTTCTTAATAATGACTGTGCAAAATAAATTGCCGAACAATATAAAAATAAACGATGTTTGTAAAAAGGATAATATAGATAATAAAAGGAGTTCGCGTCTAATGTGAACCATTAGAATTGAGAAGCCAATGACATTAAATATATTAAAGGCCGTTTGTGGTTTCCTAAATATGGAGATTTTGAGATGTAGTCATCTCGTATGTATAAGTATTTTATTCATGATATTTTTGACTAAATGTATCGTTGTCTGAAGAAGTTGTACTGATGAAAACTTTGATTCGATTTGGGTCATCGTCGACAGACTGACCAAATCTGCTAATATCATTCCTGTTAATGATAGATTCTTGATGAAGAAATTGACTCTTTTGTATTTAAAGGAGTTGTGTAAACATGGTGTGCCTGTATCGATCATCTCTATCAAGACCCTCGCTTCGCATCGAATTTCTAGAGATTTGCTCAGAAGTCATTAAGAACGAATCTTGATGAGAGTACTGTGTACCACACCAATCGAAGGGACGAGGTAAAGTAACGATACCAAATACTATAAGCGATGTTCTATGTTTGAATGATTGACCTTTGATAATAGACCGTATAATCGTTTTCCTTTGGAGAGGTTATCATTGATAATTATCGTATTAGGATCGAGATCGAATCTTGTTAGGATCTATATTAGAGCATCTGTTAGCAGGAGTTGAGATGAAGACACCCGACATACACCCACTGTGAGTTGGACATGTCTTTTAGGTTTAAGGTTTCCTATGATGACGAACCTAACCTTTCAATATACCCAACCCGCGAGACCTTAAATGATTGTTGAAATTAGGATTTGATTATTGACTGCCAGTAGTGGGCAGGAGGTTATGTGAATATGAAATGTAGATCTTGAAGTGCCAGATGGGTAGCGAATTTATGCCAAAAATTTTAACCATGGAAAAATGAATTGATGATCTGAAAGATCATGAGATATAAGTCCCCGTTGTATGGGACCATTGAGACGATGTAAGAATTGGTTTGAAAGGCATATAAGCTGGATCTACCCTAGGACTTCAAGAGCTGCGTGAATTATAATTCGTAGATCTAACTTGATAAAATGTCTATCAAGTGAAAATCTGACTATTCCTTAATGAAGTTAGATCGGCGAAAAGTTGCGTTCATCAAAAACCCGTGAACATCATGGATAGAGAAAGTAAGTCAACATTAAGCCTGATCTTATTACCGTAGTTATGTTTGATGAAACTCGCGTATTGTAATGAATTACACTTGTGAGAAAAGACCGAATGTGGAGGAAATACCCACATGGCTTTAACTCTATAAAAAGAGAGTAGTAAGATGATCTTTGAGGACAAAGATCCTGTTTAGGGGTAAATGCTGTGACAATCCGTCAATTTATGGTTGATATTTTATTCTCAAATATTATTTAAAAACATTATTTTAATGTTATAATATGAACTCACTTATTTTTGGGAAGTAATTTGGATTTACGTCTTGAAGTAGCATCGACTAGGTCTAAACCGGAGGATTCAACGTTACGTGCTCACGTTTACATACACCGTCTTTGATGACAGTCTGACATTTCAGAAAATAAATTTATTCGTGAATATTATTTTAGAGTTGTAAATTTGTGTTGGTTCATAAACTCACAAATTTACGAGAAGAGATTAGGACTTACGATTTTAATTTAACGTACTTTACGACTAAACCGGAAACCTTAGGATTACGTATTTACGTTTTCGAACTCCGTTTTTGATGAGACAATTTTTATTAGATTCGTTTTGTGCCGTTGATTCATGATTTATAAAAACGTTTTTCGTAAAACGACCTAAGGGCACGCAAATCGAGGAAACTAGAATCGAGGAATATCCGTAAATTAGTGGGATGAGACAAGTTTACCCTTTCCCCACACCACTAACATGGGACGGCCAAAACATGGACTCAACACATGAGGTGTCAAGTTTACAAGCTTACTAGCAACACTTGTTGCTAAAGCTTAACTTGTAAGCTACATGCACATCAAAACCACCACCTCAAACAACTACTCTCATTTACAACATGCAAAAACAACTTTCATCTCTCTCTCTACTCCAAATGTGCCATCCCATCTCACCCATCAAACACCCTCCTTGATCAAAATCAACCATGAAATCTTATGTTATTTACACACATGTTGAAGCCCTTTTGAAACCCTATTGATTGGTGGTGATTATAACATCCAAGGAGGAGTTTCCATGGAGTCTTGGGGCTGATTTTCCATAAGGTGTTCATGAAGAATTGTGGTCTTGAATATGGTCTTGGTTATTCACAAGTTTCTCCATCAAAATCCATGTTTTGATCACAACCTACATCATCACGGTGGTATAAAGATTGTTCTCCTCATCCTCGTGTTATTATTGATTATGTAATCTTGTATTTCTTTTACTTATGTATATGTATATTATGATGAATGATGATTAAAAATATTGTGTGGGGATTTGGTGTTGATAAACATGCTTAAAAAGATGAAAAACTATAAGAAACAAGGTTAAAATCTTGTTTAAATTGTTGGCTGTATAAAACAGTAAATAATCATATGATGAACTGATAAAAATGGCATATATTAATGGATATACAGTAAGTAATATGTCTTATACACATGTGAGAGTTGGCCATGCAATCGAATCATTAGGATGAGTGAGATATGATCAAAAAAAGTTTAGAGTACAAATCTGAGTTCACTGTTTTGGACGATTTTTAGAAAATACTTTGAGGCTGATTCAACAGTAGCTATAGGAGAGTTAAATGGAGCACATGTCATTTAGTTTATGTCATAAAAATTTGAGCTTCTATCTCCATATAGAACTCTAGATATGGCAGTTTTGGTGAACATGAAAATAAAAATCAGATTTTTTGAAATTAAAGTATAATAGTATTATATAAGCACTCAAATAAATATAGTATAAAATGTGAATTAAAACCCACTAACTTATATAATACATTTATATAAATATGTATAAGGATAAATAAATGGACATTTTATAAAAATGGTAGTTTGATAAGTTTTATAAATTATAAAACTATAAACATGATTTTTACGACTTTTTCGGCTATTACCGTAAAATTAACGTTTTTGTTAAATAAAACTTAGACGGTTGGACCCGTATAATGTAAACTTTTATAAACTCATATACTGATATACAGACATATATAACAAGTAAAAACCGATAAAAACCCAAACTATATGACATACGACATTAACGAGTTAAGTTAACGTTATTGGACTAATAATACAACAAAATGGGATAAAACACTTATAAACTTATTTATTGGGTTTAACCCATTTGGGCCCAACATGTAAAGTGTAAATACTTATAATAAAAGTATGAAATGGATTAATACAAGTTAATAAAATTATAATAGGCTTATTGGACCTAAAACACGTAAATAGGTAAAACTAGCAAACTAGTAAGAAGTTACCAATACATAAACACAAAAATGAGTGAATGAGAATATATAAACCCACTTGATCATCATATATATATATATAATCATCATATGTATACATAATTGTTATTTTTATAAAGTCATTGGACATGAGTCTAAGACGAGTATTATTTGTCTAGGTTTCCGTGATTGAAGCACGTACCGTACATCCGAATTGCCGATAACCCGCTTTCCCACATCAACGTGAGTTCATAGCCTCGCACTCTTTTAAATGTTTTTATGAAATGTTTTATAAACCCGCGAGGGAGATAACATGTTAGTTTTTATAAAATAGGACACCATTTGTCCCGATTGTTTGTTTATTGATTTGGACCCGAATGATTGTATGACCCGATTGTATGACCCGATAAATGATTAAATGACCCGATAGATGAAATAAAATGGATTAATAAAGTTAGGTTTTGTCACTAAAAGTCCCATTAGCATGAATTGTGAACTACTGGGATTGGTAGACGCTTATGCATATAATAGTACTATTTGGGGACGATCACCCCAGTTCGCGCCTTGACGGTTGATGCTCGTCGTGCCACATTGATTGGTAAGCGAATTTATGTATGAGAAGATTTCCATAGCGTAACCTTTGTGACGACACGCTAATTTAGATGGGAAAATTGAGTTTCGGGCTAGCTACCCGTTGTTTGTTGTAGTAAGGTAACAATGTCATGCGGCTTATAATAATTCAATTAACGAAATACTGTTCTACGCACCGAATTACAATATATTGCCTGACTAGCAATACGGGGCCATATTATTAATATTATGTTTGTGTTTTGGTTTTTCATAACCATATTCATATAACGGATTTTATTTAATCTATACAACGTTGTAAAACGTATTGTATGATGTTTTTACGACATTGGCTCGAATAATGATTTTTAAGGCAAATGCCTATATTATGATTTTGATAAGGATTTGTATAAAATGACTTTGGCAATTTTGTGGCCTATTACAATGATTTGTACAAAATGATTTTTGGTAAAATTTTTATACCAAAGTTATATTGATGGAATTTATTAAACTCTATGAATTCACTCGGCGTTATCGCTGACCTTTTCTTTTAACATGTTTTATCTCAGGTACCTGAAGGTAATTCTCGAGAAGACGACAAGAATTCATGGCCCACACTTAAATAATAATTTCCATTCAAATCTTTTGTAAAATTTTATGAAATGATTATGACTTGGGACCTATGTAAATTAGATATTTATGAATAGAAATGCTTTATTAATAAACGACGCGATTTTTAAGCGTTGTCTATTGAGTTGTATAAATTTGGGGGTGTTACATTTTAGGTACGGATATTGAGAAAATGACAAAAGATCACAAGAAACAATCAAAAACGAACACGGGAAACGAAGCCGCACGATGAACCAGACCCTATAGTTGATTTTCCAAGAAAAAGTCCTTGAAGAATTGAAGATTGTACAAGAAAGGTCCTTCATTATTGAAGAATTGACACTTTATACCCTTGTTTATTCATAATTACAAGTTCGGTCCCTAAAGTTTGTCAAATTTACAAAAAGGACCCTCAACTTTGAAGAATTCGTAAGATTGGTCCCTCAAATTTGAAGACTTGTCACTTTTAGTCCTCTATGAAGATAAGAATACAAGTGAAGACCTTGAAGAATGAAGATATGTCAAAATTGAAGAATCATGAATTACAAGAAATACCCTTTGAAATACTTTGCAAAAGTTTTTGTGGCCAAAGTATAAAAAACAAAACTTCATTACAAAAGGAATTCTGATTTTGGCTGTTTAAACTTAAAAAGACAACAAGGAAGGAAGTGAGGGATTAAAGTTGGGCGACAGCCAAAGAAACATAGACCACTCCTGGTCTGCCACGTGCCCCACTCAATCTTTTCAACCAATCAACACCCATTATGTTGCCACCTCATAATCCCACTCACCTGGTTTAACTAATTATATTAGTTAGTTAAATTTGGGCGCCTAAAACCTAGTTTAAACACTAAACCAAATCAAACACATGTTCTTCGTGTTCATAATCCAAATTGGGCATTTGCTAAACACTTGAAATTAAAATGTTAATCTTTTCCAGATTTAAGATTAAGGACATACTAATCATAACCCAACCCTTAAACACCATGCCACCTCATCACATTGTTCACATGAAACTTTCTATGCTTCACTTTAGAGAAGAAGACTAATAGTGCCAGCAAATCAACGTGTCATAATTCAGCTTCAATCCTAAGCAAAATTTTGACGCCTTGGATCATTTTTCCACCACTGGCACTTTCACAAGACTTCAAAATCTTCACATGGCTTGAATATTCAAAAATTCGACAAGGGCAAATATGGGACTTCATCACTTAGGGTTTTAGATTATTTTCAGCTTTCAAGAACTATTGTGAGCCTATGTAAAGGCCTTAGGTTTCATACATTAAACCTGTTCTTGGTTTTCTTTGGTCAAAAGTCTGTAAATCATTGTTTCAAAGGAATGAAAAATGTGTGAACTTTGTGACGAATTCCAAGCAACAATTTACTTTTCCCGTTATTGTTGAATGATTTAAGTTATTTTTTTGTAGTTTCAAAGTTTGGTTTGAAGTTTATGCAAGTGTTTCAAAAAGTTTTCCAAAATCTGATTTTTTTTCCAAATTTGTGTATACACACATGAAGTTTTTGGATCATAAGTTGATCATAGCACCCTGATAAGGAGATTTTCAAGGTGTAGTGAAGCTTGTGGTTTGGGAAGATTCAAGGAGTGGGGTACAAGTTGGAACAAATCTTGTTCATTTACCATTTTTTTATATAATATGTTTGTTTCTCACTTTGTTCTTCTTAGCAGCTTATTGGAAGCTTGTGTCTTGTTTATCTAGACACATAAGCTCTCAAATTCGTAGGTGTGGATGTACATTCATGAGGTTTGAACCTTTTCTCCCAAAAATATGTTAAAATCTTTGTGTTAAGTGTTTTTAGTATCTGCTAGTGTATGTTGAGTTCTTATGCTTGGATTTTTGTTCTAACTGCATGATATTGTTGTTATGATGATTGTTTAAGCTTGGATTAACCTGAAAATGTTTTTGGCTTTGTTAAATTTTGATTTGAAAAGTTAAAAGGGTGTTTGGAACTGCATGATTTAAGGTTTTATGTCAGTTTGAGTAATTATGTAGGGCTGTTTTGAGTTTGTATATGTTATTGAAGTGGTTAAGTGCTGATATTTGCTATTCTTGTGCTTTGTAACATCAAATCTGAATTAGTGGTCTATTAAGCTTGTTTTAGGTCCATTTGAACTGCAACCTTGTGCACACCTAGATTTAATGATAAACTAGGGCTAACAAGTGTTAAAACATAGTTTGTGTAACCTAATTTTTGGATTTGTGGATTTGAGGGTTTGAAATTCAAGATTTGGTCAAGTATATTATCAAGGTCATTTTATGTTCATCAGTTAACTCACTTAGGTTTAAAACAAGTTCAAATCTTTGAATTATTGCATGAAACCAGTTTGTTTAGGTTCACTTATGTTTGTTTAAGCTGTTGTAAGCATTTGGTGGAATTTGGTTGGCTTATACTAGCTTAAACATTAGCTTATATCATCAGACCTTAACTGTTTCATGTCTATATCATATCTGAGCACTGTTTGATTAAACTGTACTAATTGGTTGGATCAAATTGTGTTTTCATGCTTGTTTGTGACTCCATACAACTTACTGGTTTATGGGTGCCTTGATTGTCCAAAGAAACCTAGTAAATCTCTCTAAAACAACAAGTCAAAAAATCAAAGCAGTGGGAACCCTTTCCCACTGTTGCTAGCCACTACTAGTGTAATTTGGTCAACACCTTATTCATAAGCTATTCTAGCTTATTCTATTGTGCAACAACTTGTTTTTTGTGATATAACTTAATATTTTAAGCTAATAAGTCAGATTTGAAGTTTACAGATTTTGGTCTTAGATTTTGACTAGAAAACGACTATTTTGTCTTTTTCAAAAACAGCTTATTGCTTTTTCCAACTTATTGAGTGTGCTTATTTGAAATCTTTTTGTTGATTAAGCTTAGTTTTTTCATTTAAAACCTTTTGCAAGTTGAATCAGCTCTTGAAGTGGTCTAGAACTCGAAAACGACTATTTTGTCGTTTTGTGTAGAGAGCTTTGGCTTATTTCAGGCTTATTTCTTGAGCTTTTTCGAAAATCGTTTTTACAAACAGCTCTATAATCCCATTGGAAGGATGTGTGTCGAATTTCAGCTTATGGCATTAGCTTATGGCTTAATGGGCCAAAAAGCCCATTTAGAATAAGTTGCTTACTTATTAAGCTGTGATAAGCACTGATTCAGCTTTTAGGCCTTTAAAGTTTTGTGTTTAAAATTGAATTTTAAGCTAGACTGGAACTTTTCAGCTTATTTGGTTGACTTTTTGCTTATTGGGCTAAAAAGCCCATTAAGGTGGACTGTTTTTGTTTTTAGCCCATTTGGAGGCCCAATAGGGGTGTTTTGGTCATTTGACTTTCATTTTCTGTTTATTTAAGTCAAAATAAATTAGTTTGCAAGTTTTTAGAAATTTTTATAAATTTTGAATTTTTATTTATTATTTTATTATTTAATTTTAATTTTTAATCATTTTAAATAGTTCTATTTAGTTTTAAATTTTTCAAAAATAGTTTTTAGTTTAATTAAGTTATTTTAAGGTTTATATATTGAAAAATCTTATTTTGGGCTTTTTATTAATTAAATTGATTTTTAGGGCTTTAATTAGCATTAAAAGATTATTATTTAATTAAATAAAAGGTTTGAGTAAGTTTTGATTTTTTGTAAATTCTAATTGCATTTTTTAGGATTTATTGTGATTTTATAGGAATTTTAAGGGTAATTTTTAAATTTCGTCATGTTTTATGGTTTTACATTTACGTCATTCGTCGTAGTTTAATTTTATTCGTAACCGTCATCATTTTCTTTCTCATTTTCTTTCTTAATATTAATCTCAAATTTAATCAATTATTGACACACACACCAAGCCTCCTTGATGACGAACTCACCTTTGGGTAATTTGTGCACGGTTTTCCTAAATCGTCGTACTTACCCTATTTACGCTCTTTTTCCTAAAAGAAGGGTGTATTACTACACCTATCAATTTTGGCGCCGCTGCCGGAGAGGCGTGTTGTGTTTTGATTTAAACAAATTTTGTTTTTATATTATCCATAATAGTAATTATGTGTTTTAGAACTCTAAGCACATGTATTATCGGTTTTCGTTTTTTGTGTGAATATTATTACTATATTGTATACGTATCACAATAAATTCACAAGTACTCCAAAAGTGTGAAAACACAACCTTGATTGGGATTTCATCACTCAATCATTGTACTCAAATCTCAAACAAAAAAAAGGCAAAATAGATAAATACTTTCGTAAAGCTTGATTTTGATAAACACAAACTATAAGGTGGGTATAAGGCGGTTGTATTTCACGACCCAAAGGAAAAAGGCTCTTAAGTGCTTAGCATCGCCTCGTTTCCTCCGCTTTCTTGTGCGTGTTTTGATAAAAAGGGCTAATCGAGGGTTTGCCACCCAAAGTATTATCTACGTATCATATATATTTTCTTGGTTTCTAAGATTAAACCCTCTTGAACGTTTTGGTGTTCCACCAACGCTCTAAAGTCATCGAAGGCGTTCACTTCACGTGATTGTTTTCATTCCTTGAGGCTCCTTTAATCGAGAGATTTGATTTGAGGAGAGATTTGTAGATTTGTGTCTACGTAATACATCACCAAAATCCAAAAAAGTAAAAAACAATCAAAAGCACAAAAAAAATGGAAAAAGTAAAAACACCCAAAAGAATCTTCTTTGCTCATCCCCACGTTGTACGTGACGTTTATGCAAACTCGTAACCAAGCAAGACGTGCACGTAAACGTAGAAACCGAAAGGAAGGAACTCCTTCTAGTGAAGAATCTCCTATTGACGAACCCATCGTAGAACAAGAAGCACCCATGGCTAGTCGTACTATGATGGAGTTGCTTCAAGCACCCACTGAGGGTTATAGAGAAGCGATTGTGATTCCTGCTATCCTTGCGGAGAATTTTGAAGTTAAGATAGGTTTGTTGTCCATGATCCAAAACAACAAGTTTCGTGGTGACGAGAAGGACAACCCTCATAACCACATTCGCCAATTCAATCGTCTTACCGCCACTTGCAAGTTTAAGGACGTCTCGAACGACTCGATTACGATGATGTTTTTCTGTATTCCTTAGCGGGGCCCGCTAAAATTTGGTTAGAGAAAGAGCCACCCAATTCTATATTGACGTGGAAGGATCTTGTTTCGATGTTCGTGAACCAATTTTTCCCGCCTTCTATGACTATATACGCATTTGAAAAAACGAGATTTCAAAGTTTTCACCAGTGTATAATGAGAGTTTTTCAACGGCTTGGAATAGGTTTAAGGAAATGTTGCATAAATGTCCTCATCACGGTTTTTCGACTTGCATCAAATTGACACGTTTTACAATGGATTGAACGATTATGAGCGTGATTATCATAATGCCGCCACGGGTGGTATTTTTTTGTATAAAACGGTCGAGGAAGCGTTGTTGATCATTGAGAATAGGTCCAAGGTTTATAGCCCTCGTAACACATCGAGTGTTCACAAGGTTCGTCTTCTCCTTCATTGTCACATACCATCGATGCTTGCTAAATAGAGGCAAATTTGGAGAACAAGATATTTGATAAGCTTAAGGGACTTTTGATTGAATTTATAGTTGGTGAAGAACCCACTCCCGCTACGCCTAAAGCGATTGAGGTTTCTTTTATGTATTGTGGTGGAGGTCATGATTTCTCCGAGTGCATTACCAACGGTGGTAACACTTCGAGTGCCTAGGCGGCCACGGTAACTTATAACCAAAACGGTCAAGTTACCCGCTCTAATCAATTGACTCCACCGGGGTTTGCATCAAATCAAAATGCTAACAATTAACGAAACAATCAAGGTGGTTACCAAGTAAATCAAAAGAACAACTATAAGGGTAACAACAACAATTTTGGGAATCAAGGAACTAGTAATCAAGTGTAAAATCAAAATCAAAATCGTGTTTTCCAAAATGTTAATCAAGGGCTTTCAAATGCATTTTCAAAAGACATTCCAACGGAGATTTTGAACTATTTTAAGGCTAATGACGATAGGTACACGAACATGGCAAATGATGTTAGTAATCTAAGGACTAAGTTTGAAACTCAAAGTACCAAATTGGAAGGTAATGTGGTTAGGCTCCAACAAAACCAACAAAAAATGGAACAAGGTCAACATAAGATTGAACAAACCTTACTTAGGTTGGGGCAAAATGCAAAAGCCGAAAAAGAGCAAGATAGGGGGGAACGTAAAAGACGTAAAATAGACTTTTATATGCTATTATGATGAGTAGAGCCTCTACTTCGGGTGTTCTTCCTAGTAACACCGTGTCAAACCCGAAGGGAGAGATGAAAGTGATCACCACACGTAGTGGTAAGACCTTTAAGGAACCAACTCCTCAACCAATTACTCCAACGGTGGAGGAAATTGAGGAAGAACCCGAGTGGTGGTCAAAGAGGAGCATATCCCAATCCCATGAAGTACCACTCAAACCACACCTACGGTTGACCCTTTACCATCATTGGAACCCGAGATTCTAAAGGCTATGCCTATGCCCCACCCAACACCACCCTTACCATACCCATCGAGTCTTCGTAAGGAGAAATTGCAAGAGCGTGACAACTACCAATTTGAGCTTTTCATTAAGATGTTTCGTGATTTGCATTTTAACATAAGTTTTGCCGACGCTTTAATCATGATGCCTCGATTTGCCGCCAACTTTAAGAGTATGTTAAACAACAAGGAGAAATTGCAAAAATTGTCTACTTGTTCATCGGTTTATCTTAACCGTATACCTCAAAAAGTCGGTGACCCCGGTAAGTTCTTAATACCAATTGGTATTCAAGATATGGAAGAATGCTATGTCTTGGCTGATCTTGGTGCTAGTATTAATTTGATGCCTCTTGCAATCTTCAAGTCTCTAAATCTTCCTAATCTTACTCCTTCAAGAATGTCTAACGAGGTGGCCGATCATTCCACGATTCCCGCATGTGGATTGGCCGAAGACGTTTTTGTAAAAGTGGGAAAGTTCTATTATCCGGTAGACTTTATCGTAGTTTATATTCCCACGGATCCTCAAGTTCCTCTCATTTCCGGTCATTCATTTTTAGATACGTCGAGAGCGTTGATTGATGTGCATGAAAGATAAATAACCTTACGTTTCAACGACGAGGAACTTGTTATAAACGCAACTAAAAACACCAAACTTTCTCATGTTTATTCTATCGTGTCATAAACTATATTGACATGATCGATGTCGTTTGCGAAGAATTTTCACAAGAATCTTTAGGTTTTGGTGATGAAGAAAATAGTGGCAATCCTACTATGCTCGATCCTATTCTTGATAACTCGACACCATCCTTCACTCCATTTGAAGGAGGTGGTTTTACTTTGGAAGAGTTTGATGTACCTCGATCTTGTAACGAAGACCTCGACAACAATGAGGACTTTTTGATTATCAAAAATTTTCTTAACGATTTCCCATTTCCTCCGCCGGTGGAGGTTATGAGTTTTGAAC
The DNA here is from genome assembly GCA_025667525.1 of Glebionis coronaria. Lineage (NCBI taxonomy): Eukaryota > Viridiplantae > Streptophyta > Magnoliopsida > Asterales > Asteraceae > Glebionis > Glebionis coronaria. The sequence continues at coordinate 208,856,947 of CM046882.1, read as the reverse complement.
CCAAATCTTTAACCACGGAACCACCAATCCTCGAGTTTCAAGATCTTCCTCTTCATCTTGAATACGTATTATTGGAACGAGACGATAAGTTGCTGGTTATTGTTGCGAAGGATCTTTCGGATGATGAAAAAACCGCACTTATCGATGTCTTGAAGGACCACAAAGGAGCAATTGCGTGGAAATTATCCGACATTAAGGGTTTCAACCAAAAATTTTGTACCCACAAAATTTAATGGAGGAAGAGTACAAGCCCGCAATCCAATATCAAAGGAGGGTGAACCCTAAAATTCACGACGTCATAAAAATGAAAGTCCTTAAACTCCTTGACGCGGGAATGATTTACCCTATTTCTGATAGCCCTTGGGTGAGTCCCATTCATTGTGTCCCTAAAAAGGGAGGAATGACCGTTGTGCCAAACGATAAAAACGAGTCATCTCCAACTCGACTCGTGACCGGTTAGAGGGTGTGCATCGACTATCGTAAGTTAAATGACGCCACTCGTAAAGACCATCTTCCCTTGCCCTTCATGGGTCAAATGTTGGAGCGTGTTGCAGGAAACGATTTCTATTGCTTTTTAGATGGTTTTTCCGGTTACTTCCAAATCCCCATCGATCCTCGTGATCAAGAAAAAACTACGTTTACGTGTCCATATGGAACGCTTTCCTATCGTAGAATGCCATTTGGACTTTGTAATGCACTGGGAACCTTTCAAAGGTGCATGATGGCTATTTTTCATGACATGATCGAGAAGATGATGGAAGTCTTTATGGATGACTTTTCCGTGTTTGGTACTTCGTTCACTTCGTGGTTAGGAAATTTGAAACACATGTTGAAACGTTGTGAGGAAACCAACCTTGTGCTCAATTGGGAAAAATGTCATTTTATGGTTAAAGAAGGAATCGTCTTAGGGCACAAGGTTTCGAAAGCGGGGATTGAGGTAGACAAAGCTAAGATAAACGTCATCGCCAAATTACCTCATCCCAAAACCGTTAAGGGATTTAGGAGTTTCCTAGGCCACGCGGGCTTTTATCGTCGATTCATCAAGGATTTTTCAAAGATATCTCAACCTATTACACACCTCCTCGGAAAAGATGCTCCTTTTTTCTTTAACGAAGATTGTGTACGAGCCTTTGAAATCCTTAAGAGGAAACTTACTGAAGCTCCCATTCTTGTTGTTACCAATTGGAATCTCCCCTTTGAGCTAATGTGTGATGCAAGTGATTACGCTATTGGGTCTGTTTTGGGGCATCGTCATGAAAAACACTTCTTGCCTATTCCCTATGCTAGCAAGACGATGACCGAGGCTCAAATTAATTTTACCACAACGGAAAAGGAATTCCTTGCCGTGTGTATGCATTTGAGAAATTCTCACCTTACCTCGTCTTGAACAAAAGCATAGTTTATACGGATCATTCGGCAATCAAGTACCTCTTGGCTAAACAAGATGCAAAGCCAAGATTGCTTCTTTGGATTCTCTCCTACAAGAATTTTATGTCACAATCCTTGACAAAAAAAGGAGCCGAGAAGCTAGCGGCCGATCATCTTTCTCGCTTGGAAGATCCTCACCAAAGTATGTACGAGAACAAGGAAATCACCGAAACATTTCATCTCGAGACACTTGGTGTAGTGAATTCTAAATAAGACTCATCAACCCCATAGTTTGCGGACATCGCAAATTACCATGCGGGCAACTTCATCATTAAGGGTATAACGACTCAACAAAAACGGAAATTCTTTCGTGACGTCAAGTTCTACTTTTGGAACGACCCTTATCTATTTCGAACTTGTGCGGATCAAATTATGCGACGTTGTGTTTTTGGCACCGAAGCTTCTAATATCCTTAGAGCTTGTCACAAGGGACCAACGTGTGGTCACCATGGTGCTAATCTCACGGCGAAGAAGGTTTTTGATGTCAGTTACTTTTGGCCTACTATTTACCGAGATGCACACACACTTGTCAAGTCGTGTGACTCATGTCAACATCAAGGAAAGGCCTCACAAAACGATGAAATGCCACAAAATATCATCCAAGTGTGTGAGATCTTTGACGTTTGGGGAATTTATTTTATAGGGTTGTTCCCATCATCTCGTAGTAATAAGTACATCCTTGTCGTCGTTGACTACCTATCCAAGTGGGTGGAAGCTAATGCTTTGCCCACGAACGATGCTCGTGGGGTTGTCAAGTTTTTGAAGGAATTGTTTTCTCAGTTTGGAACCCCTCGTGCAATCATAAGCGATCGTAGAACCCATTTTTGTAATGACCAATTCGAAAGGGTTCTAAAGAAATATGGGGTTACACATCGACTTTCTACGACTTATCACCCACAAACGAGTGGGCAAGTCGAGGTTTCAAACCGAGCTTTGAAGAGGATCTTGGAGAGATCGATAGGGGAAAACCGACAATCTTGGTCGGATAAGTTAGACGATGTTTTATGGGCCATTCGTACCGCTCATAAGACGCCCATTGGGTGCACTCCTTACAAGCTTGTGTATGGTAATAATTTTCACTTTCTAATTGAAGTCGAACACAAAGCTTATTGGGCCCTAAAGCATTGTAATGATGACATTGAGACCGCGAGAAAACACACCAAAAAATGCAATTAAATGATTTAGATGAATTGAGGGACATTGCTTATGAAAATTCATTGATTATAAAGAGAAAACTAAAATGTTTCATGATTCAAAAATTAAAAACCACGTTTTTAACATTGGTGATCAAGTGATTCTTTTTAACTCAAGATTGAAAATATTTTCCGGGAAGTTGATATCCCGTTGGTTTGGACCATTCACCATTACCCAAGTGTTTCCTTATGGGACCATCAGGCTAGCTCAAAATGATGGTCCTAACTTTAAGGTGAATGGCCATAGGTTGAAGCACTACTTTGGTGGGGAAGTTCCCTCTTTGAACTACCTCGACCAAGTCACCTTCCCCAATGATAATTAGCATTGAGGGGATCGAGTCGAGCTCATGAGTCGTTAATAAAAAACGTGGTGCCTCGTGGGGGAGTTCCCATGCTTATCCATGTACATATTATCGCTTTCTAATGTAGCTTACGTGGGGAATTTGTGCCCTTACAACCTTTGTTTCGTGGTTGTTTGTGATATGTGGTTTTTAGATGATCATTATATTCACGATTGGAGCCTCTCATGTTCGTTTTACGTGAGCACTCGATCGTTTGCTGTGAATAATTTCTCGATATCCATATGATATATACTTGATTGTTATAACCTTAGGTTTTTAGCACACTTCATAAACGACTATAGATTTAATAGTTACACCCTTTCCATGCTAGATTAGGCATTCGACTACGTCTCTAGTATGGGGGTATCCTACCCTTATACTCGAACATTGAGGACAATGTTTAACTTCAGTATGGGTGGGTGAATAGATAATTTCCTTGCCAAACCTTCACGCTTTCCAACTTTTATCTTTTTGTTTATCATTTTGTTGCAAAATAAGGCTAAAATGGCTAAATTTTAAAAATTTCTCATGTTTTATAATTGTTTGAAGAGTTGAATGTAGATTTGCTGATGGAGAGAATAAGATTAAATTTTTACTCAACCGTGCGTGTTGAGCAATTAGCTTCGATTCCTTAACTTTATATTAGGCTAAGTATCTTAAATGAGGACGAGAAATGATAGCGTTAATTATATGTTACTATGCTAAATGTAGAGTACTCGTATTCTTTCAAAAACTCATGTGTTCTCGTTGTTTTCTTATTCTCCCTTCGCTTGTATATATATTTTGCTAATAAGTATTGGCTTAGCGGTTTAGTCTTGATTGTTGGTTTCTAGTCTTTTCTAGTAGCTTCCATGTAATTAAATCGGGAAAACATTAAGGTATCGCCAGAGTCACGATTTTGAAGTATTGGCAACCCGAATAATCGAAAGCTTCACCCGATAATAAGATTTCAAGTGCTCACCTAAATTAAGAAAAAATTTAAAACTCACAAGGCCGAAAAATCTATGCAAAACTGAAAGTGATTAAGCCTTAATATTTGAAGCTTTAAAGATCCAAAATTCGCTTTTAGCGTGAGGATATATGTCTTTGGGCATAATAAACACCTCATGGCGAGGTTAAATAAAAGGCAAGGCAAGACCAAAATCATAATAAAAGCTCCATGGCGGAGTTGAATAAAAGATGTAGGTAAACCTATGATAATAAGGCCCATCTGTTATGGGGTTTATAAAAGTCTTGGTAGTAAGTCTCATGTTCAAAACCGTTATAAAACCGTGTTTATCGATTCTTCTTGTTTACTTAATTTTTTGACATCGTTGTCTATTAGGAGAGGTTTTTAATTCGATGGTTTTGGTTACACCGTTATGACTCTATTTTTGGACCTTAATCTCTATCATCACATAAGTCAAACAATGCATCCTCGTGAACATTCAAGACAAAAATAAAATATAAGAGATACACCTTAGGATCAAGGGAGTCTAAGTACGTGATTAGGGCATATGAGTAGTGTTAACATTACTAGCTTATAATGACAATGATCTCGTTACACGCTTGGCATGGAATTGGGTGAAAATCAAGGACGACGAAATTATTTTTAACGAAGCATTCACGTGTTCTTGTTCTATGAACATAAACGTCCCATTTTGCGATGAAAATCATGCATTATGTCTAAAACGCAAGTGGTAGCAATTAGTAGTAGTGTAGTGTAGTTTATGATTCAATAAAAGTCCATAAAAATGATATTTCGAGGTGCTATGATACTTTATTCTAGCATTACGTGACGGCACGACAATAGTTTAGTATGGGGGAGTGATGAGACTGCTTTTATACATAATCTCATCGTCCAAAACGGGCTTAAAATGGTTAAAATATCATAAAAAGTTCGAAATGTATGCTTGTGTTTGTTCAATGTGTATTTTAGGTACGGATATTTATAAAATGACAAAAGATCACAAGAAACAATCAAAAACGAACACGTTAAACGAAGCCGCACAATGAACCGGACCCTAGAGTTGATTTTACAAGAAAAAGTCCTTGAAGAATTAAATATTGTACAAGAAGGGTCCTTCATTATTGAAGAATTAACACTTTATACCTTTGTTTATTCATAATTACAAGTTTGGTCCCTCAACTTTGAAGAACTGGCAAGATTGGTCCCTCAAATTTGAAGACTTCTTACTTTTAGTCCTCCATGAAGATAAGAATACAAGTGAAGACCTTGAAGAATGAAGATATGTCCAAAAGAGCCCTTGAAGAATCATGAAATTACAAGAAATACCCTTTGAAATACTTTGCAAAAGTTTTTATGGCCAAAGTATAAAAACCAAAACTTCATTACAAAGGGAATTCTGATTTTGGCTGTTTAAACTTAAAAAGACAACAAGGAAGGAAGTAAGGGACTAAAGTTGGGCGACAGCCAAAGAAACATAGACCACTCCTGGCCTGCCACGTGCCCCACTCAATCTTTTCAACCAATCACCACCCACTATATTGCCACCTCATAATCCCACTCACCCTCACCTCATAATCACCTCCTTGCTTGCTACACTTCACCATTCTCATCCATATATTACCGTGACCCATTTCTAGCCATAATTAAAGATCAGATCAAAGCTAGGACCTATAAACTTATGTAGAGCTTCACTAGCATCCCTTAGGCATTACCCTAGCTGTGTTACACGTTTGAAGGCCTTGCTTGGAGCCTAAGGGTTCAAATTGCTATAAATAGGGCCGAATACTTCACTATAGAACTTGCACCCCATTTTCTTATTACCTCCTACCCATTCTCCATATTCACCTCTATATACGTCTTAGGACATGGCCCAAGACCGGAAACCAGCTCTAGAAGGTAGCCATTGAAGCTCTTGAAGCTTTGATAGCAAGTAGTGTTCATAAGAAGCCATTAGGAGCCATTTTAGAGCATTCTATGTAATTTCTATGTTAGATATGCTTTGATCTTATTATAATGAATTCTTAGAATTTTTTTAATGCCAAAATTATGATAGAAAGATAATCTAAAAGAAACTAAGTCATTTCATCAATTTAAATGAGAGTTATAGGTTAAAGATGTCTTAAAAGCCTAGTTTTGTAATTTACATCCAATAATTAGCAAAAACCCATTTCAAAAGATATAATTCTGAAGAAATGTTTTTATTATGATTATAAACATGTTTTGAAACTTTTTTTTTAAATTCTAGATCATTTGGTGCATTTGTAAGGGTGTTATGTGATTTTTACAAGTATAGGGACTAACACAGTCATTTTTGAAACTATTTAACATTTTGGGCCAAAAGTTTCATTTTATGAAAGTTAAAGGTATAATAATAAATATTGGAAAGTTTGAGACCCTAAGGTTAAATATTGAGGGTTTAAATCGTAAATAATAAAACTATACACTTAAGGGGTTAAAAGTGTAAATATGCTAAACTTATGAAATTAAGTGTTAAAAAGGTAGTTTTTCTTAAATTATAAACTTAAATGATCATTTTAGTAACTTATAAAAGTATATGAATGAAATCTATGTGATAAAACATATTTTCTTTATAAAATATAAGGACTATTTTTGCCAATTATGAAACTAAAGGATAAAAGATATAAATATATACCAACTTTTGAAGAAATTTCTAAATAATATATTACTATGTATCATCTTAGTAGGGAACTTTGTACAAAGATGCCCCATCTCGATATTACATTATGACTGAGTGGTTGGGTTTACGATTTAAAGTGCCCTCGCTCCTCAAACGTTTATAGAATGGCTTCTAAGTATAATGGCCCAAAAAATGATGCAATATTATCACAATTATAAATAAAACATAAATAAGTAACAAGAACTTGAAATCCAAAAATCAAAGACTTAATAATATACCAAATATGTTAAAACATGTGGGTGTAAGATCAAGTTCTTTGTTTGTTAGCTCGAGTTATTCTGTGTGATATAAGCCTGACAAGACTTACTCGACCTAAGGTGAGTTCATAGCCTCAATAATGCTGATTTTTAAATAATTTGAAAACCCATGAGGGGGAATATATGCTAAAAATAGAATACAAGTGTTTTTAGTATGCTTCTCAAAAATAATTATTGACACTATGTTTACTACTACCTTGAAAGTCCTTTTTTAATGATGAACCATTAATCATTTTCCCATAAATGAGCGCTAATATTGTAAATAGTTATATTTGGGGACTGACATCCCCTGTCTGGGCAAGTCGCACTTGCTAGAACCTTAGTGATCAAACAGGCATACTTTATTTTGCTAATAAGGATAGTTTAGCAGACTTCCTCATAAGGGCAATTGTGGGTTTTGTTATGTCTAGTCGCGGTATCATAAGCTTAGTGCATTGATTAATTTATTTTACGAGCGAATAATAATGTAGCTCAAGAAAAAGAATCTTGAATTCAAAATAATTTTAAACCTATGAAATCACTCAACCTTTGTGTTGACTTTAAGCATATATTTTAGGTTTTGATAATTGATATTATGGAGCAGCAGAATGATGACGTAAAGAGATATAGCCTTGGGAGTTTTTGTCATTTAAACCTATTTTCAAGATCTCTAGAACTTGTGATTGTACAAAGTATGTACAAGTTGTTTTCTTAAAAATCTCTGATTTTGAATGTTAAATTATAAAAGTTTAATAATGTGACAACCCAAAACAGAGGTCATTGCTTAATCTTATTTTACGATTATTTTTGAAATTTTTGGATGAGTTTGAACTATATTTATTTTTGGAGGTTTAAGTTTAAACTGATGTTGGAAGGTTTTTAATTAATATTTATTAAGTATAAGGAGTATTAGCAAGCGTGATGTCGACGGATGCCAAATATTTTACGTCTTATTGTCGGTTGTTTGATTTTTGTCATTTTTGATGTTTTATTTTAAATGACGTGTTAGGTCGAGTCGGGAGTCGATATTATTATTTTGACGTACGTTTTAAATTTTTAAAAGTATCTTTATGAAACCCGAGCCCCGTCAATATTTTCAAAATTGACTAATAGTTATTTCCCACATTTTAGCTAACTATTTTCATTTTGAGTCACAACTATTGCAAAATTACACCCAAGGTCCCTCAAGCACTATATAAAAGCTAAACTCAAAAACACACAACACAAAAATCCCACTCAAAAATTTCACTCATCTCTTCTTTTGTCTCTCTATAAGCCGTAACATTCACCCACCACCCCAACCCATTCAATTTTCAATTTTAACTGAAATTTGAGGATGATCAAAGCTAAACTAATCAAAGACCCACTCTTAGAATTGATCAAGGATCATTTTGGTATAAGAAAATCTTACATGCAAGGCATTTTTATTTTTTTGATGTTGGTAGGTAGAAGGCATGATCATACATGGTGTTCTTGCCATGATCATTGGTAATTGTTGCAAGAATCTTGTTAAAAACTTCATTTTGATTCAAAAATTTTGATTTTTATAATGATTTGGATGTTATGGTTCATATATGTTGATGTTAGGGTATAGGAATGAACATTTTTATGGTTGGTTTTGATCAAAAAGGTGATCTTGTACAAGATTTTAATGGTCATTTTATAACAGTAAGTAAACTGTAAAATCCGAATTTTTATGTTTTGAAAATTACTTAACTTATAGCCTAAGGTTGTAGATAATTTTATTAGCTCGATTTGATATAAGGTAGAGCTTCTAGCTCCAAACGAGCGCGAAGTTATGATGTTTTGATTGATCGTGTACCGGGAGACGAGTATCACCACTACATATAGTTGTTGTCGATATTTGGATCGAATCTTGGGGATTATAAATTGAAGTTTTAAAATGTGTAACCTACTGATAATGAGGTGTTAACTTTAGAGGTTGAGTTTACTTTAAAACCCGAGTGTCGGTTTTGTAAACAGAGTCGTTTAAAGAAGTTAAAACGGTTGTATGAAAAATTAACGTAAATCTGTCCGGATTTTGTAGTTTGAAAATGAGTCGGGTAAAGCACTTTCAAAGTAATTTCCTTTGATGAACTTAAAGGAGGACTTTCTATATATAGTAATTTAGTTTATCGAGTCGTTTCATAAATGTTTGACGAGTTTAAAAGGGGTAAATAAGCTAGTACATGTAGTATGTGCCGGCGGACTTTGTTAAAAGTGTAAAATGGTAAAGTAAATGTGTAGTAAAGTATAATGAAGTTATTTATATCATTTTATCTCGAGTTTATTGTGACTTTATGAGTTTTAGTTTGATGTTGTTATGTATGATTTATTTCTCGAGTCATTATTAATGAACGCGCCTTATTTGGTAGGTAGCGCTTCTCGTGTTTGAAAGGCATCCATTATCATCGACGATCATCTCGCTAGATCTCTTATACTAAGGTGAGTCTGTAGCCTCGCTTTTTATGCTAGCTACTAAATGTTTTATGCGCGCGAGGGGGATACATGCTATTTGAAAATAAATGAACACAAGTCATGAGTAATTGTTGGACCCGAATGTTGCCTAAAGTTGAATTCATTGTATTGAGTAACTTGTTGCTAAAGACCCTAAATTCATGAGCCGTTAACTATCTTCTGACTTGTTGTTGTGGGTCGAGAATAGCCGCTTATTCTAATGATAGTACTATTGGGTTGACCACCCTATCTGAGACCAGAGCATTACGTTGAGTAACCCGTTGGGAAGGATAATTTTACGTGAATAAGATTGTGGTATTCTAGCAACTGATACCCTAGAGGGGCAATGGTTTTTATTCTAGTCATGCTGGTATTTTGCGTGGGTGACTACTTGGTTAAGGTGCCGGTGTCATGAGCTTAAATACAATATTTATTATTATTATTAGTATTGCCTTGAATATAGATTTTGCGTACGACAATTCTATAAATGATTATGATTGATTTTCTTTTTGTGTTCAAATGTGATTTGATAAACCTATAGACTCACTCAACATTATTGTTGACTCGTTTTAGCATGTATTTCAGGTAATAGGAAGTGATGGAGCATGGAGCTTTGCTGTGGAGGTTGTGGCTCGGCTTTTGGAAGAATGTTGGTCTAAAAACTGTTTCTACCCTTTACTGTTGAACAATTTACTTTATGTTGTGTACTGTACTAAACTTGTGTTGGTTGTTGGTCGAGATCCATGGGGACTAAACGCTTTACTCTGTTGTCATTTTAAGTACAATTATGGGATGAAATTTATGTTTTAGACCTTTTATAAAAATCTTGTTTATATTTATGTGTAAACGTCTCACTTTTGAGTCGTTCAATATACCTTGTGTGATGATGCTTGTGTCTAGCACCCAACTATGTATTTCTGCTGCGCAGTGTAAATTGGGGGTGTTAGAGATTGGTAATCAGAGCTGCAAGTTATAGAGAACTGGGTCGATTTTGAAAATTGTCCTAAACTATAACTTTGGTGTCGAAAGTATTTATTCTTCAAAAGCACACAACTCCTCTACAACGCTCTGGTAAGATCACTTTTAGTTTTGTTTTGCATTGTAGATGTATCCCTCATAACTGAAATGATTTCCCGAGTATTTATTAAGTAAATACTACGATATTGTATTGGAATTACTGAAAGTACGCTGAGTGCTTTTCAGTATCATATTTATTTTTTTGCGAGCATTGCATAAACATCATTTCCATTGCGTTGCATAGCATGGATTATGTATAACATTTGCATAAGCATGGCATACTAATTATTATTTTATTAACGATGACCTTTAGTATCCTTGAACCTTTATAATTGTAGAAAATGGTTGGTTTACCTCGTGAGGATGGATGGATTGATATGACTAATGTAGTGGATGGTGAGGAAGTGGATAACTTCGGTGCTAGTGACGATGAGGAGCCTTTTGAGTTTTTAGATGATGGGATTCCACTTACTACAGTTGGTAAGACAGAACCTGAGTTGATACAAGATAGTTATGTTCCAAGGGTTAATGGTGTGCCATAGACTGTTCCAGATTGTCAGCGACCTGTTGTTCGTTCTTCAACGCCTACTTGAGATGCTTATATTAGCAGTTTGCCTGGGATTGCATTTGTTAGGGGTAATGTTCCTATTGAGTCGAGTAGGGCTGCTAGTGCACGATCTATTCATGATGGTATTCCTAAGGTTTATTGTCCAGGTCCTAGGTCTTATGAAAATATTTTCTAGTTTCTTAAGAAGTTTGATAGGTCTTTGTTTGAAAGGTATTTGGTTCTCGTGTGATTAGGAGGTTTGAGCAGAATGAGAAAAAAGTTTGACAGGTTTGTTGGTAGTGTGAGGAGATCAGAGTTTGTTAGGGCAAGGGAAATGGATGAAGTTGTTAGATTAAGACCTATGGTGTTGAATTTGAGTGGGCAGGTTGAAAGGTTACGTAGGGAGAAAGAAAGGAATGCAAGGTTGGATGCATGGGGTCTGCCGATGAGATCTTTTCCTAGTCGAGGTGTAGTAATTCGTGATGTGCCGAATCAGGTTGAAGCTCAAGTGTTGGTGAAGCCAACTGAAGGAGGTAGACGAAAGGGGAAGGAAAAAGTGGAGGAAGAATCTGAGGATGATGATAGCAGCAGTGATGATGAGCTGATGTACAAGAAGCTGCGGGGATCTGATGTTTAGTTTTTTTATGTTGTTTTATTAGCCTTGTTGTAATAGCACTTATGTAGACTCGTACTGTAGTTTGTGATGAAACTTAATGACTATTAAGTTTTCTGTGATGAAGGATTGTAGTGACATTACTTGTCACAATTTTGTGGAAATTTTCCAACGCAATCCAAAATTACCTTCATGACTTATGATTTGTCTTATTAGTTCTTGTGCGAATTGGTTAATGATTCATTGTGAATTGTGTTGTTGGTGCATGTAGTATCCATGTTACATCTTGATAGAGAAATCCTTCTTCTTATCTTGATATGAATACTTACTTGTTCTTTGTCTGTTATGGTTATACAAGAAGGAGTTGGGAGGCATTTTTCTTACTTTACTAAGTTATTGTTTGGTTAGTTTCCTATAAACATGCCTCCTAAATTGACAACTGCTACTGTTAATACCATGATTGAGAAAGATATTGCTAGAGCTTTGGAAGCTGAACGTGCTGCGAGGAACCAAGAGGCTGAGAATAGGAATGCTGCTGGTCAGGTTGGAGGGAATGTTGAAAATCAGGTTGGAGGTAATGCTGATGAAGAAGCAGGAGAAAATGCTGTGGGACAAGTTGGAGGTAATGCTGCTGTTCAGTAGGTTCAGAAGGAATGTTCTTATGCTAGTTTCATGATAGGTGGACCTACCCAATTTGTTGGTACTGGTGGTGCATTGGAATTAAGGAGGTGGATTGAAAAGATTGAAAGTACTTTTGAAATCAGTGGATGCTCAGAATCTAGTAAGGTGAAATTTGCTGCAGCTACTTTTCATGATGATGCATTAAGTTGGTGGAATAGTCAAGTAGCTACTGTGAGGTTGGTTGAAGTGAATGCTAGAACATGGACTGTGACCAAGGGACTGTTGACTGCTAAGTTTTGTCCTGAGGAAGAGTTAGGTCAGTTGGAAGATGAATTGAGGCATTTGGTGCTGAGAAACAATGATATTGTAGCTTATACATGGAGATTTTCTAATTTATGTTTGTTATGTCCTGATGATTTTGCTGATGACCGTAAGAAAATGAAGCAGTATATTAGAGGTTTATCTAGTAATATCAAGGGAGAAACTACTTCGTCGAAACCCAAGTAATTTGATGAAGCTGTTCAAAGGGCTCATGCCTTAATGGATGTAAAGCTGCAGGATCGAAAGGATAGTATTGCTGAAGGGAATAAGAGAAAGTGGGAAGCTGCACACTCAAGTCAAGGGCAGAATTGAGGTGGTTATCATAATAACAATAACCAAGGACCGAATAGGAATCAGCAATATAATTTGAGAAGGAATGATGGTGTTCGTGCTGCTACAGTAAATCAAGGTAACAAAGTGAATCCGAAGTGTGGTCGGTGTAATCTATATCATGTTGGAAATTGTCCACCTGCTAGCAACAAGTGTGGGAAGGCCGGACATAAGATGGCAGATTGTAGAAACAAGGGTGTAGCGACTAGAGTTAATGCTGTTAAGGTAGTTTACTGTTCTGGATGTGGAGGCCATGGACATAAGCAAGGGAACTGTCCGAGGGTTGGCATACGACAGGGAGGCAATGTTGTTGTTGTTGCTGTTGGGATTGCTGCTCCAGCATATGTCGTGGGAGATGTTGACAAACCTTAAGGGCCGAATGTGGTGACTGGTATGTTTTTTTCTTGATGCTTGTTATGCTAGTGTGTTATTAGACTATGGATCCGATAGAAGTTTTGTAGATGTTAGATTCAGTCAGCTATTGCATAGAGAACCAGTGAGATTGACAACTAGTTATAAGGTGGAGTTAACTTATGGTAAGTTTGTAAGCACTAGTTCTATACTGAAAGGTTGTTCCTTGAAGTTAGGTAATTATGTGTTTAATATTGGTTTGATGCCCATAGAATTAGGATCTTTTGACGTGATTGTTGGAATGGACTGGTTAGTTGGTAATGGTGCAGTAATTGTTTGTGGAGAAAGATTAGTTCAGATACCGCTAAGGAATAGAGTATTGACTGTGAAAGGAGATGAATGTACTTCTCGTTTGAGAGTTCTTTCTTGTTTGAAGATGATGAGGTATATAGAAGTAGGTTGTGATGTGTTTCTTGCACAGATAAGTAATGATGGTGTGAATGAAAGGAAATTAGAGGATGTGCCTGTGATTAGAGTGTATCCTGAGGTTTTCCCTGAATATTTGCCAGGATTACCGCCGCATCGTGAAGTGGTGTTTCGTATTGATTTAGTTCCGGGTTCTGCGCCTGTCGCTCGTGCACCGTATCATTTAGCTCCATCTGAAATGAAAGAATTATCTGATCAATTGAAGGAATTGATGGATAAGGGATTTATTAGACCGAGTTCGTCGCCATGGGGTGCGCTTGTTTTGTTTGTTAGGAAGAAAGATGGTTCTTTTAGAATGTGTATTGATTATAGAGAGCTTAACAAATTGACTATCAAGAATCGGTATCCATTGCCGAGGATTGATGATTTGTTCGATCAGTTGCAAGGTTCTTGTGTATACTCGAAAATTGATTTGAGGTCTGGGTATCATCAACTGAGAGTTAGGGAAGAAGATATTCCTATAACAGCTTTTCGTACTCGATATGGACATTTTGAATTCCAAGTGATGCCTTTTGGGTTAACAAATGTGCCTGCTGTATTTATGGATTTGATGAATCGTGTATGCAAGCCGTATTTGGATGAGTTTGTTATCGTATTCATTGATGATATTCTCGTTTACTCCAAGAGTGAAGAGGAACATGAGAAGCATTTTAGAATAATTTTAGAATTGTTGAAGAAGGAGAAGTTGTATGCGAAATTCTCTAAGTGTGAATTTTGGTTGAAATCAGTGCAATTTTTGGGGCACGTGATTGATAGTGAAGGTGTTCGTGTGGATCCTGCTAAGATTGAGGCAATTAAGGATTGGTCAGTGACGAAGACGCCGACGGAAGTTCGCCAATTTCTTGGTTTGGCTGGGTATTATAGAAGGTTTATTGAGAAGTTTTCGCTAATTGCTAAGCCGTTGACTAATCTTACAGAAAAGAATCGAGTGTTTGAATGGGGATTGGAAGAGGAATATGCATTTAGTATGTTGAAGGATAAGTTGTGTTCTGCGCCGATATTGTCTTTGCCAGAAGGATATGAGGATTTTGTAGTGTACTGTGATGTGTCTCATAAAGGATTTGGAGTTGTGTTGATGCAAAGGGAGAAAGTAATAGCATATGCGTCAAGACAATTGAGGAAGCATGAAGAGAATTACACTACGCATGATTTAGAACTTGGGGCTATGATTTTTGCTTTGGAGCTATGGAGACACTACTTTTATGGAACCAAGTGTGTGGTTTTTACTGATCATAAGAGTTTGCAGTATATTTTGGATCAAAAGGAATTGAATATGAGGCAAAGGAGATGGGTTGAGTTGCTGAGTGATTATGATTGCAAGATTCGTTACCATCCTGGTAAAGCGAATGTGGTAGCTGATGCTCTTAGTAGAAAGGAAAGAGATAAGTCTATAAGAGTTAGAGCTTTGACAATGATGGAAAGTGTTGATTTGATAGAAGTGATATTGAAAGCCCAAACTAATGGTTTGAAGAAAGAGAACGTTGAGGCAGAAAATTTGGGTAGAATGTTGAAACCATTGTTTGAAGTAAGGCCAAATGGATTGAGGTATTTTAAGAATAGGATTTGGTTATCGTTGTGTCCTTCTGAGGAAGATTCATTAGGAGTGCGAGATTTGGTGATGAATGAATCTCATACGTCAAAGTATTCAATACATCCTGGATCAGACAAGATGTATGAAGATCTTAAGAAAGTTTATTGGTGGCCGAATATGAAGGCACATATAGCACAATATGTTAATAAGTGTTTAACTTGTGCGAAAGTGAAAGATGAACATAAGAAACCGTCTGGATTGTTAGTGCAACCTGAGATTCCTGAGTGGAAATGGGAGAAGATTACAATGGATTTTGTGACAGGTTTGCCAAGCTGCAAGTGGTTATGATATGATATGGGTTATTGTAGATAGATTGACTAAGTCTGCTCACTTTTTGCCAACGAAGAAGACGGATAGTATGGAGAGGTTAACAACAGTATATGTAAAGGAGATTGTTTGTCAACATGGTGTGCCTTTTTCGATAATTTATGATCGTGATAGTAGATTTACTTCAGAATTTTGGAAGTCTTTGCAGAAAGCGATGGGAACGGAGTTATGTTTAAGTACAGCATATCATCTGGAAACTGATGGACAAAGTGAGAGAACGATTCAAACGTTAGAGGATATGCTTCGTGCATGTGTAATTGACTTTGGAAATGGTTGGGATAAGCATTTGCCATTGGTTTAATTTTCGTACAATAATAGTTATCATTCTAGTATTAAAGCCGCTCCATTTGAAGCTTTGTATGGACGTAAGTATAGATCACCAGTGTGTTGGAGTGAGGTAGGAGAAAGTCAATTGACTGGGCCTGAAATGATATTTGAGACGACTAAAAAGATTGTACAAATTAAGAAGCGTTTGTTATCTGCCAGAAGTAGATAAAAGAGTTATGCTGATAACAGAAGGAAACCGTTGGAGTTTGAAGTAGGAGACATGGTTATGTTTAAGGTATCTCCATGGAAATGAGTAATTCGTTTTGGAAAGAGAGGAAAGTTGAGCCCGAGATATATTGGACAATTTAAGATTATCCAAAGGATTGGATTGGTGGCTTATAAGTTAGAATTGCCTGATGAGCTTAAGGCTATTCATAATACTTTTCATGTGTCTAATCTGAAGAAGTGTTTAGCTGAAAGGGATGTGGTGATTCCATTGGAGGAAATTCAACTTGATGATAAGCTGCATTTTATAGAGGAACCTGTAGAGATAATGGATAGGGAAGTTAAGAAGTTGAATCATAGTAGGATTCAGATTGTGAAGGTGAGATGGAACTCTAGACGTGGGCCAGAGTTTACGTGGGAACGTGAGGATTTCTTTAAGGACAAGTATCCTAATTTGTTTAGGAAGGATTAAGCGCCGCGGACGTCCCTTCTTTTAAGAAGGGGGGGGGGGGATGTGGCAACCCAAAACGGAGGTCATTGCTTAATCTTATTTTACGATTATTTTTGAAATTTTTGGATGAGTTTGAACTATATTTAATTTTGGAGGTTTAAGTTTAAAACGATGTTTGAAGGTTTATAATTAATATTTATTAAGTATAAGGAGTATTAGCAAGCGTGATGTCGATGGATGCCCAATATTTTACGTCTTATTGTCGGTTGTTTGATTTTTGTCATTTTTTGATGTTTTATTTTAAATGACGTGTTAGGTCGAGTCGGGAGTCGATATTATTATTTTTGAGGTACGTTTTAAATTTTTAAAAGTATCTTTATGAAACTCGAGCCCCGTAAATATTTTTAAAATTGACTAATAGTTATTTCCCGCTTTTTATCTAACTATTTTCATTTTGAGACACAACTATTGCAAAATTACACCCAAGGTCCCTCAAGCACTATATAAAAGTTAAAATCAAAAACACACAACACAAAATCCCACTCAAAGATTTCACTCATCTCTCCTTCTCTCTCTCTATAAGCCGTAACATTCACCCACCAACCCAACCCATTCAATTTTCAATTTTAACTGAAATTTGAGGATGATCTAAGCTAAACTAATCAAAGACCCACTCTTAGAATTGATCAAGGATCATTTTGGTATAAGAAAATCTTACATGCAAGGCATTTTTATTTTTTTGATGTTGGTAGGTAGAAGCCATGATGATGCATGGTGTTCTTGCCATGATCAATGGTGATT
The DNA here is from genome assembly GCA_025667525.1 of Glebionis coronaria. Taxonomy (NCBI): domain Eukaryota; kingdom Viridiplantae; phylum Streptophyta; class Magnoliopsida; order Asterales; family Asteraceae; genus Glebionis; species Glebionis coronaria. The sequence continues at coordinate 208,839,697 of CM046882.1, read as the reverse complement.
GTTGCAAGAATCTTGTTAAAAACTTCATTTTAATTCGAAGGTTTTGGTTTTTATAATGATTTGGATGTTATGTTTCATATATGTTGATGTTAGGGTATAGGAATGAACATTTCTATGGTTGGTTTTGATCAAAAAGGTGATTTTGTACAAGATTTTAATGGTCATTTTATAACAGTAATTAAACTGTAAAATCCGAATTTTTATGTTTTGAAAATAGCTTAACATATAGCCTAGGGTTGTAGATAACTTTATTAGCTTCGATTTGATATAAGGTAGAGCTTCTAGCTCCAAACGAGCGCGAAGTTATGATGTTTTGATTGATCGTTTACCGGGAGACGAGTATCGGCACTACATATAGTTGTTGTCGGTATTTGGATCGAATCTCGGGGACTGTAAATTGATGTTTCGAAATGTGTAACCTACTGATAATGAGGTGTTAACTTTAGAGGTTGAGTTTACTTTAAAACCCGAGTGTCGTTTTTGTAAACGGAGTCGTTTAAAGAAGTTAAAACGGTTGTATGAAAAATTAACGTAAATCTGTCCGGATTTTGTAGTTTGAAAATGAGTCGGGTAAAGGACTTTAAAAGTAATTTCATTTGATGAACTTGTAGGATGACTTTCTATATATATTAAGTTAGTTTATCGAGTCGTTTCATAAACGTTTGACGAGTTTAAAAGGGGTAAACAAGGTAGTACATGTAGTATGTGCCGGCGGACTTTATTAAAAGTGTAAAATGGTAAAGTAAATGTGTAGTAAAGTATAATGAAGTTATTTATATCATTTTCTCTCGAGTTTATTGTGACTTTATGAGTTTGAGTTTGATGTTGTTATGTATGATTTATTTCTCGAGTCATTATTAGCGAACGCGCCTTATTTGATAGGTAGCGGTTCTCGTGTTTGAAAGGCATCCATTATCATCGACGATCATCTCGCTAGATCACTTATAGTAAGGTGAGTCTGTAGCCTCGCATTTTATGATAGATACTAAATGTTTTATGCGCGCGAGGGGGATACATGCTATTTGAAAATAAATGAACACAAGTCATGAGTAATTGTTGGAACCGAATGTTGCCTAAAGTTGAATTCATTGTATTGAGTAACTTGTTGGTAAAGACCCTAAATTCATGAGCCGTTAACTATCTTCTGACTTGATGTTGTGAGTCGGGAATAGCCGCTTATTCTAATGATAGTACTATGGGGTTGACCACCCTATCTGAGACCAGGGCATTACGTTGAGTAAGCCGCTGGGAAGGATAATTTTACGTGAATAAGATTGTGGTATTCTAGCAACTGTTACCCTAGAGGGGCAATGGTTTTTATTCTAGTCATACCGACATTTGGCGTAGGTGACTATTTGGTTAAGGGGTCGGTGTCATGAGCTTAAATACAATGTTTATTATTATTATTAGTAGTAGTATTGCCTTGAATATAGATTGTGTGTACGACAATTCTTTAAATGATTATGATTGATTTTCTTCTTGTGTTCAAATGTGATTTGATAAACCTATAGACTCGCTCAACATTATTGTTGACTCGTTTTAGCATGTATTTCAGGTAATAGGAAGTGATGGAGCATGGAGCTTTGCTGTGGAGGTTGTGGCTTGGCTTTTGGAAGAATGTTGGTCTAAAAACTATTTCTACCCTTTACTGTTGAACAATTTACTTTATGTTGTGTACTGTACTAAACTTGTGTTGGTTATTGGTCGAGATCCATGGGGTCTAAACCCTTTACTCTGGTGTCGTTTTAAGTACAATTATGGGATGAAATTTATGTTTTAGACCTTTTATAAAAATCTTGTTTATATTTATGTGTAAACGTCTCACTTTTGAGTCCTTCAGTATACCTTGTGTGATGATGCTTGTGTCTAGCACCCAATGGTGTATTTCAGCTGCACAATGTAAATTGGGGGTGTTAGAAATAAAGATTATTTAAACACTCTTTTGAGTTGTTTTTCTATTACTATGCTTTCATATCATGAAGTAATACCCCAGAAATATTATTCCATTGTGCCAAGGTAAAAATGGGGGTGTTACACCAAACCCACTACTTAGATACCAGACACGTTTTTATTAAAGACATTTGAAAAAGTGTTTTTTATGTTAAACGCGCTTAACACCTAAAATCCCTCAACTAAGATCATAAACCTGTTCTTTATCACCCATAAACCCTCGAACACCCCAGGTCCAATTAACCCACCCCATCACTTAAAACTTAATTCACCATGGGTAAACTACTATTTACCCAATCCCCAACACTTCCTTACACCCAGAAAACAACCCCTCGCCTTTGTGTCCCCTCCCCTACTACTTCAAGACAAACGGTAAAGTGATCCTATGGCTAAAAACGCATTACTTGATCCCAAAGATAAAAAGAACATTTTTTATGCATATCAAACAGCTTGCAATCACATGGGGGCGCTCAGAATCACATGAGGTCACCTTTTGACCAAGGAAAATTCAAACAACAAAGGGCATTGATGGAAGATCACTATAAGGCGCATAACACCTTCATTTTTTTTGTTCCAGATTTTCTTCAAAAAAATTGTAATTCCTTTTCATTGATAAAAGTTGGTGGATTCTGAATTGAATTGTAATCCCTTTTATTTATGTAAGTTGGTATATTCCAAATTTAATTTAAGTTTCATAATACCTTATTCTAGTGTATGTTTGAGTTCTTGTTTGCAAACGTAATTCCTTTTTTATCTTGTACAAAAATTTGGTAGTTTGTTTCTTGAATCCCAAAAAAATTGATTTTTTTCAACGCATTTTCTTTACTAATGTTTCATAAAGTTGTGTTTAAGAAAGTTTTAGTCTAAGTTTTAAAAAAAATTAATTCCTTTTTCTTCTTCTAAGAAAAGTTGGTGTTTTGTTTTGAAAACTGTGATTTAAACTTTGGCTTCAAGATTGTAGTGTATCAAGATGTTGGTTTTCATTCTCAAAAGGTTGGTACTGTCTCAAAGTTGTGATAAAGTTTGGAAGAAAATCCTTTTGGTGTCAAGAATTTTGTTTAGAAAATATTTAACTCCAAATTTGTGGGAAAATAGTTTTCTTTTGGTCTCTTTTGTCATTTTTATTCTAATAGCTCACCCTTCATAAACCCTTTAGTAGTTGATTTAACCTTTGTTTTTTAAATAGTTTTCGGTCTTTCCATTTGGTATTGTGATATTAACAGGTCCCAAAAGATATAAGTCCAATTTGACTGTTGTAGTCATTGGACAAGGACTGTGGTAGTCCTTCATTCCCATTCTCATTTGCATAATATCCAAAAAGCATTAAAATAAAAAAACCCATGGCTTTGTCACTCTTTTTGGTGTTTATTAGGTCTGAACAAGACCTAATGGGGTAACTTCTTGAGCCTTATTCTTGATTTTCATTTTCTGTCAAAATATGTGATGCTATGTAAGATTGTGTTTTTTTTGTTGATTTTGTTCATTATTAAGTGTAATCTGTTGTTTAACCTGAATTCTGAGCCAAATCTTTGAAAAACTTGGTTTCTTGTTGTGTTTTAAAGCAGAGTCCTTTGGAAAATTTGGTTTTTCTATAACTAAAGGGTGTTTGGGAAACTTAGAATTAGGGTGGTGAATTCTTTCCTAGGGATTGCTAAGCTCTGCACTTGTCTGTTAGGGCTAGGATTACTAGTTTTTGTCAAAAGATTTGATGTTTTCCTTTGAAAGTTTCATCTTGCTTGCATATGTGATAATCTGCCGAGTTTATTAAGATTGGTATTGAATTGTGAGTTTTCTATCTTAGAGTGTTATAAGCCATGCTTGTTTGAAGTTTTGGACTGATTTGAAGTGTTTCGAGGCGTTAAGATAGATGGTCTTAAGTTTGTGTGTACCACTGCGTGTGTGTCATGATTCGACTTGCTGTCATTAGCACCAACCACCAGTTAGTTAATTTAGGTGTTAGAATTTGAATTCTTTTGGAGTTAACATTCTAGTGGTTAGGTTTTAGTTTTAAGGCTCATCTTGGTTTATAGCATAGAAACACGTTCATAAAAAAAGTCGTTTTAGGCCACTGTTTGAACCAAGGTTTAATAGAGATAGAGTTTGCCTATTGTTCTTTTGATTTATGCTGATTTCTTGGGTTATAGATTTTGTTTCTTATTATTTATGACTCCCCACAAGCAAAACGCTCGTGGGGGTTCCCTATTGTCCATAACAGCAACCCATAGAATCCAAGTGAACACCAAAGAAAAAAAAAGAAATAGAGTGCCTGCAAGTTTCTGTGCACATAAAAACGTTGAGATTTGAGGTGTGATCTATAAGTTTTAGGGTTGTGTTATAGTTTTGGGTGCCTTGTGTACATTATCCAAACAACAAGTAATCCAAAACTTAACGATAACAACCAAGAGACATTGAGTGCATGCTTGGCTTTGCACTCACTGTTTGCAAAAAAAACTATTCATAACTGTGGTCTAATTTCGTGCTTAGATAGTGGTTTTTGGTTTTGCACTTGTGTTTTGTGTTTGTTATTTAACTCTTGGGAATAAAATGAGCCAAGACACTTAGAAGCTGACAAGAGTTAATTGGGCGTTGATAGGAAGGAATCAAGCGTTGTCAGATCAAGCATTGACAAGAAGAAATCAAGCACTGATGAGAAGAAGTCCAAGCACTGATAAAATACCTAGTCTACACGTTTTATGTTTCTAGTAAAGATATGTTCGACAATGTATTTTCTATGTTTATCTTTACCTAAAATAGCTGATACGTAGACTCTTGTACAAGGTTCCTTAATCTATAAAAGGAGGCCTTTAGGTTTTAGTTTAACACACGTTTTACACTTTCAATATACACAAGTTCGATTATCAATCAAAGTGAAAGTGTGGTTTATTCTGTTTTCTGTGTTCTTGTTCTAAGTATTAATTCCACATTATACTTAGATTGTTTCATATACAACAAAGTTTCTGTAAATGTTTAACTTGATTCAGTCTCATTTACACAAAGCTAAATCGATCTAAGTTTGGGATCAACAAGTGGTATCAGATCTTGTTGAGGAACTTTGATCTAGAAGAACACAAAACCCTAAAAACCCTAATTTTTCAAGAAACCCTAAAACCAGACAAGATGTCTACTCCAGAGATGACTTCCTCCTCTAGTCACAATCTTAAAATCCCCATGCTAGACCCTGACAACTTTGAGCTATGGAAGTTCAATTTTGAGCAGTATCTTCAAATTCTTGATCACACTCTATGGGAAATTATTGAATATGGAAACACATTCGATAAGGCTGCTTGGATTACTGCTGCTATTGCTGCAAGATTAATTCAGGCTCAACTGAAGAGGATCGAAAGAAAGACCTTCAGATGGAAGAGCTGTCTCAACTGAGGACATTGCAAAGAGAAGGAATGACATGAAAACTCTAATCATTCTCAAAACTTCTTTGGGACCAGCAAATCAGCACAAGTATAGAGGTTTTGAGTCTGCCAAAGAGCTTTGGGCAGCCCTTCAAGTCAATTATGGTGGTAATGATGTTACTACCTCAGAGAAGAAGAAGCAACTCTTGCATGAGTATGTTGTGTTCAAAGCTCTTCTCAATGAAAAGCTAAGTGGGGTGAGAAGCAGACTTCTTGACATCACAAGCAAATTGTCCTTTATGGGAACACTGTATGACGATGTTGATATCATTACCACTTTCCTTAAAAGTCTTTGTGATGCATGGAAGATTTAAGCAAGGTTTATTATTGCTACCAATGCTCACAAAAGTTCCACTTTTGATGACTTATACAATAAACTGAAGATTGTATAAAATGAAATCCTTTTGGATCAAGGAAGAAACTCTACCTCTGGAAACATGGCTTTCTTCTCACATAGTGAAGGTCAATTTGATCAAAGGGATTCATATGTGCACCCCGTTACTGGATCACCTTGTGTCAACGTTGGATCAAGCTTTGTCAGCGCCCCTCATTCAGACGCTGACACATGCAATGTTGACTCACCAAGGATTAAACCTGCTGGTATTGATCTAGATACGGTGTGTGCATACATTACTGCATTGCCCAATGGTTCAGTGATTACATATGAGGATCTTGAGAAAATCAGTGATGAGAATTTAGAGGAGATGGACATAAAGTGGAATATGGCACTTGCAAGCATAAGGGCTAATAGATGGAATAGGAGATTCAATAAGAAGATGACATTTAATGCTAAAGACACTGTTGGGTTTGATAAATCCAAGGTTGAGTGTTACAATTTCCATAGAATGGGTAACTTTATGAGAGAATGCAGATCTATAAGAAGGTTTGATGCTGGAAAACCTTCAAGCCAAATCATCAACGTTGAAGACACAAAGGCTATGGTTGCCATGCAAGATATTGATGGTGTTGGTTGGGACTGGAGATTTATGGCCAAAGAGGTGGAAGAGAACAAAGCCTTGATTGCAGAAAAGGAATAAGAAGAGCATGTTCGCTATGCTCTCGTGGCACATTCTTCATCTTCATTAGATAATGAGGTATATGATGATGCTTTCTGTAGTAAGGGTTGTCGCTTAAACACTGAAAAACTTAACAAAGAAATTTTAAAGTTAGAATCAGATGTTTTTGACAAAAAATGCAAGTTATCTAATTATCAACTTGCACTTGCTCAAACTGAAAACTGTGGTTGAATATAATAAAATGGAGCTTGACCTAAAAGATCAAATTAACATTTTGTCTCATGACCTTAAAGTTAGTGTTTAGCTTAGGGATATTTTGGAGAGATCCAATGGTGTCATACAAGCTGAGTTAGATGAGGCCATTAAAAACAAATATAATGTAGGGCTTAAAATTCAAAGATTTGACAAAGCTTGTCAAACCCTAGAAAAATGTGTTAGTGAACAAAGAGACTCTAGGGATATGACTGGGATTGGGATGAAAGAGTATGCTGACATTCCACCACCTATTGGGAACTTCTATGGTGTCCTTAGAAGGATTTGTCTTGGACTGGTATACCAGAACTCCAAGAAAAGGAATTCATTCCTCCACCAAGAGTTCTTACTCCAGTTGAGGAATATAAGCAGAAATTAACTAATTTGGAACAATGGAAGAAAGCCAGCCCTACTTTGATTGTTAAAGGTGGCATGCTTAGTGAAAGCCCAAATGAGTCTACACCCATATAGGTGACCAACCCTTCTACTGGAAAACCTGTTGACCTTGGCTTAAATGTTGATAGAAAACCTAGTATTAAATATGCAGAAATGTATAGAAAACCTAGGTCACCAAAAAGTAAAGTTAGTGATAATGGGACAGGGTTCTTTTCTTCTAGACCTAGGATTATGTCTAGAAAAGCTTGTTATAGTTGTGGGAGTTTTTCACATTTGGCTTATAAGTGTGTCAGTGCTTCCAAATTCAACGCTGACAAAAAGTCAACTATGGTCAAACCCAGACCTTTTGTCTAGCAAAGTTCACAAGTTACTTGACCAACTCTATTTTCCACTAAAGGGTCTAATACTTATGGACAAAGGACTTGTTAAAAGACTAATACATGGTCTAACAGACAATGGGTTCCTGTAACAAACCCTAGTTTTGAAGCTGATAAGGGTAATTTCAACGCTGTCAAGAACAATTTTAACGTTGACAGGAATGTTTCCAACACTGTTAGACCAAGTAATAACAAATACTTGCAGCCAAAGGGAAAGGGGTATAAAGCTTCATCTAGCTTGACATGGAGACCCAAACAAGACCAAAACCCTAATTCAGATGGGATTTCTATGACTTGTAACAGATTTCATTATATTTCAAAGGTCATAACTAAACCAATTGGGGTTAACTGGGTGTTCAATCCTTAAAGGGGTGATCAAGAGGTTGTTATAAGGACTAAGTCTGTTCTTGTTGAACAACCAAATGAATCCTAGTCTGCTCAGGCTTGGGTTCCCAAAGAAAACTAATTTGTTTTCTTTATGTGCAGGGCATTCAAAAGCAGGTAAATGATTATGGCTATTGGGATAGTGGATGCTCTAGGCACATGACGGGGAAGGAATATTATTTGACCAACTTTACCCCCATTAAGGAGTGTGACAAAGTGTACTTTGGAGGAGGATATGGAACAATTACTGGCAAAGGCACTCTTATCACCAACAATTTGCGTTTTGAAATATTATTTCTAATAAAAGAACTAAATTATAATTTGTTTAGTGTATTACAAGTTTGTGATAACAAAATAAGGTTCTTTTCACTGATATTGAATGCTTGGTGTTAAATAAAGACTTTAAGATACCTGATGAGAAGTTTATTGATTAACACCTAGGCATAAGGACATTTATAATGTGAATATTAATGGAAATATGATGAATAATAATTTGTCATGTCTATATGCTAAGGCTTCAGTTGATGAAAGTAATCTATGGCACTGAAGGTTAGGGCACATAAACTTTAAGAACATAAACAGACTTGTGAGACATGGTTTAGTTGATGGTTTGCCTGAAAAGGCTTTCCATAATGATCATTCTTGTGTTGCATGCCTTAAAGGCAAACATCACAAAGTCTCCTTTAAGTCTAAACTTGTGCACTCTAGTTCTAAACCACTTCACTTGCTGCATATGGACTTGTTTGGTCCAACTAATATTGAAAGCTTAAATGGTAAATCTTTTTGTTTTGTCATAACTGATGATTTTTTTAGATTTACTTGGACTTTCTTTTTGGCTTTTAAAAGTGAAACTTCCACTGTATTGATTAACTTTATTACCCAAATTGAAAAGAAAATAGGGAATGAGGTTAAAATACTTAGAAGTGTTAATGGTGGTGAGTTTAGAAATAAGTTGTTAGATGACTTTTGTGTCAAGAAAGGGCTTACTAGGCAGTTTAGTGTAGCTAGAACCCCACAACAAAATAGGGTGGATGAAAGGAAGAATAGAACACTCATAGAAGAAGATAGGACAATGTTGGTTGATGCTCATTTTCCCATTGCTTTTTGGGTTGAGGCTGTAAATACAACTTGTTATGTTCAGAATAGGGCATTGATCAACAAAATACACAATAAGACACCTTATGAGCTATTTTGGAATAGGAAACCTAATATTGGTTTTCTTAAACCCTTTGGATGTCATGTAGTTGTACTTGATACTAGTGATGCCTTAGGAAAGTTTAGTGCTAAAAGTGATGAAGGCTATTTTATGGGCTATTCAGTGTAGAGTAAAGGATATAGGGTTTACATTAAGAAAGAAAAACGTATACTCGAAAAGGTACATGTTAAATTTTTAGAAAGTAAACCTAGTGATCCTGAGAGTGGACCAAATTGGTTCTTTGATTTAGAACCTTTATCTAGAACCTTGAATTATATGCCTGTTACTAATCCAGACATTGTGAAAGTGGATTCAAATGTTGTGGAAGAACCAGTTGTTGAAATTTCAGGTAAACATGTTGACAAGGAAGTAGAAACAAATGTAGTCAAATCAGCTCACATACTTGAGTATGTCACCATTCCTATTTGGAAAGATGGATTTGCTACTGTTGCTGCTGCTGGAAAGGAAAAAGATGGTCCACAAGAGAAACCAATTGATGAAAACATGCATAAATCTTCAAGCGCTGACAAAGGCAAATCTGGCACTGATATGCCAAATTCAGGCGTTGATGGTTCAAACGTTGACAGGCCTAGTTTAGGCGTTGACAACCTTTTTGAACATTTATTATCTTCCAATGTTTTTGAACAAGGTGAACCTTCTACAGTACTTGAAGAGGTTCATTCTGGTGATGATGGAGGAGAATTTGAAGATGACATTGGCAACACGGAGACTGAAATTGAAGACAACACAATTATTGAAGGGGGAATACTTACATCTACTATCAAAAATCATCCTCCTTCTCTAATTATTGGTGATGTGTTGTCTCCTGTTCAAACAAGAAGGACTCATCAGAATAAAGGAGGTTTTATTGCCAATATCAACAAGAAGGTTGATACCCCTCTTGTACAGGCATGTTTGTTTGCTTGTTTTCTATCACAACATGAACCTAAGATATTTGATGCTCTCAAAGAACCAAGTTGGGTGGAAGCAATGCAGGATGAGCTTCACCAATTTGCTATTCAAGATGTTTGGGATTCAGTAGATTGTCCCAGATATGTCAGATCTATAGGGACAAGATGGGTACCTAGAAACAAAAAGGATGAAAGAGGAATTATGGTCAGAAACAAGGCACGTTTAGTTGCTCAAGGTTATACACAAGAGGAAGGGATAGACTATTGTTAATGCAAGTGATGCCTAAAAAAATTATTAGTGTAAACTAATCTTTGTTAGTTTTGATCACAACAAACTATACAACACATTTAGTGTAAAACACAAAACGAATTACTTAACTAACACTATCATCAAGGTAATAATCATATCACTAACTTTTATTAATCATACTTAGTGATCATCAAAGTGATTATCTTTAAAACTCACTTTTGTTAATATGACAAATGATTTTTTAATAAACTTTCTTTTTAATAAAATGTTTTATTAAAATGGAAAATGTGAATTTGAAAATGGCATATTCCATATGCAAAAAGAATATCCTTTGAAGGTTTAAATAACCTCAGATATTCCTACCCTACTAAAAGACAAAATCGGAGCGTAGTCTACTGGGCGGTCCTTTAAATAGCTAGGCGGTTCTCTAGCGGTAAGGAACCGCCGGGCTAGATAAGGAACCATGCCCAGCTAGCCGTTGCACTTTTCCCCTATAAATAGTGGATCAAATCTCATTTTCCAATAACCCTTTTTTGGATGTTTTTCTCAGCCCCCTTTCTCTTTTCTATAGCGTAATCATTAGTAAATGATCACTTAATGTGTTAAGTATGTTTACATATGATTATCCTCTTGATCCCCTCCTTTACCTTGTCCAAAGAGAAGATCACTCACTCACTAGTGTTGTGATAAAGATGAGTCCATGAATTAGTCATGTTCATCATGTTATCCTTTGTTGTTTTATGTTAATCCATTGTATTTATGAATACTTGGACTAGTTGTGTTTATCCAAGCTATTTGTGAATACTTGGATTTTTTGTGTACATCAATTGCATACATGTTTGCTTGGATTTATGTTGTGTAGATCCAAGCTACATGTGTGTACTTGGATATGTCTAGTTGAGTTGTAATAGATTGTGTAGTAGTTCTCACTAAACTATAAAGTGATGTGGTTGTGTCTTGTGAGTTCTCACTAAACTTGAAAGTGATTAGTAGTTGTGTTGTGTGAAGTTCTCACTTAGCTTCAAAGTGAAGAGTCGTGAAGATTGGTTCTAGCTTTGGATTAGAACTCGACATCTAGCCTTGTGTCGTAAAATGGTGAAGTAGGCAACGTCGTGAAGATTGGTTCTACCTTAAGATTAGAACTCGACATCTAGCCTTGTGTCGTTAAATTGTGAAGTAGGCAACGTTGTGTAGATTGGTCCTAGCTAAAGATTAGGTCTCGACATTTAGCTTAGTGTCAGAAAATAATGTAAGCGACGATGTAAGGTTTTCTCCTCCAAGAAGGTATCTTGTGGATATAGTGGAAATCTCGAGTAGGTGTACTCGAGGAGTGGAGTAGAAACGAGGATAGAGCCTCGTTGTCGAACCACTATAAATCTTGGTGTCTTATCATTAGGTTGTCTCTTTCCTTGCTCTTTATTTATTTCATTATCATTACACTTACCTATTACCATTGCTAATGCATTTGAATTGAACCTAATCATTATGCAACTTAGCTTCAAGTAAAAGATAGTTTTGATACAAACCTAATTGAAGTAATTTTAATTAGGTGACTAATCGAAGAGAAACTATTCAACCCCCCCCCCCCCCCTTATCGTTTCTGGAATTGGTATCAAAGCAATGGTCACTCAAGATCTTTAAAGTATATTGTACTTTAAAACTTGGATCGATCCATTGTCTCCTCAAATTAGAAGGTATAGTTGTACTAAAGTTTCCCTTTGGTCAAAACGAATTTTCTTGGAAAATATGTCTTTTAATTGGTAATATTGCATCCCTCTTAGATTAGTAGCTTTTATGCATTTTAGATCTACTCTTGAAATGTATCTAGTAGTTTTCATTTTGCTTTGTGTAGGTACTCATGAAGATCAATCATTTAATTGGTTGTGGATTGAGTTACTTGCACTTGTAGAAGACTCATCTTTATTGATCTTCAACATCTTTGAATGATGATATCAAGATGATTGGGAATGATACGAGTCCTTGAAGACTTAGTACTCATCATAGTCATTTTTGGGCTTTGCATTGATTCCTTGATGGATTGGAATGCTCTTTGTGGACAAGGTACGCTTTCGTTCTTCCACACGCCCTTTGATCATTCTTTTGATCATTACTTAACTATATGCTTGTTCTCGGCATCCTTGCCTTGACATTTGTTTGTGGTTTGTGATTCTTTTCTTTTATCCTCTCAAACCTTCATTGCTTGGATACTTGACTCACTATGGTGATGTAGAGTGAGTTAGTAGTAGCTTAAAGTATCGAGCATGAAATCCATGGTTTGCACCCATACGGTTAGTAGGCCTTTTGTGGGAGAGAAAGTGAATTAATACCTTGCTCATATTTTGGTTTAGACTAAGACTATTATTGAAATTGATCTTAGTCTATGCATCAATATTTGCTTTGTGTTTATTCATTACCAAAGCCGTTTAACACTTCGTCGAAAAGGCACGTCTTAAACCACTATATATGACACAAGCTCTTCGTCTCCACGATTTGAAGATTGTCATTAATCCCTTCAGCATTGGTCTTAGTCTTGATTCACTTCCCTTGACTTCTCTCAACTTTGCTTTTTCTCCGAGTAGTCGTTTGTTCGTTTCGCTTATTTTCAATCTCGATTCAACTCGTAATCCTTCATTAAGGCATATTGCTTAGTGTTATGATGATCCAATGATATTCTAAAAGGTTTAAGATATATTTTTAAGTATTTTATAAAACTTGGTTTTCAAAAATTTGGCGTATATCATTGATAAAAACCTGCCTCTGTAGGCGGTTCTTTATCTCTGAAGGTTCAAACCCGCGGTTCTTTATTGATAAGGAACCGCGGCCAGTAAAACTTGTCAGAGCGCCAGTTTTACTAATTTAATCTTTTTCAAACAAAACCCTCTCTCTCTCCCAAAAACACACAGTCGTCGGGTTCCCCTTTTTCCACCATTGTTGAAGCTTCAAAAACCTTCAATCACTCAAATTAATTGATTCCAAGTTGTGGGTTTCACTCATCCTTCATCAAACATCAATTAATTGTAAGTATTTTCTCTCAATATCATCTATTTTGTTCTAGGGTTCATCCTTTCATAATTGGGGATTTTTATAATTGAAATTGAATTAGACCCTTAATAAGAATATGGGTTGACATGGTCATTTTACTATGGTTCCTTAGGTTCATATTCATTGAGATTTCACTAAAACCCACTTGTAGAACAAATCCTAATTTTGGCTAAATAATTTTGGTTAAAAGATGGAATTGAGATGAACCCATGAACAAATAGGTAATTGCATTGTTAATGCTTACCTAAAAACCTTGTTTTGAAAAACCAATGTTCTAGTCCATTGTTGATCCAACATAGTTCATATGTTCTTGGTTAATAATGGAATAGATACATTGTGAACATAAGAATGATATGGATTCAATCCTTTGTTTGTCAAGAAATTGACATAACACATTCTCATATTTTGATTTTTGATTTTATTTTTCATATGAGTGATTAGAAATATATTTTCTTGTGTTTATTTAGATACTAATCATCCCTTCACAATACAAAAAGGATCATCAACTCACCAAACAATATATGCCAAACATTTCCCAAACCTTTGCATCCACTCAACTTCGAAACTCCTTTTCATCACTTTCAACACGAAATTTCTATGAGGGTAGTGTTGTTGATGAGGGAATAACGGGTTATATCTATATCAGATCTATGTTTGAGCATACAGGGTTTGATTGCTTGCTCTACATAGAAGAAGATATATACCCCTTGTTTCTTCTAGAATTCTTTAGTACTTACTTTATGATTGAATACAATGGCGAAATCTTCATTCGATTCTTGTTGAACGAACAAATAATTCAATATTCTCTCGAAGATTTTAGTTAAATTCTTGGTATGCCATATGAAGGCACTTGTCGTTTCACGGACAAATGGAGACTTGATGCTCTCTTGGAATCCAATGACAAACCTCCAAATGACCACGCCGAAACTGATCTGGAATTTATCCTTGATATCATTTCGAAAGAGCGTGATGGAAACGTTGTGAGAAGCCTTCATTCTAATGTGCGGTATGTGAATCGCTATGAAGTGCTCTCAAGAGATCTTAAGGATTTTATGGTCCAATGGTAAAATATCCTTAGGGAGAATGTATTTTGTCTTGGTGGAAACCTAGATCATATCTCGGCTTGTATGGTGCATATGTTATGTTGCATCTTTACATCAACCAAGTACAATTTGGCATACTATATCGCTCGACGAATAAATGATGCTATTTTAAAGCCCAAAACAAACCTTCCCTACGCTATGCTTCTTACTCGCCTTTTAAAAAGGGTTGTTCGTGACTTTCCCCACCTCGACCTTTCTTGCTTTCACCCGGTTCATCGGGTTATGTTTCCTATTCAAGAGGTATATGAAAGAAAGCCTAGAAGTGATCGAGGTTCGCGAAAATCCGATCATCAAGAGCTGGATGACGAGGACACCTATATGCCAACAAGTGATGGTGATGGCATAGGTTCTAGTTCTCATTTCAACTCTTCTAGTAATTCCCACCCATCCTCAAACTCATTCGTGGATGGACTTGAAGACTTAGCTCCTCCACCTCATTATTCCTCTAGTGAAGTACCGGAAGATCTCAATATGGAGCATCTCTACCATGAAAATCTTAGAACTCGAGGTGAATTACATGAACATCGGGTTGAGTCAAGGAAGGGATTCAAGTACTTGGAAAACATGATCAAGGGATTTGGCAAGAAAAGAAGATGACGACTTTGAATTGTTTCAAAGTATACATGTTGCTAAACATGTAATGTGATGTTGAACATTTGCTTCTTTTTACATTATTTTGGTTGTGTATTAACTAATACTACTTGTTTGGATTACTTATTATTTTAATCCTAATGTTGTCTATGCCATCGTGTTTACGATTTGCATAGCTTTGTGCATCCTATGTGTTAGTTAGCTTCCTAGATTTTGGTCAGTAGTTAACTTTAGCTTGTTAATCCTTTAGTTAAATCTGGGCTAACGAAAGTTTGAGGAAGTGCGATTTTTGAACACCTCTGGTCGCGGTTCCATATCGACCAGTGATTCCTTATCGATAAGAAACCGCCCATCCTAGATAGGGAACCGCCAGCTACTTTGTCCGACAGAATCTTTGCTTTACACTATTTTCCTTAATCTGTGTAAACCTGGCTTGATTCTTTGCAAAAACCTGCACATTTCCTAAACTAGGTTACCTAAATTCATTATTCACATAAAATGTTTTTAACCCATTACTAGTTTGGATCATCCCCTCACCTTTTTAAACCTACCTTGTTAGCCATGTTCTTCACACATCAAACCATTCATCCTTAACCCTTAAACCACTCATTACAACCATGGTTTCTACAAGAACCTCAAACTCATCCAAAACCTCCACTTCAAAGAAAAACCTTAAGATTAAGATTAAGTTGCCCAAACTTAACTCTTCACCCTTTCACACACCCAAGAATGAGATTGTTCCAATTCTCATCTCTTCATCATCCTCACCACCTCTTGCTCCATGCAAGACTA
Organism: Glebionis coronaria; assembly: GCA_025667525.1. NCBI lineage: Eukaryota > Viridiplantae > Streptophyta > Magnoliopsida > Asterales > Asteraceae > Glebionis > Glebionis coronaria. The sequence goes on along the minus strand of CM046882.1, from coordinate 208,824,031 downwards.
CCTCAACCCATGGTACCAACCATTCTCATGGTTCTACCTCCTCTTCATTCCAATCTAGAATGAATGAGCTAACCTCACCCTTCACTCCAAGTAATCTCTTGGATGTGACTACCCAACCTCAACCCATCCAAAGCATTCCCATTGTGAATGACTTTGTTGATACCTTGGTGATTTCACCTTTTACCCCTCCAAACTCACCTACATCACCCATTTCACCCTTGGAGAATGATGAGACTGCTTTTATACATAGTCTCATCGTCCAAAAAGGGCTTTAAATGCACAAAATATCATGAAATTGGCCAAATATATGCTTGTGTTTGTTGCTTGTGTATTTTAGGTACGGATATTGAGAAAATGACAAAAGATCACAAGAATCATGAAAAAACGAACACGGGAAACGAAGCCGCACATTGAACCAAGCCCTAATGAAGAATTTTCCATAACTAACCCTTGAAGATTTGAAGATTTATGAAGAAGGGTCCTCCAATATCGAAGAATTGACACTTTATACTCTTGTATCCTCATAATTACAAGATTTGTCCCTAAAGTTTGTCAATATTACAAAAAGGGCCCTCCACTTTGAAGAATTTGCAATTTTAGTCCCTCAACAAAACTAAAATGTCAATATTAATCCTCCTCAAAGTCAAACATACCATGAAGGACTTCAAGTTACAAGAAATTACAAGTTTGGTCCTTTAAAAATTTTAAAATTACCAAAAGGACCCTTGACTTTGAGGAAATGGCAAAAATTATCCCTCATTAATCATGACTTGGCAAACTCAGTCCTCCAAGAAGTCAAACAAACAAGTCAAGACCATTATCTATGAAGAAAATGCCAAATCAGTCCTTCAAGAATCAAGAATTGGGAAGAAATACCCCTGAAAATACTTTGGAAAAGTATTTGGGGCAAAAGTGTGAAAAAGAAAACTTGCAATACAAAGGAAAAGGTATTTTGGTGTATTTATTTGCAAGTGAAAGGATTTATAAAGGTAGGACACTATTCTAGGCAGACAACCTAAGTTACCTTAACTAGTGTCATGGTGACACGTGTCCCACTCAACCAAACCAACCAATCACAGCTCACCTTCACTCCACCTCACCAATCCACTTCACCAGGTTTATTACTTTTTAACCTTGGCGCCTAAACACTAATTTAAACCTTAATCACTCCCCAAAACAGATTAAACACCATGTTCTTGGTGTTCTTCACAAAATTGGGTTTTTCCTTAATCCTTGTAATTAGCACTTGATCACCTCCAGAATTACAATTAAGGTGACAGTAAACACAACCCACCCTTAAACCCTATGCCACATCACCACATGAGTCACATGATAAACCCTCTTCACACGGTTTTGGGGAAAAAGCCAAAAGATGCCAAGAAATTAACACTCCACATTCCAGCTTACTCCTTAAGCTTATTTGGAGCCATTGGATGCATTTTCACACATGCCACCTCCACAAAACGCCAATTCTCAGTCACATGTTCAAGATTCTTCAAGCAAGACAAGGGGAAACTTGGGGGCTTCACAGCTTTAGGGTTTACGTTTTTTAGACTCTTAGCAAGTAGTTTGTAGCCTATAAAAGGCATATGACTGAGTACATTTATCTTTGCTCTTGAATTTTCCATTGTTCAAAAATTTGTAAATTATATATTCAGTTAATGAAATGTGTTTGAATTTGGTGAAGAAAAATCAAGTGCCAACCTTATTATCTGTTTATTGTTGTTTGATGTTTACTAATCTTTGCTCTTAAAACCTGTTTTCAAAAGGAGTGTGCAAAAGTTTTCACATTTTCCACTTTTCTTGATATTTTTTTAAGTCTTGTTCAAACCTTGGAACTCTTGGGCTATAAAGCTGATCATAGCATCCTGATATTATGTTATCAAGGTGTGGTGAAGCCTATAACTTGGGGATAATCAAGTGTGGGGAACTAAGGTTGCATTAATCAAGGATTTTTAATTTTTTGATTTTGATATTTTGCTCTTAACCTTGTTGAATCTTAGCAGGCTTTATTGTGGAAGCTTGTGCTTGTTCTTGCTAGCACATAAGCTCAAAATTCATGGGTGTGGATGTACATCCATGAGGTAGACACCATTCTACTCAAAATTTGTTAAAAATTTGGATTTTTGGTGAATTTGTGTGTTGCTTGTGTTCTTGCTGATTTTGTTGTCTAATCTTCTTCTAATCTGCATATTATATCTGTTATTGTGTTGATTTGGGCTTGGGTAACCTTGGAATGCACTTTTGATTTGAAAATCTTGTTTTGAAAATTTAAAGGGGTGTTTGGGTTTACCTGTTTAAGATCATAAGTTGTTATTGTGTTTGTGGAAAGTGTTGTTTGTGCTTTGTATCTGCTATCTACTTGGTTGAGTGCTATTTGCTGCAAGTTATTGGGTTTAAAACCTTGAATCAAAGATTGTGCTATAGATTGCTTGTTTTGACTGTTTTTGACCTAAGACTTTGGGAACACCTAGAGTGTATGCATGCTTAGGGCTAAAAAGTGTTTAAACATAGTTAATATAACCTGTTAACAAGATTTGGGGGTTTGAATTTGGCTTGGTGGTCAAATACATCAGCAAGTGTTCATAACTGCTTGTGTTAGTGTTCATCAGTAACTTTTTATGCTTGAATCTTGATCTAGGCTTTGAATCAGTGCATGAAACCTGTTTAGAATTGTTTATTTGAATTAATTATAGCTTGTGTACGCATTTGGTTAAGTTTGGCTGGCTGAATTGTGCTAAAAGTGCTTATTGAACCATAACTGCTTATTTGTTTAATTCTGGTGCATGTCTGGTGATTAAATGAATTAACTGTATAAATTGGCTGATTGTGATTGTGATTTCTTTGTTGTTATTGACTCCTTATTATCCACTGATCATTTGGGTGCCTTTGTGTAACTTGAATCTCCAAAAAAGTCACTAAAGACAAATAGTCAAACAAGTCAAGCAGTGGAAAAAGTTTCCACTTCTCAGACACCAAAACTAGCCCCTACTAGTGTTAATTTTCAGTTAGCTTATTAATAAGCCATATTGGCTTATCCAGACCTGCAACAACTTACTTTTTGTGATCAATCTTCATCATTTGACCCATTTGTTTGAACTGAAGCTTATTAGACTTTGACTTTGACTTTTTGCTAGAAAACTCTTAAAGTTGACTTTTAAAGAAGTGGTTATTTGCTTATTTCAGCTTATTGAGTGAACTTATTTGAAAACTTTTTGTTGATTAAGCTTAGTTAAGTCATTTAAAAGCTTTTGAAACTTGAATCAGCTCTTGGGGTGGCCTAGAACTCGAAAACGACTATTTTGTCGTTTTGAAGATAGCTTATTGCTTTTTCAGGCTTATTCCTTGTACTTTTTTCAAATCTTATTTTAAAGAAGTCTTAAGTAACTCAAAATAAGCTTGTGTGTCTAATTTGAGCTTATGGCATCAGCTTATAGCTTAATGGGCCAAAAAGCCCATTAAGAATAAGCTGTTTGATGTAAGCCAGCTTATATCACATTTTTAGCTTTTGGGCCTTTGAAAAATTGTGTTCATAATCAAATTTTAGGTCAGATAGGAGCTTTTGGGCCATTTTTATAAACATTTTTTCTTATTGGGCTTATTTTGGCCCAATAAGGTTCTGTTTTGGACTTTGGCCCATTTGAAGGCCCATCAGGGGTATTTTGTAATTTCAACTTCATTTTTGTGTTTATTAGGTTAAAATAAACTAGTTTACAACTTTTTAGAATTTTTTATAAATTTTGGATTTTTAATATTATATTATTATTATTTTATTATTAATAATTAAAATTTAGATTTTTCAAGTTTTTATATTTTTCTTAGGTTAAATACATTAAGTTAGGAATTTTACAACTTTTAGAATATTTTTATTGTCCTTAGATTAATTTTTATAATTATTTTAAGTTTAAATAGTTTTAAATTATTTTTAAATAGTTTTTATTAATTTTAAAATTTTCAAAAATAGTTTTAAATTAAGTTAGGTCATTTTAGAGGTTTACAATTGAAAAAATCTCATTTTGGGTTTTTTGTTAATTAAATTGATTTTTTGGGCTTTAATTAGCATTAAAAAATTATTATTTAATTAAATAAAAGGTTTGAGTGATTTTTGATTTTTTTTAAACTCTAATTTCATTATTTAGGATTTATTGCAATTTTCTAGGAATTTTTAGAGTAAATTTTGAATTTGGCTACTTTTTACGGTTTTACGTGTACGACTTTGTCGTCTTAATTTAATCCGTCATCGTAACCGTCATTCTCTTCTTATCTCATTTCTATTTTCTTTTCTCATAATCAATATAATCACAAAGTTAATCATCTATTAACACACACACCAAGCCTCCTTGAGAACGATCCTCACTTTGGGTCATAACTTATGGTTTTCCTAAATCACTTGTTAATACTTACCCTAATTACGCTTTGTTTTTCTAAACAAGGTTGTAAATTACAATTATCATTTTGGCGCCGCTGCCGGGGGGGGGGGGGGGGGTGTTGTGTTTTGATTTGGCAATTGTTGTTTTTATATGTAGCCATAATATCTATTTGTATTAGTAGCACTCTACTAATACGTATTATCGCTTTTTCATTTTTTGTGTGAATATTATTAATATATTGTATACGTAGAACAATAAATTCATAAGTACTCCAAAAGTGTGAAAACAAAACCGTGACTTGGGAGGTCATTACCCACTCATTGTATTCGATTCTCAAACAAGAAAGAAAAGGCAAAAATAGATAAATACTTTCGTGAAGCTCGATTTTGAAAAATACAAACTATAAGGTGGGTATAAGGCGGGTATTATAAAATATACCCTAAGGAAAAAGGCTCTTAAGTGCTTCGCGCCGCCTCGTTTCCCCGCTTGCTTGTGAGTATTTTAAGATTGAAAGCTAATCGAAGGTTTTGTCGCCTAAAGTATTATTAAGTATCATATATACTTTCTTGGTTTCATTTGTTTAAACCCTCTTGAACGTTTTGGTGTTCCACCAACGTTCTAAAGTCATCGAAGGCGTTCACTTCACGTGATCGTTTTCATTCCTTGAGGCTTCTTTAATCAAGAGATTTGATTAAGGAGGAGATTTGTAGATTTTGGTCTACTTAATACAATCACAAAAATCCAAAAAAAGTAAAAACAATCAAAAACCACAAAAAATTGGAAAAATACAAAACACCAAAAAGAATATGCTTTGCTCATCCCCTCGTTGTACGTGACGTTTATGCAAACCCGCAACCAAGAAAGACGTGCACGTAAAAGAAGAAACCGAAAGGAGTCAACACCTACTCCTAATCTTTCAAGTGAGGAGTCTCCTATTGACAAACCCATTGTAAGAGAGGAACCTACCATGGAGAATCGAACTATGATGGAGTTACTTCAAGCACCCACCGAGGGTTATGGAGAGGCTATTGTAATTCCCGCTATCCTTGCGGAGAATTTTGAAGTGAAAACGGGATTGTTGTCGATGATCCAAAACAACAAATTCCGTGGTGATGAAAAGGACAACCCGCACAACCATATCCGCCAATTCAATCGTCTTACCGCCACTTGCAAATTTAAGGATGTTGCTAATGACTCGATTATGATGATGCTTTTTCCGTATTACTTAGCGGTGCTAAAATTTGGTTAGAGAAAGAGCCACCCGATTCTATATTGACGTGGAAGGATCTCGTTTCAAAATTTGTGAACCAATTTTTTCCGCCCTCTAAGACTACGCATTTGAAAAAAGCGATTTTAAAAATTTCACAAGAATTTAATGAGAGTTTTTCAACGGCTTGGAATAGGATTAAGGAAATGTTACATGAGTGTCCTCATCACGGTTTTTCCAATTTGCATCAAATTGACACGTTTTACAATGGACTTAATGATCATGAAAGAGATTATCTAAATGCCGCCGCGGGTGGTAATTTTTTGTGTAAAACGGTTGAGGAAGCTTTGGTGATAATTGAGAATAGATCTAAGGTGTATAGTCCTCGTAGCACGTCGAGTGTTCGTAAGGCTTCGTCTTCGGCTTCACCTTCTTTGTCTAATACCATCGATGCTTGCCAAATTGAGGCGAACTTGGAAAACAAAATCTTTGATAAGCTTAAAGGACTTTTAATTGAATTTAAAGTTGAAGAACAAAGTGCTCCCGCTACGGCTAAAGCGGTTGAGGCTTCATGTATGTATTGTGGTGGAGGTCATGATTTCTCCGAGTGCATTACCAACGGTGGTAAAACTTCGAGTGCCTACGCGGCCACAGGAACTTACAACCAAAACGGTCAAGCTACCCGCTCTAGTCAATTGACTCCACCGGGTTTTGCTTCAAATCAAAATGCTAACAACAAATATTGAAACAATCAAGTTGGTTTCAAAAACAATTACAAAGGAAACTATGGGAATCAAGGGGCTAATAATCAAGTTTCAAACAAAAATCAAAGTGATTTTCAAAACAACAACAAGAGTTTGCAAACTTTGAAAGACCTTCCAAATGAATTTGTTGAATACACTAATGGAAACGATGCTAGGTTTGACAACATTCAAAGAGAAATCATTAGCCTAAGATCCGAGTTTAAGAACGACTTGAAGAAAGAGTTGAAAAAGGAGTTAGCAAATGAGCTTAAAATCCATACAAACAAAATGGAAGGAAATGTAACTAGGTTACAACAAAACCAACAAAAAATGGAACAAGGGCAACATGAAATTAAGCAAGAAATGATTAAGGCCAAGAAGAGGCAATCCATGTTTGAGGACAAAATTTCATCTATGTTTGAGGCAATTATGTGCAAACCGTCTTCGAGTAATCTTCCTAGTAACACCATATCGAACCCTAAGGGTGAGATGAAAGTGATTACCACACGTAGTGGTAAGACACTTAAGGAACTGACTCCTCAACCAATTGCTCCTACGGAGGATGCAATTGAGGAAGAACCCGAGGTGGTGGTCGAAAAGGAGCATGTCCCAATCCCACGAAGTACCGATCATACCACACCTACGGTTAACCCATAACCAACATTGGAACACGAGATTCCAAAGGATATGCCTATACCTCAACCCACACCACCTTTGCCCTATCCATCGAGACTTAGAAAGGAGAAACGCCAAGAGCGCGACAATTACCAATTTGAGCTTTTTAAGAAAATGTTTCTTGATTTGCACTTTAATGTGAGTTTCTCCGATGCTTTGGTCATGCTGCCTCGATTTGCCGCTAACTTTAAGAGTATGTTGAACAACAAAGAGAAATTGCATCAATTGTCTAGTTGTTCATCGGTTTATCTTAATCGCATACCTCAAAAATTCGGTGATCCTGGTAAATTCTTGATCCCTTGTGCAATCCAAGATATGGAAGAATGTTATGCATTGGCCGATCTTGGTGCTATCATTAACTTGATGCCACTTGCAATCTTCAAGTTGCTCAATCTTCCTAATCTTACTCCTTCACTAATGTCTATTGAGTTGGCCGACCATTCCACGATTCGTGCATGTCGATTGGCGGAAGACGTTTTTGTTAAAGTGGGAAAGTTCTATTATCCGGTAGACTTTATCGTCGTCGATATTCCCACGGATCCTCAAGTTCTTCTCATTTTAGGTCGTTCGTTTTTAGATACGTCTATGGCTTTGATTGATGTTCATGCTAGAAAGATCACCTTACGTTTCAACGACGAGGAACTTGTTATAAACACAACTCAAAACTCTCAAATTTCTCATGTTTATTCCGTTGCAACCATAAACCTCGTTGATATGATTGACGTTGTTTGCGAGGAATTTTCACAAGAAGTTCTAGATTTTGGTGATGATGAAAATAGTGGCAATCCCACTATGTTAGATCTCATTCTTGATAACTCGACACCAACCTTCACTCCATTTGAAGGTGGTGGTTTTACGTTGGAAGAATTTGATATTCCACGTACTTGTAATGAAGACTTGACAACGATGAGGACTTCTCGATTATCAAGGATTTTCTTAACGATTTCCCATTTCCTCCACCCGAGGATGTTATGAGTATCGAGCCCAAATATTCAATTGAGGAACCACCTATCCTCTAGTTGAAAGATTTACCTCCTCATCTCGAATATGTCTTTTTGGAGGAGGACGACAAGTTTCCGGTTATTATTTCGAAAGAACTTTCAAATGATGAAAAAACCGCACTTGTCGATGTTCTAAAGGATCACAAAGGGGCAATTGCGTGGAAGTTATCCGACATTAAGGGGATCGATCCCAAATTTTGTACCCACAAAATCTTAATGGAGGAGCATTACAAGCCCGCAATCCAATGTCAAAGGAGGGTGAACCCCAAAATTCATGACGTCATCAAAAAGGAAGTCCTAAAACTCCTTGACGCGGGAATGATTTACCCTATTTCCGATAGCCCTTGAGTGAGTCCTATCCATTGTGTCCCTAAAAAGGGAGGAATGACCGTTGTGCCAAACGATGCCAACGAGTTAATTCCCACTAGACTCGTGACCGGATGGAGAGTGTGCATTGACTATCGTAAGTTGAATGAAGCCACTCGAAAAGACCATTTTTCCTTGCCCTTCATGGACCAAATGTTGGAACGTCTTGCGGGAAACGATTTATGTTGCTTTTTAGATGGTTTTTCCAGTTACTTCCAAATCCCCATCGATCCTCGTGATCAAGAAAAAACTACGTTTACGTGTCCATATGGAACGTTTTCCTATCATAGAATGCCATTTGGACATTGCAATGCACCAGGAACCTTTCAAAGGTGCATGATGGCTATTTTTCATGATATGATCGAGAATACGATGGAAGTCTTTATGGATGACTTTTCCGTCTTTGGTTGTTCGTTCACTTCGTGTTTATCGAATCTTGAGAGAATGTTGAAGCGTTGTGAGGAAACCAACCTTGTGCTCAACTAGGAAAAATGTCATTTTATGGTTAAAAGTGGAATCGTCTTAGGGCACAAGGTTTCGAAAGCGCGGATTGAGGTAGATCAAGCTAAGGTAGACGTCATCGCCAAATTACCTCATCCCAAAACCGTTAAGGGAGTTAGGAGTTTCCTAGGCCACGCGGGCTTTCATCATCGATTCATCAAGGATTTTTCAAAGATCTCTCGACCTATTACACATCTCCTCGAAAAAGATGCACGTTTTGTCTTTGACGAAGATTGTGTACGAGCCTATGAAATCCTTAAGAGGAAACTTACCGAAGCTCCCATTCTTGTTGCTCCCAATTGGAACGTCCCCTTTGAGCTCATGTGTGATGTTAGTGACTACGCTATTGGGGCCGTATTGGGGCAACGTCATGAAAAGCACTTCTTGCCTATTCACTATGCTAGCAAGACGATGATCGAGGCTCAACTAAAATACACTACAACGGAGAAGGAGTTCCTTACCGTGGTGTATGCATTTGAGAAATTCCGACCTTATCTCGTCTTGACGAAATGCATAGTGTATAAGGATCATTCGGCTATCAATTATCTTATGGCTAAGCAAGATGCAAAGCCGAGATTACTTCGTTGGATTCTCCTCCTTAATTAATTTGATCACAAAATCGTTGACAAAATAGGATCCGAGAATCTAGCGGCCGATCATCTTTCTCGTTTGGAAGATCCTCACCAAAGTGTTTACGAGCACAAGGAAATCACCGAAACATTTCCGCTCGAAACACTTGGTGTAGTGAATTCTAAGCTTGATTCTTCCACCCCATGGTTTGCGGACATTGCAAATTACCATGCGGGCAACTTCATCATCAAGGGTATGACGACTCAAGAAAAACGAAAATTCTTTGGTGACGTCAAGTTCTACTTTTGGAACGACCGTTACTTGTTTCGAACTTGTGCGGATCAAATTATTCGACGTTGTGTATTTGGTACCGAAGCTTCTAACATCCTTAGAGCTTGTCACGAGGGACCCACGGGTGGTCACCATGGTGCTAATCTCATGGCTAAGAAGGTCTTTGATGCCGGTTTCTTTTGGCCTACTATTTACCGAGATGCGCATGAGCTTGTGAACTGGTGTGACTCATGCCAACGACAAGGAAAAGCCTCACAAAAAGATGAAATGCCACAAAATATCATCCAAGTGTGTGAGATCTTTGACGTTTGGAGCATCGACTTTATGCAGCCGTTCCCATCATCTCGTGGTAACAAGTACATTCTTTTCGCGGTTGACTACCTATCTAAGTGGGTGGAAGCTAAGGCTTTGCCCACCAATGATGCTCGTGTGGTAGTCAAGTTTTTGAAAAGCTTGTTTTCTCGGTTTGGAACCCCTCGTGCGATCATAAGCGATCGTGGAACCCATTTTTGTAACGACCAATTCGAAAGGGTCCTAAGGAAATATGGGGTTAAACATCGGCTTTCTACGGCTTATCACCCACAAACGAGTGGGCAAGTCGAGGTTTCAATCCGAGCGTTGAAGAGGATCTTGGAGAGATCGATTGTGGAAAACCGACAACCTTGGTCGGATAAGTTGGACGATGCTTTATGGGCCTTTAGGACCGCTCATAAGACTCCCATTTGGTGCACTCCTTATAAGCTTGTGTATGGGAAGAATTGTCACTTGCCAATTGAATTGGAACACAAGGCTTATTGGGCCCTAAAGCATTGTAATGATGACATGGAGACCACGGGAAAACACCGGAAAATGCAATTAAATGAATTGGATGAATTAAGGGATATTGCTTATGAAAATTCATTGATTTATAAAGAAAAGAATAAAAAGTTGCATGATTAAAAAATTAAAAACCGGGTTTTTAACATTGGGGATCAAGTTTTGCTTTTTAATTCTCGTTTGAAAATATTTTTCGGTAAGTTGAAATCCCGTTGGTCCGGTCCATTCACCGTTATTCAGGTTTTTCCATATGGGACCATCGAGCTAGCTCAAAATGATGGCCCCAATTTCAAAGTGAATGGACATAGGTTGAAGCACTACTTTGGCGGGGAAGTTCCGTCTTTGAACTACCTCGACCAAATCACTTTCCCCAATGATAATTAGTATTGAGGGGATCGAGTCGAGCTCATGACTCAGAAATAAAAAATGAGGTACCTCGTGGGGGAGTCCCATGCTTATCCTATGTACATATTATCGCTTTTTAATGTAGTAAGGTGTGGGGATTTGTTCCCTTCTAACCTTTGTTCCGTGGTTGTTTGTGAATTGTGGATTTTAGATGATCATTATCTTCACGATTGGAGCCTCTCGTGTTTGTTTCATGGGAGCACTCAATCGTTTGCTTTGAAGAATTTCTCGATACCCACCCATGATATATCCTTTGATGTTCTAACCTTAGGTTTATATCACACTTCATAAACGACTTTAAATTTAACGGTTACACCCTTTCCATGCTAGATTAGGCATTCGACTACGTCTCTAGTATGGGGGTGTTTGCACCCCTAGTCTCGAAACATTAAGGACAATGTTTAACTTTAGTATGGGGGTGAATAGATACTTGTCTTGCCAAACCTTCACGCTTTCCAAAGTTTGTCTTTTTGTTTATCGTTTTGTTGCAAAATAAGGCTAAAAATGGCCAAATTTTAAATTTTTTCTCATGTTTTATATGTGTTTGAAGACACGAACGTAGATTTTCCGATGGCGAGAATAAGAGTAATTTTTTACTCGACCGTGCATGTTGAGCACTTAGCTTTGATTCCTTAACTTCACATTAGGCTAATACTCTTAAATGAGGACGAGGAATGATAGGGTTAATTATAAGTTACTATGCTAAACGTAGAGTACTCGTATTCTTTCAAAAACTCATGTGTTCTCGTTATTTTCTTATTCTCCCTTCGCTTAATAAATATTGACTTAGCAGTTTTGTCTTGATTGTTGGGTTTCTAGTCTTTTCTAGTAGCTTCCGTGTAATTAAATTAGGAAGACATTAAGGTATCGCCAGCGTCACGGTTTTGAAGTATTGGAACCCGAATAATCAAAAGCTTCACCCAATAATAATATTTCAAGTGCTCACCTAAATCAAGAAAACAATTTGTAGCTCACAAGGCCGAAAAATCTATGCAAAATTGAAAGTGAATCAAGCCTTAATCTTTGAAGCTTTAAAGATCCAAAATTCGCCTTAGCGTGAGGATATACGTCTTTGGCTAATAAAACCACCGATGAGGTGGATAATAAAAGGCAAGGCAAGACCGAAGTCATAATAAAAGCTTCACGGCGAAGTTGAATAAAAGATGGAGGTAAACCTATGATAATAAGGCCCTTCCGTTAGGGGGCGTATAAAAGTCTTGGTAATAAGTCTCATGTTCAAAACCGTTATAAAACCGTGTTTATCGATCCTTTTTGTTAACTTAATTTTTTGACATCGTTGTCTATTAGGAGGGGTTATTGATTTGATGGTCTTGGTTACACCGTTAGGACTCTATTTTTAGACCTAAATCTCTATTATCGCATAAGTCAAACAATGTATCCTCGTGAAACATTCAAGACAAAATAAAATATAAGAGATACAACTTAGGAATATGGGAGGATAAGTACGTGATTAGGGCATATGAGTAGTGTTAGCATTACTAACTTATAATGACAATGATCTCGTTGCACGCTTGGCATGGAATTAGGGTGAAAATCGAGGAAGATGAAATTATTTCTAACGAAGCATTCACGTGTTCTTATTCTATGAACCTAAACCTCCCATTTTACGATGAAAATCATACATTATGTCTAAAACGCAAGTAGTATTAGTAATAGTAGTATTGTAGCTAGTTTATCATTCACTAAAAGTGAATAAAAATGAATTTTGGAGGTGCTACGATACTTTATTCTAGCATTGCGTGAGGGCACGACAATGATTTAGTATGGGGAGTGATGAGACTACTTTTATACATAGTCTCATCGTTCGAAAAGGGCTTTAAATGCATAAAATATCATGAAATTGGCCAAATATATGCTTGTGTTTGTTGCTTGTGTATTTTAGGTACGTATATTGAGAAAATGACAAAAGATCACAAGAATCATGCAAAAACGAACACGGGAAACGAAGCCGCACATTGAACCAAGCCCTAATGAAGAATTTTCCATAACTAACCCTTGAAGATTTGAAGGTTTATGAAGAAGGGTCCTCCAATATTGAAGAATTGACACTTTATACCCTTGTATCCTCATAATTACAAGATTGGTCCCTAAAGTTTGTCAATATTACAAAAAGGGCCCTCCACTTTGAAGAATTGGCAATTTTAGTCCCTCAACAAAACTAAAATGTCAATATTAATCCTCCTCAAAGTCAAACATATCACGAAGGACTTTAAGTTACAAGAAATTACAAGTTTGGTCCTTTAAAAATGTCAAAATTACCGAAAGGACCCTTGACTTTGAGGAAATGGCAAAAATGGTCCCTCATTAATCATGACTTGGCAAATTCAGTCCTCCAAGAAGTCAAACAAACAATTCAAGACCATTATCTATGAAGAAAATGCCAAATCAGTCCTTCAAGAATCAAGAATTGGCAAGAAATACCCCTGAAAATACTTTGGAAAAATATTTGGGGCAAAAGTGTGAAAAAAAAAACTTGCAATACAAAGGAAAACGGATTTTGGTGTATTTATTTGCAAGTGAAATGATTTATAAAATTGGGGGACTATTCTTGGCAGACAACCTAAGTTACCTTAACCAGTGTCATGGTGACACGTGTCCCACTCAACCAAACCAACCAATCACAGCTCACCTTCACTCCACCTCACCAATCCACTTCACCAGGTTTATTATTTTTTAACCTTGGCGCCTAAACACTAATTTAAACCTTAATCACTCCCCAAAACAGATTAAACACCAGTATCTTAGTGTTCTTCACAAAATTGGGTTTTTCCTTAATCCTTGTAATTAGCACTTGATCACCTCCATAATTACAATTAAGGTGACACTAAACACAACCCCACCCTTAAACCCTATGCCACATCACCACATGAGTCACATGATAACCCTCTTCATACGGTATTGGGGAAAAAGCCAAAAGATGCTAGGAAATCAACACTCCACATTCCAGCTTACTCCTTAAGCTTATTTGGAGCCATTGGATGCATTTTCACACATTCCACGTCCACAAAACGCCAATTCTCAGTAACATGTTCAAAATTCTTCAAGCAAGACAAGGGGCAAATTGGGGACTTTATAGCTTTAGGGTTTACGTTTTTAGCCTCTTAGCAAGTAGTTTGTAGCCTATAAAAGGCATAGGACTGAGTACATTTATCTTTGCTCTTGAATTTTCCATTGTTCACAAATCTGTAAATCATATATTCAGTTAATGAAATATGTTTGAATTTGGTGAAGAAAAATCAAGTGCCAACCTTATTATCTGTTTATTGTTGTTTGATGTTTACTAATCTTTGCTCTTAAAACCTGTTTTCAAAAGGAGTGTGCAAAATTTTGCACATTTTCCACTTTTCTTGATATTTTGCTAAGTCTTGTTCAAACCTTGGAATTCTTGGGCTATAAAGCTGATCATAGCATCCTGATATTGTGTTATCAAGGTGTGGTGAAGCCTATAACTTGGGGATAATCAAGTGTGGGGAACTAAGGTTGCATTAATCAAGGATTTTTTATTTTGATATTTTGATATATTGCTCTTAACCTTGTTGAAACTTAGCAGGCTTTATTGTGGAAGCTATTGCTTGTTCTTGCTAGCACATAAGCTTAAAATTCGTGGGTGTGGATGTACATCCATGAGGTACACACCATTCTACTCAAAATCTGTTAAAAATTTAGATTTTTGGTGAATTTGTGTGTTGCTTGTGTTCTTGCTGATTTTGTGATCTAATCTTGTTCTAATCTGCATATTATATCTATTATTGTGTTGATTTGGGCTTGGGTAACCTTGGAGTGCACTTTTGATTTAAAAATCTTGTTTTGAAAATTTAAAGGGGTGTTTGGGTTTACCTGTTTAAGATCATAAGTTGTTATTGTGTTTATGGAAAGTGTTGTTTGTGCTTTGTATCTTCTATCTACTTGGTTGAGTGCTATTTGCTGCAAGTTATTGGGTTTAAAACCTTGAATCAAAGATTGTGCTATAGATTGCTTGTTTTGACTGTTTCTAACCTAAGACTTTGGGAACACCTAGAGTGTATGCATGCTGAGGGCTAAAAAGTGTTTAAACATAGTTAATATAACCTGTTAACAAGATTTGGGGGTTTGAATTTGGCTTGGTGGTCAAATACATCAGCAAGTGTTCATAACTGCTTGTGTTAGTGTTCACCAGTAACTTTTTATGCTTGAATCTTGATCTAGGCTTTGAATCAGTGCATGAAACCTGTTTAGAATTGTTCATCTGAATTAATTATAGCTTGTGTATGCATTTGGTTAAGTTTGGCTGACTGAATTGTGCTAAAAGTGCTTATTGATCCATAACTGCTTATTTTTTCAAGTCTGGTGCATGTCTGGTGATTAAATGAATTAACTGTACAAATTGGCTGATTGTGATTGTGATTTCTTTGTTGTTATTGACTCCTTATGATCCACTGATCATTTGGGTGCCTTTGTGTAACTTGAATCTCCAAAAAAGCCACTAAAGACAAATAGTCAAACAAGTCAAGCAGTGGAAAAAGTTTCCACTGCTCAAACACCAAAACTAGCCCCTGCTAGTGTTAATTTTCAGTTAGCTTATTAATAAGCCATATTGGCTTATCCAGACATGCAACAACTTACTTTTTGTTATCAATCTTCATCATTTGACCCATTTGTTTGAATTGGAGCTTATTAGACTTTGACTTTGACTTTTTGCTAGAAAACTCTTAAAGTTGACTTTTAAAGAAGTGCTTATTTGCTTATTTCAGCTTATTGAGTGAACTTACTTGAAAACTTTTTGTTGATTAAGCTTAGTTAAGTCATTTAAAAGCTTTTGAAACTTGAATCAGCTCTTGGGGTGGCCTAGAACTCGAAAACGACTATTTTGTCGTTTTGTGAAGATAGCTTATTGCTTTTTCAGGCTTATTCCTTGGACTTTTTTCCAATTTCTTTTTACAGAAGTCTTAAGTAACTCAAAAGAAGCTTGTGTGGCTAATTTGAGCTTATGGCATCAGCTTATAGCTTAATGGGCCAAAAAGCCCATTAAGAATAAGTTATTTGATATAAGCCAGCTTATATCACATTTTCAGCTTTTGGGCCTTTGAAAAATTGTGTTCAGAATCAAATTTTAGGTAAGATAGGAGCTTTTGGGCCATTTTTATAAACATTTTTTCTTAATGGGCTTATTTTGGCCCAATAAGGTTCTGTTTTGGACTTTGGCCCATTTGAAAGCCCATTAGGGGTATTTTGTAATTTCAACTTCATTTCTGTGTTTATTAGGTTAAAATAAACTAGTTTGCAACTTTTTAGAATTTTTTATAAATTCTGGATTATTAATATTATTTTATTATTAAAAATTAAAATTTATATTTTTCAAATTTATATTTTTTTCTTAGGTTAAATACATTAAGTTAGGAATTTTATAACTTTTAGAATATTTTTATTGTCCTTAGATTAATTTTTATAATTATTTTAAGTTTAAATAGTTTTTAATTGTTTTTAAATAGTTTTTATTAATTTTAAAATTTTCAAAAACAGTTTAAAATTAAGTTAGGCCATTTTAGAGGTTTACAATTGAAAAAATCTCATTTTGGGCTTCTTGTTAATTAAATTGATTTTTTAGGCTTTAATTAGCATTAAAAAATTATTATTTAATTAAATAAAAGGTTTGAGTGATTTATTTAGGATTTATTGCAATTTTCTAGGAATTTTTAGAGTAAATTTTTTATTTGGCTACTTTTTACGGTTTTACGTGTACGACTTTTTCGTCTTAATTTAATCCGTCATCTTAACACACACACCAAGCCTCCTTGAGAACGATCCTCACTTTGGGTCATAACTTATGGTTTTCCTAAATCACTTGTTAATACTTGCCCTAAGTACGCTTTGTTTTTCTAAACAAGGTTGTAAATTACAATTATCATTTTGGCGCCGCTGCCGGGGGGGGGGGGGGGGGGGGGGGGGGGGGCGTGTTGTGTTTTGATTTGGAAATTGTTGTTTTTATATGTAGCCATAATATCTATTTGTATTAGTAGCACTCTACTAATACGTATTATCGGTTTTTCATTTTTGTGTGAATATTATTAATATATTGTATACGTAGAACAATAAATTCATAAGTACTCCAAAAGTGTGAAAACACAACCGTGACTTGGGAGGTCATTACCCACTCATTGTATTCGATTCTCAAACAAGAAAGAAAAGGCAAAAATAGATAAATACTTTCGTGAAGCTCGATTTTGAAAAATACAAACTATAAGGTGGGTATAAGGCGGGTATTATAAAATATACCCTAAGGAAAAAGGCTCTTAAGTGCTTCGCGCCGCCTCGTTTCCCCGCTTGCTTATGAGTATTTTGAGATTGAAAGCTAATCGAAGGTTTTGTCGCCTAAAGTATTATTAAGTATCATATATACTTTCTTGGTTTCATTTGATTAAACCCTCTTGAACGTTTTGGTGTTTCACCAACGTTCTAAAGTCATCGAAGGCGTTCACTTCACGTGATCGTTTTCATTCCTTGAGGCTTCTTTAATCAAGAGATTTGATTAAGGAGGAGATTTGTACTAGGAATTTTTACAGTAAATTTTTAATTTGGCTACTTTTTACGGTTTTACGTGTACGAATTTTTCGTCTTAATTTAATCCGTCATCGTAACCGTCATTCTCTTCTTATCTCATTTCTATTTTCTTTTCTCATAATCAATATAATCACAAAGTTAATCATCTCTTAACACACACACCAAGCCTCATTGAGAACGATCCCCACTTTGGGTCATAACTTGTGGTTGTCCTAAATCACTTGTGAATACTTGCCCTAATTACGCTTTGTTTTCCTAAACAAGGTTGTAAATTACAATTATGAGAGAACATACCTCCACACTCACCCACATCACCCTTAGAGAACATACCTCCTCCACCTCCATCTCCCTCAAACACTCCCATTTTGGGTGTCCCACTTCCCATCTTTATGGGTGATCCTTACTTCTTTGGGTTCCTAGAAACTCATGGTTCCAATTGTCCATGTTGCCTCTACAACAACTATATCATTCACAACCTTAGGATGGAGATGTTTGGACTTCATAGGAGGTTGCAAGATTTCTTGCTCACCTTGTTTACCATGCCTCCTCCTAGGAGATGAATGATGATTTTCTTTAATAAGTGTTTTTCAAGAAAAACCAAGCCATGGAAGACTACTCATCAAGAACTAGTTTTAAGTTAACTTTGTTTTAGTTAGTTGTTTTCATTTCCTTATTGTATTTCCTTCCCTCCGTGAGTTTTTCATGAGGATGATTTATGGATTTAGCTTTATGTGTTTCTATCTTTATGTGCACATTAATCAACTTTAATTTTAAATTAAAATTGAACCTAAATCTATCACAACCTCTAGAACTTGACTAAAATTGGTTCAAAATGTTATCAAAATATTTTGTCACCATTTGTCAAGACATTCTTTGTGAATGTGTTGCTTTTATGCAACCATATCATAATTTAGTGCTAATAGAGGTAAAATTCCAAGATTTGCATTTTTTTGAAAAAGTCTTAGTTTTTCTCAAAACCCTGGAAAATCATGGTTTCACGTCCACTGTATGTGGCTCATAAAGTCGCGCGGTCCCTTAAGTGCTAAGGAACCTCCGGTCCCTATAAGGAACCGCAGACTGATAGCCAATTTTTGGCTCGTTTTGGTCTTTCTTCATCACCCTATCCCCTGTCAAGATTCCATGTTTACTCATTTTGGCTAAACATTCCTTGACATTTCAAATTTTATTTTCAAATCTTTGCCTTGTCCACTTTCTTCTTATACCCCCACCTTGAGATTTCATTCTCACACCTCAACAATGCCTAACTCATCTTTTCATAACCTTGACATTTCATTGTCACAAACCTCCTCACCCCAAAGTTTCCTCATCCAAGCTTTCTAAGAAACCGAAGATCTCGGTTCGACCTATTTGGATCAAGAAAAATGAACCCTCTTCTTTTAAACCACCCAAGAACCCCACCTTCTCTCCAGTCAAGTATTGGAATGAGAACTACTCCATTAACCCCATCACCGGAGAAAAGGAAAATGTCCCCCCACCACAAAAACCTTTCGACACCCCTCAACTTAATGACCATTCAACCTTCCCAAACCTCACAAGGCATTGTGAAAACATTTCCTACCCACTCTCCTCACCACCACCAAACCCTAGGTTTGATGGCCTTCCCCCATCAACCGAATTTGTTTTGCATCATGGATCCTCGTGTGCTTGTTGTCGATTTCAACAAGTTTAACTTGCTCATGTGTATGAGAAGTTAAATTTTCTTGAATTCCTCCTCACTCGACCTCCTCTCAAAGTTTCGTTCCCGTGGACAAAACTTCGAATGATGCCTCGTCGTCTTATTTTTCCAACTAAAGGACTAAGCACTCTTGGAGTCAATAATACTTTATTTTTTTGGACTCAATAACATTTTAAGCAATCTTGGAAAATTATCACTATTAGAATAGCTTATGCTTTGTGGTTTATTTTCCGTATATTTTGCTTTAGATACTCATATTGTGTGTATGACTATCTACCTTGTTTGTTTCTTTCATATTTTTGTAATATGAAACCTTTGTGTTGTTTTTGTTTTCTTTCTTTGATCATTCTCTCTTTTTCTTTTGAGTTGATCGTGGTTAATTTTTATAATTGATTATTGGTGATTCCATCAATTCTAAACTTTAACCCCTTGACAAATTTATCATCTTCATTGGTTGGATGTTTCTTTTCTACCTCCATTCCACCAATTGAACTTTGATTTGGTCATTTACCTCTTTGGACATACTTAGCAATACTTGCTTCAATTTGAGATTTCTTCTCCTTCTCCTTCTCAAGTTACTTAGTAGGTAGTGATCATATATACATTAGTGTTTCTTTCTTTTCTACTAACCTTTGTGTAGCATGTCACCTTAGCTCATACACTTGGTGCCCCAAGCAAGGGGGAGCAACCACCAAGGGGGAGCTACTAGCAAAGTCCGGTTTTCTTCAAAGACTTGTGCTAACCTTTTTGCTACGACAAAGGGGGAGAAATGATAGTGATAAACTCGTTAATAATTCGATATTTTGTGTTTCTACGTAAATGAGTTTATAATTTGTCGTAATCAAAAAGGGGGAGATTGTTAATGCAAGTGATGCCTAAAAACAATATTAGTGTTAACTAATCTTTCTTAGTTTTGATCACAACAAACTATACAACACATTTAGTGTAAAACACAAAACGAATTATTTAACTAACAATATCATCATGGTAATAATCATATCACTAACTTTTCTTAATCATACTTAGTTATAATCAAAGTGATTATCCTTAAAACTCACTTTTGTTAATATGACAAAAGATTTTTTAATAAACTTTCTTTTTAAGAAAATATTTTATTAAAATGGAAAATGTAAATTTGAAAATGGCATATTCCATATGTCATAAGAATATCCTTTGAAGGTTTAAAAAACCTCAGATATTCCTACCCCACTAAAAGACAAAATCGGAGCGTAGTCTACTGGGCGGTCCTTTAAATAGCTAGGCAGTTCTCTAGCGATAAGGAACCGCCGGGCTAGATAAGGAACCGCGCCCAACTAGCCGTTGCACTTTGTCTCCTATAAATAGTGGATCAAATCTCATTTTCCAATAACCCTTTTTGGACGTTTTTCTCAGCCCCCTTTCTCTTTTCTATAGCATAATCCTTAGTAAATGATCACTTAATGTGTTAAGTATGTTTACATATGATTATCCTCTTGATCCCCTCCTTTACCTTGTCCAAAAAGAAGATCACTCACTCACTAGTGTTGTGATAAAGATGAATCCATGAATTAGTCATGTTCATCATGTTAGCCTTTTTGTTTTATGTTAATCCATTGTATTTATGAATACTTGGACTAGTTGTGTTTATCCAAGATATTTATGAATACTTGGATTTGTTGTGTACATCCATTGCATATATGTTTGCTTGGATTTATGTTGTGTAGATCCAAACTACATGTGTGTACTTGGGTATGTCTAGTTGAGTTGTAATAGATTCTGTAGTAGTTCTCACTAAACTATAAAGTGATGTGGTTGTGTCTTCTGAGTTCTCTCTAAACTTGAAAGTGATTAGTAGTTGTGTTGTGTGAAGTTCTCACTTAGCTTCAAAGTGAAGAGTCATGAAGATTGGTTCTAGCTTTGGATTAGAACTCGATATCTAGCGTTGTGTCGTAAAATGGTGAAGTAGGCAACGTCGTGAAGATTGGTTCTACCTTGATATTAGAAATCGACATCTAGCCTTGTGTCGTTAAATTTTGAAGTAGGCAATGTTGTGTAGATTGGTCCTAGCTAAAGATTAGGTCTCGACATTTAGCTTAGTGTCGGAAAATAATGTAATCGACAATGTAAGGTTTTCTCCGCCAAGAAGGGAGCTTGTGGATATAGTGGAAATCTCGAGTAGGTGTACTCGAGGAGTGGAGTAGAAACGAGGATAGAGCCTCATTGTCGAACCACTATAAATCTTGGTGTCTTCTCATTAGGTTGTCTCTTTCCTTACTCTTTACTTATTTCATTATCATTACACTTACCTATTACCATTGCTAATGCATTTGAATTGAACCTAATCAATATGCAACTTAGCTTCAAGTAAAATATAGTTTTGATACAAACCTAATTGAAAGTAATTTTAATTAGGTGACTAATCGAAGAGACACTATTCAACCCTCCTTTCTAGTTTCTACAACTATGAAGAGGTAATTGCACATGTTGCAAGGATTGAAGAAATAAGGATTTTCCTAGCCTATGCTTCTTGCATGGGCTCCACAGTTTATCAAATGGATGCGAAGAGTGATTTTCTTTATGGCACCATTGCAGAGGAGGTCTATGTCATGCAGCCTCCTGGTTTTGAGGATTCAGAATATCCAGACAAAGTGTATAGAGTGAAGAAAGCAATGTATGGACTTCATCAAGCCCCAAGTGCATGGTATGGCACATTGTCCACCTATCTGGTGGAAAATAGATTCAAGAGGGGCACCATAGATCAGACTTTGTTTACCAAGAAGATTGGTAAGGACTTTTTACTTGTTCAGGTCTATGTGGATGATATCGTCTTTGGCTCTTCTAGTCCAAAGATGAGTGAAGACTTTTCCAAGCTCATGACAAACAAATTCAAGATGAATTCAATGGGAGAGATGAAATTCTTTCTAGGCTTTCAAGTTCAACAGAAAGAAGATGGTATCTTCATCTCTCAAGACAAATATGTAGCAGAAATCTTAAGGAAGTTTGGCTTTTCTCCACATGAAAAACGGGCTATCACACCCATGGATAGGGAACACCCTTGGGGAAAGATTGGAGATGGAAAAGAGGTGGATGTCAGGCATTATAGGTCAATGATTAGATCATTGATGTACCTTATAGCTTCTAGACCTGACATTATGTTTGTTGTGTGTGCATGTGCACGCCATCAAGTGACTCCCAAAGAGTGCCATCTTCATGCTGTTGAGAGGATCTTTAGATACCTTAGGTGCTATCCCATCTTGGGATTATGGTATCCAAAGGATTCTCCATTGGATCTTATTCGTTATTCAGACAGTGATTATGGAGGTGACAAGTTTGATAGAAAATCCGCAACTGGTGGATGCCAATTTCTTGGGAGTGGCAATGCAAGAAACAAACAGTGGTGGCCAACTCTACAACTGAAGCAGAATATGTAGCTGCAGCTGCTTGTTGTGGACAAGTCTTATGGATTTAGAACCAACTGTTGGATTATGGGTATAATTTTATGCACACCAAGATTTTTGTAGACAATAACAGTACTTTATGCATTATTAAGAATCCTGTACATCGTTCTAAAACAAAACACATAGAAATTAGACATCATTTTATAAGAGATTGTTTTGAAAAAGGTTTAATACAACCAGATATGGTTGACACAGAAGAAAATGTGGCAGATTTATTAACTAAACCTTTTGATGCTGGGAGATTTCAATACTTGGTAACAAGTATTGGAATGATCAATCTTACCTAATATGTGTTTTTGGAACTTATTGTAAAAGTATGTA
The DNA here is from genome assembly GCA_025667525.1 of Glebionis coronaria. Taxonomy (NCBI): domain Eukaryota; kingdom Viridiplantae; phylum Streptophyta; class Magnoliopsida; order Asterales; family Asteraceae; genus Glebionis; species Glebionis coronaria. The sequence continues at coordinate 208,801,074 of CM046882.1, read as the reverse complement.
CAGGATAGGAACTGTTATTGGTCTTTGTACAAAATTAGGTTTTCCACTTTATTTTTCTAACGCTGACAAAGGTTATTTTAACGCTGATAAGTGTTAAAATGGATGTTGACAGCAACATGTTAGTTTTGTGGTTTTTGATCTAATTATGCAGGAATTATGAGCATTGTACAAACGGATACAGAGTTTCTTATGGATCTTTGGAGCTTACTTGGAGAGTGTTCAAGTTTATGGATGATGGTTGGAATGTTTGCATTCCTATCTTGACACAAATTTTTATTGCATAGTTTATGTTTGGAAACTTGTATATCATATTTTAAGGGGAGGTTTAGGAAACCTTTAAGACTTTTTGGGTATTCATATAATACTCTTATCACAATTCTAGATTGTGTCTAGTGGTGAGTACGAGTTAGTTTACTAAATCATGAGGCACTGTAGCATGCAAAGTTGATATACTTTGCACACTGCCAAGACTTTTTGACCTAGAATTGGATGTAGTTGGTTGGGAGACTTGGGTATGATTTTTATTGGGATTACTTGGGAAGTTACAAAGTATTTTATGAAATAACTTCATTGTTAAGAACTTTAGTTAGAAAGGGACACTTGAGGACAATTATGTCTATCTTGCTTAAGCAAGTGCGCATGATTGGACAGTGCTTGCCATCCTATAGTGATTTTCAGTCTATAAGTTATCTTCACTAGGATAAATTACTTTGTTAAGGTCCTTTTTCTTTTGAATTATTTTTATTTTTGGACGCTGACAGGTTTCTTTCGAAACGCTGTTAAGACCAATTTGGACGTTGACATGGCAAATTCCAACGTTGACAAGAATATAGCCGTTGGGCGCTGATAAGTTATTTTTGACCATTGATAAACATTGGGTCCTACCCAGTTATTATTTTTGACGAAAATATGGGCCGTAATTTTATGAGTTGGTAAATTTTTATTAATGCTATAGATAAGTTATATAGTTTCAAGATTTTCATGATTATATTTTGAATATAACTGCATCTTGTTTTGACCAATCACATGTTTTCATCTCTCCTATATATTTGGCTCATTTCTTTTAAATAGGGTAACTGCTTATTCTTATCTAACTAAACTTTCTTAAACCTTCATCTTCAATAAATTTTATCACAACTTTCTACATCAATGGCGCCTAAGTTTAAACTTAGAGATTTGGAATTGGGGTTCAAGAGTCACCATAACATGGTTTCTTATTTACAAGCTGATAATGCTTTGTTTCCCGAATATACTCAGATGGTTGATTATTTGAATGCATCCCCTATAAGGTATGTACTTTCTCATGCTCCTGTTATCCCTGTCAAACACATTAAACAGTTTTGAAATACTGTCACTTCCTCAACAGTTAATGATGTGACTACATTGACTGCTATTGTCCATGGGGTTCCATGGGTGGTTACTAAAGCTTTGGTTCTCAAAGCTTTGCATCTTAATGATTCAGATGGTATAACCACACTACCCATTGTAGAGCTAGAACAAGGACTCCAAGCTTTGGGTCATCCTTTGCCTGAAGAAGGCCATTTAAACAAATATACAAAACAGGAATTTCCCCCAGCTTGGAAGTACTTAATACATGTCATTCTTCAATGTTTGAGTCCCAAGTATATTACACACAATGAAATCAACCGATCTATTGGGAGTTCCATTGTGTGTATTGCTACTAGACAAAAATATAATTTTTCAAAAATGATTTTTGATGGCATGTGTCATAACAAGGGTAACAAGATGACTGTTGCTTACCTATGGTTTTTACAAATGGTGTTTGATTTACAAAGATACTGCAATAGGGATCACAATGATTTTTATACGATCCCTGTTCAAAGAAAGCAATTTATGAGAAGATGAAATCTGAACCTTATAGAGACCTACCCCTCATCCAAGCCATGCTTGCTGTTATTGTAGCAACACAACCACAACAAGACCCACAACCACAACCAGAACCATTGCCTGCACCACCACCATCACCCCATCCTATTGAAGTTGACCAAGAACCTTTCAACGCTGACACTTTAAATGTTTGCATTGACACTTCAAATCCAAACGCTGACACGCTTTTACCACAAACCCAAACACCCCTTAACCTTCAAACAGCCTCTCCATCCACTACATCTTCTACACCACTAGAATTTAGGTTGGTAAAACGCCAAAGGACTACTAAAGTGTTCTCCTCTAGTGGTCCTAGCCATGTTGCAGAGAGAACCACCACCACAAGTGTGGTTTGTGACATGGGTGGGGCTGGGACTATTGGTTCTAGCTTAGATGCAGGCGAAGCCAGTCCTAACATCATTAAGACCCCATCCATGCCCCATGAATCTACTTTGGGAGGTCAAATTCCCATTCTAGAGGAGGGCAGATTAGAACCTTACACTCTTTTGGAATTGACGGGCGTCTGCATTTGCTTGCAAAAGCAAAATGCAGACCTTGTACATATTGTCAACACACAAGGCCTTGAACTCAAGCAATTGAGGGAGAGGATTGATATTTTGGAAGGTGCTAACCCTAGGCGTAGAGAGGAGGATTCTTCCAAAGGGGAGGATGAACAGGTGCATGTGAGTGATAACGGCTCACATGAAGGTGATTCTTTAGGTATAGCTGAGGCTATAACAGATTTGAAGAGGCAACCAGGTTTTGATGCCTCGTTGGTTACCCCTAAAAATTGAAATTTATCTTTTACTAAGATGTTGGAGCAGTTCACAAAGTCAAGCGCTGATAAGAGTAAGTTAAGCGTTGACATTCAGGTTTTCGACGCTCATAAACCTACAGGTGTGGTTGATGTATCCCAGTCATCAGCTATTATCAAGGATGTATCTACAGAGGTACCATCAACTTCTTTACCAACTATTGATGTATTAGATAAGGGTAAAGAGACTATGGTAGAAACAAAAGTTTCCAAGGATGCAACCCAAGTGCAGTTTGATTCTATTTTGGCTGCACGACTTGAGGAAAAGGACAGGATGAAGGAGACTGCTGTTGAGACTAAGGAAGGCAGTGATGATGAGAGTACTGATTCAAGTGTGATGATTATTGAAGATCTAGAAAGGCTTGAATATGGTGATGAGTTGGCTAAGGAGAGGCTTGAGGAGTTGAAAAATTAGGTAGATTATGAGATGCCTGAAGTATCCCATATGTACTTTGCATGGGAGAACAAGATTATGGAGAATCCAGACATAACAATTTCAGATCAAATTTGGGGTTTGGAGATTCTCTTAAGAGTTAAAAGGGATTGCAAAGTAATCTTGAAGTATAAGGCTAGCAAGGTTCTTTCACAGTCTAAGAAGGATAGAAGGGAGCTCTACTATATGCTTCTTAGATGTCATCAAGGGGGTTGGTCTTTCCAGAAGTTGTAGGGTTTGTCCTTTGATGAGTTGGAATTTCGTGCTTATCCAATATGGGCAAGTGTTCAAGAGCAGAATACTATCAGACTTCTTTCTGATGAAAGAAAGGAAGAACTTGTAGAAGAGATGCAGATCCAAAAGGCTTTAATTGCACCAAGGCCTTTGAAGAATGGAATTCCAATTGAGTTCTCAAATAATTTGGATAGAGTGAATCCTAGTGAAGCAGTTATTGGTAGAAGTATTACCTTATGATTCCAGAAACCCTATAGTTCATTATGAGGAAGATGCAAGTGGGTTTTGGATGATTGGTAGATATGGAAAGGAGGTACATACTTTTACTACTCTTATCTCTTTGTTTGCAAGCCTGGATAGGGAAGACTTGGTAGATCTTTGGGGATTGATTAAGACCAAGTATGAGACTGAAGCACCTACTTCAGTCAATGGAATAAAGATTTGGTCCACATTCAAGAGAATGTGTGGATGATATCAGTAGACCTCAATGGCGTCTACATTCAGCAGCTGGTGTTTATCATTTGAGTACTACAAAGTTTTCTGAATATCTTCTTGTGGATGCTGAATATTCCATGTCCAAGGAAGTTTTGAAGAAAATGGTGTCAACACAGCTGGAGATGGATTATACAAGTGATGTTCGCAAAGACTTAATTAGGTTTATTTATTTCCTAATTAAAAAGTGATTTGTATTTGTAAGAATCCTCCTTGTACTTAGTTTTTATTCAGAAACTTGATTACTAGAGTAGATATCAAGTTTAGGGGAGGATTGTTGGGAATAAAATGAGCCAAGACACTTAAACGATGACAAGAGTTAATTGGGCGTTGATAGGAAGGAATCAAGCGTTGTCAGATCAAGCGTTGACAAGAAGAAATCAAGCGCTGATGAGAAGAAGTCCAATCACTGATAAAATACTTAGTCTACACGTTTTATGTTTCTAGTAAAGATATGTTCGACAATGTATTTTCTATGTTTATATTTACCTAAAATAGCTAATACGTAGACTCTTGTACAAGGTTCCTTAATCTATAAAATATGGCCTTTAGGTTTTAGTTTAACACACGTTTTACACTTTCAATATACACAAGTTCGATTATCAATCAGAGTGAAAGTTTGTTTTATTCTGTTTTGTGTGTTCTTGTTGTAAGTATTAATTCCGCATAATAGTTAGATTGTTTCATATACAACAATGTTTCTCTAAGTTTTTAACTTGATTCAATCTCGTTTACACAAAGCTAAATCGATCTATGTTTGGGATCAACATTAACTGTGTATCCAAGTGAGAATACCAAGAAAACCAAGCAAGAAAACCCAAAGAAAAACAAGTAAAAATTAGTGCCTGATGTGTACATAAGGGCATCAAAATTCGTGGCTTGATTGTGTTTTTGGGTTGTACTCTATAATTTGTGTGTTTGAATTAAGTTACTGATAATCCTTGAATCCAAGAAAAAAAAGGGAATCACAGGGAGGTCAAGGTGATCCGTGAGGTTCAAACCCTTGACCTCTACCTATGATCAACCCTCCAACGCCTCAACACACACACTCCATACCAATTGCCCTAGGGACTTAATTGTTAAAACTCTCCCATATTTGATATTTAAGGGGTGTTTAACTTTGCTTATTAAAAACATTTCGAGACTAAATAGTTTACAGCTTATTTTGATCTTGTTTTGCATCATTCTATTTTTCCCCCGTTTTCATCATAGTTTAATATTTTTCTACTTAAAAACTTTATTTTTCATGTTCATAATTAATTTTCTAGGATTAATTCTATTTTTAAATTTGTAAAAGTCATAAAAAATAGAAAAAGTTTATAAAAATTTGCAAAAAATATTTTTTAGCTTTTATTTAATATGGTTTAGGTTTACAAATAATAAAGTTTTGATTTTGACTTTCCTTTAATTTCTTTTATTTTTAGGATTTTTATTTAAATTTAAAAATTAATAATAATTAATTAAAACGTTTTCAAATTTTTTGGTTTGCGTATTTTTCTTAGTTAGACTTTTTAGGTGTTTTTAGGTAAAAAAATTTATTTGGTTGCTTTTTGACGTTCACGCGTTGAAGCGTTTTCGTCCGTTTTTAGCATAATTCATTTCCGTTTTCTTTTTCTTTTCTTTCCTTCTTTCCGAAAGTGTAATACTCATTCAATATCGTGTATTTATTTGGCATAAACACTATACCTCCACCGAGAACGAATCCGACTGTCGGTTTTTACGTTTCTTAATGTATTTACCTAATACTTACCGTAGTTACTCGTTTTTCCTAAAACAAGTACAAAAAGACTACGTCAAAAATGGGGTCGCTGCCGGGGAGGTGTGTTTAACCATATTTATTTATCGTATTTATTTAAGGATTTGCGTTTTTTATCGTATATACTCTTTTGTTATTTTTGTATACTATTAACCATACAAATAAATTGTGTTAAATAGAAATCTATTAACACAAAATCGTGTTCTCGTTTTCTTGTGTATAATATATTGTATTTACGTAGAAAAATTAACACACAATAATTATCCAAATACGCAATAAATCGCATCTTAATAGTGGGCGTTCTGGTCATTATTAAGCGTATCGAGTTCAAACAAAATCAAAAGGCAAAACAAATAAAAGCTCTTAATTGATTTAATCTCGATAAAAAGAAACTATAAGGTGGGTATAAGGCGGTTGTATTTCACGACCTAAAGAAAAAAGTTTCTTAAGTGCTTCGCGCCGCCTCGTTTTCTCCGTTCGGTTGTGCGTATTTTGAAAGTGACGATTAATTAGGGTTTGCCAAAATCAAGTATTATTGATCTATTTTTGTGAGTTTAGATTATTGAACCCTCAAAACGTTTTCGCGTTCCGCCAATGTTTAAAGTCGAACGAAGGTTTTTACTTCAGGTAATTACCTTCACTCCCTTTGGATTCATTAATCGAGACCTTTTATTTGTGGATAATTTTTGTAGATTAATTTCTACGTAATACACAAAAATTCCAAAAAAATTGAAAAACCAAATTCAAAAAAATAATCTTCTATTTTCTCATTCTATTTTCATAATTCTTTTTCTCAACCCCTCTAAATTTCAATTCTTCATGGATATTTATTGCCTAGGTTGTGGAAGACGAATGTTTGATTCAGTAACATGCCCATGATGTGTATGCGAGAGGCGCGGAGATTATATCAACTATATACAATTTAGATCGTGTCCATCGTGTAATCCGACCAATTCTTCGTATACTTCGAATGAAGAACGTCACCTCCATTGCCTATATTGTGGAAGCCCTTCCCAATGGCATTATGAGTGTCCAATCCAATACCCAAATCGTCACAACCACGAGCCGAATCCGAATTTCGTTGACCAATCTTCGCAATTCCCATCGTCATGTGAGTATTGTGGAGACGAGCCTCAGTATGGGTATGATTTTCAACCGATGAATCAAAATGCCTCTTTCGACAATCAATTTTCTGGTTTTGACAAATCACACGACATGAGTTACAATTACGACAATGGGGATGCTTATCCATACGACGAACTGGATTTTTCTCAAAATTTGTGTTGCGACAATTGTGGGGGGCCTCATGATACTTATTCTTGCCAACCAATGGATTATGATGAACCCAATTCATACTATAATCCCGGTTTTGATAATTTTGAGGCCCCGCCATACAATCTCGATCATCAAAATTCCCATGAGCCCGATCCATGTTACAATACCGATTTGACCAATCATCTCCACAACATGTTTTCGATGATGATCTCGATTCTAGCCGCATCACTGAAAGTTCTAATCGCTTCAATGAATGATTTGATATGATCCTTCAACTAATTATGGAAAGGAATAATAACCCAATTGTTGAAGAGGTTGAAAAGAGCATCGAAGAGAATGAAATGAGGGCGTCAAAGAACGAGGTTTTTGAAAATGTTTTCGAAAATAAAAAACAAGAAAAACTCGTAGCATACGTTGGAACGATGAATGTTAAACCTATGGAACCTAATTTTTCTAATGAAGATGAAATTATCGAAGATTTTCTAAATCAATCTACACCAAATTTTGACGAAGAAATTCCGTTTAGTGATTTTGTAATAAATGAAATTAGGAAGGTTTTAAGGAAAATGGTTGACCCCTCTTTTTTGAAGATGATCAAAATTTAATTCCGGAGGGACACGTTAGTACCATTTCTACGTCTTTTGAGATCCCGCTTTCGATCCCTCCGAAGGACCAATTTGAGACCGTCAAGGCTACAACGTCTCGTGACGAGACTTTTACTCCTAATCCCACACCATGTGAGATTGTGGATTTATCATGTGAGAAGTCTGCCAAGGGACTTGCTCAGATTGATACGTTTTTTTGACGCCGATGTCGAAACCACTAAGGCAAAATCTTCAAATGAAGAGCCTTTTACTCCTATTCCCACTAAGGAAACCGTTGCCTCTCTAAGAATGGGGGGGACGAATATTGGCACTAATCCTAGTGTCGAGATCCCTATTCCAATCCAAAGTGAGCCTACGGTTTTCTACGAAGATGAGGTAAGTGATTTTACCCTCGACGAATTTTTCCTCGAAGGTTCTAACGAGGTAAATCACAATAGTGAGTGCGATTCTATATCATGTGATGATGTCTCTCCCAATGACACTTTTGGGAGAGAATCAACGACTTTCTTGAACCCACTTTTCAATGACGATGATTTTTCCGCTAGTGATGACGAGTCACTAATCGTCAAGGTCGTTTAAAACAACGATTTTAAAATCTTTTCGAACCCTTTATTCGAATTTGATGACGCGTTCATTTTTGGTGACGTGTGACAATCCGTCAATTTATGATTGATATTTTATTCTCAATATTTATTTAAAAATATTAATTTTAATGTTATATTATGAACTCACTTATTTTTGGGAAGAAATTTGGATTTATGTCTTGAAGTAGCATCGACTACGTCTAAACCGGAGGATTCAACGTTACGTGCTTACGTTTACATACACCGTTTTGGTGACAGTCCGACATTTCAGAAAATAAATTTATCCGTGAATACTATTTCGAGATTTTAAATTTGTGTTGGTTCACAAACTCACAAATTTACGAGAAGAGATTAGGACTTACGATTTTAATTTAACGTCCTTTACGACTAAACCGGAAACCTTAGGATTACGTATTTACGTTTTCGAACTCCGTTTTTGATGAGACAATTTTTATTAGATTCGTTTTGTGTCGTTGATTCATAATTTATAAAAACGTTTTTCGTAAAACGACCCGAGGGCACGCAAATCGAGGAAACTAGAATCGAGGAATACCCGTAAATTAATGGGGATGGAACAAGTACATACTTGTCCCACCCCCACACATGGCTAAACAAAGCTAACAACACCATGTGGTGTCAAGCTTACAAGATAAGCTAAGACACATGTCTTACTTTACTTGTAAACTAGCAACCAACATCAAAACCACCACCTCAAACAATTTTCATTCATTTTCAACACATGCAAACCACTAAACACTCTCCTCCCTCTCTCTAAAATTCGTCCCAAACTCATCCAAAACAACCCCCATTTGATCTTGATTCAATCATAAATCATATGTATAATTTACATATGATGAAAACCCATTGAAGTTATGAAGATTGGAGGTGATCTTAACATGTAAAAAGGAGTTTTCAAGGGAGTTTGGGGCTGATTTCTCAAGGAGTTTTCATGAAGAACAAGGGCTGATTTTTGGAGGAATCTACAAATACTTGGTGATCCTAGAAGTGGTGTTGATATCTCATAAGATTGGTTACCCAAAACCATGTCTTGTTCATCCAAAAGCTCATCATTTCATCACTTTGGTGGTATAAAGATTGTTCTCCCCATCCTCTTGTTATTTTGATTATGTAATCATGTATTTTCTTTCTTATTGTATATGTATATGATGAATATATGATGATAAAAATGTTGTTTGGGGATCAAGTGTTGATAAATATTATTAAAGAGATGAAAAACCATAGGTAACAAGGTTAAAATCTTGCTAAATATGATGGCTGTATAAAAATAGTAAGTAACCAAATGTTAAACTGATAAAATGGCATGGTGGAATCAATTTACAGTAAGTATTAGATGTCATACACATGTGAGAGTTGGCCATGCAATGGAATCATCAAAATGAGTGAGATATGATCAAAACAAGTTTAGAATACAAATCTAAGTTCACTGTTTTGGACGATTTTTAGAAAATACTTAAAGGCTGATTCAACAGTAGCTATACAAGAGTTAAATGGAGCACAAATCATTTAGTTTATGTCTTAAAAATTTGAGCTTCTATCTCCATATAAAACTCTAGATATGGCTGTTTTGGTGAACATGAAACTAAAAATCAGATTTTTAAAGAATTAATGTTTAATAGTATTATATAAGCACTCAACTAAAAATAGTATAAAATGTGAATTAAAACCCACTAAATTATATAATACATTTATATAAATATGTATAAGGATAAATAAATGAACATTTTATAAAAATGGTAGTTTGATAAGTTTTATAAGTTATAAAACTATAAACATGATTTTTACGACTTTTTCGGCTATTACCGTAAAATTAACGTTTTTGTTAAATAAAACTTAGACGGTTGGACCCGTCTAATGTAAACTTTTATAAACTCATATACTGATATATAAACATATATAACAAGTAAAAACCGATAAAACCCGAACTATATAAAATACGGACATTAACGGGCTAAGTTAACGTTATTGGACTAATAATATAACAAAATGGACTAAAACACTTATAAACTTATTTATTGGGCTTAACCCATTTGGGCCCAACATGTAAAGTATAAATACTGATAATACAATGAAATGGATTAATACAAGTTAATAAACTTATAATAGGCTTATCGGACCTAAAACACGTAAATAGGTAAAACTAGGAAACTAGTAAGAAGTTACCAATACATAAACACTAAAATGAGTAAAAGAGGATATGTAAACCCACTTGATAATCATATATATAAAATCATCATATGTATACATAATTGTTATTTTTATAAAGTCATTGGACATGAGTCTAAGACGAGTATTATTTGTCTAGGTTTCCGTGATTGAAGCACGTACCGTACGTCCGAATTGCCGATAACCCGCTTTCCCACATCAACGTGAGTTCATAGCCTCGAACGCTTTTAAATGTTTTTATGAAATATTTTATAAACCCACGAGGGAGATAACATGTTAGTTTTACTAAAATAGGACACCATTTGTAGAGATTGTTTGTTTATTGATTTGGACCCGAATGATTGTATGATCCGATTGTATGACCCGATAAATGAGTAAATGACCCGATAGATGAAATTAAATGGATTATTAAAGTTAGGTTATGTCACTAAAAGTCCCATTAGCATGAATTGTGAACTACCGGGATTTGGTAGACGCTTATGCATATAATAGTACTATTTGGGGACGATCACCCCAGTTCGCGCCTTGACGGTTGATCCCCGTCGTGCCACATTGATTGGTAAGCGAATTTATGTATGAGAAGATTTCCATAGCGTGACCTTTGTGACGACACGCTAATTTATATGGGCAAATTGAGTTTCGGGCTAGCTACCCGTTGTTTGGTTTAGTAAGGTAACAATGTCATGCGGCTTATAATAATCCAATTAACGAAATATTGCTATACGCACCGAATTACGATGTATTGCCTGACTAGAAATACAAGGTCATACTATTGATATTATGTTCGTGTTTTGGTTTTATATAACCATATTCATATAACGGTTTTTATTTAATCTATACAACGTTATAAAACGTATTGTATGATATTTTTATGACATTGGTTCGTATAATGATTCTGAAGGCGCAAGCCTATATTATGATTTTGACAAGGATTTGTATAAAATGATTTTGGCTATTTTATGGCCTACTACCTGGATTTATACAAAATGATTTTTGGTAATAATTTTATACCGATGTTATATTGATGGATTTTATTAAACTCTATGAATTCACTCGGCGTTATTGCTGACCTTTTCTTTTAACATGTTTTATCTCAGGTACTTGAAGGTAATTCTCGGGAAGACGACAAGAATTCATGGCCCGCACTTAAACAATATTTTCCATTCAAATACTTTGTAAAACTTTGTATGAAATAATATGACTTGGGACCTATGTAAATTTGATATTTATGAATGGAAATGCTTTATTATTAAACGACGCGATTTTTAAGCGTTGTCTATGATGTGAGTAATGTGCTATCCCGTAACACCAACGAGTCTTCCGCTGTATTGAATTGTATAAATTTGGGAGTGTTACAGGTTGGTACCAGAGCTCTCGTTATAGAGAACGAAATATTTTTAAAACTAAGGTTTTGAATAAAACATTTCAAAATATTTTAACTATAAACATTTTTCTTAAAATGTCTAAAAATATTTTGACTATAACGGTGCCGAAGAATTCCCGAGTCACCGATAAGGCCAGACTGAGAAGTGTTATTTTAATATATATATATATATATATATATATAACTTGGATTATATATATACATATGATGTAATTTGATTACATGATTGTTTGATGATTATTTTGATATTTATACGAGGTATTTATACGACGTAGATTGTCACAAGAAACCTAAATCCACTAGTAAATTAATCGAAGCTATTCTCGTAGGAATTCTAGCTATCCTAGATCTAAACCAAGTTGTGGATATTTATAATCCCAACAAAATGGTTGATATTCGTAGAAATGTTGATATTAGTTGATTGTGATATTAAAGAAGAATTGGCGAGATTAAATATGATATCGATGTCATGACAATCTTTCCTTATAGAGTGGAGTTTGACAAAACGTTACTGTTGGGAATAAATTAAGGCCAGGTGACTTGAACGCTGACAAGAACAACTCAAGCGTTGACAAGAGTAAAGTGAGCGCTGACAGCATAAGCGTTGACAAGTTAAAGTCAAGCGTTGACAGATTGAAGACAAGCACTGATGGAAGATGTGAGCTACACGTTTATTATATTCTAGAATACTTCTAGTAAGGATAGAGACGACAATGTATTTTCTATGTTTATCTTTACCTAGAATAGTTGATTCGTAGCTTATTGTACAAGACTTCTTGTTCTATAAAAGAAGATCTTTTAGGTTAAAGTTAAATATAAGTTTTCATAAGTATTCGCAAGTTAAACTCTTTCATTGTAACCAAGTACGATCATTCTAATACAAGTGAAAGATTGTTTAACATCTTTGTGTTTTAGATCAAGTGTTAATTCCGCATAACACTTTGTTACTTTATTCATAAGCAAAGGTTTCTCTACGTGTAGTACTTGATCTAATCTCGTATACACAAAGCTTAATCGATCTAAGTTTGGGATCAAAAAGTGGTATCAGAGCTTGTTGAGAAAATTTTGATCTTTAAGTAACGCAAGAACCCTAAAACACCAAAAACCCTAAAAACCCTAAAATTCTCAAAACCTTAAAAACATCATGTCTGGCACAGATCAACCTGCTTCTTTGCTACAAAACAATTCCTCAAACCCTAGTATCAAAATTCCTATGTTTGATGCCAGGAACTTTGAGCTTTGGAAGTCCAATTTTGAGCAATATATAGCTATTCATGACTACACTCTTTGGGAGATTATCAAATATGGGAACACATTCGACAAAGCAGCAAAGATTACTGCTGCAATTGCCACAAGGACAGCTGTTCCTAATTGTCCTGAAGCTGATAAGGTGGAAAAGCCTGGAGATGGGAGAGCTGTAGCTGTTGAAGATATAGCCAAGAAGAGGGTGGACATGAAAATCTTGAACATCTTGAAACATGCCCTAGGTCATGAGAATCAGCACAAGTACAAACGCTTTGAGTCTGCAAAAGAGCTTTGGGAAGCTCTTGAAGTAGCACATGGTGGCAATGCTGACACAAAAGAAGAAAAGAAGAAGCAACTCTTGCATGAGTATGCTGTCTTTAAAGCTCAACCCAATGAAAATCTCAGCAGTGTGAGAAGTAGACTTCTTGACATCACAAGTCAACTTTCCTTCATGGGAACACAGATTGATGACCCTGAATTGAATGCTACTTTTCTCAAAAGCCTTGGTGATGTATGGAAGATTGAGACAAGATCCATTCTTGTCAATAATACCCACAAGACTTCCAGGTTTGATGACATCTTCAACAAACTAAGACTGTTGGAGAATGAATGGCAATTGGATAGTGATAATAAATCTTCCAGTAGCAACATGGCCTTCTTCTCACAAAGTGAAGGTCAATTTGATTCCATGAACTTCTATGGACATGCAGCCACTGGATCTCAATGTGTCAACGCTGGATCTCAGCCTGTCAGCGCTGGATCATATCCTGTCAACGCTTTATACTCAAGCGCTGACACACACAATCATGGCGCTGATAGAATTAAACCTGCTGGTTTTGATCTAGATACTGTGTGTGCATTCATTGCTTCTTTGCCCAGTGATTCAAGGATTACATATGAAGATCTTGAGCAGATAAGTGATGAACAATTGGAAGAGATGGACATCAAGTGGACTATGGCTCTTGTGAGTTTAAGAGCAATCAGGTTTAATAAAAGGTTCAAGAAGAAGATGACCTTTAATGCTAAGGATGTTGCTGGATTTGACAAGTCCAAGGTTGAGTGCTACAACTGTCATAGGATGGGGCACTTTATGAGGGAATGTAGATCTCCAAGAAGATCTGATGCTGGGAAGCCTTCAAGCCAAATGATTAAGAGCCCAGATCCCAAGGCCATGGTTGCTGTTCAACAAATTGATGGTGTTGGAGAATGGGATTGGAGCTGGATGGCTAAGAATGAGGAAGAGGACAGAGCTTTGGTTGCTGAAGTTAAAGAAGAGCATGCTGAATATGCTCTCATGGCACACTCCTCCTCTTCATCAGATAATGAGGTATATGATGATGCTTTCTGTTCTAAGGGTTGTCGTTTAAATACTGAAAAATTAAAACAAGAGATAGTTAAATTATTAGATGAGGCAAGTACTGAAAGATGCAAAGTATCTAATTATCAAATTGCTCTTACCCAAACAGAAAAGACAGTAGCTGAGTATAAGAAAATGGAGTTTGATTTAAAGGATCAAATAAATATATTAAAACACGAGTTACATCAGAGTAAAGATGTTCAAGATATAGTAAATAGGGTTAATCTTGATTTGATAGCTCAGTTAGAGGAGGCTAACAAAAATAAAGATAATGTGAGTCTTAAAATCCAGAGATTTGATAAGGCCACACAATCCCTAGGAGAGTGTGTTAGTAAACAAAGAGACTCTAAGGATATGAGTGGGATTGGGATGAATAATTATACTGGTGTTCTACCACCAGCTGGGGATTTCTATGGTGTCCAATCAAAGGACTTATCTTGGACTGGCTTGCCAGAATGCCAAGAGGAGGAATTCATTCCTCCACCTAGAGTGACTTCCCCAGTTGAGGAATACAAGCAAAAACTGACTGACCTAGATGAGTGGAAGAAAGCTAACCACACCTTGTTTGTTAAGGGAGGGTTGTTGTGTGAAAGTCCAAATGAGCCCACACCAAACATGATACCAATTGTGGTTCCCCTTGATCCTAAACCTATTAAGATCACACACCCTACCACTGGCAAAGCTGTTGACCTTGGCCCACAAACTGTTAGAAAACCTAGTGTTAAGTATGCAGAGATGTATAGGAATACTAGGTCACCATAAAGCCAAGTAAGTAATCATGGAACAGGCTTCTTTGCTTCTAGACCTAAGACTATGTCTAGAAAAGCTTGTTACACATGTGGTAGCTTCTCACATTTGGCTTACAGATGTGTCAACGCTTCCAATGTCAACGCTGATAGGAACCATTTCAGCGCTGACAAAAGTCAACATAGGTCAAACACTGTCAGACCCAATACCTTTGTGAACAAAAGTTCACAAGTTGTTAGACCAGCCCCATTCTTTTCTAGAGGGTCTAACACACAAGGCCTAAGACCTTTTCAAAAGTCAAACACTTGGTCAAATAGGCAATGGGTTCCTGTAGCAAACCCTAGGTTCAACGCTGATAAGAGCAATCGGGGCGCTGACAAGAGAAATTTCAGCGCTGACAGTCACACTGCTAAACCTAGGTATTTGCAACCACAGGGAAATAGGTCTAAAGCTTCTACTAGCTTAACATGGAGACCAAAACAAGACCAAAACCCTAATTCTACTGGTATTTCTATGACATGCAACAGGTTTCATTATATTTCAAAGGCATTGTCAACACCAATTGGGGTTAACTGGGAATTTCATTCAAACAGGGATGAAAATGGGGTTGTTATGAGAACCAAGTCTGTTCTTGTTGAACAACCAAATGAATCCAAGTCTTCCAAGGCTTGGGTTCCCAAAGAAAACTAATGTGTTTTCTTTATGTGCAGGGCATTCAGAAGAAGATCAATGATTATGGATACTGGGATAGTGGATGCTCAAGGCACATGACAGGAAAGGAAGACTATCTGACCAATTTCTCTCCTATTCAAGATGGTGATAAGGTATACTTTGGAGGGGGCTATGGAACAATCACAGGAAAAGGAACCCTTGTCACCAACAATCTACGGTTTGAGAATGTCTTCTTGGTAAAAGAACTGGATTATAATTTGTTTAGTGTATCACGAGTGTGTGATAACAAAAATAAGGTTCTTTTCACAGATACTGAGTGCTTGGTGTTAAGCAAAGATTATAAGCTCCCTGAGGAAAAATACATAGATTTTAGAACACCAAGGCATAAAGACATATATAATGTGAATCTTAATGGAATTAAGATAAATAATAAAATGTCATGTCTGTATGCTAAAGCCTCAGTAGATGAAAGTAATCTTTGGCACAGGAGATTAGGGCACATAAACTTTAAGAATATCAATAGACTTGTGAGGCTTGGTTTAGTTGATGGTTTGCCTGAAAAGGCTTTCCACAATGACCACTCTTGTGTTGCATGTCTTAAGGGCAAGCAGCACAAGGTCTCATTTAGGTCTAAACAGGTGCACTCTAGTTCTAAACCACTTCACTTATTGCATATGGACCTCTTTGGTCCAACTAATATAGAAAGTCTGAAGGGTAAATCATATTGTTTTGTTATCACTGATGATTATTCCAGGTTTACATGGACTTTCTTTTTAGCCAAGAAAAGTGAAACTGCCCAAAGTCTGATTAATTTCATTACTCAAATTGAGAAGAAAAATGGTAATGAGGTCAAGATTATTAGAAGTGACAATGGGGGTGAGTTTAGAAATCAGTTGCTAGATGATTTTTGTGCCAAGAAAGGGATTACTAGGCAGTTTAGCATAGCTAGAACCCCACAGCAAAATGGGGTTGCTGAAAGGAAGAATAGGACCCTTATTGAAGCAGCCAGAACCATGTTGGCTGATGCCCACTTTCCTATAGCCTTTTGGGCTGAAGCTGTTAACACAGCTTGTTATGTTCAAAATAGGGCATTGGTCAACAAAATACATAATAAGACACCTTATGAATTACTTTGGGGTAGGAAGCCCAATATTGGCTTTCTCAAGCCTTTTGGTTGTCATGTAGTTGTTTTAGAAACTAGTGATGCCCTAGGTAAGTTTGATTCAAAAGGTGATGAAGGCTACTTCATGAGTTATTCAGTGCAGAGTAAAGGATATAGGGTTTACATTAAAAAGGAAAAACGTATACTGGAAAAGGTACATGTTAGGTTTTTAGAAAGTAAACCTAGTGATCCTGAAAGTGGTCCAAATTGGTTGTTTGACTTAGACACTCTATCTAGAGCTTTAAATTATATGCCTGTTACTGATCCAGACATTGTGAAGGAAACTTCAAGTGTTTTGGAAAAGAGAATTGGTAATGTTTCAGGTATACAGGTTGCTAAGAAGGATGGACCACCAGCAGCTGAGTCATCTCCCACACAAGAATATGTTACACTTCCTATATGGACAGATGAGTATTATGCTGCTGCTACTGCTGCTAGGAAAGATAATGGTGGTATTCAAATACCACCAAATACAAACATGCATGATTCTTCAGGCGCTGACAAAGGGAAATAAAGCGCTGACACGACCAATTCAGACGCTGATGGCTCAAACGCTGACAACAACAGTTCAAGCGTTGTTAGCCCAAGCGCTGACAAACAAGGTTCAGACTTTGGTGACACCTTTACACAGCTTTTCTCTTCCCATTTTGAACAGGGTGGCCCTTCCAATGTCCATGAAGAGATTTCTGTTGATCAAGAAGAATCTGAAGAAGATATTGGCAACATGGAGCGTGAAGTTGAGGACACCAGACTCTTTGAAGGAGGAGTTCTTACTTCCACAGCAAAGGATCACCCCACATCTCAGATCATTGGTGATGTTATGGCTCCAGTTCAGACAAGAAGATCCCATCAAAGTCTTGGTGGATTTATTGCCAATATACACAAGAAGGTTGATACCCCTCTTGTACAAGCATGTTTGTTTGCCTGTTTTCTGTCACAGGAAAAACCCAAGAAAATTTTTGATGCTCTCAAAGAACCAAGTTGGGTGGAAGCAATGCAGGATGAGCTTCACCAATTTGCTATACAGGATGTTTGGGAGCTGGTTGATTGTCCTAGATATGTGAGACCAATTGGGACAAGATGGGTTCTAAGGAACAAGAAGGATGAAAGAGGTATTGTGGTCAGAAACAAGGCACGTTTGGTAGCTCAGGGATATACACAAGAGGAAGGAATTGATTATGAGGAAGTTTTTACACCAGTTGCAAGAATTGAAGCTATAAGAATTTTTCTAGCTTATGCCTCTTGTATGAACTTCACTGTTTATCAAATGGATGTGAAGAGTGCTTTCCTCTATGGAACAATTGTTGAGGAAGTATATGTCATGCAACCTCCTGGTTTTGAAGATCCTGAAAATCCAGACAAGGTCTATAGAGTGAAGAAAGCAATGTATGGACTTCATCAAGCCCCAAGAGCATGGTATGGTACATTGTCCACCTACTTGGTGGAAAATGGTTTCAAGAGGGGCACCATAGATCAGACACTATTTACAAAGAAGAAAGGAAAACATGTGTTGCTTGTGCAGGTCTATGTTGATGACATCATTTTTGGGTCTACTGATCCAAAAATGAGTGAGGAATTTTCCAAGCTCATGACAGATAAATTCAAGATGAGTGCAATGGGTGAGATGAACTTCTTTCTAGGTTTACAAGTTCAGCAGAAAGAAGATGGTATCTTCATCTCCCAAGACAAGTATGTAGCTGAAATCTTGAAGAAATATGGTTTTTCTCCACATGAGAAGGAGGCTTCCACTCCTATGGATAGGCAACACCCTTGGGGAAAAATTGGAGATGGAAAGGATGTGGATGTTAGGCACTATAGATCAATGATTGGATCATTGATGTATCTTACAGCCTCAAGACCTGACATCATGTTTGCTGTGTGTGCATGTGCACGCCATCAAGTGACTCCCAAAGAATGTCACCTTTTTGCTGTGAAGAGAATTTTTAGGTACCTAAGATGTTATCCAGATCTTGGCTTGTGGTACCCAAAAGATTCTCCATTGGACCTTATTGCATATTCAGACAGTGACTATGGTGGTGACAAGTTTGATAGGAAATCCACAACTGGTGGATGTCAATTTCTTGGGAGCAGATTAATATCTTGGCAATGCAAGAAACAGACAGTGGTGGCAAACTCTACAACTGAAGCAGAATATGTTGCAGCAGCTGCTTGTTGTGGACAAGTCTTATGGATTCAGAACCAGCTGTTGGATTATGGGTATAATTTTATGCATACCAAGATTTTTGTAGACAATAACAGTACTTTATGCATTATTAAAAATCCTGTACATCATTCTAAAACCAAACACATAGAAATTAGACATCATTTTATAAGAGATTGCTTTGAGAAAGGTTTAATACAACCAGATAGGGTAGCCACAGAAGACAATGTGGCTGATTTATTAACTAAACCTTTTGATGCTGGAAGATTTCAATATTTGGTAACAAATATTGGAATGGTTAATCTCACTTAATATGTGTTTTGGAACCTTTTTGTAAAAGTATGTACAGGATAATGCATTGTTATTGGTCTTAGTGATGATTTAGATTTTCCACTTTATTTTTCTAACACTGACAAAGGTAAATGTAACGCTGTTAAGTGTTATTTTGCCGTTGTTAGAAGATATTATTGTCTAACGCTGACAAGAGTTCCTTCAACGCTGATAAGTGTTGTCGGGACGCTGTCAGCAACAAATGTTAGTTTTGTGGTTTTCATCTAAATGTGTAGGTAGGTGGTAGCTTTATACCATTGGATACAGAGTTGCTTATGGATCTTTGAAGAGCTATTTGGACATGTTTTGTTTATGGATGATGGTTGGAATATTTATATTCCTATCTTGACATAAATTTTTAATGTTCATATATATTTTGAGAACTCATGTATCATAGTTTGAGGGGAGGTTTAAGGAACCTTTAGGATTTTTGGGTATCCATATGATACTCTTATCACAATTCTAGATTGTGTCCACAGGTGAGTATGGGTTAGTTTTACTAAACCATGAGGCACTGTAGCATGCAAAGTTGATAAACTATGCATGCTGCCAAGACATTTTTGGCCTAGAATTGGTTGTGGTCTGATGGGAGACTTGGGAATCCTTTTGATATGGGTTTTACCTGGGAGTAACAAGGATTTTATAAGGTAACTTGGTTGTTAAGAATTTTGGTTAGCAAGGGACACTAGAGGACTGTTATGTCTATCTTGCTTATGCAAGTGTGCATAACTGGACAGTGCTTGCCGCCCTATGATAATTATCAGCTTTTGGTTATCTTCTCTAGGATAAATTACTTGTTAAGGTCATTTTTCACTTTTTAAAACAATTTTATTTTTGGACGCTGACAAGATTTTTCCAAGCGTTGTTGTGACCAAAATAGACGCTGACATGGCTTTAGGCGAACGTTGACAAGATTATAGCCGTTGGGCGTTGATGGGTTATATTTGACCGTTGACAAACAATGGGACCTACCCAGTTGTTACTTTTTGACATATTTTCAAGCCGTAATTTTAGGAGTTGTTACTTTCATTAAATGCATGAGATAACTTATAACTTTTTCAATATTTTCATGATTAGTTTTTGAAAATCTTTGCCTATTTTTGGGCCAATCACATGCATTCATCCACTCCTATAAATTTGGCTCCTATTTTAAACAGGGTATCTATAATTCTTGTCTAACACTTTTCTCTTATCAACCTTCATCTTTTATACTTCAAATTAACAGCTTTCATCAATGGCACCACGATTTAACTCAGCAGAATTGGATTTGGGGTTCAAGTCTCAACACAACATGATTGCTTATCTTGTTGCTGATAATACTTTGTTCCCTCAATACACAGAGATGGTGGAGTATTTGAACGCATCCCCATTAAGGTATGCTCTTTCTCATGCACCACTCATTCCAGTCACACACATTAAACAGTTTTGGAACACTGTAAGTTCCTCAACAGTTAATGGAGTGACCACATTGACTTCTATTGTACATGGGAGACCTTGGGTGGTTACTGAGGCCTTGGTACGCCAGGCCTTGCATCTTGATGATGCTGATGGTGTAACCATTCTTCCCATATCTGAAATAGAACAAGGGCTTAGGGCTTTGGGATACCCTATTCCTGATGAAGGTACTCTTAATAAGTACCATAAGCAGGAATTTCCCCCAGCCTGGAAGTACCTAATTCACATTCTCCTTCAATGTTTGAGTCCCAAATGTACTGCACACAATGAGATCAATAGATCCATTGCAACTGCTATTGTGTGTATTGCAACAGGGCAAAAGTATAACTGGTCTAAAATGATTTTTGAAGGAATGTGTAAAAACAAGGGGACAAAAATGACTTTAGCTTATCCCCGTTTTCTGCAAATGATTTTTGATGCTCAAAGATATTGTTCAAGGGATCACAATGATTTTTATAAGATCCCTGAACAAAAGAAGGCTATTTTTACCAAGATGAATTCACCACCTCATAGAGACCTACCATTAACCCCAGCTATGCTTGCTGTTATTGCAGCAGCACAACCCCAACCAGACCCCCAACCTCATATTGACCCTCACCCACAACTTGAACCTATCCCTGAACCTTTACCCTCACCTGACCAAATGCAAATAGACCAAAATCCCTTTGACGCTGACACATCTAATGTGGGCGTTGATATGCCTATTTCCAACACTGACACTCAACCATCACAATCCCAAACACCCCTTAACCAACCCAAACTTACATCTTCTTCTACACCATCTTCCACACCACCTGAATATAGGTTGATTAAACGCCAAAGGACTGCTGGAGTGTTCTCCTCTGGTGGTCCTAGCCATGAAGCAGAGAGAACCACCACCACTAGTGTGGCTGGTGACCTGGATGAGGCTGGGACTATTGGTTCTGGCTTAGCAGCTGTCCAAGGCAGTCCCACCATAATTAAGTCCTCATCCATGCCCAATGAACCTGACTTGGGGGGTCAAATCCCCATTTTGGAAGAGGGCAGACTGGAACCAATGACGCTTTTAGAATTGACGGCTGTCTGCATTAGCTTGCAAAAGCAAAATGCAGACTTAGTACAAATTGTCAGTAACCAAGGCCTTAAACTCAAGTAATTGAGGGAGAGGATTGTTGTTTTGGAGAGTGCTCATTCAAGGGGAGGTATGGAGGAGTCTTCCAAAGGGGAGGAAGATCAAAGAAATCTGAGTGATAAGAGCAGTCAAGATGGTCAATCATTGGATGTTGCTGAAGCTCTTACTACTTTGAAGGAACAAACAGGTTTTGATACGTCCTTGATCTCTCCAACCAATTTAAATTTATCATTTAAAGATATGTTGAGAGAGGTTACACAAGGCGCTGAGGGAAAATATTTGAGCGTTGATAAGACAAGTTTGGACGCTGACAGAAGTATTTTGGGCGCTGATAGAGAAAATTTGGGCGTTGACAGATCTGCATATGGAGGTGATGTATTCCAGTCATCATCTATCATCAAAGATGTTCCTACTCAGGTATTATCATCTACCCTACCAACAATTGCACCAACAGATAAGGGTAAGGGTAAGTTGGTAGAAGAAATTGTTCCAAAGAATGCAGCTCAGGTTGAATTTGATAGAAGATTGGCTGAGCAAATGATGGAACAAGGTGAAAAGGAAAAGTCACCATTTGTTGTGACTTCTGAAGAAGAAAGTGATGAAGCTAGCTCAGATTCAAGTGTAATGATTGTTGAACCAGAAAGACTTGAGTATGGTGATGAGCTTGCTAGGGAAAAGCTGAGAGATTTAAAGTTACAGATTGATTTTGATATGCCAGAGGTAGTTCAGATGTACAATTCTTGGGAAGAAAGCTGTATGGATAATCCAGACTTGACCATTTCAGATCAGATATGGGGTTTGGAAATTCTTCTTAGAGTTCAGAAGGATTGTAAGGTGATGTTGAAGTACAAGGCAAGCAACATTCTCTCTGAGTTGAAAAGGGATAGAAGGAAGCTCTACTTTATGTTGCTCAAATGTCATGGAGTTGGATGGACACATCAGAAGCTGAAGGCTTTGACATTTGATGAGTTGGAACATAGGGCTTATCCTATTTGGGTGAAAGTGCAGGAAGAAAACACTTTCAGACTTCTTTCAGATGAAAGAAAGGAGCAACTTGCAGAAGAGATGGCAATCAAGAAAGCTATGATAGTTCCTAGACCAGTAAAGAGGGGATTTATTCTTGAGTTTCCAAAAGATATGAATCAACTATATCCAAGTAAAGCAATCATTAGAAAGAGCCTCAAGCTCTCCCCATTAGAAGCTTCAGATATGGTGCATGTGTTACCACTAGATTCCAGGAATCCAATTGTGAGTTATGATGAAGATGAATGTGGATTCTGGAAAATTGGAAGATTTGGCAAGGAGGTACACACTTTTACCACTCTCATATCTTTATTTGCAAGTTGTGACAGAGAAGACTTGGTGGACCTTTGGAGGTTGCTAGAGACCAAGTATGAGGCTGAAGCACCAACTTCAGCCAATGGAATAAAACTTTGGACCACATTCAAAAGAATGTGTGGGAGAAAAGAAGAAGATCCTGAAATATGGAAGGATCTTGAAGATGACCTCAGTGGTCTTCAATGGAGGTTATATTCAGCTGCAGGTGTATACCATTTGAGTTCTACAAAATTTGCTGAGTATTTACTTGTAGATGCTCAGTATTTCATTTCCAAGGCTGTTTTGGAGAAGATGAAGGACACCCAGTTGGAGATAGACTATACAAGTGACGTGGCAAAGAATTTGATCAGATTTATTTATTACCAATATGATAAGGTTTGTCAGACTCCTCCAAGTTCTTAGTGTTTATTCAGAAACTTGATCATAAGAGTGGATATCAAGTTTAGGGGAGGATTGTTGGGAATAAATTAAGGCCAGGTGACTTGAACGCTGACAAGAACAACTCAAGCGTTGACAAGAGTAAAGTGAGCGCTGACAGCATAAGCGTTGACAAGTTAAAGTCAAGCGTTGACAGATTGAAGACAAGCACTGATGGAAGATGTGAGCTACACGTTTATTATATTCTAGAATACTTCTAGTAAGGATAGAGACGACAATGTATTTTCTATGTTTATCTTTACCTAGAATAGTTGATTCGTAGCTTATTGTACAAGACTTCTTGTTCTATAAAAGAAGATCTTTTAGGTTAAAGTTAAATATAAGTTTTCATAAGTATTCGCAAGTTAAACTCTTTCATTGTAACCAAGTACGATCATTCTAATACAAGTGAAAGATTGTTTAACATCTTTGTGTTTTAGATCAAGTGTTAATTCCGCATAACACTTTGTTACTTTATTCATAAGCAAAGGTTTCTCTACGTGTAGTACTTGATCTAATCTCGTATACACAAAGCTTAATCGATCTAAGTTTGGGATCAAAAGTTACCACCTAGAAAGATGTCATCTGATTCGTTGTCATCAAATTCTTAAAATGAAATCGAAAGGGTGAATGTTGCACTTGAGGCTGTCATTGGAACCATTACCCAAAAGCCTCATGCCACTAGTACCTTTTTGAGAAGTCTAGTTGAATGTGTGAGTCATCTCATGCTAGTGACTCATTTGATAACTATTGTTGTAAGAGCTTTAGGATTGGAAATTAAGTGTTGATCATGTCAAGCTTTTATTACCCTTTTAAGGTTTAAAAATAAAGTTGAAAGTATTGGAGAATGAAGTAAAATTTAACTTTTATGGAATATGAAATTGTTAAGAGGAAGTCGTTAAGTTCTGTGATTGAATTATAAGGTTTTAATTGATTGTTAGTTTGTGTTAAGGGTTGTTCCTAGGCCATTGTCCAATAATGAGGATGCCCAGTGTCCAGGAAATAAATTGAAGAAATCTTCTTCTGAATTGGGACCGATGGATCTTTCGGGACATGTGGAACACCTAATGACTCTTGTAGATTAGTATTCATTGTGGTATCTTTTAAAAATAATCCCTAACCTAACTGAGACATCAGTTGGTAGGATGAGTTCTTGGAATTGTATGACATAGTGACACATAATGTGTTACGGTACAATTTAGACCTGTTTGTGATTAATGAAAAGACTACCTTTGATTGTTAAATTCTACATGTATCGATGTTATCTATCCTTTATTGCTTCATCCTAATGTTCGCATTAGTGATGCAACCATTGAATAAGTACTCATCTCGAATTGAGTTACGTTGTGGATTATTCTCTTTGTATTCCTGAGTGCCATCGAAGTCATGAACCTCATGATTAATTGGCTAAGCTCATTTCCTATTGTATTATAGTTAGTTCTTGGTGAACAACTTTTCATCACTCTTTTGCAGATCACTCATTGTTTTTATAAGATAAACCAGTATTCCTTGAGAAAATTGGATTTTCATTACCATATGGATTATTTAAAGTGAGATTTATAAATAATCGTTATCGAAATGAAGTTGTTTATAAAACACCTTGGAAAACTTAATTGTTTTCATAACAAAGAAAATCTTTGTAAATTTATTCTTGATTCTTATTTAAGAATTAAGCATGAAAATGTTTTTTTATGAACATGATCATAAAATTTTGACAAACTGACTATTGCATCGTTAATCTTGAAATTGTATATAGTTGCGCGCCTACATACAATTTGGAATGGACCATGCAAGGCTGATTAGTAGTCACCATAAAAATGATTAATAAACACTACATTTTATTTAAAGATTGTGAAAGATTAAATTTTACGAGATCTACAAGAAGTGCAAAATAAGGACATAGTGTTAGGGACACCTACATATGTGCCTGTAGCATCTATTCTTCTGAGTTGAATTTACTCATCTGTGAAAATTGTCTTATTTGACAATTGACAAATCTTTCTTGTCCAATTCTCCCGTGGTGAGATTCTTTGGAAAAGTATCTGATTATCGAGTGTTGATACCCGACTGGATGTATCGACGTTCTTATCATTTCTTATGATTTGATTTCATTTGAATGACCTGGGTAACGATCCGAGGAGCTTTCGAATGCGTACTCAAATTAATGAAAACATGGGATATATTCATATTCGTTAATGTTTTCGTCTATATCTGATTTGAAATTCTCTCGCGTAGATTATGCGTTAACCTTGCTCTTTTAAGGTTAGTTATGTCTCCATGTATCCTTGAATTTGTGAAGGATTATGAGTTATTATTAGTCTTTTGAGAAGTTCACATCTTATCGACGATAATGAAACTAGAAAGTTAATAGTGCCAGTAGAATGGATTGATTGATTATGACATGACGACATTGTCTTAATTGATGGGAACTCGAGTAGAATTCCCCTAAATGATAAGATGTTGATTATCAAAAGTGATCTAAATAATTCTTGATAGATGACCATATCCTGCATTTAGACTTGAAATTTTACCGTGAATTGTTGTGAATTAGTCATAGATCTTGTAATCTAGAAAGAACCTAATATGAATTTATTAAAAGATGTTTCTGTTTCTGAAACTTTAGGAGGTATTTATTGGTGAATTACCTAGACTTTTGCCATTAAGGAAGATTGAAATTGGTATTGATTATATTCCCGGTGCTGCACCTGTGGCGTGTACACTGTACGTCAGCACCATCTGAATTAAGGGAATTACTGTACAACTGAGAGAGTTGTCGGAGAAAGATTTTATTCTACCGAGCTCGTCATCATGAAGAGCTATGGTGTTATCATTCCTTATATTTATAGATTACTGTGAACTGAGTAAATTGACAATCGAAAACGATATCCATAACCCGAAATGGAAGATTTGTTCGATCATTTACAAGGTTCTAGCGTATGTTTCAAAGATTTGATCCATGGCATGGTTATCATCAACTTCGCGTCCGCGAAAAAGATTATCTATTCCAATTACTACATTCAGAACTCGTAATGAAGATTATGAGTTTCATGTTATGTCGTTTGGATTGACTAATACACATGTAGCATTCATAATTTGGTGAATCACGTGTGTAGGCTGTAATTTGATAAATTCATGCTTGTGATCATTAAGGACCATTTGTTTGTTTATAAATATAAAAAGGAATTAGTAATTATTTATAGATTGCCCTAAATTGGCCGAACAATTAAAACTTGTACCTTGAATAATTAACATGTGATTTAAGATTTAATCATTTATATTAATTGACCATGCCCTTTTAAGACTTTTAGCTTTACCAAAAAGAAAGTGCATATATGTTTTGACAAATGTTTTAACAAAGGATTTTTAAGGGATTCTTCCCTTATACACAAACCATTTAACTAAACTATTGTTTAGGGGTAAATGTTTGTGTATACCTCAAGACAACCTAAGAAGAATTGAGGAAAACATTTAATCCATGACATAAAATTTGAAACGATAATTTTTAGTTTTCAACTAAGAAAATTTTGACCAAAGTATAACCAAAGATTTTTCGAACATTTACGGATCTTACTAATTATTTTCGATAAATCAACAAAAGTCTTGTTAATTAAATTCAAATTATTTTGAACATTTTTATATAATTGGTCGAGCTAGGAAATTTAAAGTTTTATGTTTACGTTTCATAAAAATTTAAATATCTAACCTTTAATTACTTGTAATACTTATCGACGCTTAAAACGTCGGATTGAGAAAAACTGATAAAAATGATAGATGGGACGAAACTAAAACAGAGAAAATGTGAAGAAATAATTTTTGAATAAATACGGACATGATAACTATTCCATCTAGGAAAGTGAATGTAGATACTGACACATAATATAGAAAGGATAAAGAACCAATTAGGATGTCTTCCTTAATAATGAATGTGCAAAATATATTGCCGAACAATATAAAAATAAATTATGCTTGTAAGAAGGATAATATAGATAATAAAAAGGGGTTCACAGAAAATATGAACCATTAGAATTGAGAAGCCAATGGTGTTAAATGTTTTAAAAGGCCGTTTATGGTTGCCTAAATATGGAAGATTGTGAGATATAGTTAGGTTGGAATCTTGTAAGTATAAGTATTCTATTCCTGTCATTTCTGATTTAATGTATCATTATTAGAAGAAGTTATACTGATGGCAAATTATGAAGGCAGACATCGCCTCATACATTAGTAAACGTCTAGCTATTGCAAAGGTCATCATCTGAATTTGATTCGATTTGGGTCATCGTCGACAGACTGACCAAATCTGCTAATATCATTTCTGTTAATGATAGATTCTTGATGAAGAAATTGACTCTTTTGTATTTAAAGGAGTCGTGTAAACATGGTGTGCCTGTATCGATCATATCTATCAAGATCCTCGCTTCGCATTGAATTTCTAGAGATTTAATCAGAAGTCATTAAGAACGAATCTTGATGAGAGTACTGTGTACCACCCCAATCGAAGGGACGAGGTAAAGTAACGATACAAAATACTATAAGCATTGTTCTATGTTTGAATGATTGACCTTTGGTAATAAACCGTATAATCGTTTTCCTTTGGAGAGATTATCATTGATAATCATCGTGTTAGGATTGAGATCGAATCTTGTTAGGATCTATATATTAGAGCATTTGTAAGCAAGAGTTGAGATGAAGACACCCGACATACACCCACTGTGAGTTGGACATGTCTTTTAGGTTTAAGGTTTCCTATGATGACCAACCAAACCTTACAAAATACTCGACCCGCGAGACCTGAAATGATTGTTGAATTTAGGATCTGATTATTGACTGCCAATAGTAGGCAGGAGGTTATGTGAATATGAAATGTAGATCTTGAAGTACCAGATGGATAGCGAAGTTATGCCAAAAATTCTAACAATGGAAAAATGAATTGATGATATGGAAGATCATGGGATATAAGTCCCCGTTGTATGGGACCATTGGGATGATGTAAAAGATTGGTTTGAAAGGCATATAAGCTGGATCTACCCTAGGACTTCAAGAGCTGCGTGAATTATGATTTGTATATCGAACTTGATGGAATATCTATCAAGTGAAAATCTGATTGTTTCTTAGTAAAGTTTAGATCGGCGAAAAGTTGCATTCATCAAAAACCCGTGAACATCATGGATAGAGAAAATAAGTCAACATTAAGCTTGATCTTATTCCCGTAGTTATGTTTGATGAAACTCGCGTATTGTAATGAATTACACTTGTGAGAAAAGACCGAATGTGGAGGAAATACCCACATGGCTTTAACTCTATAAAAAGCGAGTAGTAAGTTAAGATGATCTTTGAGGACAAAGATCCTGTTTAGGGGTAAATGCTGTGACAATCCGTCAATTTATGATTGATATTTTATTCTCAATATTTATTTGAAAATATTAATTTTAATGTTATATTATGAACTCACTTATTTTTGGGAAGAAATTTGGATTTACGACTTGAAGTAGCATCGACTACGTCTAAACCGGAGGATTCAACGTTACGTGCTTACGTTTACATACACCGTTTTGGTGACAGTCCGACATTTTAGAAAATAAATTTATCCGTGAATATTATTTTGAGATTTTAAATTTGTGTTGGTTCACAAACTCACAAATTTACGAGAAGAGATTAGGACTTACGATTTTAATTTAACGTCCTTTACGACTAAACCGGAAACCTTAGGATTACGTATTTACGTTTTCGAACTCCGTTTTTGATGAGACAATTTTTATTAGATTTGTTTTGTGTCGTTGATTCATAATTTATAAAAACGTTTTTCGTAAAACGACCCGAGGGCACGCAAATCGAGGAAACTAGAATCGAGGAATACCCGTAAATTAATGGGGATGGAACAAGTACATACTTGTCCCACCCCCACACATGTCTAAACAAAGCTAACAACACCATGTGGTGTCAAGCTTACAAGATAAGCTAAGACACATGTCTTAGTTTACTTGTAAACTAGCAACCAACATCAAAACCACCACCTCAAACCATTTTCATTCATTTTCAACACATGCAAACCACTAAACACTCTCCTCCCTCTCTCTCTAAAATTCATCCCAAACTCATCCAAAACAACCCCCATTTGATCTTTATCCAACCATAAATCATATGTATAATTTAAATATGATGAAAACCCATTGAAGTTATGAAGATTGGAGGTGATCTTAACATGTAAAAAGGAGTTTTCAAGGGAGTTTGGGGATGATTTCTCAAGGAGTTTTCATGAAGAACAAGGGCTGATTTTTGGAGGAATCTACAAATACTTGGTGATCCTAGAAGTGGTGTTGATATCTCATAAGATTGGTTACCCAAAACCATGCCTTGTTCATCTAAAAGCTCATCATTTTATCACTTTGGTGGTATAAAGATTGTTCTCCCCATCCTCTTGTTATTTTGATTATGTAATCATTTATTTTATTTCTTATTGTATATGTATATGATGAATATATGATGATAAAAAGGTTGTGTGGGGATCAAGTGTTGATAAATATGATTAAAGAGATGAAAAACCATAGGTAACAAGGTTAAAATCTTGCTAAATCTGATGGCTGTATAAAAACAGTAAGTAACCAAATTTTAAACTGATAAAATGGCATAGTGGAATCAATTTACAGTAAGTATTAGATGTCATACACATGTGAGAGTTGGCCATGCAATGGAATCATCAAAATGAGTGAGATATGATCAAAACAAGTTTAGAATACAAATCTAAGTTCACTGTTTTGGACGATTTTTAGAAAATACTTAAAAGCTGATTCAACAGTAGCTATAGCAGAGTTAAATGGAGCACATATCATGTAGTTTATGTCATAAAAATTTGAGCTTCTATGTCCATATAAAACTCTAGATATGGCTGTTTTGGTGAACATGAAACTAAAAATCAGATTTTTAAAGAATTAATGTTTAATAGTATTATATAAGCACTCAACTAAAAATAGTATAAAATGTGAATTAAAACCCACTAACTTATATAATACATTTATATAAATATGTATAAGGATAAATAAATGAACATTTTATAAAAATGGTAGTTTGATAAGATTTATAAGTTATAAAACTATAAACATGATTTTTACGACTTTTTCGGCTATTACCGTAAAATTAACGTTTTTGTTAAATAAAACTTAGATGGTTGGACCCGTCTAATGTAAACTTTTATAAACTCATATACTGATATATAAACATATATAACAAGTAAAAACCGATAAAACTCGAACTATATAACATACGGACATTAACGGGCTAAGTTAACGTTATTGGACTAATAATACAACAAAATGGACTAAAACACTTAGAAACTTATTTATTGAGCTTAACCCATTTGGGCCCAGCATGTAAAGTATAAATACTGATAATACAAGTATGAAATGGATTAATACAAGTTAATAAACTTATAATAGGCTTATCGGACCTAAAACACGTAAATAGGTAAAACTAGGAAACTAGTAAGAAATTACCAATACATAAACACTAAAATGAGTAAAAGAGGATATGTAAACCCACTTGATCATCATATATATAAAATCATCATATGTATACATAATTGTTATTTTTATAAAGTCATTGGACATGAGTCTAAGACGAGTATTATTTGTCTAGGTTTCCGTGATTGAAGCACGTACCGTACGTCCGAATTGCCGATAACCCGCTTTCCCACATCAACGTGAGTTCATAGCCTCGCACTCTTTTAAATGTTTTTATGAAATATTTTATAAACCCGCGAGGGAGATAACATGTTAGTTTTACTAAAATAGGACACCATTTGTCCCGATTGTTTGTTTATTGATTTGGACCCGAATGATTGTATGACCCGATTGTATGACCCGATAAATGAGTAAATGACCCGATAGATTGAAATTAAATGGATTATTAAAGTTAGCTTATGTCACTAAAATTCCCATTAGCATGAATTGTGAACTACCGGGATTTGGTAGACGCTTATGCATATAATAGTACTATTTGCGGATGATCACCCCAGTTCGCGCCTTGACGGTTGATCCTCGTCGTGCCACATTGATTGGTAAGCGAATTTATGTATGAGAAGATTTCCATAGCGTGACCTTTTTGATGACACGCTAATTTAGATGGGCAAATTGAGTTTCGGGCTAGCTACCCGTTGTTTGGTTTAGTAAGGTAACAATGTCATGCGGCTTATAATAATCCAATTAACGAAATTCTGCTATACGCATCGAATTACGATGTATTGCCTGAGTAGCAATACAAGGTCATACTATTGATATTATGTTCGTGTTTTGGTTTTATATAACCATATTCATATAACGGTTTTTATTTAATCTATACAACGTTATAAAACGTATTGTATGATATTTTTACGACATTGGTTCGTATAATGATTTTGAAGGCGAAAGCCTATATTATGATTTTGACAAGGATTTGTATAAAATGATTTTGGCTATTTTATGGCCTACTACCTGGATTTATACAAAATGATTTTTGGTAATAATTTTACACCGATGTTATATTGATGGATTTTATTAAACTCTATGAATTCACTCGGCATTTTCGCTGACCTTTTCTTTTAACATGTTTTATCTCAGGTACTTGAAGGTAATTCTCGGGAAGACGACAAGAATTCATGGCCCGCACTTAAACAATATTTTCCATTCAAATACTTTGTAAAACTTTGTATGAAATAATATGACATGGGACCTATGTAAATTTGATATTTATGAATGGAAATGCTTTATTATTAAACGACGCGATTTCTAAGCGTTGTCTATGATGTGAGTAATGTGCTATCCCGTAACACCAACGAGTCTTCCGCTGTATTGAATTGTATAAATTTGGGGGTGTTACATGACGTAAATCCTCTCTTTGATGAGACGTTAGAGGACATCGAGAGTGATGATTCTATAGATCCTAAACTCGATGAGCCGGATTTCCTAGTCACCCTCCCGAAGTCTCATATGGATGAGACTTCTCTCTCTACTCATGATGTTTCCATTCTCGAGGGGTTCACTGATGGACCGCTTCTCGATGAGAATGATGATTTTATTGAGGCTTTTGCCTTCGATCTGGGGGGGGAGACTTTGAAACTCCTAATTTTAGTGACTCACTTTCTATTTCACCCATGTTTCAAAGTGAATTGATATGAGTGAAATCTCATATCAGTTATATCATATTAAACCCTAAAACACAAAGAAAAATACCAAATTTTATGTGTAAAAGCAGTATTACGGGGTATTTTTTGTTGTTTGTGCTTGTGTAGGTAAAAAGATACAAATTTGATGCAAACACGGATTCTAAGGCATTTATAATGAAGAAAAGACAAAAGAAGGACTCAAGATGAAAACAAAACAAAGTTAAAGGACCTTTTCGACAAGCTACAAACTCAAGGGACTAAAAGTTTAAATTTGATAAGTCAAGAACAAAATCAAAAGACCTTAAGATCAAAGTCAACAAGTCAAAGGGTCAATTCTGGTCAAATACAAAGTCAAAGGGTCAAGAATGACAAGTTTTTGAAAATTGGAGCTTAAAACAATAATCAGCTGAGCAAAGGGATTGGAAATGCCAATTGTAGAAAGATAACAAGACATGATCCATGTGCATTGGCTAAGAACCAATGAGAGGGCTTAAAATTGAAGACATGGATTGCCAGCTGTGAGCTATTAATGAGACTGAGTTATTAACTTAGCCAATCACAACAATAATATGCACCAAGCCTTGTCCACCAATAGCAAGCCTCCAACACAAGTACCTTCACTGTTTAAACGGATAGTGATCCGCATAAAAATTAATGGACCAATCCTGGCACGCAACGTGGCAAGTTCTTCCCCAGATCGTATCATAAGCTAGAGTGGATTTCAGAAAGAGTGCTTTACATGAAAAATGGTCGTTGGAGTGAGACAAATCTAACCCAAACATTTAATTAAACTCTAATTCACTCAGTTGAAAAAGCCAAATTCATGATGAACACTTGAAGAACACAATTTCCAGATTGTGGAAACGTGGCACTTGGCTAATGGTTGCAACACGTCATCAACATCCCTAGCACTCTATCTTAGTTCTATAAATACCCAATGTACTCTTCATTTTTCAGTTAGTAGTTAGATTGTGAAAAACACACACACTTTTAATTTCCTCTCACTCTGTTTCTTCCTTAGTAGTTAAACCTCTAAGAGTGATTGACAACCACTCTTAGACAGTTCGTTAGGCAGTTAAATCAGTTGTAACCAACTTTCCATCAATGAAAGCTTAGTTTCACTCAAATCACTCTCAATCTCTTAAATTCATACCTGCTCTACTGTTCTTTGATCGTCTTGCTTAAATCTGTTATTCTTATGGAATGATGGATGTTGTGTGATTGTTTTGGAAGCCTTTTCAAGTATTCAAAATTTCTCAGTTCTTTCCATAGCTCAAAATTAGCCAAAAGACTCAAGCACTTGCAGAATGATCAGAATTATGGTGATGATGATAGTTGATGTAGATTTGGTGATTGGTTGATGATTGATAGTTGTTGAGTAGTGTACAAGTTAGCTCAGCGCTCCACGTCTGCATCAAAGTAGCCTACAAACTAAATCCTAAGTTTTTCTTTATATTTTCCCCTAAATCAACAAGTCTGCATGCTATTCTTTTTGTCTTAGTATAATTCTACCTGTTATTGCCTGATAATTTTTCTTATTGTGATCATTGATTAGTTTTGTTAACCTCTTGCTTTAAACAGTTTGATTTGAGTAGATTACATAGCTTAAATTTGCTCTTAATCAGTAACTAGTGTTTGGTACTATGGATTACTTTCATCCCAGCTAGTTAAAGTTGTTGTTTAGTGTTTGTTTTCACTAACTAACTAGTCACAAGTGATATTGCAAGTTTTGGTAGTCAAGCTCATAGTCAAACAGGCAAAAAGTCTATAAAAACATTAGGTTAGAAACATAGCCTAGAACATGCCTATTTCAAACTGCTCTTAAATCTTCATTTCTTGGAATTGAAACTTGAAACTTGGTTCTAGTTTACCATCCAAGCTTTCTAAACATATAATCTAGACAATACAGTATTAGAATTTGAGTGAGAAATAAGCCATGTAAAGTCTCTATGATAAGCTCATTTTTCTGTGATATCAGATTTTCATTTCTAGCTTATTTCTTTCATAAACTTGCTTATTTTCTTCCACAAAACGGTTTAATAAGCCTAGAAAATAAGTTTGGAACTTGGTCAAATTTCAACAAACTTGGTCAACGCTGGTCAACATAAGCTCAAATTAGCTTATTTGAATTTCTGGCTTATTTCTTGGTGATTTTTCAAATTTTCTTGGATAGGTGTTCCTCATTAAGGCTTTTGAACAGATTTTGAGAAGAACAGCTCTAGTGCTTATTCCAATTAGATAGATTCATAAAATTTGCTTATTTCAAAAGAGCTTATTGGACTTATAGAGCTTTTTAGTTGTTTTCTTTGGAACTAGCTAAGTGATTTTTGATTTGCAATCTTTTGAAACTTAAACCAGCTTAATTGGTGCTTTAGAACTCAAGTTTCAGCTTAATAAACCTTTGAGCCCGTTTTTGCTTAACAAGTTCAAGTCATTGCAATTTAGTCCCTGGTAATTAGGAATTTGTTAAATTTTTTTTAATCAAAAACTTGCTAGGTTTTGCACTATAGTCCCTGGCCTTGTTGATTAGTTACATTTTTAGTTAGCAAGTTTGTTAATTTGTTAGAAATTGGTTAGTAGTTTGTTTAATTTTCATTTCAAGTCCTTATACATTCTGAATTTACATTTCCAGTCCCTAATCTTTCATATACTTTATATTTCTAGCATGTTTACATATTGTGCATTACTTGGTTGTACTTTTAACTTATTAAGTGGTAATTTCAATATGTTTTTAGAATAGTACGATTACGTAGTGTTAATATTTTTACCTTTTTACGTGATTTGTGATAATTAGACCTAGATTTCCAAAATATAAACAATCAAATACCAAAAACAATTAGTTAACTTGATTTCTTTCGATTAATCAATTCGTGAAGATACCGAGAAATAAACAAACTAAAAACAATTAGTTAACTTGATTTTTACCTTTTATTAAATAGCTGAATACTGTTATGGGTTTTATCTTTTACACACATATACTTTTATTTTTGTTCATCGTACACGGTTACATCTCTTTAACCTAACCTTAATCACCATGGGTCTTCTATTCTACCTTACTGTTTGATTTCTAATCAAATATTCATGGTGAAATAGGATCCGCCTGTTACTGATTCCTCCCAAATCCCACCTAGGGGTTCGGATGAGGTGATTCGTACTAAGAGGGCTACTAGGAATAGGAATAAGGAATCGGGTTTGTTTGCTGGGAATATGCAAAATCAACAGGTATCAAAACCCTCTCATGTTAATTTTAAAAAGGGGTTTAAGAAAAGTTATTGGGGTAAGGATATTGAAGGGATAGATTTTGTTGAAGGGGATAGTGATAATGGTGAGGGTATAGATGGTGGTTCTGTTGCTTGCTCTGAAACTCCTAGTCACAGTGAATCTTTGACAGAAAGTGAAGTTTTAGCTGCTATTGAAAGTGATATGGTTGATGCTATTTTGTGTGATCCAAATAGGAAGGAGAGTAATATTAATTTTCCGTCTGTGGCCAGTAAGGTTTTACCTAGCCCTAGTGATGGTTTATTAGTTACAATGCCGGGTGTTGGGAATGAGAATCAAGCTAGGAAAAGTAATGTGAATGGTGATAGCCCTAGGCTTATTAGGAGGGGTGAAGTTTTAGTGGATGGTGGAAATAAGGCGGGGGCTAATTTTGCTTTTTCAAAGGAGCAATGGCCTAGTTTGAATGGGGAGAGTAATAAGGGTAGTGGTGATAAAGCTGCAGAGGTAAATGGTGATGTTGTTATGGG
This sequence comes from Glebionis coronaria, assembly GCA_025667525.1. Taxonomy (NCBI): domain Eukaryota; kingdom Viridiplantae; phylum Streptophyta; class Magnoliopsida; order Asterales; family Asteraceae; genus Glebionis; species Glebionis coronaria. The sequence continues at coordinate 208,764,552 of CM046882.1, read as the reverse complement.
AGAGGGTACCAATACTACGTTATCGGGGGCATTTAAAAAAGCTGTCCAAGGGTTTGTAGAGGCTAATAGCAATATGCTTAAGGCTTTCCCGGTGAGTGTTAATGTTAAAGGAGTTGTAAGTGTTGATTTGGACCCTATTGTAGAAAATGGTAGTAAAAAGTGGGCGCTGACATTAGTGGGGTATTTTGTAGGCATGAAAATGAGTTATAGGGATATTATGGGGCATTTGAGAAGGATGTGGAGAAGTTATGATTTTGAGGAGATTATCACTAATGATTGTGGGTTGTACTTTCTTAAATTCAAATCAGATATAGGAATGAAGTTTGTTTTAGAAAATGGTCCATGGATTGTAAATGGTTTTCCGTTATTTGTCCAGAAATGGGAGCCGGGTATGTGTATGGTTAAGCCAGAACCTACTAAAGTTCCATTGTGGGTGAAAATAATGGATGTTCCTCTAGAGGCCTAGACGACTGAGGGAATAGGTAGGATTTCTAGTTGCATAGGTACTCCTATCATGATGGACATCATTACTACGTCTATGTGCAATAAGGCGTATGGTAGGGAAAGTTTTGCTAGAGTTCTTATAGAAGTTGATGCTTCTAGAGGATTACCAGAAACGGTGGAGGTTACGTATCAAAGTCTTGGCAAGGCAATGGAGCTTAGGGTGGACTTCCCGTGGAGACCACCTTGTTGCTCTCATTGTAAGGTGTTTGGACATTATTTTGATTATTGCATAAAGAGAAGTATTATTGAAGCTGAGAAGAGTAAATTGGAAGCTGATAAGGGCAAAGCTAAGGTTGCTAATGGTGGTCAGAATGATGAGGGTGGATGGAAGACGGTTGGTAATAGGAAAGGTAATAATGGTGATAATATAAATAATGTAGGTGTACGGAATATGTTTGGTGAAGGGACTAGCAGAAGTGGGAACAATGGTGGGGGAAGAGATGGTAATGGTGACAGTTTGAAAAGTGTAGGAGTGCGGAATATTTTAGGTGAAGGAAATAGCAGGGGTGGATATAATGCTAGGGGTAGAGGTAGTAATGGTAGAGGTGGAATGGGCAGAGGGGGTAGAGGTTTGGGTGATCAAAGATTTAATAGAGAGGGTGTTGAACAAAGATATCAGGCTAAGAAGAATGATGGTGGGAGCATGAAAAAGTCTAATGGGGAAATTGTTGATAAAGGTGCTATTAGGATGGATATAGATAGTGGTTCAAATGGGAAAGATAATGGTAATAGTAAGGCTGTTATTGAGAAACCTGTGAATGTGAGAGAGAATGTGAGCAAGCCAGTTAAACCAATGAGTTCTCATAATAGGTTTGCCACGTTGGAAGATGAAGAGGAGGTTGAGGAAGTTTTAGTATGGGAAACTATGAGGAAAAAGATTGATTTATGCTGTGAGAAAGGTGTTCATATCCCGGTTGCTGAGAAAAATTGTTGGGATGATAAATTAAAGGAGCATTTTAAGATGAAAATGCAGGAGGTTACAAAAAAATGGTATGTTCGGGAACTAAAATCCAAAGTAGACATATATAATAAACAGATTATTCATGGTAATCGAATGATAGCTATTGAATGTAAAAACATAGCTGATCAATTGTACCGGTCGGTTATGGATAAGAAGCAGATATCAGAAAATGAGGCGTTTCAGGAAGTGTATGAAGAGGTGTATAATGATGAGGTTGATAGGCTTCAAGTCCTTGGAATTAGGAAACAGTATGCTGAGGTAGAGCTGTTTTTCAAAACTGGCCAAATTTTGTCTTTGTTGGAGCTGAATAACTGGTCAGTGGAGAGTTTAGAGTTCTATAAATCTTCTATGGGTAAAGAGGCTTTTGATGCTGCTGTGGAAGCAATTAGAAAGGACAGTGGTGAGATTATGGAAGAAGATGTGGCTGAGGATCGAAGTGTGAATGCTAAGTTTATGGTGAGCAATGTAGTTAGCAATGTTATGGATTCAGATTTAAGCCAGTCACAGGGCATGTCTGCACCGCCCCCACAGTTTATAAGATGAGTACAAATATCGCTTCATGGAATGTCAAAGGGATATGTAATACGCTTAGACAAAAAGAAGTTAGAAGTTTCATTAGGGAGAATGGTATTGTCTTTATGGGTCTAATAGAGACTCAATTAAGAAAGAAATTGGTGAATAATGTTTGTAATGATGTTTTTGGTAGTTGGCTGTGGGTTTCTAATTCTGTGGACAGTCCTAGTGGGTGTAGGATAGCTGTTGGATGGGATAGGAATGTAGTTGATGCTCAGCTTGTCTCCCAAATTGATCAGGTTATGCATTTCAAAGTGGTGTTTCTAAGAGATAATAGGAGTATATTTATCTCTGTCGTTTATGGAGAGAATTATTTAACTCCTAGAACTAAGCTGTGGAAGAATTTATTAGAACATGCTGGTGTTGTGAATGACAGTCCGTGGGTTCTTATGGGAGATTTTAATGTCATCCTTAGAACCAATGAGAATTCTAGTGGTAGGTTTATTCGTTTTGATGAGAGAAGGGATTTTGTGGAATGTGTGGAGCAGCTAGGTGTTGAGGATATTAACAGTCGGGGAATGTTCTATACTTAGATTCAGAGAATGAGGAACCCAGAGATGGGAATTCTTAACAAGTTAGATAGGGTGATGGGGAATGAAGGTTTTTTTGATAGTTATCCTGCTAGCTTTGCTAATTTCAAGCCTTTCTTGTCTTCGGACCACCGTCCTGTGATCCTATGTTTGTCTGAGATTGGTGTTTTTAAACCTAGGTCTTTTAGATTTATGAATTATGTGGCGGATAAGAAAGAGTTTAAGGAGGTGTTGAGCAAAAATTGGAATGTGGGTGTTAAAGGCTGTGCTATGTTTAGACTTGTGAAGAGGCTGAAAGCCATGAAGATTTTTATGAGACAATTAAATAAGGAGAATGGTAATGTGTTTAATAAAGTGAAACATTTGAAGTTGGAGCTTGAGAGAGTTCAGATTGATCTGGAGAAAGACCCGTCAGATAGTGATTTAAGAGAAGATGAGAGTGTTTATGCCTTTGCGTACAAGCAGGCTATGGAAGATGAAGAGAAGGTTCTCTTGCAGAAGACGAAAATCGAATGGCTCAAAGATGGTGACACGAACAGCAAGTATTTTCATAATGTGATTAAAGGTAGAGTGAGCAAAAATAGGATTCCAGTTATTTACGATGATGATGGCAAGGCTTTTTATGGGGATGAAGTTCCGGATAAATTTGTTAAACATTTTTGTTCATTCCTTGGTAAATGTGGTGAGGTGTTTGAGATTGAAGACCCGGGCAGTTTATTTTTGAAGAAGCTTAACATTGATAAAGCTATGGACTTGATCAAGCCTATATCCGAGGGTGAAATTAAAGCTGCTCTTGCCAGTATTGACGATAATAGAGCTTCTGGACCGGATGGTTATACGTCTAAGTTCTTTAAAGCGGCCTGGGAGGTTGTGAAGGATGATGTGTGTAAAGGGGTCAGAGAATTCTTTAGTAGTGGTAAAATGCTCAAACAGGTTAACACTACTCTTATCTCTCTTATTCCTAAGATCCCTATCCCTGCTAAAGTTATAGATTTTAGACCTATCTCTTGCTGTAATATAGTCTATAAAATTATAAGCAAAGTTATCACCAATAGGCTTAAATTAGTTCTTAGTGAACTTGTTGATGTTAATCAGAGTGCTTTTATACCTGGGAGGCTGATTAGTGATAATATTTTGTTAGCTCAGGAATTCATGAAGGGGTATGGATGGGATTGTGGGATTAGGAATTGTGCTTTTAAGATAGATATTCAGAAAGCGTATGACACGGTAAGTTGGAGCTTTCTGAAATGTTGTCTTAAGGAATTTGGCTTTCATCCTGTTATGATCCACTGGATTATGACATGCCTTGAGACTTCTTCTTTTTCGATCTGCATTAACGGGGAAACTCATGGTTTTTTTAAAGCTAAGAGAGGGCTTAGGCAGGGTGACCCAATTTCGCCGTACCTATTTACTTTGGTCATGGAAGTTTTGAATTTAATGGTTAAGAGGCAGATTAGGCTTGATTGAAGATTTAGATATCACTCGGGATGTCAGAAGCTTAAAATTAATAATTTATGCTTTGCTGATGATTTATTAATGTTGTGTCATGGCGATATGGTGTCGGCTTCTATTTTAAGGAGAGGTTTAGATGAATTTACTTTGGCTTCTGGTTTGTACCCTAGCATGACGAAAAGCAATGCTTTCTTTTGTAACATTCCTGATAATGTCAAAGACGAAATTCTTATGGTTATGCCTTTTGCCATTGGTGAGCTGCCAATTAGGTATTTAGGTGTGCCTCTAGTTTCTAAGATGATTACAAAGAGAGATTGTAGTTACCTTCTAGAAGTGATTCAAAATAAGCTCAATAGTTGGAAGAATAAATGTCTTTCTTTTGCTGGTAGATTACAATTGATTGCTGCGGTTTTATCTTCGATGCAAGTATATTGGGGTTCATTATTCATTCATCCGTTAGCAGTTTGTGATGATATTGATAATTTGCTTAGTAATTTTTTATGGGGGAATAATAGGAAAACGGGTGTCTTAGTTAGTGTTGAATAGGAAGATGTTTGTAAACCTAAAAGTCAAGGTGGCCTTGGTTTAAAGTCGATGCATAGTTAGAATAATGCGTTAATGATTAAACATTTATGGAACATTTTATGCGACAAGAATTCAATCTGGGTGAAATGGATTAAAATCCATAAGCTTAAGGGTCAAAATTTCTGGGATTTTAAAATTGTTAGGGGTATGTCTTGGTGTTGGAAACACATTCTTAGTCTAAGAGATAAGATTAGGGAGTTTGTGTTTACTAAGCTAGGAAATGGTAGGAGGTGTGATCTCTGGTTTGGTAGATGGCATCCTAGGGGTCCACTTAGAAAATCAATTGATAAGACATCTATTGATCAAGCTGGGTTATCTGTTAATGCTAAGGTGAAGGACATGATTAGTGATAATTCTTGGAATTGGCCTATTAATTGGATAGGGGAGTTCAATGGTGTATTAGATATTCCTGTACCTGAGCTAGTTGATGGCAAAAGAGATATTGTTGTGTGGATGGATAAATATGGGAAGGAGCAAATATTTAGTGCCACGGAAGTATGGAAGAATCTTAGGAATGAGTGCCCTGAGGTGACTTGGTATAAGCATGTTTGGTTCTCTCAATGTATACCAAGACATGCCTTTATTACTTGGTTAGCGATTAAGGGTAGGCTAAAGACTAGTGATAGGTTGTCAAATTGGTTTAATGTTAGTAATACGGGATGTTTTCTATGTGGTGGTAATTTGGAGTCCCATAGTCACCTTTTCTTTGCGTGTAGCTATTCTAAACGTCTTTGGGAAAGACTGAAACCTATGGCTTGCATGGATAATATCAGTAACATTTGGCCTAGTGTGATCTCTGGTATTGTTAATTATCCTCCTAGGAACAATATTTGGAGTGTTATCCAAAGGCTTGTTTTTTGCTCTTGTATTTATTATATTTGGCAGGAAAGAAATAATAGGAGGATGGGTATGACCCATAGAGATGTGGTGGTTTTGTTTAATTTGATTACTAGCAATATCAGACTTAAGCTGCTTACTCTCAGGGTTAAACCTTCTAACAATGTTTCTAAGGCTGCTAATATTTGGAGTGTGAGCATGAATATGGGAAGTAATGACAGCCTCAATGGGAGGGCTGAGGGGGATGATAAAATTGTCTTATAATGTGTATTTTATGTTGTGAGGTGTGGGTTAGCTGGTCTTGTGGTGGGACTGGCCTTTGGAATTGTAACAGGAATTGGGTTCACATCTGTCTAATCTATGATGTAGAGGTTTTGTTTAATAAGTTTTGCAGGTTGATGTGGTTCTGCTGTAAGCTCTTTACCAGTTATGTTACATTGGTTGCTGGTTTTGATGGTTATCTGGTTGGGGTCTTATGTTCTGATATTCTATTTGTTGGAGTCTGGGGAGGACATATTTTGGATGTTACGGGATAGCTTGATGTGCTAATAGTGGACTCTGGTTAGTTCTCTTGGAAAGGTGTGCTATGTTTTCAAGAGCGTGCTGAAAGATGTGCCGTCTTGTAAGGCATGGTATTCTTTTTCTTTTAGTTTCTTTCGATTGAACATATTTTTAGATTCCAAGCTTATGTTTTTGATGCTTTGTCCTCCTTTTCACTAACCAGTTATCTGCTTAAGTGTTGTGATGACAGATAATTAGGTTGTGGCATCATGAGAGGATTTATGGTTAGTTGTACTCTTTCCTCCTTCTATGGTTTCCCATTGGGTTTTACATAGTTGGAGGTTTTGAGGAGGCAACAACCATGATGTGCTACTCTGGCACCTCTCCATCTATTTTCCTGCGTATGATCTGATGGTGTTTTTGTGTAGGTTTGCTATTGCCTGCATTACTGTCTTTATAGTTATGTTGTGGGGTTTTCCATGGGGGATGGATTGGTAGTTTTTGGTTGCTTCCCTTTGTGGTTGAATCAAATATGCCATGTATTCTGAAGTGGTTCTCACACACAACTATAAAACAGTCCTTATTTTGGTGTGCCATAGATTTGCAGGTTCTTGGTCTTTCCTTTGTGATCAAGTGTTGTTGGTATGGGAAGCAGCTTTAGTTTTTGGTTGCTTAAGTTTCTGAGCATGGGACTTGTCCATGGCCTGTTTATTTTGATAGTGATATGTTTGTTAGGGATATGTACTCTTATGTTTTTTGCTGCTCTAAGCTGTTTAATTGGGGGGTGTCCCAATTAAATTTTTGTTAAGCTTTGGGGTTTGTGTACTCGGCCTTTGTGGCGTTTTTCTTAATAAATTTACCGTTAAGAAAAAAAAATACTTTATATTTCTAGCATTTTTACATATTGTGCATTACTTGGTTGTACTTTTAGCTTTGTAAGTGGTAACTGCAATATGTTTTTAGAATAGTACGGTTACGTAGTGTTAATATTTTTACCTGTTTACGTAATTTGTGATAATTAGACCTAGATTTCAAAAATATAAACAATCAAATACCAAAAAAAATTAGTTAACTTGATTTCTTCCGATTAATCAATTCGTGAAGATACCGAGAAATAAACGAACTAAAAAGACAAATATTAAATGGCGCCGCTGCCGGTTCTTTACGTGGAGATTTACGATTGATTGACGGTTTCATATTGGATTTTGGGATCCGTTCACTTGTGGACGTTCCTTTTACGTATTATAAATCAAAAACATAAAAAAAAACCAAAAAGATAAAAATATAAAAAATAAAAAATCACAAAATCAATTATTTTCCTAAAGAATTGAACCAAAAAAAATCAAAAATGAAAAAGTAATCTTTTTCGTAAAAGATTTCACCGAAAATATATTGTATATATCGTTTTCCATCGTTTTTACATACATATAGTATTTTCTTAAAAATCCAATAAATACAAAAATATTTTCTCTATATTATTATATGTAAATACATATACGCACTACGAACAACCAATAAACCTACTTTCATAAGTATTACCGAGGCAATACATTGTAGTTAGGGGTGTTCCGGTCCTAAGAACGTGTATCGGTCAAAGTAAATTAAAGGAAAAAATAGATAAACACTTTCAATAGGCAAGAATTCGAGAAATACTGAATAGAAAGGAGGTGTTGCTATAAAATGCAAGCCTAAGGGAAACATGTACTTAAGAGCTTAGCGCCACCTCATTCCCCCCGTTCACTAGTAAGTATTTCAAGAAGGAAGGGTTGTTGGGGGTTTTGCCACCCAATTAGTACTACATATATTATACTTTCTTGTGGTTTTCACTATTGAACCTCGAAGGAGATAATCCCTTCTTCTTCAAAGTCGACTGAGAGCTCCTCTCTCATTCCTCGAGTTGAGTTGCATGCGCACTCGAGCGCGTGCACATATACGTATTGGTGTACAACCCCTTCCTCCCAAAAGGAAGAAAAAGAATAAGAACAAAACCGTCCATCAAGCTGATCACGAGCATCGTGCTTTCGACACCGTAAACGAAGTCATGGCCGCCGTGGACAATCGACCTTTGATTGAGATTATCCAATCCAACATGGATGGGAATGTGGATGCCATAGTCATTCCAGAGATAGCCGCTAAAAATTTTGAGCTTAATACATGCATGATTAGAATGGTTTCTTCTATCCCCTTCCTAGGGAGACCTATGGATGACCCTCATGACCATATCAAGAGATTCATGTCCCTTTGTAATAACATTAAGTATAATGGGGTACCTCCCGATGCGGTTAATATGATCTTATTCCCTTTCTCTTTGGAGGGAAATGCTAGGAATTGGATAGATAATCAACCCACAACTAGCATTTTCAGTTGGGACGATTTAAAGAAGAAATTTGTGAACAAGTTCTTTCCCCCCGTGACGAACCACCGCATTGAGAAACCAAATCATACGCTTCCAACAAAAGAAAGACCAAAACTTTAGTGAAGCTTGGGAAGAGTTCAAAGAGTTGTTAAGAAAGTGCCCAAATCACGGTTTTCATCAAGTTCACCAAAATAACACCTTTTACAATGGTTTGAGACCACACCATCACGATTCCCTTAACTCGGTCGCGGGTGGGAGCATTCTTTCAAAATCCATACAAGATGCATGGGATATCATTGAAACAAAATCCATGGTTCAAAGTAATAGGGAGAGAGATAAGGTGGTACATGTTGTTCAAGAGAGTGCTCATACATTAATTGATAATCAATTACTCAAGCAACACAATGAAATACTTCAAGAACTTAACAAGAATCAAAAGATGAATCAAGAGATGTTCAAGCGTTTATGAAGGTTTCCTTGAACAATTCTTCTACCAAACAATTTCAATGCCATCACCTTATCTTGTGAGACATGTGGAGGCCCTCACTCACACTTGCAATGTGATAAAGTTCAAAACTTTCAAGGAGAATGCTAAGCTTATAATTGAGGGAAGAGAACATTTAAACCCAACATCAATCCTAATCACCTTTCATACAAGTCCAACAATTACCTTGCTCCACTGAGTTTCCCTCCCCAACAACCCACCTAAAACCAACCAAACAATCTACAAATGCTCAATAGAAATCAAGGGCCAAGGGGAAATTATCAAGGGAGTAACAACAATAGAGGGAATACTAACTTTCTAAATCAAGGAAACAACTTTCATGGAAATAACCAAGGGTTTCACCAACCACCTCCACCTTTCCACAACCAAGGATATTAATATTTGTTTTTTAGTAATCGTTTTCCTCGGCTCGACTCGAATTGATCAACAACTATAACAATGAGATTAATTGTTCTTGGTTAATAGTAATTGTTTGGTAATCTATGTCTATTTAACTAATAATGGGGAAAATATGTAGGCTAAGGAATATATAAAAATAAAAGCGCAAATAGTTCAAATAAAATTAATCTAAAATGAAAAATAAAATTAAACTATAAATTTAGATCTAGATGCAACAAAACTAAATTATAACTAAAAACATTAATAATTCTAAATGCGAAATGAATCTAGATGCAAGCACGTAATAACAAGTAATAGTGACAAAAAAAGAAATCACAAAGATAAACTAAAAATTAAAGCATAAAGCTTTAACCTTTTAAGCTTATTAATCTTTTTAGATGATATAGCTGGAAGCTTTATACACTAACAAGCTTAATAATCACAAAAAGGTGTAAACTTTATACTAATAATAAGCTTATCTAAATGAAATCTAATTTTTAAATCTTTAAATCTATATTTTGAAACAATACTAATATCAAAAACTAATTAAACCGACTTTTATGAAAAATATATTTTTTTAAACAATTTAAACTATAACGATCTAATTAATTAAACTAAAGCGATTAAGCTAGAAAAATAAAAAGGAGAGAACTTTGATACCCGTAGTCCGTAGAAAACGCTCTAAACAAAATCAATCATAAGCAACAACATATGGCCCGTAAAGTACACGGCCTCCCAAAAGCAACAAAACACGGCCCGTAAAGTACACGTCTAACCAAATCAATCTTAAGCTAAGCGTATCCCGGACCGTAAAGTACACGGCCAACCAAATCAAACTCGAACCAAATTAATCAAACAATAAGCTCTCTACCAAACTTGATGAATTGATCCGCTAAGATCACAATAGCACAAGAGGTTAGAATAATAAGCAACTATTATTATTTAATGAAAATATTTAAATAAAACTAATAGATCTAGAATATTTTTTTAGTTTTATAAAAATATATTAACTTTTAAGCTTAAAACTTATAGATCTAAACTAATTTGTATAAAAATTGTTGTCCCTTATATTTGTGATGATTAAGCAAGAAAGAAAGAAAGGTAGATAAAAGATGGAAGGTTTCTAGAGAGAGAAAGTAGTGAGAGAAAGTAGAGAGAAAATGGTTGGAGAAACTAGGTGATATTAGATTGAGATAAAATGAAATGACCAACACCCTTCCTAACATGATAGGGAGGGTTTATATAGCCTTGGCCTACATGTGTCTTAATGGGCTATATTATCATGGGCCGGGCTTTCCTTGGGCTTTGGTTACTTATGAATGAACCTTAGCTTAAAGTTAAGCCCGTTATACACGACTAATCTACTACCTATTACAACGTTCTAATATACGATACATAATAAACATATGACCAAGCATTCTTGTTTGACTCAATATTTTGAGGCTAATGATACATTGATTTCCATTGGGTTCTAGATTTCTTCTCGGTATCTCCTCGAATTGATCACGGCTCTAAGTGGAATGATTTGTTCTTGGTTAATAAAAAGTTGTTGGTTTGTTTATCTATTATAAACCAATGACAAATAAGTAAGCGTCGAAGAGTAAAATAAAAGTTTTAAAAGATTAGACCAAATTGACAAGTTAAAAATAAATGTTTGAAATCTTAAAGGCAAAATGAGAGAAATACTTGAACACTTAATAAAACTAACAGTTGAAAACTTTGTAAAACATGAACTCATCAAATCGTGATAATGCTAAATTAGAGTGATCGGAATATAGCAAAACAACTCAAATCGGAATAATTTAAAAAGGTGCAATCGGAATATATTCCGATCAAATGATCTGAATGTTTGAGAATGACTACTGATCGGAATATGGGAAAATTAGTTGCAATCGGAATACTTAGAAATAGAGTCAAATCGGAATAACTAATAAGGATCACAATCGGAATGTTGAATTTGGTACTAATCGGAATACGTTAAAACATGCCAATCGGAATAAACATAAAGAGCTCAGATCAGAATATAGGGCAAATAAGCATCAAATCGGAAAATCCCAAAACCCTTTTCTGATCTAAGTGATCGGAATAAAGGTGGTGTCTACTCGGAATGTGCAAATCGGAAAAGGGTTTACACCCTTTCCGATATATCCCTTTGATCCAAAACTTTAGCTAGGAGATAAGCTATGTGAATAAGCTAACTCCAAAACTAGCACGAATCTAATATGAAACAAATCAAATAAGCTCAAATAACAACTTACCTAAACTTAGATTAAGCAAACTTATAAATCAAACAATTAAAATATGATTTTTTTATAAAAACTTTAAAAAGTAGATAACCTAAACTAACAAATAAGCCAATAAGCACAAAGATCTTAAAGCGTATTCGTATAGAAACTTAAGGAAACATAAAAAGATTGACTTTTTAAGAACAAAATCATTGATGAACAACATGGATCATACCAGATTTGTACCAAAATCAATCAAAATCAAAGAAAGGAAGAATGAGATTAAAGATTAAAAGCTAAAAACTTGAACTTGATTAATGAAAAGAACAATACAAAGGTTTTATCTTTGAAAGAAAGAAAGATGAAAACTAGTGAGAGAAAGTTTAGAACTTTCTCTCTCTAAAACTAGAGAGAATGAAAAACTAAAACTAACTAAGACTAACTAAGTGCTCCAAATTTGTGAAGTAAAGTCCTATTTATAGGCATGTGTTGTGGGCTTTGTGAATGGGCTTGGTTTTGGGCTTCTTTTCTTCTTCCTTCTTTAGTCTTTACGTTTCTTTTAAATAAACGTTTCCGACTTTGGATTTTGAGAAGTGTCGGTGAATAATTCCAACTCGTCTTATAATCTTTTGTTTAATAGACTCGAGTTCTTCGACATATACGAATCTTCCATCTTTGGCTCTATTCTTCGATAAATCTTTAAATAGGCACAATGACTTCAAATCTTTTGCATCTTTTGCATCTCATGGACAATAGACTTCGTCTTGAGTCTTTTTCTTCGATAAAACCCGTGCAATCCCATGTTTTCTTCAATATTCATCCGGTTGACTCTGAAAACACAATGAACACAAAAACCACGCATAATTCCAAACAAATGATATTAAATACGTGTTTTGGTCTTGTTTTAGCCAGAAATAAGTGGTAAAAGGATGGGTGTTTTCACACCTATAAAATCCCCTACACTTAACCATTGCCATGCCCTCATGCAATGCTTAGTGATAAAGCAATTTTACACTTTTCTCATAATCAATCAACCTTGGCCTTATTAAAATATTACTAAATAAAAATTAAAATACTAAGAGAAATCAAAACTTTAAAGTAAACAAAAGGATGGAAATAACTTGCAAAGAGATCAAGGACTTACGTTAGGGCATTGGTGCTGCGAAGATTTATCACCCTCAAGTTTCACGTTCCCCAAACTAAGCTTAAAAACGAGATCATTGTTATTATAAGTTAGCATATCAAACACTTACACACATGGCTTAATTAAATGCTTAAACCCCCTTATTCCTAGGTGTATCTCTTATATTTTATTTTTGTCTTAGAATGATCATGAAGATGCATTTTTGGACTTATTTCGATAGTTTATTTAGGCTGAAAGCAAAGTAGGACGATTTGATCAATAGTTAGCTAAAGGACAAAATCTCTTAAAACTGATTCTCGGGATATCAAAAAGTTCATAGCTTGGCATAACTCGGTTCACGATTTGAGACTTTTCTCGGGCCGATATTTGGCATGTACTTCATACTTCATATCTTGAGAGACGTTCTTGAGATAATGGTCTTCTCATCGTTAATAGAGTTTCTTCACTTGGAGACTTTTGAGGGGTACTCCAACTTTGTTGACCACGACTTCATGATTATTCTTCAATCTCTACTTGGGATTTTGAGATACAACGATCTGCCTCCTTTTCGGACTTGGATCTATTTATCCTCATACCTTGTTAGGGTCTTTTCGGATAGACTTCTCCATGATCTTTATGGAAGTTGATTGCTTTTCGTCGTGAGTCTTGATCCTTCATATTGATTTTGGGAATAATGCTTTTCACATCACTTTTGGATCTTCAACAATAAAATGGAATCCTCATGCCTTGTTAGGGCCTTTTCGGACTCGCCAATCTTCGCGCCCCGCTTCATAAGTTATGCCTTGGCTATGAACTCTTATCATTACCGAGCAACTTTTAAACGATCTTGGGCTAGAAGCTAAGTAACTTTTCAAATCGTACGACCTTACTTATTGCAGATAAATTATTAGCAAGTGATGGGAGAATAGGCAAATAATTACACCAAGTGTGCTTGTGCAAAAATACCGACTTATAATTGACTCTATCATTTCTCGTCCTCCACAATTTAAAATCTCAAGTAATGAGACTCGTGGATACTTAGCCTAATAAACCAATTAAGGTCTACATGGTTAAGGATACTAGCTAGAATAAACTTGAATAAGTCTATTCGGGTTGAGTCAAAATAATCGCAACAGGCCTAATATGTCAAAGATTTCTAAACTAGTTACACCACTTTATTAATATTTTTGACTTTATTGCGGGATATATACATACGAAAGCAACGATAAAAATTTAAAAATTACGACTAAATGGCCAAGTTAATAAAAAATTTGAAAAATGTTGATTTTCCGGTTAAATGAAGGCATTTTCATGGAAAAGTCCACCTAAAACTTCGATAGAAGTCCCCCCTACACTTAAGATAAACATTGTCCTCAATGTTTAAGCATGTGGGAAAAATCTCCCCTACACTTATGACATTGTGCATGTTGGTTAACTCAAGTTAAGGAAGAGACGACTAAAGTGATCAATTTCAAATGTGAGTATGAAGAAAATTGAATCACGATAGTTGAGAGATAGAACCGGATTTTGGATAACACGAGAGCATGGTTCTTTAGAGATTCCAAGAATGCACTTATCCCTGTAATCACATCACCACACAAATACAAACACATATATAGGCCCCCCTACACTTAGGAGGTTAAAACATAAAAGGAGAGATATTCGGGTTGCCTCTCGAGGAGCGCTTGTTTTTGATAACCGAGTCACGAGCCTGACTCGACCCAAAATTAGTTCATGGGGAACGTGGTGAGGGATGGAATCATCTCATGAGAGATGTCCTCACCAAAGTACAGCGTCAGACGCTGGCCATTCACCTTGAAATTGGGCCCATTCGGTTGAGAAAGCTCAATGGTCCCATATGGAAAGACTTTGGCGACGGTGAATGGACCAGACCAGCGGCTCTTCAACTTGCCAAAGAAGATCTTCAATCGAGAGTTGAAGAGTAAGACTTGATCACCAACGTGGAACTCTCATTTCTTGATTTTTGCGTCATGAATGATCTTGGTCTTCTCCTTGTAGATCAGCGTGTTCTCATAAGCTTCATTCCTCAGTTCGTTGAGCTGGTTGAGTTGAATCTTGCGATGATCACCGGCTTTGTTGATGTCGAAGTTAGCCCACTTCAAGGCCCAGTGCGCCTTATGTTCCAGCTCGATGGGAAGGTGGCATGCTTTCCCGTACACAAGACGATAAGGTGTACAACCGATCGGGGTCTTATAAGAAGTACGGAAAGCCCACAAAGCATCATCAAGTTTATCAGCCCATGAGGCACGATGCTCTCCCACGATTCTTTCGAGAATTCACTTTAATCCTCGGTTGGATATTTCAGCCTGGCCATTAGTTTGTGGGTGGTAAGCGGTGGAAAGATGATGATTTACACCATACTTAGCCATGACTCTAGCAAATTGGTCGTTGCAAAAATGAGTCCCGCGATCACTAATAATGGCACGAGGCACACCGAATCTAGCGAATAGCGATTTCAAAAAGTTACAAACCACCCTTGCGTCATTAGTGGGTAAAGCTTTGGCTTCAACCCATTTGGAGACGTAGTCAACGGCTACAAGGATGTATTTGTTTCCTTTAGAGGAAGGTAATGGCCCCATAAAGTCGATACCCCAAACATCAAATATTTAACATTCTTGTATGAAATTTTGAGGCATCTCATCTTTATGTGTGATCTTGCCTTGTTTTTGGCAAGCATCACATCGTTTAACCATCTCGTGAGCATCACGATAGATGGTAGGCCAATAAAATCCCGAGTCAAACACTTTTTTGGCGGTGTAGTTGGGACCAAAGTGACCACCGGTGGGTCCTTTGTGGCAAGCGTCAAGGATTTCTAAAGCTGCCGGTCCATCAACACATCGGCGAATAATCAAGTCGGCACATTGTTTGAAAAGATACGGGTCATCCCAAAAGTAAGTCTGAATGTCTTTGAAGAACTTTTTCTTTTTCTGGGATGTTAACCCGTCAACGAGAATTCCACCCGCCAAGTAGTTTGCAATGTCCGCAAACCACGGGGTTTCATCAGCAGTCGAGTTGATAGACATTAAGGTCTCCAAGGGAAAAGAATCATTGATTTCTTTGTTCGGATCCTCATGTTTACTGAGAGATCCGCGGCTAGGTTTTCAGCTCCTTTTTTATCGCGAATTTCGATTTTAAATTCTTGAAGTAGCAAAACCCAACGAAGAAGTCTTGGTTTGGAATCTTGCTTAGTCAACAAGTACTTCAACGCGGAATTATCGGCGTAAACGATTGTGGTAGAAAGGACAAGATAGGGGCGGAATTTTTCAAAAGCATAGACAACAGCTAAAAGCTCTTTTTCGGTTATCGTGTAATGCAATTGAGCCCCTGTCATTGTCTTGCTAGAGTAATAGATTGGTTGGAAGTGTTTGTTCACTCTTTGTCCCAGAACCGCTCCAATAGCATAGTCACTAGCATCGCACATCAACTCGAAAGGCAGCTCCCAATTAGGGGTAACCAAGACTGGTGCCTTAGTTAGCTTATCCTTAAGCGAGTTGAAGGCTTCAAGACACTCTTTGGAAAAGATAAAAGGAGTATCTTTTTCCAAGAGGTGGGTCATCGGGCGAGCGATTTGAGAAAAATCTTTGATGAATCGACGGTAGAATCCCACATGACCAAGGAAACTTCTCACACCCTTCACGGTAGAAGGTGGAGGCAATTTAGCGATAACATCGACTTTAGCACGGTCTACTTCGAGACCGACTTTGGAGATCTTGTGTCCTAGCACGATGCCCTCTTTTACCATGAAATGGCATTTTTCCCAATTAAGAACAAGGCGAGTGTCTTCACACCGCTTAAGCATACGTTCTAAATTGGGAAGGCAAGAAGAGAAAGAATCGTCATAAACCGAGAAATCATCCATGAATACTTCCATAGTGTCTTCCACCATGTCATGGAAGATAGTGGAATGTCTTTTAAATAAACGTTTCTGACTTTGGATTTTGAGAAGTGTCGGTGAATAATTCCAACTTGTCTTATAATCTTTTGTTTAATAGACTCGAGTTCTTCGACATATATGAATCTTCCATCTTTGGCTCTATTCTTCGATAAATCTTTAAATAGGCACAATGACTTCAAATCTTTTGCATCTTTTGCATCTCTTGGACAATAGACTTCGTCTTCAGTCTTTTTCTTCGATAAAACCCGTGCAATCCCATGTTTTCTTCAATATTCATCCGGTTGACTCCGAAAACACAATGAACACAAAAACCACGCATAATTCCAAACAAATGATATTAAATACGTGTTTTGGTCTTGTTTTAGCCAGAAATAAGTGGTAAAAGGATGGGTGTTTTCACACCTATCAGCTAACAATCTCCCCCAATGAGAGGTCATAAACCTTGGTCATTTAGGAAATTTGTAGAGATTACTAATCTCGCCATAAATGAGTCTTGAACGTGTAATCGTAG
The DNA here is from genome assembly GCA_025667525.1 of Glebionis coronaria. Classification (NCBI taxonomy): domain Eukaryota; kingdom Viridiplantae; phylum Streptophyta; class Magnoliopsida; order Asterales; family Asteraceae; genus Glebionis; species Glebionis coronaria. The sequence continues at coordinate 208,747,595 of CM046882.1, read as the reverse complement.
TCTTGTTCCTTCATGCAGTGATCTTTGAGCCTTTGTCGTTGTCTTTCGACTTTGTCTTTAAGTTTTAGATCTTCAAATCATCCTTGAATTGTCTTTGCCATCTTGCGATCTTGTGTCTTCATCCACATGCTCACACTATTAATTGTTGAATATGTCTTTAGGCATGAGAATGTGGTTTTGAATCTTTGACTTTGCTGAGTACACCGTAACGCCACCTTCTCGTAACAAAACATAGACACGGACTGAATGGCTTTGACATTCGTCCTAAATCGATAGCGTTTTACCTCCGGTCGGTGAAGACCGTTATACGATATTAAATACCGTACCTGTGATAGGTAGATTCAATTAAGAATCTCCTTGACAGGGTTTCGCGGCTGTACTAGCCGTTCTCTTTACTCGACCGTCTCAAAGCAAGAATGTGAACATAAAGAGTGAATCAATTAGATAAATATCCGCTTGATTAAAGTCGTCAATTTAAATTCCTGGAACAAGTGTGATTCGTAAAGAATCTTACCATTGTTGCTTTCCAGTTGACACAAGTTTGATTCATAAGAATCTCACAAGTCACCTACCGTAGCGCTGTTTGAGGTTGACGCTAGAAGGATTTCCATTCGTCACTGTGAATATTAATGAATATCACTCTGAATGTTCTGGTAAGACCATAAAGGTATTACGTAGAAACCTAAAACGAATTTGAATCATTTCAGAATCAAACCACTGTTGCTTTTCAGTTTTACACAGGTTCAATTCATAATGAATCTTACATATGACCTACCGCAGTGCTGTTTGATGATAACACTGGAAGGATTTCCACTCATAATTGTGAATACTAAGTAGTATCACTCTGAGTGTTCTAGCAATATCACAAGGATATAGCATAGGACTCTCTTGATCTTCATCCGTGTGTCCTAACGAGATTTGATTGATCTCTTGGCTCTAGACTCGATTTGTGCACTTTTAGTGGTCGGAGGCTGGAGCAGATGCCATCTATTCAATATCAACTATCTCGGAGTGAGAAAGTCAATAGAAGTCATGTTGTTCTCCGTGACAATAAAACAAACTTCTTTTGAGAGAAGCCTGAGTAGCTAGGAAAGGGTTGTGCACTTCATCACTGGGTCCATGATGAGATTGTCTTCATGATGTGTTGACCCGGTTTCTGCCTAAGTTGTATGGAGGGCTAATTTCTTTACACCCTTTATCCTTACATTTCTTTTTCATTCTTCAACCCCTTCAATGCTTACCAAGACATCATTGCTAGCACCTTGTTGTGATTGTTCCAGTGCTAGCATAAGTACATAGTCGGCATTCTGCTACGTTCACGTTCTACTCCATCTTTCCTAAGGACTTCTAATAATCTATTGGATTGTCCCTGGGAAGATCCCTCCGGTTCTGGTTGGATCATAGGACTTAAACCTAACCACCCTTTTGACACCAATAACGTCATGAATTAAAGATGTTGTGGGTATTTGATCGTAACCATGAAAACCACTTTAAATTCTAACAAAGTGTTTGAAAAACATTTAACACCTTGCTAGTTTTGTCGTTTCAGAAATGCTCCCCCTTCACATGTGCATCGATAATCGAAAGTGTTTCGCACATGTAGGTAAGAGTTAAAGTGCTTGAGTCTTATATAAGATCACATTTTAATCACATTTTCTCCCCTATCTCTAATATATAAAATCTTTTGATATTAGAGATATCAAATTTGATTAAAATACATTTTGAAAAATAGTCTTGAAAATCGCTGGGAGAAAGATGTGTTATTCTTTTTCATGAAGTTAAAATGCTCCCCCTCAAAAATTGATCCAATGGAATTATCATTACGAGGATATGATCCACATTAAAATTTTGAGGATAGGAGTTGTTGAACACACAATTTTTGAAAGATTTTGAATATCATTGAGAAATTTTTGAAAAAAATTGTGTTCAACGCTTTTTGAAAAATCAATTCTTTTTGTTGAAAAGGTTTTTCTAAAGCATATACTTGACTTTATAGACTTTGAATGTCTTGACGAATCCACTCAAGTGTAAGAAGATTTAACTTCTTTTGCTAAGGGTAAGAGTACAAAAGCGTACACTCCCCCGTGAATTTAGAGCCGGGTTGCAATCTGAAAGTGATTACAAGCCATTGTGTTGAGCTCAAAACTTTGAATGTTTTGTGACAAGCTCAACCCGTGATAGATTGATCTACCCGTTGTTTGGAAATATTGTCCAAAATAGACAATTTCCTTTATTAAAATAGAAAATTACATGTTTGAAAAATATTTACAACTATCATTCGAGCTTTATGTACACACCCGTGTCGTTATTGAGCGACATTTCTAGGCACATCCATATTATCGATACTGAAATTCATGTCGAGAAGAGTATTTTTGGATTTTGAAAGATTTTTAATTTTGTGTTTTTCTTTTATGTGTTTTATATTTTTTGTATTTTTCTTTTTCAAAGTTATTTACAAGTTGATGTTTGATAGATAAATCAAGCAGGCACCTTTGCCAGAATATCCAGATCCGCTGGAGTCAAACATCTCATACCAATTTGCCTAACAAGGTACTCAAACCTATCTTTTGACAGAGCTTTCGTAAACAAGTCGGCTAATTGGTAATCCGTTCCAACAAAGTATAGTTCAACGATACCTCTTTCAACTTGTTCCTTAATGAAGTGATATCAGACATCAATGTGCTTCGTGCGGGAATGCTGTACCGGATTGCAGGAGATGGCTATGGCCGACTTTGAGTCATAGTACATAGGTACTTTATCAAATCGGAAGCCATAATCCGTGAGTTGTGTTCTCATCTAAAGAACTTGAGCACAACACGCAGATAGAGACACATACTCCGCTTCGGTTGATGAAAGTGACGTGCAGTCCTGCTTCTTGGAAGACCATCCCACAAGCTTATCTTGACCTAGAAATTGTGCACCACCAGAAGTACTTTTTCGTGTATCAAGACACCCTGCATGATCAGAATCTGAATAGGCCGTTAGAAAGAAAACGGCTTCCCTTGGATACTAGAGTCCCAAATGAATGGTATTCTTAAGGTACCGAAAGATCCTTTTAACCTCCTTGAGGTGCTTTTCAGTGGGTCGTGCTTGATAACGTGCACAATAGCATGTAGCATGATAAATATCAGGTTTGCTTGCTGTCAAATACATGAGGGAACCAATCATGGAACGATATCTCGTTTGATCGATGGCATTTCCCTCCAAGTCAGCATCTAGCGATGTGGTTGATAATAGTGTCCCAACGGGGTCACATGAAGTCATACCATGCTTTTTGATTATCTCTTGACAATACTTAGCTTGGTTTATAAAGATACCACTTGGGGATTGGTGAACTTGAATTCCTAGAAAGAATTTTAGTTCGCCCATCATAGACATTTCAAATTTGATGTGCATTACTTTTTCAAACCATTTTGAAAGTTTTGGGTTTGTGGACCCGAAAATAATGTCATCAACATAAATTTGCACAAGCAAAATTTCATCCCCATATTTATAAGTGAACAAAGTTAGATCAATGGAACCTTTTGAGAAACCTTTGGATACCAGAAATTTTGAGAGCTCGTCGTACCACACCCTTGGAGCTTGCTTGAGTCCATATAGTGCCTTGTGGAGACGATAAACCTTCTCAGGATATTGAGGATTGACGAATCCTTCCGGTTGCGTGACATAGACTTCTTCCTTCAAAGGACCGTTAAGAAACGCCGTCTTTACGTCCATTTGATAGGCAGTGAATCCCTTATGTGCAGCATAAGCAAGAAAAATCCTGACCGCTTCCATACGAGCTACTGGTGCAAATGATTCGTCAAAATCAATTCCTCTTTCTTGCCATACCCCGTAGCCACTAGCCTAGCTTTGTTCTTGATGATCGTGTTTTCTTCATCCATCTTGTTTTTCTAGATCCAACGAAGATTTAGAGGAATCACATCGTATGGTCTGTCAACAAGTTCCCAGACTTTAAGTCTTTCAAATTGTTGAAGTTCATCCGTCATCGATTAAATCCAAGCATGATCAGCCATGGCTTCTTTGATGTTTTTCGTTTCAGCAGTACTCACGGCGAGTGCGAACATACAAACATCGCCATCGGTTGCTAGTTGTCGTCTTGTACAAACAGGCTGTGAAGGGCTTCCAATTACGTGAACCAAAGGATGATCTCGGGTCCAATGATGTGTTGAAGGATGTCGTTGATAAAACGTATGCATATTTGACGGATCAACATGGCGAGTAGAAGACTCTCCAATTTCGTGTACCGGTGTACCGAATGGGTTGTGAAAATCGTCATCGTCAGATAATGCACCGTCTGCTTAATTAGTGTTCTCTGGAGTAATGACAGTAGTTGTGGATGTTGTAGGATCGATTGTTGAAGTGATATTCTGAGGAGGTAAATCTGCAACAACCCGTGTTGAAGTAGATGAAGTTGTATCCTTTTGTTGATGATGATCGATATCATCGTTCGTATCATGAGTGACAGCGGAAGACTTCGATACAACATGTTTCTCCCCCGTGAAATATTCATCAAACATTGGTCCATATAACATTTCCAACTCTTCAAGTGTCGTGTCCATTGTCATATCTGCTCTAGGAACATGTTCAGGAACCAGCTTTGAACTTGACGGTTCATTGCTGTGGTCTTGAGTTCCGAGTTCCGTGCGCTTGTGAACGGAAGTCGTTTGTCGTTGTGGATCGGGACTTAAACTGTTTTGTTCAAGTGCCATCTCTTGTAATTCATCAAATCTGATATGAATAGTCTTAACTATAAATTTTGTTCTCTTGTTGTATACTCTGTATCCCTTAGACTGAGTTGCATATCCCACTAAAATGCATGCATCACCTTTCTCTTTCATCTTGTCCAGATTTTCACCATCTCGAATAATGTAACACGTACATCCAAAAACATGAAAGTGTTTGAGTGAAGGTTTGCGATCATTAATTATGTGATATGGTGTCTTTTCGTGTCTTGGGATAATTAAGGAGCGGTTTTGTGTGTAGCATGCGGTTGACACGGCTTCGGCCCATAAGTATAGTGGAAGTTTTGAAACGAATAATAATGTTCGAGCATCCTTAACTAAAGTACGGTTTCGTCTTTCAACAACGCTGTTTTGTTCTGGTGTTCGAGCAATAGATGTTTCATGTTCAATTCCTTCGGCTTCAAAATAGTTTCTCAGTTTTGAATTCAAAAATTTTGTACCTCTGTCAGTAAGAACCACTTTAACTTGAGCTTGAAGACCACGTTGTATCACTTTAAGGAAGCTGATGAGAACATCGGGTATTTCATCCTTGGACTTCAAGAAGTGACTCCATGTGTACCTTGAGTAGTCATCGACAATTACCATAACGTATTTCTTCCCATTGATACTATGAACACACATGGGACCACACAAATCTATATAAAGAAGATCTAACCGTCCTTTAGAGCTTGGTGTAGTCTTTGTCTTGAAACTACCCCGTTTAGCTTTACAAAGCTCACAAGAAGAACAAAGATGATCTTTGATGAATTTCAAGTTAGGAAGGCCTCGCACAATATCTTTCTTGGAAAGCAAGTTGATGGTATCAAAGTTAAGATGAGATAAACGTTGATGTCATAACCAAGCTTGAGTCGTTGAAGCTTTAGCCATGAAACAGATTGAAGTTGAAGATGTGGAGTCTTGTAGTGAAATAGTGTAGAGATCAGTATCCCGTGTTCCGGTAAGTAAGTCATTCCCATCATAATCACGAACAAAACATGTCTTCTTTCTAAAAGCAACCTCCAAATCCGCATCACAGAATTGATCAACTGAGAAAAGATTGTGATTGAGCCCTTCGACGTAGTAAACCCTTTTGATAGTGATATTCCCCTGAACCAAGTCTCCATATCCTAGGATCGGTGCAAATTGATCATTTCCGAATCGGACCGTACCCAGGAACTTCTCCATGAAGTTAATTAGAAGCTTGAGATTCCCCGTCATGTGCTTCGTGCATCCGGACTCCAGTATGAAGAGAATTATTTTGATCACCTGCAGAAGAATTAGAACACGATGGAGCATTTGCTAAATTGGATTCCATGTTAGTTGTTATCTCCGATTCATTAGTTTCCCTAGTTTCATCACTTAGAGTCACACTAACGCACGTAGTCACATTTTCTGTCCTAACCTTAGGCATCCATTTATATCCTGGAGGACATTGATTAGCAAACCACCATTTCCAAGGCTTGCTAGCAGACTCATATAATTCTCTAATTCTGCTTCTAGGGTTCTTAGTGGTGGAGTCTGATGCAATACTTTTCTTAGGGGGGTTGCACCAGAATAGTTCACTTTCTGTTTCGGTTTTCTAGCACTAATAGGCATCATAGTTTTCTTCTTAGTTCTAGTTTCTACGCCTTTGACATTATTCGAAACATACATAGCATGATTAGCATTAACACACTTTCCACATTTCACACAAACAAATTTCACATTCAAAGCATTCAAAGTCGAATCATTCATATCGTCATTACACTCCATTACAAACGTTTTATTGTTAGAAACATTGAAAATCCTAGGGTGGTCTTCTACTGTCTTCATCTTCCCTTGACTTTTATTTTGCCAAACCTTTTCATTCATTCGAGTGCTCTTAAGCTGAGGCCGGCTAACACTATCAGTGGGGATTACTCCTGTAGTAAAAGACACACGTCTATTAGTGTTTCTATAAGTCTGAGGTGATTGACCTTTTTTTGTTGTGTGTGGGTTTAGTAGTCAATCTATACATCCCTGGCTTAACCACATTTGTGTTCTTAATGCTTGGTGATCGAATATGTGTTTTGGGAGTGGTTTGTGGTAACCTATCCTTCCCATCCATCTTGGGAGAAAACGTAGGTTTTGCAAATGCAGAATTAGAGAAAACAGATGGTTTTCCCAAGACAGAGGGTCTAGTCACTTTTTGAGCATTGGGTTGTCTTACAACAGGTTTCTTAACACTGGGTTCCACAATTTTCCCACCCATTTTAGCAACGAGTTTCTGCAACTCTGCTATCGCTCTGTCCCTGTCTTGTAACTGAGCTTTCAACCCTTTAATATCTAAATTCTGTTCATTCATTTCTCGAAATGTTTGGGAAAGTTTTTCTTGCAATTTATTATCATGTGGAAAACTACCAACGTCTTTTTGCAAAGCAAGTTCAAGAGAATGACAATGTTTTTGAAGGAAATCAGTTTTGTGTTGAAGTAACTCAAAAGCCTTTTTATCAACATTTTCTTTATTTTTCGAAAGCTCAAGTTCAAGACGCTCACATTCTTTGATTTTATCAAGATATTTGCATGCAACATCAGAATATTCATCGATATCAGCACAAGATTGAAGAGTAACACACAACATATCTTTGGAGAGACATTCTTCTAAGAGTAGATCATATTCGTTTGAAAATTTTGATTTGTCATTTTGAAGTTCATCAATTTCTTTTTCAAGAGACTCAACATATTTCAAATCATCAAACATTTCAGACCGAATCAAATTTTCAAACTCAAGAACATGTTCTTTTATTATCTTCGTATTTGGTATTAAAAGTTCTTTCACAAGCACAGTTATGTCGTGAGGAATCTCGGTTTTCCACTTATCCTTTTGACATTTTTCCCAATCGCTTTCAACAATTGATTGAACATTATCAACGTGGTGTTTAATAAAACCAAGTGTTTTTCTACTTTTGCGTTTAGAAGCATCTAGAGGAAAATAGTTAATATTTTAAAAACATTAGTTTTCCTCTTAGCGGCAAAAGCCTTTTTCCATTGAATTCTTCTTTGTTTGCATTCTAAAAAGAATTCCCCACGAGACTTCTGTTTTTGTGGAGTGAAAAGACCATAAAGACTGTTTAGATAAGCATAGTTATATGGTTTCACAAAATCTTTATTGACCGGTGATCTACTCTCCTCATCCCAAAGGGACGTCTCTTCACTATCAAGGTTAGCTACTGGGCAGTCATTATCAGTCCATTCGGACTCATCAAGATATAAGTGAGGGTTCACAGCTTGAGCTTGTTCAAGGTACTTGGGGGTGGCAAAGCTAGGTTGACCCTTGAAAAACGACCGAGGTGCTATCATTCTTACGGTTTGAATAGAGTCATGTGTATTATAAACAACTTTTTTTAAAAAATCGACTTGTTCTTCGAGATCCTTTACATTTTTAGTATCTTTGCTTTGTCTATTTTTGAAATCTTGTTTTATTGTTTCAACCTCTTGTTTCTTTTCGTCAAGAATTTTAGCAAAATCGGTGGTGTTCATAGAAAGCCTCTGTTCAAGTTCATTAACTTTTGTTGTGGCAAGGTACGTTTTTTGATGTTCATCACTTAATAAAACATTAAATTGATGTTTTTCTTTAGTTAACAAAGCAAGAGCTTCATTGTATTTATTTTCAAAATCGTCCTTTTTAACGTTGATGACACGACTTATGTACCCCTCAAGCTCATTGGTATTTTGAAGAAGCTCAGCCCTATAACTATCAATAGTCTCACTAGATTTTATAAGAGCGGCTTTGCATTCTTCAAAGTTTTGAGTGAGCGCTGCGTTTGCCTTCTTTAATTGCTTTTGACTCTTTCTATTTTCATTGACATCTTTTTGTAAACAAGCAATTAAATTAGCAAGCGCGACACGCTCCTCGTTATCATACTCATTTGCATGTTGATCATCCTCAAACTCATTATTGCACATGTCTGATGAATCGGGTGTGGTATTGCTATCAACCGTTTCCATCATACACGTGACAGTAATTGTTGTTGGTAGATCACTATGCTCATGTGTATAACCAAACACATTATATTGATCATCATTTTGTACCTTATCAATTGGCTCGATATCAAAGATAGGACCATTTTCATCTTCAGTGACGTTAAGGACCTCATGAATCTTTGCCATGTATGAATAATGTGCCTCGAGTTCTTGGTCGGAGAGTTCATCATCTGTGTCATCAAGCATTTCTCCTTCCTCAGCTGATAACTTGATTCCAGCTTCCATTTTCTTGCACAGCAGTATTTTTTCCTTATGATAACCATAACCTTTAACCCTGTTTGGCTGCCTACATTCCCTAGCCAAATGCCCAAAGCCTCTACAGTTAAAACACTGAATCCCACTTTGTTGCACAACTTGAGTACCAACAGTTTCCCTATTTCCAACAACAGTATCCACCCTCTAATTATCATACTTAGGTTGTCAATCATACTTTGGAGGACTCTCAACACGTCTTCGTATGTCATACCTTGGAGGACTATGTGCATGGGTGTTCCTCGGGTTTGAAGATGTTCGAAGGTTGTTGTTGGTGGGTTTGTAGATTTTCTTATATTGCTTCATAATGAAAGCCATTTGTTGCTTGAATTCCCTATCCTTTTGAGCTACTTCTTCATCACTGTCTTCTTCGGATGATTGCTCAGGTGTGGGTTATGGTGCTCTTGCAACTTCTTTGCCTCGGGATCGTGTTGGAGCATGTGACTTGGAGACAATGGATGATCGTGGTGACGATGATTGAGTAGAGTAGGTCTTTGAAGTACGAGAGTGATAATCTGGGTAATGTTGAGTGGTAGACACCAAAGCAAGTGGATTGGAAATCTTTGCAACTCGTTCAGCTCGAAGTTCATTTGCTTCATTTTTGAAATTATTTCAAAATGTCAAAGAGCTTGTGATATGAAACTTCGTCTAACTTTTGTTGTTGTTTCACCAAGGTGACAAACCGTGTCCACTCTGGTTGAAGTTGCTGTAGAAATTGGACATTGACTTGCATGGTGGAAACTTGCAAGTTGTTTCGGGTCATATCATTCATCATCTTGTAGAATCGGGAGTAATAAGAATCAATTGATTCCCCATCCTTTGATATAAACTTGCCAACGTTCCTAAACATCTTAGTTTTCACATCTTGTTTGTTAAGTGATTCACCTTGTTGCAATCTTTCAATAGCCGTCCACATTTCTTGAGCAGTAGGGCAAGCATCAACCGTAGAGTAAATATCATCTCCAATGCCACTGAGAATTAACTAGATTGCTTCCTTCTCTGCATCAAACCAAGCACGGTTCTCTGGGGTGAGGTCGGTCCTCTTTTCATCACGTTCATATGCGGGTTGTGCGTCACTTGTGTCTGTGGCTGGTACTGCAGGAACTTGAATCCTTGAGATTTTATAGGGTCCATCCAAAATGCATTACCTTAAAGCATTACCGTTAGGTTTTGTGTCAAGGTAACGTAGAAATTGGTATTGCCATTGATCATATCGACCCGACACAAGCATTGGTGGTCTCTCTTTGTTACCCACCACCATTATGTTGTTGTTCGTCACACGATATTTGGCAGTAGGATCCATCTCAATATTCTCTGAAATTGATGAATTGAGTGTGGATCTTAATTAGTTGTGTTGTGATTGTGTTGTTGTTGAAATTCCGAAAATTGCGATTTTTTCTCAGTCCGACAATAAATTCCCCAGTCCGACAAAAAGGTAGACCTAAAAATTTGTAATCGCCAAATTTTGAAATCGAGCTAGAAATAGCCTAAAACTAGTATGGAAAAAATTTGATCTTCGTGTAAACTACCTTCCGAGACTAGTGTAGATAGTGGCTAAGTCTAAAAAATACTCAAACAAAATTTAAATGTCCATCGCAATGTCACCCATCGTACTCTTAGATCGCAGTCTGATCGCAGTCTAATCGTACTCTAGGATCGTAGTCTGATCGCAGTCTGATCATAGTCTGATCGCAGTCTGATCGTACTCTATGATCGCAGTCTGATCGTAGTCTTGGATCGTACTCTTAGATCGCACTCACTTGATCGTATTGGTGATCGTATCCAACGATCGTATCCTGTGATCGTATCCAACGATCGTACTCACCGATTGTACTCACCGATCGTACTGAGTGATCGTAATCACAGATCGTACTGAGTGATCGTACTCACAGATCGTAGTGAGTGATCGTACTCACAGATCGTACTGAGGGATCGTGGCCTTGGATCGCAAGTAGAAACCCCCAGGGTTTATGCAATCGTAACAATCAGATCGTAACCAAGATAAAAGTTCGACACTTTAGGAAATAAGAAAGAATGGATTTTTACCTTGGAATTCGTGTTTCAATCCAAACCAAAGTAACCAAAATCTTACCACAGGTATGAAAGAGGTAGAGATTAAAGGAGGAAGATTTAGAGCACGAAAAACACAAGAAAAAAAACTTGAATCCGTAGATTTTATGTAAAAATTACATGAACTAAGTAGTAAATCAACAACGAATCACAAAACTACCCCATGGCGATTGATACCAATTGTTGTCCCTTATATTTGTGATGATTAAGGAAGAAAGAAAGAAAGGTAGATAAAAGATGGAAGGTTTCTAGAGAGAGAAAGTAGTGAGAGAAAGTAGAGAGAAAATGGTTGGAGAAACTAGGTGATATTAGATTGAGAGAAAATGAAATGACCAACACCCTTCCTAACATGCTAGGAAGGGTTTATATAGCCTTGGCCTACATGTGGCTTAATGGGCTATATGATCATGGTCCGGGCTTTCCTTTTGGGCTTTGGTTACTTATAAATGAACCTTAGCTTAAAGTTAAGCCCGTTATACACGACTAATCTACTACATATTACAACGTTCTAATATACAATACATAATAAACATATGACCGAGCATTCTTGTTTGACTCAATATTTTGAGGCTAACAAAAACTAATAGATCTAACTATTTTTTTGGTTTTATGAAAGTATTTTTAGTTTTTAAAACTGAAAACTAATAGATCTAAAAAGCTAATAGATATAAACTAAACGTACTTAATTAAAAAGCTAGCTTATAAATAAGTTGTAAGCCTAAGCTTAGAACTTATGAGATTTAAAAAGCTAAAAAGCTAATTAAATAAATCCTCAAACAATAAGCTAGATCTATGAATATAAGGCAACAATAAGCTTGAAATGAGATGACTTATTCTAAGGTTTTATATAAATCTTAACTTATTTGGAAAAGGTTATAAAAACTAATCCCAAAAAAATAAGCTAGATTATTAAAAGTAAAAAGATAAAGAAAGGTAGAATGAGAATAAGCTAAGAGAATAAGCTAAAAATTGACTTTTATTAATATTAAAAGAGCTTAATAAAAAGCTTAGTACAAAGTTAAAAAGAAATACATTTAAAAAACAAGAAATAAAACTGACATTATTTAGCTACCTAAAATCTACATACAAAATGAAGAAAAATGAGTTGCTATATATAGTTGAAGTCAAGGTGCTTGGGGTAGATTAGTCTTTTTAGGCTTAATCACCTTCTCTTCTTTAACTTGAGGGCATCTTGGTCATTTGGTAGGTGATGATGTGTTTCCACCATTAGGATGAAAGATACTTTTAGATAGACTAATGGGAGCACTTCACATGGATCACCGTCTTCACTTTTCATTATTCTTTTATCCAAGGGCTCTTGATTAATCTTCTTTAACCAACTCCATCATCTTTAGTCTTCTAGAAGCATGGACCTAGTTACTCACAAAAGAAACACACATGCTATTTTTTTCTTTTTAATATTTTTGTGTTAGTTTAAAAATAGATAAAAATTGATAAAAATAAACTACTAAAACTAAAAATATTTAAACATCAAAATTAATTATTTCTATACTAAACTAACTATTAAAAAATAAAAAACTTTTATTTATTTAATTTTTACTAAGTTTAATAAAATGTTAAAATTATAAATAAAATAGTAGAATATGCGAAATGCAAACCTTGACGAGTTACGCGGCAAGGCCGGAACCGTTGGTTTTGTAATTTTGTGCTCTTTCCATTCTCGTGCTCGTTTTTACGTTTCTTGACCATGTCTTTTGTCCTTTTCTTCAATAAATGGCCGTAAAATCCCGTGTTTTTTTTCCTTTTGATCTTTTGTACCTATTTCACAACAAAAACACAAACCACACATAATTCCGACATATACGATATTAATTACACGTTTTGGTCTCGTTTTTCATTGTTTTAAGTGGAAAAAGGATAAGTGTTTACACACTTATTAAATCCCCTACACTTGACCATTGCAATGTCACCATGCAATGCATTAAATTAAGGCAAAAGTTTACTTTTTTCTCATAATTAATCGATCTTGGCCTTTATTACTACTACTATAAAAAAGAAATTAAACTACGATGGATGAAATAAAAACTTCATTGAAAGAACAAAGGATATAACAATTTCTATTTATATTTATTTACTTGAAATTTTTTTATGGAAAAAACTCGTACAGAAATCTAAGACTTAGATTAGGGCTTTGGTTTCATGTATTTTAATCACCCACAAGTTTCACGTTCCCCATACCAAGCATAAAAGCGAGATCATTGTAATTACAAGTTAGTAAAGCTAAAACTTACTCATGTGGTTTAATTATTCACTTAGACCCCCTTATTCCTACGGTGTATCTCTTATATTTTATTTTTGTCTTGAATGATCAGGTATGCATTTTTGACTTATTTCGATAATTTATTAAGGCCGAAAATAAAGTAGGACGATTTAATCAATAGTTAGCTAAAGGACAAAATCTTTTAAAACGGCTTGTCAAAATCTCATAAAGTTCATATCTTGGCATAACTCGTTTCGCGATTTGAGACCTTTCTCGGACCGATATTTGGCATGTACTTCAAACTTCAAATCTTGAGAGACGTTCTTGAAATTATGGTCTTCTCTTCATTTTGGTATACATCTTCATTTGGAGTGAGAGATGCTTCAAACTTTGACCACGACTTCTTCATTTATCCTTGTCTTTATTTAGGACTTTGATATACAACGATCTGCCTCCTTTTCGGACTTGGATCTATTTATCCTCATACCTTGTTAGCCTCTTTTTAGATAGATTTCACCATGATCTTTAGGGGAGTATTTGCTTCTCGTCATGTGTCTTGATCCTTCATATTGAATTGGATTGATGATCATCACATCATCTTTGGATCTTTAGCAAAAAAAAGTGAATACTCATGCCTTGTGATGGCCTTTTTGGACTCGGATATCCTCATGCCTTATTAGTGCCTTTTTGGATACGCCAATCTTCGCGTCCCGCTTCAATAAGTTATGCATTGTCTATGAACTCTAATTAATCCCTTGCAAAATTTAAACGATTTTGGGCTAGAAGCTAAGTAACTTTTCAAATCGTACGACCTTATTTATTGCATTTATTTATTTACAAGTGATGGGAGAAAAAGCTTATAATTAACTCACATAAATTCATGAAAGAATACAAAACTTATAATTGACTCTATCATTTCTCGTTCTCCACAATTTAAAATCTCAAGGAATGAGAATCGTGGATGCTTAGCCTAATAAACCAATTAAGGTCTATATGGTTAAGGATACTAGCTATAGTGAACTCAAATAAGTAAACTCGGGTTGAGTCGAAACATTCACGACGGGCCTAATATATCAAAGACGTCTAAACTTGTTAAAACCATTTTATTTATTTAATTATTTTTCTTTATGACTTTATTCAAGAAAAAATAAAATATAACGATGACAAAAAAAAACACAAAAAATAAAAACTATTACCACTACTTGGCCAAGATCGATAATTTTTTTTTGAAAAATGTCGAAAAATATTGATTTTCCGGTTAAAATGAGGACATATTCATGGAAAAGCCCACTTAACTTTGATAGAAGTATCCCCTACACTTAATATAAACATTTTCCTCAATGTTTAAGAATGTGGAAGTAAACTCCCCTACACTTAGGACATTATGCACGTTGTTTAAATCGAGCTAAGGAAGAGACAACTAAAGTGATCAACTTTTCACGTTTTATTTATATACAAAATTGAATCACAATAGCAAAAACGAATCGAAGACAACCGGGTACACGGGATCACGGGTCGCGTCAAAAGCACCAAAAGTGGATCATTAAAGCACATGTTCCTACACAACATTACAAAACACAACCTACTTGGCTTCCCCCTACACTTATTGGTGGAAATGGGTGAAGGTGAAAAGGGTGGAAAGGGTGGAAAAGGTAAAAATCTAACCTAGTTAAACGATGCTTGATTTATTTATCACGAGTCTCTAGCTCGACTCGTTTCCCTGAATATCATCATTTAAATGGAAAAATCATGGATAAACCAAGATTTCCAAGGGAGGAAAATCTCTCCATGATAAAGGGTAAAGCACACTCATATAAGGAAAACCCCCATGAAGGTCCACCAGGGTCAAAGACATAATTTCCATCACGAAAGGAAATAAACCCTATAGTGGTAAAATCACACAAGTATAAGTCGAGTGGGGTATCCTTAGGCAACGATCTCTTAAAGGAAAGGGTGGTATGGTGATAATAGAAGGTGTGGTAAGGTGAAAGCGTAGCTCTGAATATTCCAAAAATGTTTCCTTTTATTTCATCAGATGGATACTGAGATGGCTCAAAAACTTTGATACCAGGATCGAACACCTTTTCCTTTAGGGGAAAATAAGAAAGACACTCAGTGGAACTTGAAGAAGATCCGCTCATATACCTCACAATCTCATCCGGGGAAGGTGGAAAGAGAGGTGTCAAAACATAAGTACTCCGAATGTTTGTGTCGTCCGGTTTCTTTTCCTTTGAAACGGGTTTCTTAAAGTCCGAAGGAGGGTAAAGCCATAATCGGAAATCCAAAGTAGGAGAATCATGATCATTAGGAAAGTAAGTATGGAGAAACTTGTCGAAATCTTCCTCAAAAGAGTAATCCTCAAAAGTAGTATCAAATTTTGTCGGTGGAGGATCCTCATGAAAAGTCCTAACTCTCAATATAGGAACATAAAAGTCAAAGGGAGACTCAAGAGTGGTAGGATCACTCATAGAGATAATAGGATCATTAGGCTCACTAGGTGTATCTTCAAATACCGAATAAAGGAGATCACTTAAAGAAGTGTCATCATCATAGTCATCGTAGAGTGGGGTATCAAATAGTGGAGGCTCTAAAGTTGTATCCCCAAAATCTAAAGAAGAATGAACACTTGAAAAAGTGTCATCACTATCGGTATCATAAATTGGATTATCTAAATGTGGAGGCTCAAAAGGTGGTTCCTCTAAATCCGAAGTGGAATGATCACTTAAAGAAGAGACATCATTAAAATCATTATTAGCTCCCTTATTTTCTTCAAAAAGTGGATTATAAAACTTTCTTTATTATCTAAAAACGTGGATTTGAATGTTCCACAAAATCATTAAGGTTAAATTCTTTAGTTTCAAAAGGATTGATAAAACTTTCTTCATTATCTAAATTAAGCACATCAATCATATTGACCGATTCTTTTCCATTTGATTTACTTGTGATCTTTCCCATTTTAAACACTTGTTGATCATCTCCAACCCTAAGAATTAATTCTCCTTAGGCTACGTCAACAAATGCTTTTCGTTTCATAAGAATGGTCTACCAAGTATTAACGGAATACGAGGATCCATCTCATAGTCGACTACAACAAAGTCCGCGGGAAAAGTGAAGGTACCGACTCGAACAAAAACGTCTTTGGCAATACCAACGGGGTATGCGAGAGTTATATTAGCTAACTCGAGAGTCATTCGAGTCGATACAAAGTCGGGTAATGATAATTGTTTCCATACCGAGAGTGACATAAGATTGATGCTAGCACCGAGATCCGCTAAAGCCATACAATAATTAATTTGAGGAAACGAGCAAGGTAACATGAATCGTCCGGGATCTCCTAGCTTTTGAGAAGCTCTTTGAGAAGAATCGCGAAACAATTCTCATTTAAACGAGTGTTAACGAGCTCTACCATTTTTTCTTTCTTATTGAGCAAATCTTTGAACATTTTCACAAATTTAGGCATTTGAGCAACTACTTCAATAAGGCTAATGTTAACATTCACTTGCGAAATCATTTTCAAAAAGTTTGAAATGTGAACGTCATCTTTGGTAAGCAACTTAGCCTTGTCCAACCTAGAGGGATAAGTGATATTAGGCTTAGAAGTTGAAGGTTGGGAAGGAGAAGGACTCGCTTCTTGAACACCCTTAGGGTTAGGCTTATTAGGTAATGGAGAACTAGTACTAGGAGTGGTAGTGGGAGGGATCACCGAAGGGGGCGTAGGATTACTCATTGTTACCTTCGGGCCTTGTCTCTCCTTTATGGGCGAAGTGATGGAAGGTCCCACTAAAGTAGCTCCACTTCGAGTATTAATAGCACTCACATTAGCACGAGGGTTAATCTTGGTATTAAAAGGTAAGGCTCCTTGAGGTCTAAGGGCTTGCAACATTTGCACGAATTTCCTATCGGTGGACTCTTGCATTTGTTTCATGGTTTTCTCATGTTCGTTCAATTTTTGAAGAACCAAGTCCATTTGAGGATTAGGCATATTTTACCCTTGATTATTAAATCATTGATTAGGAAAACCTTGGTTTTGATATTGATTACAATTTTGAAAACCTTGATTTTGAAAACCTTGGTTATTAAAGCCTTGATTTTGATTATTAAACCCTTGGTTTTGCTCTTGAAAATTCCCTTGATTTTGGTTAAAACCCCTTACGTTTGAATTCCCTTGAAAATTTCCCCTTTGTGGAGCTTGGTTCCTAGGTGGGTATTGGGTATTTTGGGCGGGTGGGGGTGGTCTTTGTGGAGCTACAAAACCCGGGTAGCCAAATAGTTATTAGACTTATAAGACAAATTGTTAACATCAACATTTGTTTTAAAGTGAACCCTCTCATTTTCATTGGGATTGTAAGCATAAACTTCTTGTTGTTTATTGTAAACCTTGTCACAATTATACTACGAATGTGGTCCACCACAAGATTCACACGTTTCACAAGTTTCTTTTAAATCATGTACAAGTGTAGTAGAGAGGGTTATCTCTTAAAGCAAGTTGTTTCACAATTGAAGTAAGCTCCTTAATTTGATTGGTCACCTCATTATCACTAGCACTAGCCATTGTAGCCCTTACACTCTTGGTTTAAACTTTTGCCTTGTTTTCAATTATATTCCAAGCATCATTCATTGATTTAACCAAAATATTTCCCCCCGAAGCACTATTTAGTGAGTCTTGGTCATTCAAAGTTAATCCATTGTAAAAAGTATTAATTTGATGAACTTTAGTAAAACCATGTTGAGGACACTTTCTCAAAAGCTCCCCAAGACTCACTAAAAGTTTCCCCATATTTTTGCTCAAAAGTGATTATGTCATTCCTTAAAGAGGTGGTCCGTGATGGTGGGAAAAAGTAGTTAATGAACATGGTCTCTAAATCCGCCTGTGTAAGAATACTTTGGGGTGGTTCCTTATCAAGCCAAATCCGGGCTTGTCCCTCGAGGGAAAAACGAAAGAGCAACAAACGTATTGCCTCTTGAGTCACCCCATTGTATTTCACCATATTAGTCAAATGGATAAATCTCTTAATATGATCATGGGGGTCATCTTGGGAACGGCCCAAAAATGGTGTCGCGGAAACCATTTTGAATAAAACCCGTTTTAATTTCAAAATTATTTGCTCCAATTGCGGGGACAACGATAGAGTCATCGTTTCCCTCAA
This sequence comes from Glebionis coronaria, assembly GCA_025667525.1. Lineage (NCBI taxonomy): Eukaryota > Viridiplantae > Streptophyta > Magnoliopsida > Asterales > Asteraceae > Glebionis > Glebionis coronaria. The sequence goes on along the minus strand of CM046882.1, from coordinate 208,729,179 downwards.
CGTGTGATTGCAAAATCTCGATCATAGGTCGTTTATCCGTTGTCATCATTGTAGAAAGCTCGATTTTCGAGATCGGCTTGATTGACGGTATTTTTGTTCTTCTTCTTCTTTTTGGAAGAATTAGAAGTATTTGGTACACCATTCGGTATGTGTGCACACGCGCGAGTGCGCATACAACTAAACACGAGGAATGAGGTAGGAGACATCGGTGACTTTGAGAGGAATGGGATTATCCCTCTCGAGGTTCAATATTAAAAAACTACAAAAAATATATATGGAATACTAATTGGGCGGCAAAACCCTCGATGAGCCTTCCTTCTCAAAATACTCACAAGTGAATGGGGGGAATGAGGTGGCACGAAGCACTTAAGTACCTAGCTTCCCTTATACGACCTTTATAGCATGTCACCTTTCTATTCACCTTAAAGTTCGTATTTTTCGAATTATTGCTTAACGAAAGTATTTATCTATTTTTGCCTTTATTTTTGTTTCATCGATACACGTATAAGGAAACGGAACGCCTCCAAATACGGGGTATTGCAAGCAATACTTATGGAAATATTGTATATTGGGGTTCTTATACGTAATATCTATAGTAAAAGAAAAATCTTTTTGTATTTTTTTAGAAGAATATATATTCACAATAAAAAACGAAAGAAATCGAAATAAGAAAAATAACAATGGTACTTAATTTTTTTGGTGTAATACTTTAGGAAAAGTATTACTTTTGTATTTTTTAATTTTTTTTGGATCAAATCTTAGGAAAGAATTTGTTTTTGATGATTTTTTATTTTTTTGTATTTTTATCATTTTGATTTTTTTATGTTTTTGATTTTTTTAACAAGAAAAATAATGTTAAAAATGAACGGATCCGAAAATCCAAATTTTCTCACGAAAAATCGTCAATCATAACGAGCGAAGCGGCAGCGGCACCATTTTTATATTTGTTTTTTAGTATAATCGTTTTCCTTCGAATTGATCAACAACTTTAACAATGAGATTAATTGTTCTTGGTTAATAGTAATTGTTTGGTAATCTATGTCTATTTAAACTAAAAATGGGGAAAAATATGTATGCTAAGGAATATATAAAAATAAAAGCGCAAAAGTTCAAATAAAAGTAATCTAAAATGCAAAATAAAATTAAACTACAAATTTAGATCTAGATGCAAGAAAACTAAATTATAACCAAAAATATTAATAATTCTAAATGCGAAATTAATCTAGATGCAAACACGTAATAACAAGTAATAGTGACAAAAAAAGAAATCACAAAGATAAACTAAAAAATAAAGCGTAAAGTTTTAACCTTTTAAGCTTATTAATCTTTTTAGATGATAAAGCTAGAAGCTTTATATACTAACAAGCTTAATAATCACAAAAAGGTGTAAACTTTATACCAATAATAAGCTTATCTAAATGAAATCTAATTTTTAAACCTTTAAATCTATATTTTAAAACAATAATAATATCTAAAACTAATTAAACCGATTTTTATGAAAAATATAATTTTTTAAACAATTTAAACTATAATGATCTAATTAATTAAACTAAAGCGATTAAGCTAGAAAAATATAAAGGAGAGAACATTGGTACCCGTAGTCCGTAGAAAACGCTCTAAACAAAATCAATCATAAGCAACAACATATGGCCCGTAAAGTACACGTCCCAAAAGAAATAAAATATGGCCCCAAATCAATCTTAAGCTAAGCGTATCTCGGCCCGTAAACTACACGGCCAACCGAATCAAACTCGAACCAAATTAATCAAAGCATAAGCTCTCTACAAAACTTGATGAATCGATTCGCCAAGATCACAATAGCACAAGAGGTTAGAATAATAAGAAACTATTAATATTTAATGAAGAGATTTAAATAAAACTAATAGATCTAGAATATTTTTTTTAGTTTTATAAAAATATATTAATTTTTAAGTTTAAAACTTATAGATCTAAACTAATTTGTATAAAAAACTAATAGATCTAACTATTTTTTTGGTTTTATGAAAATATTTTTAATTTTTAAAACTTAAAACTAATATATCAAAAAAGCTAATAGATATAAACTAAAAGTACTTAATTAAAAAGCTAGCTTATAAATAAGTTGTAAGCCTAAGCTTAGAACTTATGAGATTTAAAAAGTTAAAAAGCTAATTAAATAAATCCTCCAACAATAAGCTAGATCTAGGAATATAAGGCAATAATAAGCTTGAAATAAGATGACTTATTCCAAGCTTTTATATAAATCTTAACTTATTTGGAAAAAGTTATAAAAACTAATCCCAAAATAATAAGCTAGATTATTAAAAGTAAAAAGATAAAGAAAGGTGGAATGAGAATAAGCTAAGAGAATAAGCTAAAACTTAACTTTTATTAATATTAAAAGAGCTTAATAAAAAGCTTAGTACAAAGTTGAAAGGAAATACATTTAAAAACAAGAAATAAAATTGACATTATTTAGCTACCTAAAATCTACGTACAAGATGAAGAAAAATGAGGTGCTATTTATAGTTGAAGTAAAGGTGCTTGGGGTAGATTAGTCTTTTTAGGCTTTTAATTGCCTTCTCTTCTTTAACTTGAGGGCATCTTGGTCATTTGGTAGGTGATGATGTGTTTCCACCAATAGGATGAAAGATACTTTTAGATAGACTAATGGGAGCACTTCACATGGATCACCATCTTCACCTTTCATTATTCTTCTATACAAGGGCTCTTGATTAATCTTCTTTAACCAAATCCACCATCTTTAATCTTTTAGAAGCATGCACCTAATTACTCACAAAAGAAACACACATGCTATTTTTTTTTTCTTTTTAATATGTTTGTGTTAGTTTAAAAATAGATAAAAATTAATAAAAATAAAACTACTAAAACTAAAAATATTTAAAAAACACAATTAGTTATTTCAATACTAAACTAACTATTAAAAATTAAAACTTTTATTTATTTATTTTTTACTAGGATTAATAAAATGTTAAAATTAGAAATAAAATAGTAGAATATGCGAAATGCAAACCGTGACGAGTTACGCGGCAAGGCGGAACCGTTGGTTTTGAAATTTTGTGCTCTTTCCATTCTCGTGCTCATTTTTCCCTTTCTTGACCTTATCTTTTGTCCTTTTCTTCAATAAATGACCATAAAATCCCGTGTTTTCTTTACTGTTAATATTTTGTACCTATTTGACAACAAAAACACAAACCACTCATAATTCCGACATTTATGATATTAATTACACGGTTTGGTCTCGTTTTCATTGTTTTAAGTGGAAAAAGGATAAGTATTTACACACTTATTAGATATAATCAAGGGAATGGGCAAAATGAAACCTTTGAGCTACTTCATAAGATGAATCAAGAGAACGAAAGAAGGATCTGTGAGAGTTAAAAGAGGACGCAAGATCAATTCAGAGCCATGCATGAGGAGACAAACAAGAAATTTATGTTGCTCCTAAATCAAAGACCACACGGTGCTTTACCCTCTAACACTCAAACCAATCCAAGGGTAAATGTAAATATAATCACTACAAGTAGTGGGAAAACAACCATTGAACCTTCAGTTCCTCCTACACCACCTTTGGTAACTCCTACAACGGTTCCTCCTTGTGACAAGCCTACACCTTATAAGCCTACACCTTCTAAACCTAAACCTTCTAGTTCTACACCTTCAAAACCTACATTTACTAATCCTTCACCTTCTACACCTATCATTGAAGAAACCCAAAAAGAGATTCCTTCAACAACTACCACTCAACCTTTCCCAAAACCAAATCTTCCATATCTTTCTAGATTGAGAAAGAGAAGCTTAAGAACAAAGATGTCATTAAAGTGTACAACTTCTTGAGGATGTATAAGCAATTGAATATTAACATATCTTTAGCAGAGGCTTTAGCCCACATGCCTAAATTTGCCAAAATGTTTATGGACCTTCTTTCGAACAAATAGAAATTGGTTGATGTGCATAATGCTTCATTGAACGAGAGTTGTTCCACGATGTTGTTAAAGAAGTTGCCTACTAAACTTGGTGATCCGGGCCGATTCTTTATTCCATGTAAATTCCCAGGGGTAGAGAATTGTATGGCTCTTGCGAACCTTTGCTGCTAGCATAAATTTGATGCCTTTATCGGTTTGGAAACGACTCTCCCTTCCCGAGCTTACACCCACTAAAATGACACTTAAATTAGCTAATAGAACAATTGATTATCCGGTAGGGATCACGGAAGATGTTTTTGTAGGGGTTGATAAGTTCACATTCCTCGTGGATTTTGTAGTTGTGGACTATGATATGGATCCTAGAGTTCCCCTTATTATAGGAAGACCTTTCTTGAGAACCGGTCGTACTCTTATTGATGTTGCATAAGGGGAACTCACAATGCGGGTAGGAGATGAAAAAGTTGTGTTTAACATGGGAAAGTTATCTAAGAAAGCTAATGAGCCCGAGACGGGGAATTATGATCTTCCCCATGTTGAGACCATAACCTCCATTACTTCCTCATTGAATATTCATGAACCTCAAGTGCTTAATTTTGGTAATTTTTTGATACACTTGAATCCTCTTTTTTAAACATCAATTGATAATCCACTTTTCAACAACAATGAGGAAGCAAATGAGGATTATTGTGATGATGAACCGCCTCTTTTTGATACACCAATCTATGATGAATATAGTGATGATGAGTTCTCCATTTTTGAGCCTCCAATCTATGATGATCACACTACCTTACGTTTTGAGGAGATACCTTTTGAGTCACAAATCTTTGACATACCAATCTATGATGACTATAGTCATGAGGAGTGTTCTATCATTTATGAGAGTGATGAGTTTCTTGAGGTCGATACACCTATTGAGTAAATTTCTAGGTATTTTGATAAGGAGGGATAGATACTCTTTCTGGATGCTTTATTGCATGAAGATACTTTACCTTCTTTCCTTCCCACCCCAACCTTTCAAAGTGTCAAAAAGAAACAAGACTTTGTGGTTTCGTCTACAAGTGTGTTAACACCTATCCTTACATAACCTTTCTCTCAAGATGTGAAGTATAAGGGTGAATCTTCTAAGGCTACGACCACTTGTTATTTTCCCATGAAGGCAAAGATTTTTAATCCTGGTATAGAGATGGTTTAGCCAACTCAGTATCCACCTGATGCAATAAAAGGAAAACTTGTGGGAGATAGTAGAGTATCACCTTATCATCTTATGGGAAAATTTTGGGAAAGTATCATCGATAAGGAAACCTCAATTACCTCACCATTGATTGAGATGTCCACTTTTAGACTGTGCTAATCTTGGGAGGGGAATTATGTATTTCATCCAGGTGGCTATTTATGGGGTTTTGTATATTTGAAAAATTGTTTTACCTTATCTTGGAGAGTTTTTCCTAATAGGGTAAATCTTTTACTCTCCATGATAGGTTGTCTATGGGCAATTTAAGTGTAGGATGAGTCGAGCTAGAGAATCCTTAAATCAAGCTTGAATAACTAGGATTAGATCATCTAGAATAGAGTGTGGTAGGCTAGGATTAATAAAAGGGTAATATAGTTGAGATGAAGCGTAGGGGGTGCCTATCTTTTGTCTTCTTTGTGTTTATAGGGTTGCTCTCTCTCATTTCATGCATTGGAGCTTTTGGAGGAGGCCCTCGTATCTGGTTCACTTTGATACTCTTGTGATTCAAACTTGACTCTTAATAATGTCTTACATGAATTCACTTTAGTAGACCTTTCCTTAGCTTGGGTTAAGCAAAGTTATCAGTGTCATAAGTGTAGGGGAGTTTACTCCAATACTCTTAAACATTGAGAACAATGTTTATCATAAGTGTAGGGGGCCTTCTATCGAAGTGACCTTACCTAGAACATTGCCTTGCCTTCAAGATAATTAGGAAAATTAATTTTTCAAACATTTTTCAAATTTTTGATCTACTTTGGCGACCAAAAATATGCATTCATAATGTTTGCATTAATCACTTTTCATTTGCGTAACACATTTGCATTTTATATTTCTTATTTTATTTTTCATCAAAAATATATAAAAAGGAAAAAAAAATAATAAAGAACATGGTTTAACAAGTTTAAAAGTATTTGACATATTAGTCCCGTCATGAATATTTTGACTCAACCTGAGTTTGCTTATCCAAGTTTACTCTCGCTAGTATCCTTAACCATGTAGACCTTTATTGGTTTATTAGGCTAAGCATCCACGAGTCTCATTATTTGAGATTTTTAACTGTGGGGAACGAGAGATGAACCTCATATTAATTAATTGTGGCTTTTATATCCCCTTTCATAACCTTTATTTTCTCGTCAACGCATGTATATATTGTTAATAAATAATCAAGAACGGTTTTAATTGGTTTGTAGTCTCTTATGAATTTTTTACTAATCATTCGTGGTTGGTATAAGTACATCTTAAGATATTAAGTTATAACGTTTTATGTGAACTAGACTTATGTCATGCTTAAAACTTAGCGGGTGTTTTTCCTTTTATACTTTTCAATTTTCTTTGTGAGGAATAAAGAAAAATAAGAGCGGCTTAAAAAAAATGAGTGGCTAGACAAAAAAAAGAAAAAAAATAATTATACAAGACTCCCAAGAGGGGAAGTGAAGTGTTAATTATAGTAGCTATTAAATTCCAATATTACTCTCACAAGGGTTGCAGGGATTTAATAGTTTCTCCAATCCAATATTACCTTGAAGGGTTGCGAGATTGAAGATCTAAGGTTTCAAAAAGGCGGCAGAAATAAATTATTGCATGACTTTTATTTTTATTTTCTTAGCGAGTTTGTAGCTACTTATTAATGCATGACATAAGGATCTTACACATAAGGCGAATGACTTATTATTTTGGGTCGGACTTATATCAATTATGGGCGGTTTTTCGAGTAATGGATAAGATAGTTACTTAGGATTAAAATCGTGCATCCTTATTTTCGGATTTTACACTTCTTATATTTCAGGCTTTAAATAATGACAAATTTACCCAAAATCAATTTTCTAAAATAATAACCGGTCTTAGAGGCATAATAAGTGGGGGTATAATAGTAACACAATTAATTTGTATGAATAAGTCGATGCACTTTCACTTATGGATAACAATGATCTCGTTTTTAAGCTTGGTATGGGGAAAGTGAAACTTGAGGATGACAAATGTTCATGGTACCAAAGCCCTAATTAAACTCTTTGATTTCTTTATGAGTTATTTCCATCAAAACTATTTCAAGAAAAGACAAAAATATATAAATAGAATTGTTTTTATTGCATTGCATTGTAAAAATCAAAATCATGCATCATATAATGTAGAATAGTGTAGAAGCATTTCATCATAGCCAAGGTGGATTAATTATGAGAAAAAATGTAATTTAGAGCTTTCAAATATGGCATTGCATGAGGCCATGGCAATGCTCAAGTGTAGGGGATTTGATATGAGTGAAATCTCATTTCAATTATAATATATTAAACCCTAAAACACGAAGAAAAATACCAGATTTTATGTGTAAAAGCAGTATTATGGGGTATTCTTTGTTTTTTATGCTTGTGTAGGTAAAAAGATACAAATTTGATTCAAACGTGGATTCCAAGGAATTTATAATGAAGAAAAGACAAAAGAAGGACTCAAGATGACAAGTCAACAAAGTTAAAGGACCTTTCATGACAAGCTGCAAACTCAAGGAATAAAAGTGTAAATTTGATTAAGTCAAGAACAAAGTCAAAAGACCTCAACATCATCAAAGGGTCAAATCTGGTCAATTACAAAGTCAAAGGGCCAAGAATGACAAGTTTTTGAAGATTGGAGCTTAAAACAATCATCTGTTAAGCAAAGGGACCATAATTGCCAATTGTGGAAAATTAACAAGACATGATCTGTGTGTTATGGCTAAGAACCAATGAGAGGGCTTAAAATTGAAGACGTGGATTGCTAGCTGTGAGCTAGTAATGAGACTGAGTTATTAACTCAGCCAATCACAACAGTAATATGCACTAAGCCTTGTCCACCAATAGCAAGCTTCCAACACAAATTACTTTTTAAACGGATAGTGATCCGCGTCAAAATTAATGGACCAATCCTGGCACGCCACGTGGCAAGTTCTTCCCCAGATCGTATCATAAGTTAGAGTGGATTTCAGAAAGAGTGCTTTACATGAAAAATGATCGTTGGAATGAGACGAATCTAACCCAAGCATTTAATTTAACTCTAATTCACTCATTTGAAAAAGCCCAATTCATGATGAACACTTGAAGAACACAATTTTTGTAAAACCCGCATTAAAATACCATGAACAGTACATACACGAAAATACGATAAAATTAAAACTTTCCATTTATAATATGATTCACGATTCACGATATTTAATAACATGTAACTACGTATATATTATAAATGTACTACGTTCACGATAATTAAATTCACGATAATTAAACATGTACGTTCACGAGTATAATATTTAACTTAGGAAAACTTTGAGTTTTCCCTTGTGGGCCCCATATGCAGCGGGAGAGACAAAGAAAGGAGAAGGATGGGCCTTTGGCGCATGACCCAACTAGAAACCCATGTTAAGTAAAAAACACAGGAAACTTTTATCATAATATTAGGTTACAGAAAAAATACAAGAACCCTACCTCCTTCTCTCTTCCTTGCCGCCGGCTGCCATCAAACCAAAGGGACGATCCGCACAATTTTTGCTAGTTGATTTGTGTGTACGTGTTTGGTAAAATCAAAACCCTTTCTTTTCTTTTTAGTTCTTTATTGAATTCAAGTTCTTATTTTAACTAATCTTAAAAACAAGTTATATAAACATGGGGATTAATTAAATCATGACAAAGAGGGTGTTTTGGGTGTTTGTTGTTCGGCCGAGACCCACAAACCGAGAGCCAAGCTCTTGGCGTGGCTGCTACACCACCACCGAGACCCTCAAAGGGCTCGGTTGGGGTTGGTTCGGATCGGAAGAAGGCAATGGACCCCAAATTGAGGTCGGGGTATGGTTTGGGTTTGGATCGAGTGCCAACCGAGACCAATAGGGTCTCGGGGGGCTTTTGGTGTTGACAGTGGGAACCGAACAAACAAGAACAGGGGGAACTGGTGTTGAACAGGTGGGAACCGACAACAACCGGTGTGAACCGTGCTCGGCGTGGCAGCCGTGGCTCGCCGTGGGAACCGAGGGCCACCTGTGGAAACCGGCTAGCTGGTCTAGCCACTGGTAGGGTTGTTTGGCTCGGCTTGTATGTGACCCCGGGTTTGGGCTCGGGTTAATATTTAAAACACGGGTTCGGGTTCGGGAAAATATTAAAATCAAAAAATATGTTTAATTAAATTATTTCTAGATTATTTAATTTAATTAAATGCATGACTTAGGTTAAATATTAAAATTTATATTTCATGTATAACCTAAAGTATTTTACTTAGCTTAGTTTAATTAAAACATGTATTTTTAATTAAATTCTTATAATATATAGTTTAATTAATTAACCAACAGATTTAATTAATAAGCTATAACCTTTACACCATGACTTTTATTTACTAATTAAACTTTACTTATTAATAATAAGCCAACTTATTTCTATTTATGGAAACTTACTATTTTTGGAAACTTTCTATTTTTAGAAACTTACTATTTATGGAAACCTGTTACTTTTAGGAAGTTACTTAGTATTACAATGCAAGTATTATAATACCATATTACATGAATAATAAACAACAGAATACAAGAATAACTACAGTAAACACTTAAAACAGTTAAAACATGACTTAACATGAATAACAAGCTAATAACACACAGAACCAGTAAAACACATGTAACTCAGACAACTCATACATGTTCCTATTTTTATGTAGTATTATCCGTCAAGGCGGAGTAGGTTCTTCAGCATTTCCGTTAGCTTCTACTGGACACAAGGTACGGATTTCCCGTCCTATAGTAAGGACAACCTCTTCCTTTATTAGGATTTCATGTATGTAGTCAACTATTTTCCCCAATAGTTACAGATTAAATGCTTATGTATTATTAGTTATCTTAGCCATATACATGCATGACCAGTTTCACCTAGTTATGGAGGTACCATAACCATAACACTAGAGGCACTAGTGTTATGACTTCACCACGGCAAAGTGATAGCTCGTGGCGTCCCTTTTAGTTATTTGGCCATTATTATATTATTATTATCATGTGGGGCGTATGGGTGCATTCTAGGTTCAATTTTAGTCAGGATTTCATGGTGAATGTGGTGTGTGCCTTGCATCCTTCATAAGGAGCTGATCCCTCCTACCCATTACCATTTAATTAGAGGCATCCCCTCTAATTTGCATGACTAGGTCACCCCTCCAAGTATTCATGCACGTTGTTGACCTCATGACCTATATTGGCTTTTGGTATATTAAACTATACAGATTTTCATAAGTAACATAAGCTATGTTTTCAGAACTAAAACCAGTAAACATGATATACATCTAGGTTTGCCAGGACTTATTCATTTCTGCTGCAATTCAGGCTTTACATGCTTTATATGATTTCATTCCTTTATGTCTTTATGTTATGCTATATATCCGTGCACTGAGCGTTATGCTCAGCTGTTTTCCATTTCCATGTTCACAAATATTGGGTCAAAAAGTTGATGTGGCAGAAACTCAAAAATGAAGAAAACATGAAGCTTTTGTCTAAGCGTTGTCAAGAGCAAATCAAGCGTTGAAAAGAGAAAATCGGAGGTTGATGGCTCAAGCATTGTCATGTACAATCCAAGCATTGTCATGTACAAACTAAGCATTGACAGAAACATAGACAAGAAGCCTTTAGAAGCTTCTATTTAGATAAACATGCAGGATATATTATGTATAAGTTTATTTAAATAGAAGATTTACATGTTTATTTTATTTTATCTCTTGTAAAACCCTAGTCCTTACACTATAAAAGGAACCAAGGGTTATTAGGTTTTTCATAACTTTCATATACAATGTAAACCTAAAGCGTGTGTCGACTAGGTGTGGGATTCAATGTACACACACCTAGTGATTGTTTGTTATTAATATAATGAGCAATCCTTTTGTTTTAATTCATGTTATTGTGCCTAAACACCTTGTTACATAGTTATTGTTCTTTTTCTGCTTTGATTGTTAATCATATGAACAATGGCTATGCCTAGTAGCTAAAAGATTCGAGGAAACTTAGGTTTCAACAAGTGGTATCAGAGCTTGTTGAGAAACTTTTGATCTTAAAGAACACAAGAACCCTAAAATCACCAAAACCTTAATTTTTCCAAAACCCTAAAAACATCATGTCCAATCCAGAAGTAACCTCTTCTTCATCCTTACCAAACATCAAGATTCCCATGCTTGATGCAGACAACTTTCAGCTGTGGAAGTTCAACTTTGAGCAATATCTGGGGATCTATGACTACACTCTCTGGGAGATTATTGAATATGGAAACACATTCAATAAAGCTGAAAAGATTGCTAATGCCATTGCTGCAAGATCAGCTGTAGCTGGATGTTCAGAAGCAGATAACAAAAAAAACCTGATGATGGTAGAGATGTGTCTGCTGAAGACATAGCAAAGAAAAGGGTTGATATGAAAACCCTAAATATTCTAAAACTCTCTTTGGGACAAGAAAACCAGCACAAATATAGAGGTTATGAGTCTGCAAAAGACCTTTGGGCAACCCTTGAAGTAGCCTATGGTGGTAATGATGACACTAAGGAAGAGAAGAAGAAGCAACTCATGCATGAGTATGCTGTCTTTAAGGCTCAACCCAATGAGAAGCTTAGCAGTGTGAGAAGCAGACTGCTTGACATTACAAGCAAGCTGTCCTTCATGCGGACACAAGTTGGTGATGTTGACATTATTGCCACCTTTCTTAAAAGCCTTGGTGATGCGTGGAAGATTGAGTCAAGATCTATTCTTGCCAATAACACTCACAAAAGTTCTACTTTTGATGATATCTACAACAAACTGAGGCTGTTGGAGAATGAAACTCTTTTAGAGCATGGAAGTAAGTCTACCAATAGTAACATGGCCTTCTTCTCACATAGTGAATGTCAATTTGATCAAAAGGACTCATACATGCACCCAGTTACTGGATCATCATGTGTCAACGCTAGATCATGTCTTGTCAACGCCTCACATTCAGACGCTGACACATACAAAATTGACTCACCAAGAGTTAAGCCTGCTGGTTTGGATCTGGATACTATGTGTGCTTACATTGCTTCTTTGCCCAATGGTTCAGTAATTACATATGAGGACCTTGAGCAAATAAGTGATGAGCACTTGGAGGAAATGGATATAAAGTGGAACATGGCTCTTGAAAGTATAAGAGCAAACAGGTGGAATAGAAGGATTAAGAAGAAGATGACCTTTAATGCAAAGGACACTGTTGGATTTGATAAATCCAAGGTTGAGTGCTACAATTGTCATCGTATGTGGCACTTTATGAGGGAATGCAGATATCCAAGAAGATCTGATGCTGGAAAACCCTCAAGCCAAGTTGTTAAGGCTCAGGATCCTAAGGCCATGGTGGCAGTGCAAGAAATTGATGGTATTGGATGGCATTGGAGCTATTTGGCTAAGGATGGGGAAGAGGATAAAGCTTTGGTTTCTGAAATAGAAGAAGAAGAGCATGTTGAATATGCTCTCATGGCACACTCATCCTCTTCATCAGATAATGAGGTATACGATGAAGCTTTTTGTAGTAAGGGTTGTCGTTTAAATACTGAAAAACTTAACAAAGAGGTTTTAAGATTGTTAGAAAATACGAGTACTGAGAGATGCAAGTTGTCTAACTATCAGATTGCTCTCACTCAAACTGAAAAGACAGTTAAGGAGTATAAGAAAATGGAATTTGACCTAAAAGATAAAATAAATATCTTAAAACATGAGTTAAATGCTAGTAATGATGTTAGAAACATCATGGAAAGGGTTAATGGTGAATTACAGGCTAAGTTAGATGAGGCTATCAAGAATAAGGATAATGTTGACCTTAAAATTCAGAGATTTGATAAGGCCTCACAAACCCTAGGAGAATGTGTTAATAAATAGAGGGATCCAAAGGACATGACTGGGATTGGGATGAAAGGCTATACTGTTGTTCCACCACCAGCTGGGGACTTCTATGGAGTTCAAAGAAAGGACTTATCTTAGACTGGTTTACCAGAACTCCAAGAGGAGGAATTTATTCCTCCACCAAGAGTCCTTACCTGAGTTGAAGAGAATAGGCAAAAGTTGACTGACTTGAATGAATGGAAGAAAGCCAACCCTACCTTATTTGTCAAGGGTGGCATGCTTTGTGATAGTCCAAATGAGTCGACCCCTATTAAGGTAACAAACCCAATCACTGGCAAGACTATTGACCTTGGCTCAAACACTGTTAGAAAACCTAGCATTAAGTATGCAGAAATGTATAGGAATACTAGGTCACCTAAAAGCCAAGTTAGTGATAATGGAATAGGCTTCTTCTCTTCTAGACCGAGGGTTGTGTCTAGAAAAGCCTGTTACACTTGTGGTAGCTTTTCACATTTAGCATATAAGTGTGTCAATGCTTCCAAGGTCAACGGTGTTAAAAAGTCAAACACTGTCAGACCCAAAACTTTTGTGGAGCAAAGTCCACAAGTTGTTAGACCTTTCCCATTCTTCACTAGAGGGTCTAACACTCATGGACAAAGACCATTTCAGAAGACCAATACTTGGTCTAGTAGGCAATGGGTTTCTGTAGCAAACCCTAGGTTCAATGCTGACAAGGGTAATTTCAGCGCTGACAAGACCAAATCCAACGCTGAAAGAAACGTTGCCAGACCTAAATATTTGCAACCACAGGGTAAGGGGTCTAAAGCTTCTTCTTGCTTGACATGGAGACCTAAGCAAGATAAAAACCCTAATTCTAATGGGCTTTCTATAACCTGCAACACATTCAATTATATTTCAAAGGTCATTACAAAACCAATTAGGGTTAACTGGGTATTTCATCCAAAAAGGGATGAACAAGGGGTTGTTATGAGAACTAAGTCTGTTCTTGTTAAACAACCAGATGAATCCATGTTTGCTCAGGCTTGGGTTCCCAAAGAAAACTAATTTGTTTTCTTTATGTGCAGGGCATTCAAAAACAGGTCAATGATTATGGATATTGGGACAGTGGATGCTCTAGGCACATGACTGGGAAGGAAGATTATCTAACTAACTTCACTCCCATTAAGGATGGTGATAAGGTTTACTTTGGAGGCGGATATGGAACTATCACAGGCAAAGGAACTCTTCTCACCGAGAACTTGCGTTTTGAAAACGTGTTTCTGGTAAAAGAACTTGATTACAATCTTTTTAGTGTATCACAAGTTTGTGATAACAAAAATAAAGTTCTGTTTACTGATACTGAATGCTTGGTGTTAAGCAAGGATTTTAAGATTCCAGATGAGAAATACATTGACTATAGAACACCTAGGCATAAAGACATTTATAATGTAAATCTTAATGGTATTAGGATGAATAATAATATGTCATGTTTTTATGCTAAAGCTTCAGTTGATGAGAGTAATCTATCGCACAGGAGACTAGGGCACATAAACTTTAAGAATATAAACAGGCTTGTGAGACTTGGCTTGGTTGATGGTCTGCCTGAAAAGGCTTTCCACAATGACCACTCTTGTGTTACATGCCTTAAAGGCAAGCAGCACAAGGTCTCATTTAAGTCTAAACAGTTGCACACTAGTTCTAAACCACTTCACTTGCTGCATATGGACCTATTTGGTCCAACTAATATAGAGAGTTTGAATGGTAAATCATACTGCTTTGTCATCACAGATGACTTTTCTAGGTTTACTTGGACTTTCTTTTCAGCTATGAAAAGTGACACTACTGATACTTTAATTGACTTTATTACCCAAATTGAAAAGAAAACTGGTAATGAAGTTAAAATTGTTGGGAATAAATTAAGGCCAGATCACTTGAGCGCTGACAAGAACAAAACAAGCGTTGACAGGAACAAAGCAAGCGCTGACAGCTCAAGCGTTGACAAGTTAAAGTCAAGCGTTGACACATTGAAGACAAGCACTGATGGAAGATATAATCTACACGTTTATTATATTCTAGAATACTTCTAGTAAGGATAGAAACGACAATGTATTTTCTATGTTTATCTTTACCTAGAAAAGTTGATACGTAGCTTATTGTACAAGGCTTCTTAGTCTATAAAAGAAGGCCTTTAGGTTAATGTTCAATATCAAGTTTTACATAAGTTTTCGTTCATAAACATCTTTCATTGTAAGCAAGTTCGACATTGATAATCAAAGTGAAAGTTTGTTTATATCTTGTGTGTTCTTGTTTAAGTGTTAAATTCCGCATAACACTTAGATTCACAAAGCATATACAAAGGTTTCTCTACGTGCTATACTTGATCTAATCTCGTATACACAAATCTAATCGATCTAAGTTTGGGATCAACAAGTGGTATCAGAGCTTGTTGAGGAACTTTTGATCTTTGAAGAACACCAGAACCATACACGAACACCAAAACCCTAATTTTCTCAGAAACCCTAAAAACACCAAAACCCTAACAACATCATGTCTGAAGCAATAACCACCTCCTCTTCACCCTTACCAAACATCAGGATTCCCATGCTTGATGCAACCAACTTTGACTTATGGAAGTTCAACTTTGAACAATATCTGGGGATCTATGACTACACACTCTGGGAGATTATTGAATATGGAAACTCATTCAATAAGGCTCAAAAGATTCTTGATGCCATTACTCAAAGATCAGCTGTTGAAGGATGCCCTGATGAGGATAAGAAAGAAAAACCAGGAGATGGTAGAGCTGTAGGTGCTGAAGATATTGCAAAGAAAAGGGTTGACATGAAAGCCCTAAATATTCTGAAAGTCTCTTTGGGACAAGAAAACCAGCACAAATATAGAGGCTATGAATCTGCTAAAGATCTTTGGGAAGCACTTGAAGTTGCATATGGTGGCAATGCAGACACTAAGGAAGAAAAGAAAAAGCAACTTCTGCATGACTATGCTATCTTCAAAGCTCAACCCAATGAGAAACTGAGTAGTGTGAGAAGCAGATTGCTTGACATCACAAGCAAATTGTCCTTCATGGGGACACAAGTTGGTGATGTTGACACCAATGCTACCTTTCTTAAAAGTCTTTGTGAGGCATGGAAGATTGAGGCAAGATCTATTCTTGCCAATAATACTTACAAGAGCTCCTCGTTTGATGACATCTACAACAAACTAAGACTATTGGAAGATGAAACTCTTTCAGAACATAGAAGCAAATCTAGCACCAGCAACATGGCCTTCTTCTCTCATAGTGAAGGTCAATTCAATCAGAAGGACTCTTTTATGCATCCAGTTACTGGATCATCATTTGTCAGCGCTGGAACAAGTCCTGTCAACGTCTCCTTTTCAGACGCTGACACATTCATGAATGA
Source organism: Glebionis coronaria (assembly GCA_025667525.1). Taxonomy (NCBI): domain Eukaryota; kingdom Viridiplantae; phylum Streptophyta; class Magnoliopsida; order Asterales; family Asteraceae; genus Glebionis; species Glebionis coronaria. Next base: position 208,712,784 of record CM046882.1, on the reverse strand, counting down.
CTCCCCAAGAGTTAAACCTGCTGGTTTGGATTTGGATACTGTGTTGCTTACATTGCTTCTTTGCCCAATGGTTCAGTGATTACATATGAGGACCTTGAGCAGATAAGTGATGAGCACTTGGAAGAGTTGGACATCAAGTGGAACATGGCTCTTGCTAGTATAAGAGCAAATAGGTGGAATAGAAGGTTCAAGAAGAAGATGACCTTCAATGCTAAAGACACAGCTGGATTTGATAAATCCAAAGTTGAATGCTACAACTGTCATCGTATGGGGCACTTCATGAGGGAATGCAGATCTCCTAGAAGATCTGATGCTGGTAAACCCTCAAGTCAGATTGTTAAAGCTCATGATTCCAAAGCTATGGTAGCAGTTCAAGGAATTGATGGTACAGGATGGGATTGGAGCTATCTGGCTAAGAATGCTGAAGAGGACAAAGCTTTGGTTGCTGATATTGAAGAAGAAGAGCATGTGGAATATGCTCTCATGGCACACTCCTCCTCTTCATCTGATAATGAGGTATATGATGATGCTTTTTGTAGCAAAGGTTACAGGTTAAACACTGATAGACTTAACAAAGAGGTGTTAAAACTAAAAGATGATATGAGCACTGAAAGGTGTAAATTGTCCAATTACCAACTAGCTCTTACTGAAACTGAGAAAAACGTTTCTGAATACAAGAAAATGGAATTTGACTTAAAAGATAAGATAAATATCTTAAAACATGAGCTAGAGGGTAGTATGGATATTAGAAATATCATGACAAAGGTCAATAGAGACCTACATGCTAAGTTAGATGAGGCCATTAAGAATAAAGATAATGTTGACCTCAAGATTCAAAGATTTGATAGAGCCACCCAAACCCTAGGAGACTGTGTAGCTAAACAAAGGGATCCTAAGGACATGACTAGGATTGGGATGAATGATTACTCTCTGGTTCCACCACCAGCTGGTGACTTCTATGGTGTCCTTAGAAAGGATTTGTCTTGGACTGGTATACCAGAATGCCAAGAAGAGGAATTCATTCCTCTACCAAGAGTTGTCACTCCAGTGGAAGAGTATCAACAAAACTGACTGACCTAAATGAGTGGAAGAAAGCTAACCCTACTTTATTTGTTAAGGGAGGTTTGCTATGTGAAAGTCCCAGTGAATCACCACCCATTAAGGTTACTCATCCAATCACTGGTAAAGCTGTTGACCTAGGCTCAAACACTGTTAGAAGACCTACCATTAAATATGCAGAGATGTATAGGAATAATAGGTCACCCAAGAGCCAAGTTAGCAATCATGTAACAGGTTTCTTCTCTTCTAGACCTAAGAGTGTGTCTAAGAAAGCCTGTTACACTTGTGGTAGCTTTTCACATTTGGCATACAAGTATGTCAACGCTCCCAAAGCCAGCGCTGATAGGAACAATTTCAACGTTGATAGGAAGAAAGTCAACGTTGTTAGGAAGTCAAACGTTGTCAGACCCAAACCTTGTGTGCAGCAAAGTCCACAAGTGATTAGACCTGCCCCATTCTTTTCTAGAAGGTCTAACACTCATGGACAAAGACCTTTTCAAAAGACAAACACCTGGTCAAATAGGCAATGGGTTCCTGTAGCAAACCCTAGGTTCAACGCTGACAAGGGTAATTTCAGCGTTGACAGGACAAAATCCAACGCTGACAGAAACGTGACCAGCCCTAAATATTTGCAGCCACAAGGTAAGAGGTCTAAAGCTTCTTCAAGCTTAACATGGAGACCCAAGAAAGATCAAAACCCTAATGATAATGGGATTTCAATGACTTGCAATAGATTTAATTACATTTCAAAGGTCATTACAAAACCTATTGGGGTTAACTGGGTATTTCATCCTAAAAAGGATGAGAATGGGGTTGTTGTGAGAACTAAGTCTGTTCTTATTGAACAACCAGATGAATCCAAGTCTTCTGAGACTTGGGTTCCCAAAGAAAACTAATTTGTTTTCTTTATGTGCAGGGCATTCAAAGACAGATCAATGATTATGGATATTGGGATAGTGGATGCTCAAGGCACATGACAGGAAAGGAAGACTATCTGACGAACTTCACTCCTATTAAAGATGGTGATAAGGTATACTTTGGAGGGGGCTATGGCACCATTACATGAAAAGGAACCCTTCTCACCAATAATCTGCGTTTTAAGAACGTCTTCCTGGTAAAAGAACTTGATTATAATCTGTTTAGTGTATCACAAGTTTGTGATAACAAAAATAAGGTTCTTTTCACTGATACTGAGTGTTTGGTGTTAAGCAAGGATTTTAAGATCCCTGATGAGAAATATATTGAGTATAGAACACCTAGGCATAAGGACATATATAATGTGAATTTAAATGGGATTAAAGTGAATACCAATATGTCTTGTTTCTATGCTAAGGCCTCAGTAGATGAAAGTAATCTGTGGCACAGGAGACTAGGGCACATAAATTTTAAAAATATAAACAGACTTGTGAGGCTTGGTTTAGTTGATGGTTTGCCTGAGAAGGCCTTCCACAATGACCACTCTTGTGTTGCATGTCTTAAAGGCAAGCAGCACAAGGTCTCATTCAAGTCCAAACAGGCGCATACTAGTTCCAGACCTCTTCATATGCTTCACATGGACCTCTTTGGTCCAACAAATATAGAAAGTTTGAATGGTAAGTCATATTGTTTTGTTGTCACTGATGACTTTTCTAGATTTACTTGGATATTCTTTCTAGCTATGAAGAGTGACACAACTGATGTTCTTATTGATTTTATCACTCAGATTGAGAAAAGGTCTGGAAATGAGGTTAAAATGCTTAGGATTGCTAATGGTGGAGAATTTAGGAACAAGAAGCTAGATGATTTTTGTGCCAGGAAAGGAATTACTAGGCAATTCAGTATTGCTAGAACCCCACAACAAAATGGGGTTGCTGAAAGGAAAAATAGAACCCTAATTGAAGCAGCCAGAACAATGTTGGCTGATGCTCACTTTCCTATAGCCTTTTGGGCTGAGGCTGTTAATACAGCTTGTTATGTGCAAAATAGAGCATTGGTTAACAAAATTCAGAACAAAACACCTTATGAGTTACTTTGGGGAAGAAAACCTAATATTGGTTTTCTCAGACCTTTTGGTTGTCATGTAGTAGTACTAGATACTAGTGATGCCTTAGGGAAATTTAGTGCAAAAGGTGATGAAGGTTACTTCATGGGGTATTTAGTCCAGAGCAAGGGTTATAGGGTTTATCTTAAGGAGGACAAACGTATAGTTGAGAGAGTACATGTTAGGTTCTTGGAGAATAAACCTAGTGATCCTGAAAGTGGTCCTAATTGGTTGTTTGATTTGGAACCCTTATCTAGAACTTTAAATTATTTGCCTGTCACTAATCCAGACATTGTAAAGGTAACTTCAAATGTGGTGGAGGAACAAGTTGTTAATGTTTCAGGTACACAGGTTCATGAGAAGGTTGGATCACAAGAAGAAAAGGCATCTCCTACATTTGAATATGTCACAATTCCCATTTGGACAGATACTTTTGCTGCTGCTGCTGCTGGACAAGATAATGGTGGTTTCCAAATACCACCAGATACAAACATGCATGGTTCTTCAGGCACTGACAAAGGCAAATCTAGCGCTGACAAGACCAATTCAGACGTTGATGGCTCAGACGTTGACAACAACATTTCAAGCGTTGTTAGCCCAAGCGCTGACAAACATGGTTCAGGCGTTGACAACACCTTTTCACATCTTTTCTCTTCCACTTTTGAACAAGGTGAACCTTCCAATTCTTATGAAGAAGGTCATCCTTATGTTGATATAAGAGAGTCTGATGCAGAAGACATTGGCAACATGGAGCATGAGGTTGAGGACACCAGACTTTTTGAAGGAGGGATTCTCACTTCCACAATGAAGAATCACACCACATCTCAGATCATTGGTGATATTATGACTCCAGTTCAGACTAGAAGATCTCATCAAGGTCTTGGTGGATTTATTGCCAATATACACAAGAAGGTTACCCCTCTTGTGCAAGCATGTTTGTTTGCATGTTTTCTGTCACAAGAAGAACCCAAGAAAATATTTAATGCTCTCAAAGAACCAAGTTGGGTGGAAGCAATGCAGGATGAGCTTCACCAATTTGCAATTCAGGATGTTTGGGAGCTGGTTGATTGTCCTAGATATGTCAGACCTATAGGGACAAGAAGGGTTCTAAGGAACAAAAGAGATGAAAGAGGAATTGTGGTCAGAAACAAGGCAAGGTTAGTGGCTCAAGGTTATACACAAGAGGAGGGGATAGACTATGAGGAGGTCTTTGCACCAGTTGCAAGGATTGAAGCTATTAGGATTTTTCTAGCCTACGCATCCTGCATGGGCTTCACAGTCTATCAAATGGATGTCAAGAGTGCTTTCTTGTATGGTACCATTGTTGAGGAAGTTTATGTAATGCAACCTCCTGGTTTTGAGGATCCAGAGCATCCAGATAAAGTGTATAGAGTCAAAAAGGCTATGTATGGCCTTCATCAAGCCCCTAGAGCATGGTATGGTACTTTGTCTACATAATTGGTGGACAATGGATTCAAGAGGGGCACCATAGATCAGACACTCTTTACAAAGAAGAAAGGCAAAGATGTGTTGCTTGTGCAGGTCTATGTTGATGATATCATTTTTGGGTCTACTGATCCAAAGATGAGTGAGGATTTCTCCAAGCTTATGACAGACAAATTCAAGATGAGTGCTATGGGGGAGATGAACTTCTTTCTTGGTTTACAAGTTCAGCAGAAAGAAGATGGTATCTTCATCTCCCAAGACAAATATGTTGCTGAGATCTTGAAGAAGTTTGGCTTTTCTCCATATGAAAAGAGGGCTACTACTCCTATGGATAGAGAACACCCTTGGGGAAAGATTGGAGATGGGAAAGATGTTGATGTCAGGCATTATAGATCCATGATTGGATCCTTGATGTATCTTACTACTTCCAGACCTGATATCATGTTTGCTGTGTGTGCTTGTGCACGCCACCAAGTGACTCCCAAAGAATGTCACCTTTATGCTGTGAAGAGGATCTTTAGGTACCTAAGATGCTATCCTAATCTTGGTTTGTGGTACCCAAAGGATTCACCATTGGAGCTGATTGCATATTCAGATAGTGATTATGGAGGTGATAAGTTTGATAGGAAATCCACAACTGGTGGATGTCAGTTTCTTGGGAGCAGGTTAATATCTTGGCAATGCAAGAAACAAACATTGGTGGCTAATTCTACAACTGAAGCAGAGTATGTGGCTGCAGCAGCATGTTGTGGTCAAGTGTTGTGGATTCAGAACCAGCTGTTGGACTATGGGTATAATTTCATGCATACTAAGATATTTGTTGACAATAATAGTACTTTATGCATCATTAAGAATCCTGTACATCATTCTAAAACTAAACACATAGAAATTAGACACCATTTTATAAGAGATTGCTTTGAGAAAGGTTTAATACAACCAGATAGGGTTGACACTGAGGAAAATGTGTCAGATTTATTAACTAAACCTTTTGATGCTGGAAGATTTCAATACTTGGTAACAAGTATTGGAATGGTTAATCTCACTTAATATGTGTTTTGGATTCTTTTTGTAAAAGTATGTACAGGATGATGCATTATTATTATTATTGGTCTTATTGATGATTTAGATTTTCCACTATATTTTTCTAACACTGACAAAGGTTGCTTGAACACTGATAAGTGTTTTTGCAACGTTGTCAGCAATATAATTGTCTAACGCTGACAAAGCTTCCATCAAGGCTGTCATGTGTCATCGGGGCGTTGTCAGCAACAATGTTAGTTTTGTGGGTTTCAATCTAAATGTGTAGATGGTGTTAGCAGTATACCATTGGATATAGAGTTGCTTATGGATCAACGGAGAAGCATTTGGACAAGTTTTTATTTATGGATGATGGTTGGAATGTTTCATTCCTATCTTGACATACATTTTTTATGTTCATGCATGATTTTAGCAAACTTTTTGTATCATCGTTTAAGGGGAGGTTTTAGGAACCTTTAGGATGTTTGGGTATCCATATGATACTCTTATCACAATTCTAGATTGTGTCCACAGGTGAGTATAGGTTAGTTTTACTAAACCATGAGGCACTGTAGCATGCATAGTATATCAACTTTGCATGCTGCCAAGACATTTTTGGCCTAGAATTGGTTGTGGTCTGTTGGGAGACTTGGGAATGATTTTGATATGGGATTTACCTGGGAGTAACAAGGATTTTATAAGGTAACTTTGTTGTTAAGAGTTTTGGTTAGTAAGGGACACTAGAGGACTGTCATGTCTATCTTGCTTATGCAAGTGTGCATAACTGGACAGTGCTTGCCGCCCTATAATAATTATCAGCTTTTGGTTATCTTCTCTAGGATAAATTACTTGTTAAGGTCATTTTTCACTTTTTAAAACAATTTTATTTTTGGACGCTGACAAGATTTTTCCAAGCGTTGTTGTGACCAAATTGGACGCTGACATGGCTTTAGGCGAACGTTGACAAGATTATAGCCGTTGGGCGTTGATAGGTTATTTTTGATCGTTTACACTCAATGGGACCTACCCAGTTGTTACTTTTTGACATATTTTCAAGCCTTAATTTTAGGAGTTTTTACTTTCATTTAATGCATGAGATAACTTATAACTTTTTCAATATTTTCATGATAAGTTTTTGAAAATCTTTGCCTATTTTTGGGCCAATCACATGCATTCTTTCTCTCCTATAAATTTGGCTCCTATTTTAAACAGGGTATCTATAATTCTTGTCTAACACTTTTCTCTTATCAACTTCATCTTCTACACTTCAAATTAACAGCTTTCATCAATGGCACCAAAGTTTAACTCAGCAGAATTGGAATTGGGGTTCAAGTCTCAACACAACATGATTCCTTATCTTGTTGCTGATAATGATTTGTTTCCTCAATACACACAAATGGTGGCGTATTTGAACGCATCCCCACTAAGGTATGCTCTTTCTCATGCTCCACTCATTCCAGTCACACACATTAAGCAGTTTTGGAACACTGTTAGTTCCTCAACAGTTAATGGAGTGACCACATTAACTTCTATTGTTCATGGGAGGTCTTGGGTGGTTACTGAGGCTTTGGTGCGCCAAGCCTTGCATCTTGATGATGCTGATGGTATAGTCACCCTTCCCATAAATGAAATAGAACAAGGGCTTAGGGCTTTGGGATATCCTTTTCCTGATGAAGGTACTCTTAAAAAGTATCATAAGCAGGAATTTCCCCCAGCCTGGAAGTACCTCATCCACATCCTCCTTCAATGTTTGAGTCCCAAATGTACTGCACACAATGAGATCAATAGATCCATTGCCAGTGCTATTGTGTGCATTGCAACAGGGCAAAAATATAACTATTCTAAAATGATTTTTGAAGGGATGTGTAAAAACAAGGGGACAAAAATAACTTTAGCTTATCCCCGTTTTCTGCAAATGATTTTTGATGATCAAGGTTACTACTCAAGGGATCACAATGATTTTTATAAGATCCCTGAGCAAACGAAAGCTATTTTTATGAAGATGAATTCACCACCCCATAGAGACTTACCTTTAACCCCAGCCATGCTTGCTGTTATTGCAACAGCACAACCCCAACCAGACCCCCAACCTCAAAATGACCCTCAACCACAACTTGAACCCATTCCTGACCCTTTACCCTCACCTGAACAAATACACCTTGACCAAGAACCCTTTGACGCTGACACCTCAAATGTTGGCGTTGATGTGCCTATTTCCAACACTGACACACAACCTTCACAATCCCAAACACCCCTTAACCAACCCACATCTACCTATTCTTCCACACCATCTTCCACACCACCTGAATATAGGTTGATGAAACGCCAAAGGACTACTGGAGTGTTCTCCTCTGGTGGTCCTAGCCATGAAGCAGAGAGAACCACCACCACAAGTGTGGCTGGTGACCTGGATGAGGCTGGGACTATTGGTTCTGGCTTAGATGCTGGCCAAGGCAGTCTCACCATCATTAAGTCCTCATCCATGCCCAATGAATCTGACTTGGGAGGTCAAATTCCCATTTCAGAAGAGGGCAGACTAGAACCAATGACTCTTTTGGAATTGACGGTAGTCTGCATTAGCTTGCAAAAGCAAAATGCAGACTTAGTACAAATTGTCAGCTCTCAAGGCCTTGAACTCAAGCAATTGAGGGAGAGGATTGTTGTTTTGGAGAGTGATCATGCTTGGAGGGGTATGGAGGAGTCTTCCAAAGGGGAGGAAGATCAAAGAAATCTGAGTGATAAGGGCAGCCAAGATGGTCAATCAATGGATGTTGCTGAAGCCCTTACAACTTTGAAGGAACAAACAGGTTTTGATACGTCCTTAATCTCTCCAACCAATCTAAATTTATCATTTACAGCTATGTTGAGAGAGGTTACACAAGGCGCTGAGGGAAAATATTTGAGCGTTGACAAGGCAACTTTGGGCGCTGATAGAAGTATTTTGGACGCTGATAGGATAAATTTGGGCGTTGACAGACCTGCACATGAATGTGATGTATTCCAGTCATCATCTATCATCAAGGAAGTTTCTACTCAGGTATTACCATCTACCTTACCAACCATTGCACCATCAGATAAGGGTAAGGGTAAATTGATAGAAGAAATTGTTCCAAAGGATGCAGCCCAAGTTGAATTTGATAGAAGATTGGCTGAACAAATGATGGAACAAGGTGAAAAGGAAAAGTCACCATTTGTTGTGACTTTTGAAGAAGAAAGTGATGGAGCTAGCTCAGACTCAAGTGTGATGATTATAGAACCAGAAAGGCTTGAGTATGGTGATGAGCTTGCTAGGGAAAAGTTGAGAGACTTAAAATTGCAGGTTGACTTTGACATGCCAGAGGTGGTTCAAATGTACAATTCTTGGGAAGAAAGCTGCATGGATAATCTAGACTTGACCATTTCAGATCAAATATGGGGTTTAGAGCTTCTTCTTAGAGTTCAGAAGGATTGTAAGGTGATTTTGAAGCACAAGGCAAGCAATATTCTCTCAGAATTGAAAAGGGATAGAAGAGAGCTCTACTTTATGTTGCTCAGATGTCATGGAGTTGGATGGACAAATCAGAAGTTGAAGGCTTTGACATTTGATGAGTTGGAACATAGGGCTTATCCTATTTGGGTGAGAGTGCAGGAAGCAAACACTCTCAGACTTCTTTCAGATGAAAGAAAGGAGCAACTTGCAGAAGAAATGGAAATCAAGAAAGCTATGATGATTCCCAGACCAGTGAAGAAGGGATTTAAACTTGAGTTTCCAAAAGATATGGATCCACTATATCCAAGTGAAGCAGTTATAAGAAAGAGCCTCAAGCTCTCCCCATTAGAAGCTTCAGATATGGTGCAAGTGTTACCATTAGATTCCAGGAATCCAATTGTGAGTTATGATGAGGATGAATGTGGATTCTGGAAGATTGGCAGATTTGGCAAGGAGGTACACACTTTTACCACTCTCATATCTTTATTTGCAAGTTGTGATAGAGAAGACTTGGTGGACCTTTGGAGGTTACTGGAGACCAAGTATGAGGCTGAAGCACCAACTTCAGCTAATGGAATAAAACTTTGGATCACATTCAAAAGAATGTGTGGGACAAAAGAGGAAGATCCTGAAATATGGAAGGATCTTGAAGATGACCTCAGTGGTCTTCAATGGAGGTTATATTCAGCTGCTGGTGTATACCATTTGAGTTCTACAAAGTTTGCTGAGTATTTACTTGTGGATGCTCAGTATTTCATATCCAAGGCTGTTTTGGAAAAGATGAAGGACACTCAGCTGGAGATAGATTATTCAAGTGATGTGGCAAAGGATTTGATCAGATTTATTCATTACCAATATAAGAAGATTTGTCAGACTCCTCCAAGTTCTTAATTCTTATTCAGAAACTTGATCATAAGAGTGGATATCAAGTTTAAGGGAGGATTGTTGGGAATAAATTAAGGCCAGATCACTTTAGCGCTGACAAGAACAAAACAAGCGTTGACAGGAAGAAAGCAAGCGCTGACAGCTCAAGCGTTGACAAGTTAAAGTCAAGCGTTGACATATTGAAGACAAGCACTGATGGAAGATATAATCTACACGTTTATTATATTCTAGAATACTTCTAGTAAGGATAGAAACGACAATGTATTTTCTATGTTTATCTTTACCTAGAATAGTTGATACGTAGCTTATTGTACAAGGCTTCTTAGTCTATAAAAGAAGGCCTTTAGGTTAATGTTCAATATCAAGTTTTACATAAGTTTTCATTCATAAACATCTTTCATTGTAAGCAAGTTCGACATTGATAATCAAAGTGAAAGTTTGTCTATATCTTGTGTGTTCTTGTTTAAGTGTTAAATTCCGCATAACACTTAGATTCACAAAGCATATACAAAGGTTTCTCTACGTGCTATACTTGATCTAATCTCGTATACACAAAGCTAATCGATCTAAGTTTGGGATCAACAAAAATGCTTAGAAGTGATAATGGTGGTGAGTTTAGAAATAAATTGTTGGATAATTTTTGTGTCAAGAAAGGGATTACTTGGCAGTTTAGTGTTGCCAGAACCCCACAGCAAAATAAGGTTGCTGAGAGAAAGAATAGAACCCTAATTGAAGCAGCCAGGACTATGTTGGCTGATGCTCACTTTCCCATAGCTTTTTGGGCTGAAGCTATGAATACAGCTTGTTATGTTTAGAATAGAGCATTGGTCAACAAGATACAGAACAAAACACCTTATGAGTTACTTTGGGGAAGGAAACCTAATATTGGTTTTCTCAAACCTTTTGGTTGTCATGTATATGTATTAGATACTAGTGATGCCTTAGGTAAATTTAGTGCAAAAGGTGATGAAGGCTACTTCATGGGTTATTCAGTGCAGAGTAAGGGATATAGGGTTTACCTAAAGAAGGAAAAACATATACTTGAAAGAGTACATGTTAGGTTTTTAGAGAGTAAACCTAGTGATCCTGAAAGTGGTCCAAATTGGTTGTTTGACTTGGAACCTCTATCTAGGACTTCGAATTATATGCCTGTTACTAATCCAGACATTGTGAAGGTAACTTCAAATGTTGTGGAAGAACCAGTTGTTGATGTTTCAGGTACACAGGTTAATGAAGAGGTTGAATCACAAGCAGACAAGTCATCTCCTATACAAGAGTATGTTACTATTCACATATGGACAGATGCTTTTGCTGCTGCTGCTGCTGCTGCTGGAAAGGAAAATGGTGGTCCCCACGTATCACCAGTTAACAACATGCATGGTCCTTCAGGCGCTGACGAAGGCAAATCTAGCGCTGACAGGACAGATTCAGGCGTTGATGGCTCAAACGTTGACAACAACGTTTCAGGCGTTGATAACCCAAACGCTGACAATCTTGGTTCAGGCGTTGACAACACTTTTTAGCATATTTTCTCTTCCAATTTTGAACAAGGTGAACCTTCAGGCATACATGAAGAGGTTCATACAAATATTGATGGAAGAGAGTCTGAAGAAGATATTGGCAACTTGGAGAATGAGATTGAAGACAACAGACTTTTTGAAGGAGGAGTTCTTACTTCCACTATGAAGAATCACCCTACTTCTCAAATCATTGGTGATATCATGACTCCTGTTCAGACTAGAAGATCTCATAAGAATATTGGTGGATTTATTTCCAATATACACAAGAAGGTTGATACCCCTCTTGTTCAAGCATGTTTGTTTGCCTGTTTTCTGTCACAACAGGAACCCAAGAAATTTTTTGATGCTCTCAAAGAACCAAGTTGGGTGGAAGCAATGTAGGATGAGCTTCACCAATTTGCTATTCAGGATGTTTGGGAGCTGGTTGATTATCCCAGGTATGTCAGACCTATTGGACACGATGGGTTCTAAGAAACAAGAAAGATGAAAGAGGCATTATGGTCAGAAACAAGGCACGTTTAGTGGCTCAGGGATATACACAAGAGGAAGGGATAGACTATGAGGAGGTCTTTGCACCAGTTGCAAGGATTGAAGCTATAAGAATATTTCTAGCCTATGCTTCTTGCATGGGCTTCACTGTCTATCAAATGGATGTGAAGAGTGCCTTCCTCTATGGCACAATTGTTGAGGAGGTATATGTCATGCAGCCTCCTGGTTTTGAGGATACAGAGAATCCAGACAAGGTGTATATGTTGGGTCGAAATTATAAAGTATTATGAGTTGATGTGTCAAAACTAAAAGACAATGACTAAATCTGACAAGTGAAGATTCTACAAGCCGGTGGACAAACTTGTAGAAGATATATTGCAAGAAGATAAAAGATTTAGTGAATATATTATTTAGTGAATATATTATTTAGTGAATATCTTATTTACTAAATATCTTATTTACTAAATATCTTATTTAGTTTCCTTGTAACAAGGGTTTATGTGTAGTATATAAACACATATCCTACGTAGGTTTTATTCATAACAATCATTCACAATGTAACCTACAAGCAATTCGTGTGTCTAGACGTGGGATTCAATGTATACACGTCTAGGTGTTATTTGTGTTTAATAATACAAGTAATGTTTGGGAAAATTCATCTTGTCCACAACACCTTGTTCATGATTATTGTTCTAATTCCGCTATGTTAAATCATATGAATGATAATCATGCCTAGCAGCTTAAAGATCCAAATCTATTAGGTTTCATCAATTGGTATCAGAGCGGGTGGCTCTCGATGCTAGGATCAACGAGGTGTTCGTTCTTAGTGAAAAAGAAGAAAATCCCGTATAGGGTTTTTATGCAGTTTGTGTGCGCAGCAGTAGTACGAAGGGCATAACTTTTTATTGAACCGTTGGATCGCCACGAAATTTTATGTGTGTGTTCTACACACATATATCTAGATATCTACTGTAGGGATTGTCGAGATCTATCCCCAAGAAAAAGTTATTAACCGTCGAAGTCAGCAGGGGTCATATGCTGTTTTCTGTGAACAGTAATAGTAAAAACGCGATTTCTCCTTCGTTAACCGTTGGATCGTCGTGAAATGTGATCTGTAGGTTCTTGACACTTATGTCTAGGATCTCACCGAAGGGATCTTCGATCTGAGCATTTATGAAGAAGTTATTCGCTGTCGAAGTTCACTGCAGTTTATGGATTTTCACATGAAATAATGATTTAGGGTTTATAAAACCCTAGATCAATTAGCCGCTGATGGGAGTTATTTTGACGCTGATAGATGTTAGTGTCAGTGGATGTCGTTGACGCTGACAAGGCATAGATGAGACGCTGATGACCAGGCGCTGACAGGTTTAAAGATGGCGCTGACAAGTTATATGTAGGCGCTGACTGAAATTCATATGTTGTCCGAGATCTGGTTTTTCAAACGCTGACAAGTGTTGTCCGATATTGGACAACACACACTGATAAGATCTTGGACAGTGAAGGATATTGGACGACAAAGGATTCGCTGCTGTTTGGTATTTTGGTTACGTTTTTGCACACAAAACGAGGTATTTACACACGAAGGTACATGGGACCTCCGTTTCTATACAGAATATCAAATTGATATTCATGGCTCGGATATTTTTTTATATAAAGTCATATATGATTAAGGGGAAGAGTTCTTATGGTAAGTTTGATGTTGAAGTTAGTTTTCACAAATTTGTTTTTCTTATTTAGGTGAGCAATACACCTTGTCTCTGTACTAAATATATTGTTACAGCGTATGACTGGCTCATAGTCGTGAAGGTTACCAGTTCCCATGTAACAAAAACTGTGGTGAGCAATACACCTTGTCATTGGACTAAATATATTGTTATAGCATACGATTGGCTCATAGTCGTGAAGGTTACCAGTACTCATGTAATAAAAACTGATGGGTGAGCAATACACCTTTATCATTGGATCTAAATATATTGTTATAGCTAACAACTGGCTTATAGTTGTGCGGTTTTTGTTAGTTTCAGTTCCCGTTCTTACCAATAAACTGACCCCCTTTTGCAGTGAAAGAGTTTCATTTTTCTCTAGTCGTTTCGACAACTAGGGGAAGAGTTTATCAACTAGTGAGCAATTGGGTGAAAGAAATACAAAGTTTGGGTTATTCTGCTTCTACATCAAAATTATTGTACTTATTTTTCTTCAAGATCATTACATAGAGCTAGTTTTGGAGAATTTTCAAGATTGCATACTTTCACATATTCCCTATTGATGTGTCAAAAAGGGGAAGAATATGTGTTATACTTAAGGGGAAGCAATTTGAAGATCGTGTACCATATACAAAAGGTTTTGACATCATCAACTAGGGGAAGATTGTTGGGTCGAAATTATAAAGTATTATGAGTTGATGTGTCAAAACTAAAAGACAAGCACTAAATCTGACAAGTGAAGATTCTACAAGCCGGTGGACAAACTTATAGAAGATATATTGCAAGAAGATAAAAGATTTAGTGAATATATTATTTAGTGAATATATTATTTAGTGAATATCTTATTTACTAAATATCTTATTTACTAAATATCTTATTTAGTTTCCTTGTAACAAGGGTTTATGTGTAGTATATAAACACATATCCTACGTAGGTTTTATTCATAACAATCATTCACAATGTAACCTACAAGCAATTCGTGTGTCTAGACGTGGGATTCAATGTATACACGTCTAGGTGTTATTTGTGTTTAATAATACAAGTAACGTTTGGGAAAATTCATCTTGTCCACAACACCTTGTTCACGATTATTGTTCTAATTCCGCTATGTTAAATCATATGAATGATAATCATGCCTAGCAGCTTAAAGATCCGAATCTATTATGTTTCATCAGCATAGAGTCAAGAAAGCTATGTATGGACTTCATCAAGCCCCAAGAGCATGGTATGGCACATTGTCCACCTATCTGGTGGAAAATGGATTCAAGAGGGGCACTATAGACTAGACATTATTTACAAAGAAGGCTGGTAAGGATGTCTTACTTGTTCAGGTTTATGTTGATGATAACATCTTTGGATCCACCAATCTAAAGATGAGTGAAGACTTTTCCAAGGTTATGACAGACAAATTCAAGATGAGTGCAATGGGGGAGATGAACTTATTTCTAGGATTACAAGTTCAGCAGAAAGAAGATGGTATCTTCATCTCTCAGGATAAGTATGTAGCAGAGATCTTGAAGAAGTTTGGCTTTTCTCCACATGAAAAGAGGGCTACTACTCCTATGGATAGAGAACACCCTTGGGGAAAAGTTGGAGATGGAAAAGATGTGGATGTCAGGCACTATAGATCGATGATGGGCTCATTGATGTATCTCACAGCCTCCAGACCTGACATCATGTTTGCTGTGTGTGCATGTGCACGCCATCAAGTGACTCCCAAAGAATGTCACCTTTATGATGTCAAGAGAATCTTTAGGTACCTTAGATGTTATCCAGATCTTGGCTTGTGGTACCCAAAAGATTCACCATTAGAGCTTATTGCATATTCAGACAGTGACTATGGAGGTGATAAGTTTGATCGAAAATCCACAACTGGTGGATGTCAGTTTCTTGGGAGTAGGTTGATATCTTGGCAACGCAAGAAACAAACAGTGGTGGCCAATTCTACAACTGAAGCAGAGTATGTTGCAGCAGCTGCTTGTTGTTGACAAGTCTTATGGATTCAGAACCAGATGTTGGATTATGGGTATAATTTCATGTATACCAAGATATTTGTTAACAATAACAGCACTTTATGCATTATTAAAAATCTTGTACATCATTCTAAAACAAAACACATAGAAATTAGACATCATTTTTTAAGAGATTGTTTTGAAAAGGGTTTAATACAACCAGATAGGGTTGACACAGAAGAAAATGTGTCAGATTTATTAACTAAACCTTTTGATGCTAGAAGGTTTCAATACTTTGTAACAAGTATTGGAATGATCAATCTCACATAAAATGTGTTTTGGGGTCTTAATGTAAAAGTATGTACAGGATAATGCATTGTTATTGGTCTTTTTGAAGATTTAGATTTTCCACTATATTTTTCTAACACTGACAAAGGTTATCTTAACGCTGATAAGTGTTATTATGACGTTGTGTGACAATCCGTCAACTTATGGTTGATATTTTATTCTCAATATTATTTAAAAACAATTTACAATATGAACTCACATATTTTTGGGAAGAAATTTGGATTTACGTCTTGGAGTAGCATCGACTACGTCTAAACCGGAGGATTCAACGTTACGTGCTTACGTTTACATACACCGTCTTTGGAGACAGTCCGACATTTCAGAAAATAAATTTGTCCATGAATATTATTTTGGAGTTTTAAATTTGTGTTGGTTCATAAACTCACAAATTTACGAGAAGAGATTAGGACTTACGATTTTATTTTTACGTCCTTTACGACTAAACCGGAAACCTTAGGATTACGTATTTACGTTTTCGAACTCCGTTTTTGATGAGACAATTTTTATTGGATTCGTTTTGTGACGTCGATTCATAATTTATAAAAACGTTTTTCGTAAAACGACCCGAGGGCACGCAAATCGAGGAAACTAGAATCGAGGAATACCCATAAACTAGTGAGATGGGACAAAATACATTGTCCCACCCCACTAGCTTAGTTTGGACGGCACTACTTGACACCACACACTAAGGTGGCATCAAGTTAGCTAATATGTTACAAGTGTAAGCATAGCTTACATTTTAAGCCACACTTTCCCACTTTCCATCCAAAACTAGCAACTAGTTTCATTTCTTTCATTTACACACATGCAAAAACCACTCAACTCTCTCCCTACACTCTCTCTTTGCCGTCCCAAATACTCCACAAAAACACCATCATTGATCAAAATTTAACCATAAACATATGTTATAATTAACATATGTTAATCTCCATTCAAAAAGATGAAGATTGGTGCAACTTATAACATCCAAGGAGGAGTTTTCATGGAGTAGGAGGGCTGATTTTCCACAAGGTTCTCATGAAGAATGATGGTCTTGAAGATGGTCTTGGTGCATCACAAGTTTCTCCATCAAAATCCATGTTTTGATCAACCTACATCATCATGGTGGTATAAAGATTGTCCTCCTCATCTTCTTGTCATTTTTGATTATATAAACATGTATTTTATTTCCTATTGTATATATGTTTATGATGATTATATGATGATAAAAATGTTATGTGGGGATTTGTTGTTGATAATCATGGATAAAAAGGTGAAAAACCATAAGAAACAAGGTTAAAATCTTGGTTAAATTTGATGGCTGTATAAAACAGTAAAGAAGTAAGTCATAAACTGATAAAATGATGATGTGGAATAGATTTACAGTAAGCTATGGGTCTTATACACATGTGAGAGTTGGCCATACAATGGAATCAAAATAATGAGTGAGATATGATCAAAACAAGTTTAGGGTATAAATCTGAAGTTACTGTTTTGGACGATTTTTAGAAAATACTTAAAGGATGATTCAACAGTAGCTATAAAAAAGTTAAATGTAGCAGATATCATTTAGTTTATGTGATAAAAATTTGAGCTTCTATCTCTATGTAGAACTCAAGATATGGCAGTTTTGGTAAAGATGAAGTTAAAAATCAGATTTTTGGAAATTAAAGAATAATACTATTATATAAGCACTCACATTTTAATATATAAAATGTAAAATAAAAACCCACTAACTTATAAAACTTATTTATATAAATATATATAAAAGGGGAATCAAATGGATAAATTATATAAATGATGGTGAAATAATGTTTATAAGTAATAAAAACTATAAACATGATTTTTACGACTTTTTCGGCTATTGCCGTAAAATTAACGTTTTTGTTAAATAAAACGTAGATGGTTGGACCCGTCTAATGAAAACTTTATAAAACTTATATACTGATATATAGACATGTATAACAAGTAAAAACCGATAAAACCCGAACTATAGGGCATACGGACATTAACAAGTTAAATAAACATATTGGACTAATAAATGGACTAAATAGGATAAAAACTTGTAAAAAGAATCTATTGGGCTTAACCTATTTAGGCCCAACTTGGAAAGTATGCATACTGATAATAAAGGTACAAAATGGATTGAAATAAGTTAAATAACTTATAATAAGCTTATTGGGCTTAAGACACGTAAACGGGTAAAACTAGTAAACTAATAAAAAAGTTATCGACATATAACACTAAAAGGAGTAAACGAGAATATGTAAACCCCCTTGATCATCATATATATATAATCATCATATGTATACATAATTGATATTTTTATAAAGTCATTGGACAAACGTCTAAGACCGAGTATTATTTGTCTAGGTTTCCGTGATTGAAGCACGTACCGTACGTCCGAATTGCCGATAACCCGCCTTCCCACATCAACGTGAGTTCATAGCCTCGCACTCTTTTAAATGTTTTTATAAATGTTTTATAAACCCGCGAGGGAGATAACATGTTAGTTTTTATTAAATAGGACACCATTTGTCCTTATTGTTTGTTTATTGATTTGGACCTGAATGATTGAACGACCCGATTATATGACCCGATAAATGATTAATGGACCCGATAGATGAAATAAATGGATTATTAAAGTTAGGTTATGTCACTAAAAGTCCCATTAGCATGAATTGTGAACTACCGGGAGTTGGTAGACGCTTATGCATTTAATAGTACTATTTTGGGGACGATCACCCCAGTTCGCGCCTTGACGGTTGATCCCCGTCGTGCCACATTGATTGGTAAGCGAATTAATGTATGAGAAGATTTCAATAGCGTGACCTTTGTGACGACACGCTACTTTAGATGGGCAAAATTTGTATCGGGTTAGCTACCCGTTGTTGGTTTAGTAAGGTAACAATGTCATGCGGCTTATAATAATTCGAATTAACAAAATAATAATAGACGCTCCGAATTACGATGTATTGCCTGACTAGCAATACAGGGTCATACTATTGATATTATGATTGTATTTTGGTTTTCATAACCATATTCATATAACGGTTTTTATTTGATTTTATACAACGTCATAAGACGTATTGTATGATGTTTTTACGACATTGGCTCGTATAATAATTTTTAAGGCAAATGCCTATATTATGATTTTCGATAAGGATTTATATAAAATGACTTTGGCTATTTTATGGCCTATTACAAAGATTTGTATAAAACGATTTTGGCTATTTTACGGCCTATTACAATGAATTGTACGAATTGATTTTTGGTACTAATTTTATACCAAAGTTATATTAATGGAATTTATTAAACTCTATGAATTCACTCGGCGTTATCGCTGACCTTTTCTTTTAACATGTTTTATCTCAGGTACTTGAAGGTAATTCTCGGGAAGACGACAAGAATTCATGGCCCGCACTTAAACAACATTTTTCCATTCAAATACTTTGTAAAACTTTGTATGAAATATAATGACTTGGGACCGATGTAACTTTGATATTTATGAATGGAAATGCTTTTACTATTAAACGACGCGATTTTTTTGCGTTGTCTATGATGTGAGTAATGTGCTATCCCGTAACACCAACGAGTCTTCCGTTGTACTAAGTTGTATAAAATTTGGGGGTGTTACAGTTTGGTACCAGAGCTCTCGTTATAGAGAACGAAAGATTTTTAAAACTAAGGTTTTGAATAAAACTTTTAAAAATCTTTTAACTAAAAACATTTTTCTAAAAATGTCTAAAAATCTTTTGACTATAACGGTGCCGAAGAATTCCCGAGTTACCGACAAGGCCAGACTGAGAAGTGTTATTTCAATATATATATATAACTTGGATTATATATATATATATATATATATATATGATGTAATTTTATTACATGATTGCTTGATGATTATTTTGATTTTTATACGAGGTATTTATACGACGTCGATTGTCACAAGTAACCCTAAATCCCCTAGTAAATTAATCAAAGCTATTCTCGTAGGAATTCTAGCTATCCTAGATCTAAACCAAGTTGTGGATATTTATGATCCCAACAAATGGTTGATATTCGTAGAAGTGTAGATATTAGTTGATTGTGATATTGAAGAAGAATTGGCGAGATTAAGACTGATATCGATGTTTTGACGATCTTTTCTTATAGAGTGGAGTTTGACAAAACATTACCACCTAGAAAGATGTCATCTAATTCGTTGTCACCCAATTCTTAAATTTGAGAATCGAAAGGGCGAATGTTGCACTTGAGGCTGTCATTGGAACCATTACCCAAAAGCCTCATGCCACTAATACCTTTCCGAGAAGTCTAAGTTGAATGATCAAGTCATTTCATATTAATGACTCATTTGATAATTGTTGTTGTAAGAGCTAATAAGATTGGAAATTGAGTGTTGATTCATATTGAGATTGTATTGCCTTTACAAGGCCGAAGAATAAGATTGAAAGTATTGGAATATGAGGTAGGATATTGAATTGAGTATAAAATTGGTTGAAATTTGAATAAAGTAAAATTTAACCCGTATGGAATATGAGATTGTTAATAGAAGCCGTTAAGTTTTGTGATTGAATTATAAGGTTTTAAGTGATTGTAGGTTTGTGTTAAGGGTTGTTCCTAGGCCATTGTCCACTAATGAGGATGCCCAGTGACCAATAAATAAATTGAAGAAATCTTCTTCTGAATTGGGACCGATGGATCTTCCGAGACAGGTGGAACACCTAATGACTCTTGTAGATTAGTATTCATTGTGGTATCTTTTAAAAATAATCCCTAACCTAACTGTGACATCAGTTGGTAGGATGAGTTCTGAAAATTGTATGACATAGTGACACGTAATGTGTTACGGTACAATTTTGACTTGTTTGTGATTAATGAAAAAGACTACCTTTGATTGCTAAATTCTACATGTATTGATGTTATCTATCTTTTCTTGCTTAATCCTAATGTCCGCATTAGTGATGCAACCATTGAACGAATACTCATCTTGATTTGAGTTACGTTGTGGATTATTCTCTTTGTATTCGTGAGTGCCATCGAGGTCATGAACCTCATGATTAATTGGATAAGCTCATTTCCTATCATATCGTAGTTAATTCTTGGTGAACAAGCTTTCATCACTCTTCTGCAGATCACACATTGATTTTATAAAGTTAAAACGGTATCCTTTGAGAAAATTTAATTTTCATCACTATAAGGATTATTCAAAATGAGAGTTATAAGTGATAGTTATCAAAATGAGGTTGTCTGTAAAGTACCTTGGAAAACCTTATTGTTTTTATAACAAAGAAAATCTTTGTAAATTTATTTTTGATTCTTATTTAAGAATTAAGCATGAAAATGTTTTTATTATAAACATGATGATAAAATTTTGACGAACTGAGTATTGCATCGTTAATCTTGAAATTGTATATAGTTGCGCGCCTACATACAATTTGGAATGGACTATGCAAGACTGATTAGTAGTCACCATAAAAATGATTAATAAACACTAAATTTTCATTGAAGATTGTGAAAGAATAAATTTTATGAGATCTGCAAGAAGTGTAAAATGAGGACATAATGTTAGGGACACCTACATATGTGCCTATAGAATCTATTCTTCTGAGTCGAATTTACTCATCTGTGGAAATTGTCTTATTTGACAATTGACAATTCTTTCTTGTCCAATTCTCCCGTAGTGAGATTCTTAGGAAAAGTATCTGATTTCCGAGTGTTGATACCCGACTGGATGTATCGACGTTCTTATCATTTCTCTTGATTTGATTTCATTTGAGTGACCTGGGTAACGATCCGAGGAGCTTTCGAATGCGTACTCGAATCATGAAAACATGGGATATATTCATATTCGTTAAATGTTTTCGTCTGAATCTGATTTAAAATTCTCTCGCGTAGATTATGCGTTGACCTTACTCTTTAGATGGTAGTTGTGTCTCCATATATCTCGAATTTGTGAAGGATTATGAGTTATTATTAGTCTTTTGAGAAGTTCACATCTTATCGACGACAATGAAACTGAAAAGTTGATAATGCCGGTAGAATGGATTGATTGATGATGACATGACGATATTGTCTTAATTGATGGGAACTCGAGTAGAATTCCCCTAAAGAGATAAGATGTTGATTATCAAAAGTGATCTAAATAATTTTTGATGGATGATTACATCCTGCATTTAGACTCGAAATTATACCGTGAATGGTTGTGAACTAGTCATAGATATTATAATCTAGAAAGAACCTGATATGAATGTATTAAAAGATGTTTCGGTTATATGAAACTCTAGAAAGTATTTGTTGATGAATTACCTAGACTTTCGCCATTAAGGCAAGTTGAATTTGGTATTTGGTTATATTCTCGGTGCTGCACCTATGGCTTGTGCACTGTACGTCAGCACCATCTGAATTTAAGGAATTACCGTACAACTGAGAGAATTGTCGGAGAAAGATTTTGTTATACCAAGCCTGTCATCCTGAAGAGCTATGGTGTTATCTTTCCTTATATTTATAAGATTACTGTGAACTGAGTAAATTGACAATCGAAAACGATATCCATAACTCGAAATGGAAGAATTGTTCGATCATTTACAAGGTTCTAGAAAATTTGATCCATAGCATGGTTACCATCAACTTCGCATCTGCGAAAGAGATTATCTATTCCAATCACTACATCCGGTACTTGTAATGAACGTTATGAGTTTCACGTGATGTCGTTTGGATTGACCAATGCACATGTAGCATTCATCAATTTGGTGAATCACGTGTGTAGGCTGTGATTTGATAAATTCATGCTTGAGATCATTAAGGACCATTTATTTGTTTATAAGAATAAGAAGGAGTTAATAATTAATTATAGATTGCCCTGAATTGGCCAAACAATGAAAACCTGAACCTTGAATAATTAACATGTGATTGAAGACTTGAATCTTTACATGATTTAACTATGTGATTAAAAGGATAATGGAATATAAATTGACTCTTCAAAAATTAAGAACCCTTTTAAGACTTTGGATTTTACCAAAAAGAAATGGAAATATGTTTTGACAAATGTTTTAACAAAGGATTTTAGAAGATTGCTCCCTTATACACAAACCATTTAACTAAACTTCTGTTTAGGGGTAAATGTTTGTGTATACCTCCAGATAACTTAAAAAGGATTGAGGAAAACCATTTAAACCATAACTTGAAAATTTGAAACAACAAATTTAGCTTTTTAACTAAGAAAACTTTGACCAAAATATAAACAAAGATTTCTCGAACATTTACGAATCTTATTAATTATTTTCGATAAATCAACGAAAATCTTGTTAATTAAATTCAAATTTATTTTGAACATTTGATATAATTGGTCGAACTAAGAAATTTAAAACTTTTACGTTTACACTTTATAAAAACTAATTAATAATTATTTAATTAATTATAATAATTATCGACGCTTTAGACGACGGATTGAGTAAAACGGATAAAAATGATAGTAAAGACGAAACTAAAACATAGAAGATATGATGAAAGAATTTTGAATAAATACGGTTGTGATATTTATTTCGTCAGGAGAAAGTGAACGTAATTACTGACGCATAATATAGAAAGAATATCTGAGTGAATTGTGAACATGAAAATTTCATCATCATGAGAAGTGAATATAGATACTGACATATTATATAAAAAGGATGAAGAAACAATTAGGACATGTTCCTTAATAATGAAGGTGCAAAATAAATTGCCGAACAATTTAAAATAAACGATGTGGGTAAAAAGGATAAAATAGATAATAAAAAGGGGTTCGCGGATAATGTGAACCATTAGAATTAAGAAGCCGATGGCGGTAAATGTATAAAAGACCACTTATGATAACCTAAATATGGAGATTGTGAGATATAGTTATGTTGGAATTTGTAAGTATAAGTATTCTATGTATGTCATTTTCGACTAAAAAGTATCTTTGTCTGAAGAAGTTTTACTAATGACAAATTATGAAGGCAGACATCGCCTCATACATTAGTAAACGTTTAGCTATTGCAAAGGTCATCATCTGAATTTGGTTCGATTTGGGTCATCGTCGACAGACTGACCAAATCTGCTAATATCATTCCCGTTAATGATAAATGCAAAAGAGTTATGTAAACATAGTGTGCCTGTATCGAACATCTTTATCAACATCCTCGCTTCGCATCGAATTTCTAGAGATTTGCTCAGAAGTCATTGAGAACGAACCTTGATGAGAGTACTATGTACCACCCCAAATCGAAGGGGCGAGGTAAAGTAACGATAAAAGGTAATATAAGTGCTGTTTTGTGTTTGAATGATTGACCTTTGATAATAAGACCGTATAATCGTTTTCCTTTGGAAGGATTATCATTGATAATTATCGTATCAGGATCGAGATCTAATCTTGTTAGGATCTAAATATTAGAGCATCTGTAAGCAAGAGTTGAGATGAAGACACCCGACATACATCCACTGTGAGTTGGACATGTCTTTTAAGTTCAAGGTTTCCTATGATGGCAAACCTAACCCTGCAAAATACCCGACCCGCGAGATCTGAAATGATTGTTGAAATTAGGATTTGATTATTAACTGCCGATAGTGGGCAAGAGGTTATGTCAATGTGAAATGTAGACCTTGAAGTGCCAAATGGGTAGCGAAGTTATGCCACAATTTTTAACCTTGGAAAGATGAATTCATGATCTGACAAATCATGGGATATAAGTCCCCGTTGTATGGGACCATTGAAATGATGTAAAAGTTGGGATTGAAAGGCATATAAGCTGGATCTACCCTAGGACTTCAAGAACCGCGTGAATTATGTTTCGTAAATCGCACTTGATGGAATATCTATCAAGTGAAATTCTGATTATTCTTAATAGAGCTTAGATCGGCGAAAAGTTGCATTCATCAAAAACCCGTGAACATCATGGATAGAGAAAGTAAGTCAACATTAAGCCTGATCTTATTCCCGTAGTTATGTTTGATGAAACTCACGTATTATAATGGATTACACTTGTGAGAAAAGACCGAGTGTGGAGGAAATACCCACATGGCTTTAACTCTATAAGAAGCGAGTAGTAAGGTAAGATGATCTTTGAGGACAAAGATCCTGTTTAGGGGTAAATGTTGTGACAATCCGTCAATTTATGGTTGATATTTTATTCTCAATATTATTTAAAAACAATTTACAATATGAACTCACATATTTTTGGGAAGAAATTTGGATTTACGTCTTGGAGTAGCATCGACTACGTCTAAACCGGAGGATTCAACGTTACGTGCTTACGTTTACATACACCGTCTTTGGAGACAGTCCGACATTTCAGAAAATAAATTTGTCCATGAATATTATTTTGGAGTTTTAAATTTGTGTTGGTTCATAAACTCACAAATTTACGAGAAGAGATTAGGACTTACGATTTTATTTTTACGTCCTTTACGACTAAACCGGAAACCTTAGGATTACGTATTTACGTTTTCGAACTCCGTTTTTGATGAGACAATTTTTATTGGATTCGTTTTGTGACGTCGATTCATAATTTATAAAAACGTTTTTCGTAAAACGACCCGAGGGCACGCAAATCGAGGAAACTAGAATCGAGGAATACCCGTAAACTAGTGAGATGGGACAAAATACATTGTCCCACCCCACTAGCTTAGTTTGGACGGCACTACTTGACACCACACACTAAGGTGGCATCAAGTTAGCTAATATGTTACAAGTGTAAGCATAGCTTACATTTTAAGCCATACTTTCCCACTTTCCATCCAAAACTAGCAACTAGTTTCATTTCTTTCATTTACACACATGCAAAAACCACTCAACTCTCTCCCTACACTCTCTCTTTGCCGTCCCAAATACTCCACAAAAACACCATCATTGATCAAAATTTAACCATAAACATATGTTATAATTAACATATGTTAATCTCCATTCAAAACGATGAAGATTGGTGCAACTTATAACATCCAAGGAGGAGTTTTCATGGAGTAGGAGGGCTGATTTTCCACAAGGTTCTCATGAAGAATGATGGTCTTGAAGATGGTCTTGGTGCATCACAAGTTTCTCCATCAAAATCCATGTTTTGATCAACCTACATCATCATGGTGGTATAAAGATTGTCCTCCTCATCTTCTTGTCATTTTTGATTATGTAAACATGTATTTTATTTCCTATTGTATATATTTATGATGATTATATGATGATAAAAATGTTATGTGGGGATTTGTTGTTGATAATCATGGATAAAAAGGTGAAAAACCATAAGAAACAAGGTTAAAATCTTGGTTAAATTTGATGGCTGTATAAAACAGTAAAGAAGTAAGTCATAAACTGATAAAATGATGAAGTGGAATAGATTTACAGTAAGCTATGGGTCTTGTACACATGTGCGAGTTGGCCATGCAATGGAATCAAAATAATGAGTGAGATATGATCAAAACAAGTTTAGGGTATAAATCTGAAGTTACTGTTTTGGACGATTTTTAGAAAATTCTTAAAGGATGATTCAACAGTAGCTATAGAAGAGTTAAATGTAGCACATATCATGTAGTTTATGTGATAAAAATTTGAGCTTCTATCTCTATGTAGAACTCAAGATATGGCAGTTTTGGTGAAGATGAAGTTAAAAATCAGATTTTTGGAAATTAAAGAATAATACTATTATATAAGCACTCACATTTTAATATATAAAATGTAAAATAAAAACCCACTAACTTATAAAACTTATTTATATAAATATATATAAAAGGGGAATCAAATGGATAAATTATATAAATGATGGTGAAATAATGTTTATAAGTAATAAAAACTATAAACATGATTTTTACGACTTTTTCGGCTATTGCCGTAAAATTAACGTTTTTGTTAAATAAAACTTAGATGGTTGGACCCGTCTAATGAAAACTTTATAAATTTTATATACTGATATATAGACATGTATAACAAGTAAAAACCAATAAAACCCGAACTATAGGGCATACAGACATTAACAAGTTAAATAAACATATTGGACTAATAAATGGACTAAATAGGATAAAAACTTGTAAAAAGAATCTATTGGGCTTAACCCATTTAGGCCCAACTTGGAAAGTATGCATACTGATAATAAAGGTACAAAATGGATTGAAATAAGTTAAATAACTTATAATAAGCTTATTGGGCTTAAGACACGTAAACGGGTAAAACTAGTAAACTAATAAAAAAGTTATCGACATATAACACTAAAAGGAGTAAACGAGAATATGTAAACCCCCTTGATCATCATATATATATAATCATCATATGTATACATAATTGATATTTTTATAAAGTCATTGGACAAACGTCTAAGACCGAGTATTATTTGTCTAGGTTTCCGTGATTGAAGCACGTACCGTACGTCCGAATTGCCGATAACCCGCCTTCCCACATCAACGTGAGTTCATAGCCTCGCACTCTTTTAAATGTTTTTATAAATGTTTTATAAACCCGCGAGGGAGATAACATGTTAGTTTTTATTAAATAGGACACCATTTGTCCTTATTGTTTGTTTATTGATTTGGACCTGAATGATTGAACGACCCGATTGTATGACCCGATTGTATGACCCGATAAATGATTAATGGACCCGATAGATGAAATAAATGGATTATTAAAGTTAGGTTATGTCACTAAAAGTCCCATTAGCATGAATTGTAAACTACCAGGAGTTGGTAGACGCTTATGCATTTAATAGTACTATTTGGGGACGATCACCCCAGTTCGCGCCTTGACGGTTGATCCCCGTCGTGCCACATTGATTGGTAAGCGAATTAATGTATGAGAAGATTTCAATAGCGTGACCTTTGTGACGACACGCTACTTTAGATGGGAAAAATTTGTATCGGGTTAGCTACCCGTTGTTGGTTTAGTAAGGTAACAATGTCATGCGGCTTATAATAATCCGAATTAACAAAATAATAATAGACGCTCCGAATTACGATGTATTGCCTGACTAGCAATACAGGGTCATACTATTGATATTATGATTGTATTTTGGTTTTCATAACCATATTCATATAACGGTTTTTATTTGATTTTATACAACGTCATAAGACGTATTGTATGATGTTTTTACGACATTGGCTCGTATAATAATTTTTAAGGCAAATGCCTATATTATGATTTTCGATAAGGATTTATATAAAATGACTTTGGCTATTTTATGGCCTATTACAAAGATTTGTATAAAATGATTTTGGCTATTTTACGGCCTATTACAATGAATTGTACGAATTGATTTTTGGTACTAATTTTATACCAAAGTTATATTAATGGAATTTATTAAACTCTATGAATTCACTCGGCGTTATCGCTGACCTTTCTTTTAACATGTTTTATCTCAGGTACTTGAAGGTAATTCTCGGGAAGACGACAAGAATTCATGGCCCGCACTTAAACAATATTTTTCCATTCAAATACTTTGTAAAACTTTGTATGAAATATAATGACTTGGGACCGATGTAACTTTGATATTTATGAATGGAAATGCTTTTACTATTAAACGACGCGATTTTTATGCGTTGTCTATGATGTGAGTAATGTGCTATCCCGTAACACCAACGAGTCTTCCACTGTACTAAGTTGTATAAAATTTGGGGGTGTTACACGTTGTCAGCAATATATTTGTCTAATGCTGACAAAGGTTTCCTTAACGCTGACAAGTGTTATCGGGCCGTTGTCAGCAACAATGTTAGTTTTGTGGTTTTTAATCTAAATGTGCAGGTGGTTTTAGCATTATACCATTGGATACAGAGTTGCTTATGGATCCTTAGAGAATCATTTGAGCATGTTTTTATTTATGGATGATGGTTGGAATATTTCTATTCCTATCTTGACATAAATTTTTTATGTTCATGCATATTTTGGGCAACATATGTATCACAGTTTAAGGGGAGGTTTTAGGAACCTTTAGGACTTTTGGGTATTCTTACAATACTCTTATCACAATTCTAGATTGTGTCCACAGGTGAGTATGAGTTAGTTTTACTAAATCACGAGGCACTGTAGCATGCAAAGTTGATATACTATGCATGCTGCCAAGACATTTTTGGCCTAGAATTGGTTGTGGTCTGTTGGGAGACTTGGGAATGATTTTATTATGGGTTTTACCTGAGAGTTACAAGGAATTTTATGAGATAACTTAGTTTTTAAGAGTATTGGTTAGCAAGGGACACTAGAGGACTGTTATGTCTATCTAGCATAAGCAAGTGTGCATAACTAGACAGTGCTTGCTGCCCTATAATAATTATCAACTTCTAGGTTATCTTCACTAGGATAAATTACTTTGTTAAGGTCCTTTTTCTTTTTTATTACTTTTATTTTTGGACACTGACAAGTATTTTTCCAAGCGTTGTTATGACCAATTTAGACGCTGACATGGCTTTGGCAAACGTTGACAAGAATATAGCCGTTGGGCGTTGACGGGTTATTTTTGACCGTTGACACTCATTGGGACCTACCCAGTTGTTATTTTTGACGAATTTTGGGGCCGTAATTTTGGGAGCAGATAACTTTTAATTAATGCATGAGATAACTTATTTTCTTTTCAATATTTTCATCATGATATTTTGAAAATAGTTTCCTCATTTTTGACCAATCACATGCATGTATCTCTCCTATATATTTGGCTCCTATTTTTAAACAGGGTACCTATCATTCTTGTCTAACAATTTTCTCCTATAATTCATCTTTCTAAATATTCACAAACAGCTTTCTTCTACAATGGCACCAAAATTTAAACCAAGTGATTTGGTATTGGGATTCAGGAGTCAACACAACATGATTGCATTTTTGGACGCTGATGATGCTCTGTTACCCCAATACACCCAGATGGTGGCGTATTTGAATGCATCCCCAATTAGGTATGCTCTTTCTCATGCTCCACTCATCTCTGTCACACATATTAAACAATTTAAAACACTGTAAGTTCCTCAACAATTAATAATGTGACTACATTATCATCTATTGTTCATGGGCGTACATAGGTGGTTATTGAAGCCTTGGTTCGCCAGGCTTTGCATCTTGATGATGCAGATGGTATAACCACCCTTCCCATTAAAGAAATAAATCAAGGACTAAGGGCTTTGGGTTATCCTTTCCCTAATGAGGGAACTTTAAACAAATATCATAAACAGGAGTTTCCCCCAGCCTAGAAGTACCTAATACATGTCCTCTTACAATGTTTGAATCCCAAGTGTACTGCACACAATGAGATTAATAGATCCATTGCTAGTGCTATTGTGTGCATTGCAACTGGGCAAAAGTTTAATTATTCAAAAATGATTTTTGAGGGCATGTGTAAAAACAAAGGGAGTAAAATGACTTTGGCTTATCCCAGATTTTTACAAATGGTTTTTGATGTCCAAAGTTACTGCACAAGGGATTATGATGATTTTTATAAGATCCATGTGCAAAAGAAAGCTATTTTTACCAAGATGAACTCACCCCCTTACCGTGACTTACCCTCACCCCAGCTATGGTTGTTGTTATTGAAGCAGCACAACCCCAACCAGACCCACAACCCCGACTTGACCCAATACCAGAACCTTTGCCTTCACCTCAACACATGCAAATTGACCAAGAACCCTTCGACGCTGACACATTAAATGTTGGTGTTGACAGGAGTAATCTAGACGTTGCCACCATTCCTTCACAGACCCAAACACCCCTGAACCTTCCCACATCCACCCAATCCACATCATCTTCTACCCCACCACAATATAGGTTACAAAAACACCAAAGGACTACTGGAGTGTTCTCCTCTAGTGGTCCTAGCCATGTAGCAGAGAGAACCACCACCACAAGTGTGGTTGGTGCTATAGATGAGGCTGGGACTATTGGTTCTGGCTTAGATGCAGGCCAAGGCAGTCCTAACATCTTTAAGACCTCATCCATTCCCCATGAATCTAATTTGGGAGGTCAAATACCCATTTTGGAGGAGGGCAGATTGGAACCAATGACATTGATGGAATTGACGACTGTCTGCATTAGCTTGCAAAAGCAAAATGCAGACTTGGTACAAATTGTCAGTACACAGGGCCTTGAACTCAAGCAATTGAGGGAGAGGATTGTCATTTTGTAGAATGCTAGAACAAGGCGTGGGATGGAGGAATCTTCCAAAGGGGAGGATGAGCAGATTAATGTGAGTGATAAGGGCTCACATGATGGTGAATCTTTGGGTGTTGCTGAAGCCCTTACTGAATTGAAGAAGCAACCAGGTTTTGACAGATCTCTGGTAACTCCTACCAATTTAGACTTGTCTTTTACAACTATGTTAGAGCAAATTACAAGAGGCGCTGAGACAAGTAATTTGGGCGTTGACAAGCAAAGTTTGAACGCTGACATGAGTAATTTGGGCGCTGACACAAGCAAATTGAGCGTTGACAGACCTGTAGATGAGGTTGATGTATTCCAGTCACCAACTATCATCAAAGATGTATCTTCACAGGTATTACCATCATCCTTACCCATCATTGATCCACTAGATAAGGGTAAAGGAAAAATGGTAGAAGTAGAAGTTCCAAAGAATGCAGCACAGGTTGAGGTTGGCTGCACAACTTGTGGAACAACAAAGAAAGAAGGTTGGTGAATCACCATTTGTTGCCACTTCAGAGGAACAAGAAGTAAGTGATGAAGCTAGTTCAGACTCAAGTGTGATGATAATAGAACAACCAGAAAGACTTGAGTTAGGTGATGATTTGGCAAAAGAGAAGCTTAATGAGTTGAAATTGCAAGTGGATTTTGATATGCCAGAAGTTGTTCAGATGTACCACGCTTGGGAAGATAGATGTGTGGAGAATCCAGATTTGACAGTTTCAGACCAAATATGGGGTTTGGAGATTCTTCTAAGAGTACAAAAAGACTGCAAGGTAATTCTGAAACACAAAGCTAGCAATATTCTCTCAATGCTGAAGAGGGATAGAAGGGAGCTGTACTACATGCTACTCAGATGTCATGGAACAGGATGGACCTATAAGAAATTGTTGGGATTATCCTTTGAAGAGTTGGAGTACAAGGCTTATCCCATTTGGGCTAAAGTGCAGGAAGAGAACACTCTAAGACTTCTTTCTGATGAAAGAAAAGAAGAACTTTCAGAAGAGATGGAGCTTAAGAAGGCAATGATTGTTCCAAGACCTTTGAAGAAGGGAGTTCCTCTCGAGTTTCCTAGAGATATGGATAGATTGATGCCTAGTGAAGCTGTTATAAGAAGGAGCATCAAGCTCTCACCTTTGGAAGCTTCAGATATGGTACAAGTGTTACCTCTTGATGCCAGAAACACTATTATAAGCTCTGAAGAAGATGAAAGTGGGTTTTGGAAGATGGGCAGGTATGGGAAAGAGGTACACACTTTTACTACACTTATATCTCTCTTTGCAAGTGTGGATAGAGAAGACTCGGTAGACCTTTGGAGGTTGTTGGAGGCCAAGTACGAGACTAATGCTCCTACTTCAGTCAATGGAATAAAACTTTGGTCCACATTCAAGAGAATGTGTGGACCAACAGAAGAAGATCCTACTGTTTGGAAGGATCTTGAAGATGATCTCAGTGGTCTTCAATGGCGTTTGTATTCAGCTGCTGGTGTTTATTATTTGAGCTCTACAAAGTTTGCTGAGTATCTTCTTGTAGATGCTCAGTATCCCATGTCCAAAGAAGTTTTGGAGAAGATGAAGACAACTCAGCTGGAGATAGACTATTCAAGTGATGTGGCTAAAGATTTGATCAGACATAGTTATTACCAATATGATAAGAGTTGTAAGATTCCTCCTAGTTCTTAATTTTTATTCACAAACTTGATTACTAGAGTAGATATCAAGTTTAGGGGGGGATTGTTGGGAATAAAATGTAGCCAGTTCACTTGAGCGCTGACAAGAGGAAAACAAGCGTTGATAGGAAGAAAACAAACGCTGACAGATCAAGCGTTGAAAAGAAGAAGTCAAGCGTTGATAGGTTGAAGACAAGCACTGATAGGAAGATATAGTCTACGCGTATTTTGTTTCTAGTATGTTTCTAGTAAAGATAAGTTCAACATTGTATTTTCTATAATTATCTTTACCTAGAATAGTTGATTCGTTCACTCTTGTACAAGGCTTCTTATGTCTATAAAAGAAGACCTTTAGGTTATGTTTAATATAAGCTTTCATACGTTAAACACTTTCATTGTAAGCAAGTTTGTCATTATCAATCAAGTGAAAGTTTGTTTACATCTTTGTGTGTTCTTGTTTAAGTGTTAATTCCGCATAACACTTAGATTACTTTATACATAAACAAAGTTTCTCTACGTGTATAACTTGATCTAATCTCGTATACACAAAGCTTAATCGATCAAAGTTTGGGATCAAATATATGGTTTTTCAAACGCTGTCAAGTGTTGTCCGATATTGGACATCACACAGTGTTGATATCTTGGACAGTGAAGGATATTGGACAACAAAAGGAATAGCTGCTGTTGAGAAAATTGATACGATTTTAGCACACAAAAAGGAGGAATTTACATACGAAGGTACATGGAATCTCCGTTTTTATTTAGAATATCAATTTGATATTTATGGCTCGGATATTTTTAAAAGGGATTAATGATTTTAATGCGAGTTAGCAACAATTCGTGAGGTAATTTATTGGATTTGATTATGTAATCGGGGTAACCTTGTAAAAGAGTTATCCTTCTAATTGCTTTTACATATGATATGAAGAATAAGTTTCGCCATGAAGAGGTGTTGGCTTAAGGGGGAGAATTCTTATGGTAAGTTTGATGTTCAAAGAAGATTTTCGCGAGTTTGTGTTCTATCATATCTTTAAAGATGGTGCCTAGTCAACATTATTCTTTAAAGGTAACTTGTTCATACTTACACGGTTGGTGACGAAGACTTGTCATAACACTTGAAGGAGTTACATTATCGTGCTCAGTGTCTCACAAAGGATGAGAATATTGACAAGGGATCGAGGTCTACTTATATTTAGTCATCAGTATAAGTTCTTCATCACATGGATAGTGCAAGACATGGAACACAAGGTTGGGTTATTCTACTTCTACATCAAGAATACTTTATTTACTTTTCTTCAAGATCATTACATAGAGCCTACATTTGGAGAATCTTCAAGATTGCATACATTGTTTACTTCCTTGTTGATGTGACAAAAAGGGGAAGACATACATGCTACAATTAAGGGGAAGCAATTTGAAGATGATGTATAACTTACAAGAGATATACAAAGAGTTTTCCCGACATCAACTTGGGGAAGATTGTTGGGTCAAAAATTTGATGTGGCAGAAACTCAAAAACGAAGAAAACATGAAGATTTTGTCTAAGTGTTGTCAAGAGCAAATCAAGCGTTGACAAGAGCAAATCGGAGGTTGATGGCTCAAGCATTGTCATGTACAATCCAAGCATTGTCATATACAAACTAAGCATTGACAGAAACGTAGACAAGAAGCCTTTGGAAGCTTCTATTTAGATAAACATGCAGGATATATTCTGTATAAGTTTATTTAATCAGAAGATTTACATGTTTATTTGATTTTATCTCTTGTAAAACCCTAGTCCATACACTATAAAAGGAACCAAGGGTTATTAGGTTTTTCATAACTTTCATATACAATGTAAACCTAAAGCGTGTGTCGACTAGGTGTGGGATTCAATGTACACGCACCTAGTGATTGTTTGTTATTAATATAATGAGCAATCCTTTTGTTTTAATTCATGTTATTGTGCCTAAACACCTTGTTACATAGTTATTGTTCTTTTCCGCTATGATTGTTAATCATATGAACAATGGCTATGCCTAGTAGCTAAAAGATTCGAGGAAACTTAGGTTTCCACACCAAACGGTAGGTACCCAAGGTCGTAAGTAGGATCTCTAGAGTATGTGCATTAGGATGGAAGTTATCCAGCCTCATTTACCTTATGCATTTATTCCTACTTCTTCATACTTTACTTCATTTGGACATTGTTTAGACCTTTCATTTAGTAGTGCTTGTGTGTGAGTTACATAGACTACTGATGTTTGATTCCGGTATTTCTATTTATGGTCATGAATGTTTAGACATTTACCTTGCATGCTTTGATGACACACCATATTTTACTAGCATTCTATCTTAACAAATGGGGTGTTAGAATTATGGTATCAGAGCTAAGGTTTTGACTTGTAGCTCTGTAAAACATGCATGTGAGTTAAGGGTAGTCACCAGCGTCTTCCTAAAAAATGACAGTTGGTTTTCATGCATTCATCCATTTTCATTTCATTTCATGCATTCATATCATTGTCGCAGGTTTATGATTAACTAATGGTTGGTACAGGACTGGCCCTATTTAGTCGCATGTGCTTTTATCGAAACTTTTAACTTCGGGACCGACCCATAGGCGTCCCCCGCTATGTCTTTTGTTTTGGGTGAACTGACCATAGGCGTCTACCCTTGCTCATATAAAAGTTTTTTTAAACTGCATCATGCATTCTACACTGTTTCATGCATTATAAACTACTTCATTGATTTATACATTGATCATGCATTTTATGTTCGTCTCATTTCAGACTTATCATTTATGTTTCATTTTGTTTTTAAACTGTCAGATGGTGAACACACGCAATGCTCAAGAGTTAGCTGCAGCTTTGCAAGCCATCCTTCCCCAACTTTGCAATAAAATCAGGGACGAAGTTCATGCTGAAATTCAAGCTCAGGGCGTTCAATTCGGCCCTCATCCTGAAAACCACTGGAACAACAATACTCTACCACCGCCACATGTTACTCTTATAACTTGGTTAGAACGGTTCAACAAACAGTGACCCCGTTCGTTTGAGCAGACTGACAGCCCCAATGAGGTTGAGGCTTGGATTTCTCACATCGAGAAGATATTCGATGTGATGGGTTGTGAGGGTGTTTTCAAGGCAAGACTAGCTTGCTATAAGTTTGAAGGTGATGTGTTGCATGGTGGAAGTCTGTCAAGCAGTCCAATGGTGGTGATAATTAGGTTGCTCTGTTGACATGGGACTAGTTTAAGGAGCTCTTCCTTAATAAGTATTTCCCACATGCTGAGTAGGAGAAGCTTAAGAGGGATTATCATAATATCCGTCAGGTTGCTTTGGAGAACAGCAACGAATTCAAGCAAAGGTTTCTCCGTTTGGCTGGTTTCTTGGCAGCAGCAGCTGGTACTGCCGAGGAGAAAGCTGAGAAGTTTCGCTTGGCTATTCGCACTTCGGTTGCCAAAAGTTTGGTTTGTGCTACGTTCACCACAGTAGCACAGGTGGCCGATGCAGCCCGAATGCTTGAGATGCTTCAGGAACGAGAGGAGTTTGGTGATGACAGAGCCTTGAAGAGGTATCTTCAATCACCAAATGTAAACCATTTATTTCAATCAGTATTTTTCGTTTTCATATCATCCTCTGTTCAACTTTACATTTCAGACAGAAGACTAACGACCGTAAGCCTGCAGCCGTTCAGTAGCAAGCATCTAAGGGAAACGATCAGACCAATGACCGTTCTGGTTAAGAGAGGCGTGGCGGTAATGATAATTACCATAAAAACGCGAATAACTCGAACAACAACAGGTCCCTACATTAACCTTCTTTCATGTTAAACTATCTTATGTTATGGTATTCTGACACTCCAACGATTCTAATTCAGGAACAACAACAACGATAGGGATTAGGACCGTAGAGGTTCACAGCCTAACCGTTCTACCTCATCTGGTAAATTTCAAACCTTCTATGTGATCATGTTTATACTCCATGATCATGTCTCATGCATGTAATCCTGAAACAGGCTCTCAGGTATCTAGGACACCTGCTGGAGGATTCACGCATCTTATATGTTCTACTTGTTTGCGCAAACATTCTGGTGGTTGTCACCGAGGTACTGGTGGTTGTTTCAAGTGTGGCCAACAATGCCATCAGTAGAAGGATTATCGCCAAGGTGAGATAGAGGGCACCTTTGGACATGCCGACTCCAAGCCACCTCCTACTTCTGGTCGCATGTTCACTACTACTAGAGACCAGGCGAACAAGACTTCAGGTACCATCACTAGAAATCTCGTTATGAATGGTTTGGCACCATGCGTTCTATTTGATACTGGAGCGACTCATTCAGTCATATCCACTACTTTTGCTACACGTGTTAGGATTTCCCCTATGCCATTAGATAATGCCTTATGCATTTCCACGCCACTTAGGGATTCTGTACGAATCACTAAGGTGTACATAGATCTTCCCCTAGAAATTGATGATAAGATCCGTAGAGTTGACGCACTTCCTTTGGACATGTGAGATTTTGACTTGATTTTGGGCATGGACTGGTTATCCAAACACCAGGCTAAGATTCACTGCCACACTTATCGGGTTATCTTCGGTGATGTTAAATCTCCAGAGTACATACACCGTGGTTTTCTGCCAGGGAGGTCAGTACAAATCATTTCATCCATGGAGGCGCGTGCATTACTAACACACGGCTGTCAGTGCTTCATAGCCAATATTCATGACATTACTATCGAGTCTCCATCGATCGAAGATCAGTCTATTGTGTCATAATTCCCTGACGTTTTTCCAGATGAACTACCGGGCATACCACCTGTTCGTGAAGTCGAGTTTGGAATCGATCTCATCCCAGGTGCAGAGCCAATTTCCAAAGCTCCTTATTGCATGGATCCTATAGAGCTTAAAGAACTAAAAGATCAGCTGCAAGAACTTCTGGAACGAGGTTTCATTCGTCCCAGTGCATCGCCATGGGGTGCACCGGTACTTTTCGTGAAGAAGAAAGATGGTTGCATGCGTTTGTGTATAGACTATCGTGTGGTGAACAAGATCACGATCAGGAATCGTTATCCTTTGCCGCGAATTGATGACCTTTTTTATCAACTTCAGGGCGCCAAGTATTTATCCAAGATCGATCTTAGGTCCGGCTACCATCAGTTACGGGTTAAAGAGCAGGACGTTTCTAAGACTGCTTTCAGTACACGTTATGGGCACTACGAGTTCGTAGTCATGCCATTCGGACTCACTAATGCTCCAGCAGTCTTCATGGATTTGATGAACCGTGTCTTCCATGAGTTTTTGGACAAGTTCATTATCGTGTTCATTGATGAGATCCTGATTTTCTCCAAATCCAAGGAGGAGCATGAGGAACACCTTTATATAGGCTTGTAGATTCTTCGTCAGAAGCAGTTGTATGCCAAGTTCTCCAAGTGTGAGTTTTGGTTAAGCAAGGTGGCATTTCTGGGCCATATTGTATCTGCAGATGGGATCACCATGGATCCTACAAAAGTTGAAGCTATCACCAAATGGCCGAGACCTACATCTGCAACTGAGGTCAGAAGTTTTATGGGTTTAGCTGGCTACTACCGCAGGTTTGTAGAGAACTTTAAACGGCTAGCCTTACCTTTGACTAAGCTGATGAGGAAAGGAGAGAAATTTGTCTGGACGGAAGAACGAGAGAAGAGATTTGAAGATCTTAAGCAGAAGTTAGTGACTGCACCTATTCTTACTCTCCCATCTGGCTCAGGTGGATTTCAGATATATAGTGATGCTTCAAGAAAGGGTCTAGGCTGCGTTCTCATGCAACATGGGAGGGTTATTGCATACTCATCACGACAGTTGAAACCTTATGAAGAAAACTATCCTACTCATGATTTGGAGCTTGCAACAGTTGTTTTTGCATTGACAATCTAGAGACGTTATTTGTATGGTGAATCATGTGATATATTCACCGACCATAATAGTCTCAAGTACATCTTCACCCAAAAGGAACTGAACATGAGACAGAGGAGATGGTTAGAGCTATTGAAGGACTACGACACCAACATTCAGTACCACCCTGGTAAGGAGAATGTGGTGGCAGATGCTCTAAGTAGAAGGTCGGGTATGATTGTTGGCATTTGGATTGCAAAGGAGATAATCCGTGACCTAGAGATGACTGATATTGAGTTTTGTGTACAAGGACAGCACGGTTATTGGGAGAATCTTAGAGTGGAACCAGACTTACCTTCTTGGATCAAGGAAGCTAAGAAGGACGATGGTGAGATTTGGGCTATCATTCAGAACCTTGATCAGCAGACGGAGTTTCGTATTGATGATGACGGTATCTTATGGCAGGGCACTAGACTAGTGGTTCCTGATGACTCTACACTCAAGGAAGTTGTGCTGACTGAAGCTCACAACTCTCCATTTACCATACATCCTGGTTCTACCAAGATGTACCATGACATCAAGCAACATTTTTGATGGAGTGGTATGAAGCAGGATGTTGCCACCTTCGTTTTTAAATGTATGCTTTGCCAACAGGTTAAGATCGAACACCAGCGAGCTAGTGGTTTACTACAACCACTAGATATTCCAGCATGGAAGTGGGACAAAATCTCCATGGATTTTGTTACTGGTATTCCTGTGACTCAAAGGAAGAACGACACAATCTGGGTTATTATAGATAGATTGACTAAATCTACTCATTTTTTGCCGATCCGCAAGGAGCATCCGGTCAGCAAATTAGCAGACACTTTTCAGAATGAGATCATGAGACTGCATGGTACTCCATCAGAAGACATCTCTGACAGAGATCCCCGTTTCACATCACGTTTCTTGCAGAGTCTATAGAAAGCTTGGGGCACTAGAGTTAAGCTCAGCATTGCCTTTCATCCACAAACCGACGAACAGTCGAAACGTACCATTCAGACATTGGCGAACATGTTGCGGGCGTGTGCTCTAGAGTGGTCAGGAAGTTGGGATGATTATATATTTCTAGTGGAGTTTGCATACAACAACAGCTGGCACGCTAGCATCAAGTGTGCTCATTTTGAAATTTTGTATGGTAGGAAGTGTCGCGCCGAAATCTGCTGGGATCAGGTGGGCGAACGACTACTTTAGGGTCCAAAGATGATTGAGGTAACTAATGAGAAGGTCGTCGTCGCCAAGGCGAATCATCAAGAAGCTCGTGCTCGTCAGAAGAGCTATGCTGATAAACGTCGTAGAGATGTATCTTTCAACGTAGGTGATCACGTTTTCCTCAAGGTATCACCTGCACGAGGAGTTAAACATTTTGGAATCAGAGGAAAGCTCAGTCCTCGCTTCATCGGACCGTTCGGCATCATAGAACACGTTGGTGAAGTGTCATATCGTTTAACATTACCGCCTCAGCTATCACACGTTCACAACGTGTTCCATGTGTCCTTAGTCAAAGGATACAACTATCATCTAGTTCATGTGGTCTAGTATCCGCTTGATCAGATTCGAGAGGATCTTTCATATGTCGAGGAGCCCGAGAGAGTTCTTGAATGGCAAGATCGTGTCATGCGGAGGAAGACGATCCCTTTCGTCAAAATCCTCTGGAGGGATCATCCTGAGCGGGAAGCCACTTGGGAGACGGAGGAGTCTATACGGGCTTCTTACCCTCATTTCCAGTTCTGATTCGGGTATGTTTCTTTCAGTTTATGTTTTCTCCAATTCGAGGACGAATTGTTCTTTTAGAGGGGAAGAGTTGTAAAACCCGCATTAAAATACCATGAACAGTAAACATGAACAGTACATACACGAAAATACAAAAAAATTAAAACTTTCCATTTATAATATAATTCACGAGTCACGATATTTAATAACATGTAATTACGTATATACTATAAATGCACTACGTTCACGATAATTAAACATGTACGTTCACGAGTATAATATTTAACTTAGGAAAACTTCAGGTTTTCCCTTGTGGGCCCCATATGCCGCGGCTAGAGACAAATAAAGGAGAAGGATGGGCCTTTGGCCCATGTCCCAACTAGAAACCCATGTTAAGTAAAAACACAAGAAACTTTTATCATAATATTAGGTTACAGAAAAAAATCAAGAACCCTGCCTCCTTCTCTCTTTCTTGCCGGCGGCTACCATCAAACCAAAGGGACGATCCAGACAATTTTTGCTACTTGATTTGTATGTACGTGTTCGGTAAAATCAAAACCCTTTCTTTTCTTTTTAATTCTTTATTGAATTCAAGTTCTTATTTTAATTAATCTTAAAAACAACTTATATAAACATGGGGATTAATAAATCATGACAAAGAAGGTGTTTTGGGTGTTTGTTGTTCGGCC
Organism: Glebionis coronaria; assembly: GCA_025667525.1. Lineage (NCBI taxonomy): Eukaryota > Viridiplantae > Streptophyta > Magnoliopsida > Asterales > Asteraceae > Glebionis > Glebionis coronaria. The sequence goes on along the minus strand of CM046882.1, from coordinate 208,671,835 downwards.
GAGACCCACAAACCGAGAGCCAAGCTCTCGACGTGGCTGCTACACCACCGCCGAGACCGTCAAAGGGTCGGCCGGGGTTGGTTTGGCTCGGACGAAGGAAAGGGACCCCGACTCGAGGTCGGGGTATGGTTTGGGTTTGGATCAAGTGCCAACCGAGAACAATAGGGTCTCGGTGGGGCATTTGGTGTTGACAGTAGGAATCGAACAAACAAGAACAAGGGGAAACAGTGTTGAACCAGTGGGAACCGGCAATAACCGGTGTGAAACGGGCTCAGCCGTGGCTCGACAGTGGGACCGAGGGCCACAAGTGGCAACCGGCTAGCCGGTCTAGCCACTGCTAGGGCTGTTTGGCTCGGCTTATATGTGACCCCGGGTTCGGGCTCGGGTTAATATTTAAAACACGGGTTCGGGTTCGGGAAAATATTAAAATCAGGAATTATGTTTAATTAAATGCATGACTTAGGTTAAATATTAAAATTTATATTTCATGTATAACCTAAACTATTTTACTTAGCTTAATTTAATTAAAACATGTATTTTTAATTAAATTCTTATAATGTATATTTAATTAACTAACAAAGTTATTTAATTAATAAGCTATAACCTTTACACCATGACTTGTATTTACTAATTAAACTTTATTTATTATTAATAAGCCAGCTTATTTCTAATTATGGAAACTTACTATTTTTGGAAACTTTCTATTTTTAGAACCTTACTATTTATGGAAACCTGCTATTTTTAGGAAGTTACTTAGTATTACAATACAAGTATTATAATACCATATTACATGAATAATAAACAACAAAATACAAGAATAACCACAGTAAACACTTTAAACAGTTAAAACGTGACTTAACATGAAACAAGCTAATAACACACAGAACCAGTAAAACACATGTAATTCAGACAACTCATACACGTTCCCATTCTTATATAGTATTATCCGTCAAGGCAGAGTAGGTTATTCAGCGTTTCTGTTAGCTTCTACTGGACACAAGGTACGGATTCCCGTCCTTCAGTAAGGACAACCTCTTCCTTTATTAGGATTTCCCATATGCAGCCAACTGTTTTCCTTAGTAGTTACAGATTAAATGCTTATGTTTTATTAGTTACCTTAGCCTATTAGATGCATGACCAGTTTCACCTAGTTATGGAGGTACCATAACCATAACACTAGAGGCACTAGTGTTATGACTTCACCACGGCGGAGTGATAGCTCGTGGTGTCTCTTTTAGTTATTTGGCCATTATTATATTAATATTATCATGTGGGGCGTATGGGTGCATCCTAGGTTCAGTTTCAGTCAGGATTTCATGGTGAATGTGGTATTTGCCTTGTATCCTTCACAAGGAGCTGATCCCTCCTACCCATTACCATTTAATAAGAGGCATCCCCTCTAATTTGCATGACGAGGTCACCCCTCCAAGTATTCATGCACATTGTTAACATCATGACCTATATTGGCTTTTGGTATATTAAACTAATACAGATTTTCATAAATAAAACGAGCTATGTTTTCAGAACTAAAACCAGTAAACATGACATACATCTAGGTTTCCCAGGACTTATTCATTTCCGCTGCAATTCATGTTTTACATGTTTTATATGCTTTCGTTCCTTTATGTCTTTATGTTATGCTATATATACGTGCACTGAGCGTTATGCTCAGCCGTTTTCCATTTCCATGATCCCAAACGGCAGGTACCCATGGTCGCAAGTAGGATCTCTAGAGTATGTGCATTCGGATGGAAGCTATCCATCCTCTTTTACCTTATGCATTCATTCCTACTTCATCATACTTTACTTCATTTGGACATTTTTTAGTCCTTTCATTTACAGTACTTAAGATTGCTTGTGTATGAGTTACTTAGACTACCGATGTTTGATTCTGGTATTTCTATTTATGGTCATGAATGTTTAGAAATTTATCTTGCATGCTTTGATGACACGCCATATATTAGTGTAGCATTCCATCTTAACAAATGTGGTATTACATTTCCAGATTGTGGACACATGGCACATGGCTAATGGTTGCAACACATAATCAACATCCCTAGCACTCTATTTTAGTTCTATAAATATCCAATGTACTCTTCATTTTTCAGTTAGTAGTTAGAGTTTGAAAAACACACACACTTTTAATTTCCTCTCACTCTATTTCTTCCTTAGTAGTTAAACCTCTAAGAGTGATTGACAACCACTCTTAGACAGTTAGTTAGGCAGTTAAATCAGTTGTAACTAACTTTCCATTAATGAAAGCTTAGTTTCACTCAAATCACTCTCAGTCTCTTAAATTCATACCTTCTATATTGTTCATTCATCGTCTTGCTTGAATATGTTATTCTTATGGAATGATGGATGTTGTGTGATTGTTTTGGAAGATTTTTCAAGTATTCAGAATTTCTCAGTTCATTCCATAGCTCAGAATTAGCCAAAAGACTCAAGCACTTGCAGATTGATCATAATTATGGTGATGATGATAGTTGATGTAGATTTGGTAATTGGTTGATGATTGATAGTGGTTGATTAGTGTACAAGTGAGCTCAACGCTCCACTTCAGCATCAAAGTAGTCTACAAACTAAATCCTAAGCTTTTCTTTACATTTTCCCCTAAATCAACAAGTTTGCATGCTATTCTTTTTGTCTTATTGTAATTCTGCCTGTTATTGCCAGATAATTGTTCTTATTGTGATCATTGATTAGTTTTGTTAACCTCTTGCTTTAATCAGTTTGATTTGAGTAGATTACATAGCTTAAATTTTCTCTTAATCAATAACTAGTGTTTGGTATTATGGCTTATTTTCATCTCAGCTAGTTAAAGTTGTTGTTTAGTGTTCACTAAGTAACTGGTCACAAGTGATATCGCAAGTTTTGGTAGTCAAACAGGAAAAAGGTCTATAAAAACATTGGGTCAGAAACATAGCCTAGAACATGTGTGACAATCTGTCAATTTATGGTTAATATTTTATTCTCATATATTATTTAAAAACATTATTTTAATGTTATATTATGAACTCACTTATTTTTGGGAAGTAATTTAGATTTACGTCTTGAAGTAGCATCGAATACGTCTAAACCGGAGGATTCAACGTTACGTGCTTACGTTTACATACACCGTTTTGGTGACAGTCCGACATTTCAGAAAATAAATTTATCCATGAATATTATTTTGGAGTTTTAAATTTGTGTTGGTTCATAAACTCACAAATTTACGAGAAGAGATTAGGACTTACGATTTTATTTTAACGTCCTTTACGACTAAACCAGGAAAACTTAGGATTACGTATTTACGTTTTCGAACTCCGTTTTTGATGAAACAATTTTTATTAGATTCGTTTTGTGCCGTTGATTCGTAATTTATAAAAACGTTTTTCGTAAAACGACCCGGGGGCACGCAAATCGAGGAAACTAGAATCGAGGAGTACCCGTAAATAAATGGGGATGAGACAAGTGGGATACTTGTCCCATCCCCACTCAAAACCGGCCTAACTAGCCACAACACCACTTAGGTGTCAAAGTTTAGCTAATGAGCTAAACACTTGTCCTTGTAAGCTTACAATGTAAGCTACATCCTTCAAAAACCACTAACTAGCAACTCTAAAACCATTTCTACTTTTCTCACACATGCAAACAACTAAATCCTCTCTTCCTCTCTCTATGATTTCGTCCCATACTCCCCATAAACACCCCATTTGATCCAAATTTAACCACAAACTATTGTTATAACTTACATATGTTAATCTCCTTCAAAAGAGATGAAGATTGGTGGTGATTTTAACATCCAAGGAGGAGTTTCTATGGAGTATTAGGGCTGATTTTCCACAAGGTATTCATGAAGAATGGTGGTCTTGAGATGGTCTTGGTTATCCACAAGTTTCTTCATCAAAATCCATGTTTTGATCACAACCTACATCAACTTGGTGGTATAAAGATTGTCCTCCTCATCCTCTTGTTATTTTTGATTATGTAAACTTGTATTTCTTTTACTTATGTATATGTATATGATGATGAATGATGATTAAAAATATTGTGTGGGGATTTGGTGTTGATAAACATGCTTAAAAAGATGAAAAACTATAAGAAACAAGGTTAAAATCTTGCTTAATTTAGATGGCTGTATAAAACAGTAAAGAATCATATGGTAAACTGGTAAATTGACTTGAATAGATTGATATACAGTAATCTATGGGTCTTGTACACATGTGAGAGTTGGCCATGCAATGGAATCATTGTAATGAGTGAGATATGATCAAAACAAGTTTAAAGTACAAATCTGAGTTCACTGTTTTGGACGATTTTTAGAAAATACTTAGAGGTTGATTCAACAGTAGCTATAGATAAGTTAATGGAGCAAATATCATGTAGTTTATGTCATAAAAATTTGAGCTTCTATCTCCATATAGAACTCTAGATATGGCAGTTTTGGTGAACATGAAAATAAAAATCAGATTTTGGAAATTAATGTATAATAGTATTATATAAGCACTCAAATAAAAATAGTATAAAATGTGAATTAAACCCCACTAACTTATATGATACATTTATATAAACATGTATAAGGATAAATAAGTGGACATTTTATAAAAATCGTAGTTTGATAAGTTTTATAAGTTATAAAACTATAAACTTGATTTTTACGACTTTTTCGGCTATTACCGTAAAATTAACGTTTTTGTTAAATAAAACTTAGACGGTTGGACCCGTCTAATGTAAACTTTATAAAACTCATATACTGATATATAACATGTATAAAAAGTAAAAACCGATAAAACCCGAACTATATACATACGGACATTAACGAGCTAAGTTAACGTTATTGGACTAATAATACAACAAAATGGACTAAAACACTTATAAACTTATTTATTGGGCTTAACCCATTTAGGGCCCAACATGTAAAGTATAAATACTGATAATACAAGTAAAAAATGGATTAAAACAAGTTAAAGAACTTATAATAAGATTATTGGACTTAAAACACGTAAATAGGTAAAACTAGTAAACTAGTAAGAAGATACCAATACGTAAACACTAAAATGAGTAAAAGAGAACATGTAAACCCACTGGATCATCATATATATAAAATCATCATATGTATACATAATTGTTATTTTTATAAAGTCATTGGACATGAGTCTAAGATGAGTATTATTTGTCTAGGTTTCCGTGATTGAAGCTCGTACCGTACGTCCGAATTGCCGATAACCCGCCTTCCCACATCAACGTAAGTTCATAGCCTCGCACTCTTTTAAATGTTTTTATAAATGTTTTATAAACCCGCGAGGGAGATAACATGTTAGTTTTTATAAAATAGGACACCATTTGTCCCGATTGTTTGTTTATTGATTTGGACCCGAATGATTGTATGACCCGATTGTATGACCCGATAAATGATTAAAGGACCCGATAGATGAAATAAAATGGATTATTAAAGTTAGGCTATGTCACTAAAAGTCCCATTAGCATGAATTGTGAACTACCGGGATTTGGTAGACGCTTATGCATATAATAGTACTATTTGGGGACGATCACCCCAGTTCGCGCCTTGACGGTTGATCCCCGTCATGCCACATTGATTTGTAAGCGAATTTATGTATGAGAAGATTTCCATAGCGTGACCTTTGTGACGACACGCTAATTTAGATGGGAAAATTGAGTATCGGGTTAGCTACCCATTGTTTGGTTTAGTAAGGTAACAATGTCATGTGACTTATAATAATCCAGTTAACGAAATACTGCTATACACACCGAATTACGATGTATTGCCTGACTAGCAATACGGGGTCATACTATTGATATTATGTTCGTGTTTTGGTTTTCATAACCATATTCATATAACGGTTTTTATTTAACTTTATACAACGTCGTAAGACGTATTGTATGATGTTTTTACGACATTGGCTTGTATAATGATTTTTAAGGCAACTGCCTATATTATGATTTTCGATAAGGATTTGTATAAAAATGACTTTGGCTATTTTATGGCCTATTACAATGATATGTACGAAATGATTTTTGGTAATAATTTTATACCGATATTATATTGATGGAATTTATTAAACTCTATGAATTCACTCGGCGTTATCGCTGACCATTTCTTTTAACATGTTTTATCTCAGGTACTTGAAGGTAATTCTCGGGAAGACGACAAGAATTCATGGCCCGCACTAAAATTATAATTTCCATTCAAATGTTTGTAAAATCTGTATTAAATACAATGACTTGGGACCTATGTAACTTTGATATTTATGAATAGAAATGCTTTATTATTAAAACGACGTGACTTTTGAGCGTTGTCTATGATGTGAGTAATGTGCTATCCCGTAACACCAACTAGTCTTCCGCTGTACTGAGTTGTATAAATTTAGGGGTGTTACAGTTTGGTACCAGAGCTCTCGTTATAGAGAACGAAAGATTTTTAAAACCAAAGGTTTTGAATAAAACATTTCAAAATCTTTTAACTAAAAACATTTTTCTAAAAATGTCTAAAAATCTTTTGACTATAACGGTGCCGAAGAATTCTCGAGTTACCAACAAGGCCAGACTGATAAGTGTTATTTTTATATATATATAACTTGGATTATATATATATATATCATGTAATTTTATTACATGATTGTTTGATGATTATTTTGATATTTATACGAGGTATTTATACGACGTAGATTGTCACAAGAAACCCTAAATCCCCTAGTAAATTAATCGAAGCTATTCTCGTAGGAATTCTAGCTATCCTAGATCTAAACCAAGTTATGGATATTTATAATCCCAACAAATGGTTGATATTCGTAGAAATGTAGATATTAGTTGATTGTGATACTGAAGAAGAATTAGCGAGATTAAATCTGATACTGATGTCATGACGATCTTTTCTTATAGAGTGGAGTTTGACAAAACGTTACCACCTAGAAAGATGTCATCTGATTCGTTGTCACCCAATTCTTAAATTGAAATCAAAAGGGTGAATGTTGCACTTGAGGCTGTCATTGGAACCATTACCCAAAAGCCTCATGCCACTAGTACCTTTCCGAGAAATCTGATTGAATGTGTGAGTCATCTCATGCTAGTGACTCATTTGATAATTGTTGTTGTAAGAGCTATAGGATTGGAATTAAGTGTTGATCATATCGAGCTTTTATTGCCCTATTAAGGTTTATAAATAAGGTTGAAAGTATTGGAAGATGAGATAGGATATTGCCTTGAGTATAAAATTGGTTGAAACTTGAATAAAGTAAAATTTAACCCGTATGGAATATGAGATTGATAAGAGGAAGTCGTTAAGTTCTGTGATTAGATTATAAGGTTTTAATTGATTGTTGATTCGTGTTAAGTGTTGTTCCTAGGCCATTGTCCACTAATGAGGATGCCCAGAGTTCAATAAATAAATTGAAGAAATCTTCTTCTGAATTGGGACCGATGGATCTTTCGGGACATGTGGAACACCTAATGACTCTTGTAGGTTAGTATTAATTGTGGTATCTTTTAAAAATCCCTAACTTAACTGAGATATCAGTTGGTAGGACGAGTTCTGAGAATTGTATGACATAGTGACACGTAATGTGTTACGGTACAATTTTGACTTGTTTGTGATTAATGAAAAGACTACCTTTGATTGCTAAATCCTACATGTATCGATGTTATCTATCTCTTATTGCTTCATCCTAATGTTCGCATTAGTGATGCAACCATTGAACAAGTACTCATCTCGATTTGAGTTACGTTGTGGATTATTCTCTTTGTATTCCTGAGTGCCATCGAGGTCATGAACCTCATGATTACTTGGCTAAAGCTCATTTCCTATCATATTGTAGTTAGTTCTTGGTGAACAACTCTTCAGCACTCTTTTGCAGATCACACATTGTTTTTTTATAAAGTTAAAACGGTATCCTTTGAGAAATTTAATTTTCATCACAATAAGGATTATTCAAAGTGAGATTTATAAGTGATTGATATCAAAATGAAGTTGTTTATGAAACTCCTTGGAAAACTTAATTGTTTTCATAACAAAGAAAATCTTTGTAAACTTATTCTTGATTTTTATTTAAGAATTAAGCATGAAAGTGTTTTTATTATAAACATGATGATAAAATTTTGACGAACTGAGTATTGCATCGTTAATCTTGAAATTGTATATAGTTGCGCGCCTACATACAATTTGGAATGGACCATGCAAGGCTGATTAGTAGTCACCATAAAACTGATTAATAAACACTACATTTTCTTTGAAGATTGTGAAAGATTAAATTTTATGAGATCTGCAAGAAGTGAAAAATAAGGACATAGTGTTACAGACACCTACATATGTGCCTGTAGCATCTATTCTTCTGAGTCGAATTTACTCATCTATGGAAATTGTCTTATTTGACAATTGACAATTCTTTCTTGTCCAATTCTCCCGTAGTGAGATTCTTAGGAAAAATATCTGATTATCGAGTGTTGATACCCGACTGGATGTATCGACGTTCCTATCATTTCTTTTGAATTGATTTCATTTGAATGACCTGGGTAACGATCCGAGGAGCTTTCGAATGCGTACTCAAATTATGAAAACATGGGATATATTCATATTCGTTAAATGTTTTCGTCTGTATCTGATTTGAAATTCTCTCGCGTAGATTATGCGTTGACCTTACTCTTTTCAGTAGTTGTGTCTCCATATATCCTTGAATTTGTGAAAGATTATGAGTTATTATTAGTCTTTTGAGAAGTTCACATCTTATCGACGGCAATAAAACTGGAAAGTTGGAAGTGCCAGTAGAATGGATTGATTGATTATGACATGACGATATTGTCTTAATTAATCGGAACTCGAATTGAATTCCCCTAAATGATAAGATGTTGATTATCAAAAGTGATTTAAATAATTCCCGATAGGTGGCCGTATCCTGCTTTTGGATTTAAGATTATACCGTGAATGATTGTGAATTAGTAATAGATATTATAATCTAGAAAGAACCTAATATGAATTTAATAAAAAGATGTTTTCGTTATCTAAAATTTTAGGAAGTATTTGATTGGTAAATTACCTAGACTTTCGCCATTAAGGCAAGTTGAATTTGGTATTGATTATATTCCTGGTGCTGCACCTGTGGCTTGTGCACTATACGTCAGCACCATCTGAATTAAAGGAATTACCGTACAACTGAGATTGTTGTCGGAGAAAGATTTTATTCTACCGAGCTCGTCATCATGAAGAGCTATGGTGTTATCATTCCTTATATTTATAGATTACTGTGAACTGAGTAAATTGACAATCGAAAACGATATCCATAACTCGAAATGGAAGATTTGTTCGATCATTTACAAGGTTCTAGCGTATGTTCTAAAGATTTGATCCATGGCATGGTTATCATCAACTTCGCATCTGCGAAAAGATTATGTATTCCAATCACTACATCCGGTACTTGTAATGAACATTATGAGTTTCACGTGATGTCGTTTGGATTGACTAATACACATGTAGCATTCATAAAATTGGTGAATCACGTGTGTAGGATGTAATTTGATAAATCCATGCGTGTGATCATTAAGAACTATTTGTTTGTTTATAAGAATAGAAAGGAGTTAATAATTATTTATAGACTGCCCTAAATTGACCGAACAATGAGAACCTGTAACTTGAAATTTAAACATGTGATTTAAGACTTAATCTTCTATATTAATTGACCATGTGATTAAAAGATAATGGAATCTATATTGACTTTTCAAAGATTAGAGCCCTTTTAAGACTTTGGGTTTTACCAAAAAGAAAATGGAAACATGTTTTTGACAAATGTTTTAACAAAAGAATATTTAAGGAATCATTCCCTTATAACCAAAACATTTAACTAAACTCCTGTTTAGGGGTAAATGTTTTTGTATACTTCTAGACAACTTAAGAAGAATTGAGGAAACTATATAATTTATGACTTGAAATTTGAAACGACAATTTTTGCTTTTCAAATAAGAAAATTTTGACCAAAATATAAGCAAAGATTTTTTTAGACATTTACGAATCTCACTAATTATTTTTAGTAAATCAACAAAAATCTTGTTAATTAAATTCAAATTATTTTGAACATTTTTATATAATTGAACGGACTAAGAAATTTAAAATCTTTACGTTTATGTTTCATAAAAATTGAATATTTAATATTTAATTAGTTGTAATAATTATCGACGCTTTAGACGTCGGATCGAGTAAAACGTATAAAAATAATAGTGGAGACAAGACTAGAACTTAGAAAATATAAAGAAAGAAATTTTGAATAAATACGGACATGATAATATTATCATCAGGAAAGGATAAAGAATCAATTACGATGTATTTCTTAATAATGAATGTGCAAAATAAATTGCCGAACAATTCAAAATATAGCCGATGCTTATAAAAAGGGATTCGCGGCTAATGTGAACCATTAAAAATTTAGAAGCCAATAGTGTTGAATGTTTTAAAGGCCACTTGTGGTTGTCTAAATATGGAGATTGTGAGATATAGTTATATTGGAATCTTGTAAGTATAAGTATTCTATTCCTGTCATTTCTGATTTAATATATCATTATGAGAAGAAGTTGAACTAATGGCAAATTATGAAGGCAGAGACCGCCTCATACATTAGTAAACGTCTAGCTATTGCAAAGGTCATCATCTGAATTTGATTCGATTTGGGACATCGTCGACAGAATGACCAAATCCGCTAATATCATTCCTGTTAATGATAAATGCAAAAGAGTTATGTAAACATAGTGTGCTTGTATCGAACATCTTTATCAAGATCATCGCTTCGCATCAAATTTCTAGAGATTTGCTCAGAAATCATTGAGAACGAACCTTGATGAAAGTACTATGTACCACCCCAATCGAAGGGACGAGGCAAAGTAATGATACAAAGTAATATAAGTGCTGTTTTATGTTTGAATGAATGACCTTTGGTAATAAACCGTATAATCATTTTCCTTTAGAGAGATTATCATTGATAATTAGCGTGTTAGGATCGAGATCGAATCTTGTTAAGGTTTATATAATAGAGCATCTGTAAGCAGTAGTTGAGATGAAGACACCCGACATACACCCATTGTGATTTGGACATGTCTTTTAGGTTTAAGGTTTCCTATGATGGCGAACCTAACCTTGCAAAATATTCGACCCGCGAGACCTGAAATGATTGTTGAAATTAGGATTTGATTATTGACTGCCGATAGTGGGCAGGAGGTTATGTGAATATGAAATGTAGATCTTGAAGTGCCAGATGGGTAGCGAAGTTATGCCAAAATTTTTAACCTTGGAAAAATGAATTAATGATCTGACAAATCATGGGATATAAGTCCCCGTTGTATGGGACCATTGAGATGATGTAAAAAGATTGGTTTGAAAGGCATATAAGCTGGATCTACCCTAGGACTTCAAGGACTGCGTGAATTATGTTTCGTATATCGAACTTGATAAAATATCTATCAAGTGAAAATCTGATTGTTTCTTAGTAATGTTTATATCGGCGAAAAGTTGCATTCATCAGAAACCCGTGAACATCATGGATAGAGAAAGTAAGTCAACATTTAGCCTGATCTTATTCCCGTAGTTATGTTTGATGAAACTCGCGTATTGTAATGAATTACACTTGTGAGAAAAGACCGAATATGGAGGAAATACCCACATGGCTTTAACTCTATAAGAAGCGAGTAGTAAGATGATCTTTGAGGACAAATATCCTGTTTAGGGTTAAATGCTGTGACAATCCGTCAATTTATAGTTAATATTTTATTCTCAGATATTATTTAAAAACATTATTTTAATGTTATATTATGAACTCACTTATTTTTGGGAAGTAATTTGGATTTACGTCTTGAAGTAGCATCGAATACGTCTAAACCGGAGGATTCAACGTTACGTGCTTACGTTTATATACACCGTTTCGGTGACAGTCCGACATTTCAGAAAATAAATTTATCCATGAATATTATTTTGGAGTTTTAAATTTGTGTTGGTTCATAAACTCATAAATTTACGAGAAGAGATTAGGACTTACGATTTTATTTTAACGTCATTTACGATTAAACCAGGAAACCTTAGGATTACGTATTTACGTCTTCGAACTCCGTTTTTGATGAAACAATTTTTATTAGATTCGTTTTGTGCCGTTGATTCGTAATTTATAAAAACGTTTTTCGTAAAACGACCCGGGGGCACGTAAATCGAGGAAACTAGAATCGAGGAGTACCCGTAAATAAATGGAGATGAGACAAGTGGGACACTTGTCCCACCCCCACACAAAACCGGCCTAACTAGCCACAACACCACTTAGGTGTCAAAGTTTATCTAATGAGCTAAACACTTGTCCTTGTAAGCTTACAATGTAAGCTACATCCTTCAAAAACCACTAACTAGCAACTCCAAAACCATTTCTACTTTTCTCACACAATCAAACAACTAAATCCTCTCTTCCTCTCTCTATGATTTCGTCCCATACTCCCCATAAACACCCCATTTGATCCAAATTTAACCACAAACTATTGTTATAACTTACATATGTTAATCTCCTTCAAAAGAGATGAAGATTGGTGGTGATTTTAACATCAAAGGAGGAGTTTCTATGGAGTATTAGGGCTGATTTTCCACAAGGTATTCATGAAGAATGGTGGTCTTGAAGATGGTCTTGGTTATCCACAAGTTTCTCCATCAAAATCCATGTTTGGATCACAACCTACATCAACTTGGTGGTATAAAGATTGTCCTCCTCATCCTCTTGTTATTTTTGATTATGTAAACTTGTACTTCTTTTACTTATGTATATGTATATGATGATGAATGATGATTAAAAATATTGTGTGGGGATTTGGTGTTGATAAACATGCTTAAAAAGATGAAAAACTATAAGAAACAAGGTTAAAATCTTGCTTTATTTAGATGGCTGTATAAAACAGTAAAGAATCATATGGTAAATTGGTAAAATGACTTTAATATATTGATATGCAGTAAGCTATGGGTCTTGTACACATGTGAGAGTTGGCCATGCAATGGAATCATTGTAATGAGTGAGATATGATCAAAACAAGTTTAAAGTACAAATCTGAGTTCACTGTTTTGGACGATTTTTAGAAAATACTTAGACGTTGATTCAACAGTAGCTATAGTAGAGTTAAATGGAACACATATCATGTAGTTTATGTCATAAAAATTTTAGCTTCTATCTCCATATAGAACTCTAGATATGGCAGTTTTGGTGAACATGAAAATAAAAATCAGATTTTGGAAATTGAAGTATAATATTATTATATAAGCACTCAAATAAAAGTAGTATAAAATGTGAATTAAAACCCACTAACTTATATGATACATTTATATAAACATGTATAAGGATAAATAAGTGGACATTTTATAAAAATGGTAGTTTGATAAGTTTTATAAGTTATAAAACTATAAACTTGATTTTTACGACTTTTTCGGCTATTACCGTAAAATTAACGTTTTTGTTAAATAAAACTTAGACGGTTGGACCCGTCTAATGTAAACTTTATAAAACTCATATACTGATATATAAACATGTATAAAAAGTAAAAACCGATAAAACCCGAACTATATACATACGGACATTAACGAGCTAAGTTAACGTTATTGGACTAATAATACAACAAAATGGACTAAAACACTTATAAACTTATTTATTGGGCTTAACCCATTTAGGGCCCAACATGTAAAGTATAAATACTGATAATACAAGTATAAAATGGATTAAAATTAAAGAACTTATAATAAGATTATTGGACTTAAAACACGTAAATAGGTAAAACTAGTAAACTAGTAAGAAGATACCAATACGTAAACACTAAAATGAGTAAAAGAGAACATGTAAACCCATTGGATCATCATATATATAAAATCATCATATGTATACATAATTGTTATTTTTATAAATTCATTGGACATGAGTCTAAGACGAGTATTATTTGTCTAGGTTTCCGTGATTGAAGCACGTACTGTACGTCCGAATTGCCGATAACCCGCCTTCCCACATCAACGTGAGTTCATAGCCTCGCACTCTTTTAAATGTTTTATAAATGTTTTATAAACCCGCGAGGGAGATAACATGTTAGTTTTTATAAAATAGGACACCATTTGTCCCGATTGTTTGTTTATTGATTTGGACCCGAATGATTGTATGACCCGATAAATGATTAAAGGACCCGATAGATGAAATAAAATGGATTAATAAAGTTAGGCTATGTCACTAAAAGTCCCATTAGCATGAATTGTGAACTACCGGGATTTGGTAGACGCTTATGCATATAATAGTACTATTTGGGGACGATCACCCCAGTTCGCGCCTTGACGGTTGATCCCCGTCGTGCCACATTGATTTGTAAGCGAATTTATGTATGAGAAGATTTCCATAGCGTGACCTTTGTGACGACACGCTAATTTAGATGGACAAATTGAGTATCGGGTTAGCTACCCGTTGTTTGGTTTAGTAAGGTAACAATGTCATGCGACTTATAATAATCCAGTTAACGAAATACTACTATACGCACCGAATTACGATGTATTGCCTGACTAGCAATACGGGGTCATACTATTGATATTATGTTCGTGTTTTGGTTTTCATAACCATATTCATATAACGGTTTTTATTTAACTTTATACAACGTCGTAAGACGTATTGTATGATGTTTTTACGACATTGGCTCGTATAATGATTTTTAAGGCAACTGCCTATATTATGATTTTCGATAAGGATTTGTATAAAAATGACTTTGGCTATTTTATGGCCTATTACAATGATATGTACGAAATGATTTTTGGCAAAAATTTTATACCGATATTATATTGATGGAATTTATTAAACTCTATGAATTCACTCGGCGTTATAGCTGACCTTTTCTTTTAACATGTTTTATCTCAGGTACTTGAAGGTAATTCTCGGGAAGACGACAAGAATTCATGGCCCGCACTTAAATTATAATTTCCATTCAAATGTTTGTAAAATCTGTATTAAATACAATGACTTGGGACCTATGTAACTTTGATATTTATGAATGGAAATGCTTTATTATTAAAACGACTCGACTTTTGAGCGTTGTCTATGATGTGAGTAATGTGCTATCCCGTGACACCAACTAGTCTTCCGCTGTACTGAGTTGTATAAATTTGGGGGTGTTACAACATGCCTATTTCAAACTGCTCTTAAATCTTCATTTCTTGGAAATGAAACTTGAAATTTGGTTCTAGTTGTAGCTTAACATCCAAGCTTTCTAAACATATAAGCTAGACAATACAGTATTAGGATTTGAGTGAGAAATAAGCCAAGTAAAGTCTTTGTGATAAGCTCATTTTTCTGTGATATCATATTTTCATTTCCAACTTATTTCTTTCATAAACTTGCTTATTTTCTTCCACAAAACAGTTTAATAAGCCTAGAAAATAAGTTTGGAACTTGGTCAAATTTGGTCAAACTTGGTCAACGCTAGTCAACATAAGCTCAAATTAGCTTACCTGATTTTGTGGCTTATTTCTTGGTGATTTTTGGAAATTAGGGCTTTTGAACAGATTTTGAGAAGAACAGTTATAGTGCTTATTCCAATAAACTAGATTCATAAAAGGTGCTTATTTCAAAAGAGCTTATTGGACTTATAGAGATTTTTAGTTGTTTTATTTGGAACTGGCTAAGTGATTTTTAATTTGCAATCTTTTGAAACTTAAACCAGCTTAATTGGTGCTTTAGAACTCAAGTTTCAGCTTAATAAACCTTTGAGCCCATTTTTGTTTAACAAGTTCTAGTAATTGCAATTTAGTCCCTAGTAATTAGGAATTTGTTAAATCTGTTTTAATTGGTAAAAACTTGCTAGGTTTTGCACTATAGTCCTTGGCCTTGTTGATTAGTTACATTTTCAGTTAGCAAGTTTGTTAATTTGTTAGATATTGGTTAGTAGTTGGTTTGCTTTTCATTTCAAGTCCTTATACTTTCTGAATCTACATTTCCAGTCCCTAATCTTTCATATACTTTATATTTCTAGCATGTTTACATATTGTGCATTACTTGGTTGTACTTTTAACTTATTAAGTGGTAATTGCAATATGTTTTTAGAATAGTACGATTACGTAGTGTTAATATTTTTACCTTTTTATGTGATTTGTGATAATTAGACCTAGATTTCCAAAATATAAACAATCAAATACCAAAAACAATTACTTAACTTGATTTCTTTCGATTAATCAATTCGTGAAGATACCGAGAAATAAACAAACTAAAAAGACAAATATTATGAACCAACCCACCCCCTCGGATATGATGAGGTCACCTACGTCGTAAGGATTTTTCTTCCTTAAAAGACATATTCTCCGGCTTTGCGTATTTTGTTTCAACAAAATGTGAGGATACGATCTTTGATCCTGGTATAAAGGCTTTGCCTTTATTCTCAGTTGCTTTTGGGCCTTGATTACATGTATGTCCCACCAAAAATGACTGAACCATGATAATCCCTAAATGATCACATTTATGGGGATTCGAGTCGAGCTTTTAACTCGGTTATCAAAAACAAGGTGCCTTGTGGGGGAATTCTCATGTTTATCCTTGTAAATATTTTTGATTTTTAATTAACCTGATGAGGATTTGTGCCCTTCAAACCTTTTTTTTGTTGTTGTTTGTGAATTGTGGTTATCTAGATCATTATCTTCACGATTGAAGCCCCTCGTGTTCATTTACGTGAGCCTCGATTGTTTGCTTTGAAGACTTTTCCGATATCCAAATGATATATCCTTTATTGTTCTAATAATAGGTATTTTAGCACAATTCATAAAAGGCTTAAGATTTAATTGTTATACGCTTTCCATGCTAGATTAGGCATTCAACTTTTCGTCTCTAGTATGGGAGTATTTTACCCTTAGACTCGAACATTGAGGATAATGTTTAACTTTAGTATGAGGGTGAATAGATACTTGACCTTGCTAAACCTTCACGCTTTCCAGCTTTCATCATTTTGTTATCATTTTTTTGAAAATAAGGCTAAAAATGGCTAATTTTAAATTTTTTTTCATGTTTTCATAAGTGTTTAAGACACGAATGTAGATTTTCTGATGGCGAGAATAAGAGTAATTTTTTACTCAACCGTGCGTGTTGAGCACTTAGCTTCGATTCCTTAACTTTTTAGGCTAACTCTCTTAAATGAGGACGAGAAATGATAGCGTTAATAATAAATTACTATGCTAAACGTAGAGTATTTATATTCTTTCAAAAACTCATGTGTCCTGATTGTTTGCTTATTCTCCCCTCGCTTGAATATTAATTTTGCTAATAAATATTGACTTAGCGGTTTAGTCTTAATTGTTGGTACTTAATTGATTCTAGTAGCTTCCATGTAATTAAATCGGGAAAACATTTGAGAATCGCCAACGTCACGGTTTTGAAGTATTGGCAACCCGAATAATCGAAAGCTTCACCCAATAATAATTTTAAATGCTCAATCACCTAAATAAAGCAAAAAAATTTGAATCTCACAAGGCCGAAAAATATATGCAAAATTGAAAGTGAAAGCCTTAAACTTTGAAGCTTTAAAGATCCAAAATTACATTTACGTTGAGGATATACGTCTTTGGCCATAATAAATACCTCATGGTGAGGTTAAATAAAAGGCAAGGCAAGACCGAATTCCTAAAAAGCGGAGGTAAACCTTTGATAATAAGGCCCATCCATTAGGTGGCGTATAAAACTCTTGGTAATAAGTCTCATGTTCAAAACTGTTATAAAACCGTGTTTATCGAATCTCACTTGTTGACTTAATTTTTTTACATCGTTGTCTATTAGGGAAGGTTATTAATTCGATAATTTTGGTTACACCGTTTAGACTCTATTTTTGGACTTAATCTTTATTCACGCAAAAGTTAAAAATGTTTCATCATGATCATTCAAGACAAAATAAAATATAAGAGATACAAATTAGGATTATGGGAGTTTAAGTACGTGATTAGAGCATATGAGTAGTGTTAGCATTACTAACTTATAATGACAATGATCTCGTTACACGCATAGCATGGAATTGAGTGAAAAATGAGGACGACGAAATTATCTCTATGAGGCATACATATGTTCTTATTCTATGAACCTAAACATTCCATTTTGCGATGAAAATCCTACATTATTTCTATAGCACACGTAGTAGTAGTTTAGTAAGTTTACGTTTCAATAAATGTCGATAAAAATGAGTTTTGGAAGTGCTACGATACTTTATTCTAGCATTACGTGAGGGCATGGCAATGATTTGGTATGGGGAGTGATGAGACCGCAATTATACATGGTCTCATCGTCCAAATCAGGCTTAAAACGGTTAAAATATTATTAAAATACCAAAATATACTTGTATTCGTTTGTTGTATGTTTTAGGTGTAGATATCGTGAAAAAGACAAAAAGATCACAAGAAACGAAGAAAACAAACACGGGAAACGAAGTCGCACCATGAACCGGAACCGAGTGTTAAATTTTCCAAAAAGACTCTCAAGTTTGAAGATTTGTCAAAAATGGTCCCTCAAGTTTTAAAGATATATACTTTATACCCCTAAGAATCTCAAAAATACTTAAGGGGTCCTTAAAGTTTGAAGACAATACAAGTATAATCCTCCAAATTCAAAGAAACTTCACATTTAGTCCTCATTAGAAAGATTGTTAACAAAGGACTTATGATGAAATTACCAAAGGACTAACGGTGAAATGCAACAAGGACTAAGTATGCAAAGCTGATTAAAGAAGTGTTGTTAAGGGAGGGGACATTCCTGCCCAAAACCTAAAATTAATTAACTACTAAACCCATTATACGACCCATCAACCCAACAACCCACCCATTAAACATAAACCACCAATAATACTATTCCACCTCACCATTTAACACATTTACCAAACCCATATTCGACTGATAGATGTAGATTTACAACCTTGTTTAGGAAAACAAAGCGTAATTAGGGTAAGTATTAACAAGTGATTTAGGAAAACCACAAGTTAAGACCCAAAGTGGGGATCGTTCTCAAGGAGGCTTGGTGTGTGTGTTAAGAGATGATTAATGATGTGATTAAGAAATGAAAATAGAAATGAGGTAAGAAGAGAATGACGGTTACGATGACGAATTAAACTAAGACGAAATTGTCGTAAACGTAAAACCGTGAAAGGTGACAAAATTAAAAATTTACCCTAAAAATTACTAGAAAATTGCAATAAATCCTAAATAATGTAATTAGAGTTTACAAAAAATCAAAAATCACTCAAACCTTTTATTTAATTAAATAATAATTTTTAATGCTAATTAAAGCCCAAAAAATCAATTTAATTAACAAAAAGCCCAAAATGAGATTTTTTCAATTGTAAACCTTTAAAATGACCTAACTTAATTTAAAACTATTTTTGAAAATTTTAAAATTAATTAAAACTATTTAAAAACAATTAAAAACTATTAAAATTTAAAATAATTATAAAAATTAATCTAAGGAGAATAAAATTTTTCTAAAAATCGTAAAATTCCTAACTTTATTTAACCTAAGAAAAATATAAAAACTTGAAAAATCTAAATTTTAATTTTTAATAATAAAATAATAATAAAATAATATTAAAAATCCAAAATTTATAAAAAATTCTAAAAACTTGCAAACTAGCTTAAATTAACCTAATGAACACAGAATGAAGTTGAAATTACAAAATACCCCTAATGGGCCTTCAAATGGGCCAAAGCCAAAACAGACCCTTATTGGGCCAAAATAAGCCCAATAAGAAAAATGTTTATAAAAATGGCCCAAAAGCTCCTATCTGACTCAAAATTTGATTCTGAACACAATTTTCCAAAGGCCCAAAAGCTGAAAATGCCCTTAAGTTAGCTTGTTTCACCACAGCTTATTCTTATTGGGCTTTTTGGCCCATTAAGCTGTAAGCTGATGCCATAAGCTAAAATAAAACATACAAGCTTCTTTTGAGTTACCTAAGAGTTTTGTAAAAAGAAATTTGAAATAAGCACAAGGAATAAGCCTGAAAAAGCAATAAGCTATCTTCACAAAACGACAAAATAGTCGTTTTCGAGTTCTAAGCCACCCCATGAGATGATTCAAGTTTCAAAAGGTTTTAAATGACTTAACTAAGCTTAATCAACAAAAAGTTTTCGAACAAGTTCACTCAATAAGCTGGAATAAGCAAATAAGCACTTAATTAAAAGTCAACTTTATGAGTTTTCTAGCAAAAAGTCAAAGCCAAGGTCTGAAAAGCTCCAGTTCAAATAAATGGGTCAAATGAGGAAGATTGATCACAAAAAGTAAGTTGTTACATGTCCAATAAGCCAATATGGCTTATTAATAAGCTAACTGAAAAATTGCACTAGCAAGGGCTAGTTTTGGTGTCTGAGCAGTGGAAACTTTTCCCACTGCTTAACTTGTTTGAATATTTGTCTTTAGTGACTTTTTTGTGGATTCAAGTTTCACAAAGGCACCCAAATGATCAGTTAATCATAAGGGGTCAATAGCAATCATAAAAACACAATCACAATCAGCCAATTAGTATAGTTAATTCAAAACATCACCAGATCTAGCCCAGACATGAACAAATAAGCAGTTAAGCACTTATAAGCTGTTTTAGCAAATTTTAGCCAACCAAATTGCACCAAAAGCATACACAAGCTATATTAAACTTAAATGAACATGTTTAAACAGGTTTCATGCAGTGGTTCAAAGCCTAAATCAAGATTCAAGCACAATAAGGTTAATGATGAACACTAACACAAGCAGATTTTTACTTTGCTGATGCACTTGACCAACAAGCCAAATTCAAACACTCAGATCTATCACATATGTTGTATTATCAATGATTTAACAACTTTTAGCCCTAAGCATGCATATATTCTAGATATTTCCAAAATCGTAGGACAAAATCAGTCAAGTTCAATGAGATATAGCACAATGTTTGATTCAAAGGTTTAAGACCAATAACTTGCAGAAACTAGTACTCAACCAAGCCAATAACAGATAACAAGCATAAACAATAACTTTCAACAACACAATAATACTCAATGATCTTAAACAGATAATCCCAGACACCCCTTATCTTTTTCAAATCCAATTTAAACAAGTATAAGTGTATTTCAAGACCACCCAATCCCAATCAACCACATTAACAAGTATAATATGCATTATTGAACAAGATTAGACCACAAAATTAGCAAGAACACAAGCAACACACAAATTCACCAAAAATCCAAATTTTTAACAGATTTGAGGTAGAATGGTGCAAACCTCATGGATGTACATCCACAACCACGAATTTTGAGCTTATGTGCTGGCAAGAACAAGCACAAGCTTCCACAATTAAGCCTGCTAAGATTCAACAAAGTTAGAAGCAAAGTATAAAAATCAGAAAAGTGACCAAGCCTTGATTAATGCAACTCTTGTACCCCACACTTGATTATCCCCAAGTTATAAGTTTCACAACACCTTGATATCACAATATCAGGATGCTATGATCAGCTTTATAGCCCAAGAATTCCAAGGTGTACCAAGAAACTTAGCAAAATATCAAGCTATAGGAAAATGTGCAAACTTTTGCACACTCCTTGTGAAAACGTTTTGAGATTTAGGTTTTAGCAAACAATAAACAATATTAAGCAGGGAATAACAATGGCACTTGAGTTTTCTTCAAATATTCAAACACATTTCATTACTTAGAACATGGATTTACAGAACTTTGAACAAAGGAAAATTCAAGAGCAAAAACTAATGGACTGAGTCCTATGCCTTTTATAGGCTTACAATGATGTCTAAGAAAGCTAAAAAACGTAACCCTAATTGCTGGTGAAGTCCCAAAAATACCCTTGAGTAGCTTGAACTTGCTTGAACATGTGATTTTGTTTTGGTAGTTTATGTGAGTTGGCAGTGGTGAAAACATATCCAAGGGCTTCAAAAAAGCTTAGAAAGTAAGCTGAAATGTGGGGCGTTGGATCCTCTCGGTTCCTTTGTCTTCTTCCTCAAGAGTGTAGCAGGGGAGTCACAAGGGGACAAATGTGGTGATGTGGCAAGTGATATTAATGTTGGGATGTGATTAAGGGACCATTAATCACTGATCTGGAGATTTATGGGGTCTAATTACAAGTAAATTAAGAAAGCCCAAAATTGTTCTTAAGGTGAATAGTTGCAAGTTTAATCCAGATTAGGGGTGATTAAGTTTAAATTTGTGTTAAGGCGCCAACATTAAAAAAGTAATAAACCAGGTTTAGTGGATGGTGATGTGGAGGAAGGGAGAGTGGTGATTGGTTGGTTTTGGTAGTGGGGCACGTGTCATGTGGAGAGTGGTCTAGGTGTCTTAGGTTGTCTGCCAGCTTTAGACCCCAATCTTTCACACTTCTTACACTTTGTAAATAAACAGCCCAGAATATGATTTCCTTTGTTATGGAAGTTTTGGTTTTCACACTTTTGCCCCAAATACTTTTCCAAAGTATTTTCAGGGGTATTTCTTGCCATTTCATGATTCTCTAAGGGTTGTTTTCGCATTTTCTTCATTGATAATGGTCTTGACTTGTTTGTTTGAATTCTTGGAGGACTGAATTTGCCATGTCATGATTTATGAGGGACCATTTTTGCCATTTCTTCAAAGTCAAGGGTCCTTTTGGTAATTTTGACATTTTTAAAGGACCAAACTTGTAATTTCTTGTAACTTGAATTCCTTCATGGTATGTTTGACTTTGAGGAGGATTAATATTGACAATTTAGTTTTGTTGAGGGACTAAAATTTCCATTTCTTCAAAGTGGAGGGCCCTTTTGCAATATTGACAAACTTTAGGGACCAATCTTGTAATTATGAAGATACAAGGGTTTAAAGTGTCAATTCTACAATATTAGAGGAGCCTTCTTTCATAATCTTCAAATCTTCAAGGGTTTATCTTGGAAAATCTTCATTAGGACTTGGTTCAATGTGCGGCTTCGTTTCCCATGTTCGTTTTTGCATGATTCTTGTGATCTTTTGTCATTTTCTCAATATACGTTCCTAAAATACACAAGCAACAAACACAAGTATATATTTGGCCAATTTCATGATATTTTATGCATTTAAAGCCCTTTTTGGATGATGAGACTATGTATAAAAGCAGTCTCATCACTCCCCCATACTAAACCATTGTCGTGCCCTCACGCAATGCTAGAATAAAGTATCGTAGCATCTCCAAAATTCATTTTTATTCACTTTTATTGAACGATAAACTAACTGCACTACTACTATTACTACTACTTGCATTTTTAGACATAATGTATGATTTTCATCGCAAAATGGGACGTTTAGGTTCATAGAACAAGAACACGTTTCGTTAGAAATAATTTCGTCGTCCTCGATTTTTACCCCAATTCCATGCTAAGCGTGCAACGAGATCATTGTCATTATAAGTTAGTAATGCTAACTCTACTCATATTCCCTAATCACGTACTTATCCTCCCAATATCCTAAGTTGTATCTCTTATATTTTATTTTGTCTTGAATGTTTCTCGAGGATACATTGTTTGACTTATGCGATGATAGAGATTTAGGTCTAAAAATAGAGTCCTAACGGTGTAACCAAGACCATCAAATTAATAACCCATCCTAATAGACAACGATGTCAAAAAATTAAGTCAACAAGAAGGATCGATAAGCACGGTTATATAACGGTTTTGAACATGAGACTTATTACCAAGACTTTTATACGCCCCCTAGCGGAAGGGCCTTATTATCATAGGTTTACCTCCATCTTTTATTCAACTTCGCCATGAAGCTTTTATTATGACTTCGGTCTTGCCTTGCCTTTTATTATCCACCTCATCGGTGGTTTTATTAGCCAAAGACGTATATCCTCACGCTAAGGCGAATTTTGGATCTTTAAACCTTCAAAGATTAAGGCTTGATTCACTTTCAATTTTGCATAGATTTTTCGGCCTTGTGAGCTTCAAAATGTTTGCTTGATTTAGGTGAGCACTTTAAATCTTATTATTAGGTGAAGCTTTCGATTATTCGGGTGCCAATACTTCAAAACCGTGACGATGGCGATACTTTAATGTCTTCCCAATTTAATTACACGGAAGCTACTAGAAAAGACTAGAAACCAACAATCAAGACTAAACAGCTAATTCAATATTTATTAAGAAAAAAAATATTTACAAGGGAAGGGAGAATAAGCAAAAAACGAGAACACATGAGTTTTTGAAAGAATATGAGTACTCTACGTTTAGCATAGTAACTTATAATTAACTCTATCATTTCTCGTCCTCATTTAAGAGACTTAGCCTAATGTGAAGTTAAGGAATCAAAGCTAAGTGATCAACACGCACGGTCGAGTAAAAAATTACTCTTATTCTCGCCATCGGAAAACCTACATTCGTGTCTTCAAACACTTATAAAACATGAGAAAAATTTTAAAATTTGGCCATTTTTAGCCTTATTTTGCAAGAAAATGATAAACAAAAAGATAAACATTGGAAAGCGTGATGGTTTGGCAAGGAAAGATCTACTCCCCCCCCCCCCCCCCCCCCCCCCCGTACTAAAGCTAAACATTGTCCTCAATGTTTCGAGTCTAGGGGTGCAAACACCCCCATACTAGAGACGTAGTCGAATGCCTAATCTAGCATGGAAAGGGTGTAACCGTTAAATTTAAAGTCGTTTATGAAGTGTGTTATAAACCAAAGGTTAGAACATCAAAGGATATATCATGGATATAGAGAAAGTCTTCAAAGCAAACGATCGAGTGCTCCCATAAAACGAACACGAGAGGCTCCAACCGTGAAGATAATGATCATCTAAAATCCACAATTCACAAACAACCACGGAACAAAGGTTGGAAGGGAACAAATCCCCACACGTTACTACATTAGAAAGCGATAATATGTACACAGGATAAGCATGGGACTCCCCCACGAGGCACCTCGTTTTTGATTACCGAGTCATGAGCTCGACTCGATCCCCTTAATACTAATTATCATTTGGGAAGGTGATTTGGTCGAGGCAGTTCAAGGATGGAACTTCCCACCAAAGTAGTGCTTCAACTTATGTCCATTCACCTTGAAATTGGGGCCATCATTTTGAGCTAGCTCGATGGTCCCATATGGAAAAACTTGAGTCACGGTGAATGGACCGGACCAACGGGATTTCAACTTACCGGAAAATATTTTAAAACGAGAATTAAAAAGCAAAACTTGATCCAATGTTAAAAACCCTGTTTTTAATTTTTGAATCATGCAACTTTTTAGTCTTTTCTTTATAAATCAATGAATTTTCATAACCAATATCCCTTAATTCATCCAATTCATTTAATTGCATTTTCCGGTGTTTTCCCGCGGTCTCCATGTCATCATTACAATGCTTTAGGGCCCAATAAGCCTTGTGTTCGAGTTCAATTGGCAAGTGACAATTCTTCCCATACACTAGCTTACAAGGAGTGCACCCGATGGGCGTCTTATGAGCGGTCATAAAAGCCCATAAAGCATCGTCCAACTTATCCGAACAAGATTGTCGGTTTTCCCCAATGGATCTCTCCAAGATCCTCTTCAATGCTCGGTTTGAAACCTCGACTTACCCACTCGTTTGTGGGTGATAAGCCGTAGAAAGCTGATGTGTAACCCATATTTCCTTAGGACCCTTTCGAATTGGTCGTTACAAAAATAGGTTCCACGATCGCTTATGATCGCACGAGGTGTTCCAAACCGAGAAAACAAGCTTTTCAAAAACTTGACTACCGCACGAGCATCATTGGTGGGCAAAGCCTTAGCTTCCACCCACTTAGACAGGTAGTCAACGGCGACAAGGATGTACTTATTACCACGAGATGATGGGAACGGCCCCATAAAGTCAATGCCCCAAACGTCAAAGATCTCACACACTTGGATGATATTTTGTGGCATTTCATCTTTTTGTGAGGCTTTTCCTTGTCGTTGGCATGAGTCACACGACTTCACAAGTTCATGTGCATCTCGGTAAATAGTAGGCCAAAAGAAACCGGCATCAAAGACCTTCTTAGCCGTGACATTAGCACCGTGGTGAACACCCGTGGGTCCCTCGTGATAAGCTCTAAGGATGTTAGAAGCTTCGGTACCAGAGACATAACTTCAAATAATTTGATCCGCACAAGTTCGAAACAATTAAGGGCCGTTCCATAAGTAGAACTTGACGTAACGAAAGAATTTTCATTTTTCTTGAGTCCTCATACCCTTGATGATGAAGTTGCCCGCATGGTAATTCGCGATGTCCGCAAACCATGGGGGTGGAAGAATCAAGCTTAGAATTAACTACACCAAGTGTCTCGAGCGGAAATGTTTCGGTGATTTCCTTGGGCTCGTAAACACTTTGGTGAGGATCTTCCAAACGAGAAAGATGATCGGCCGCTAGATTCTAGGCTCCTTTTTTGTCAACAATTTGGTGCTCAAATTCTTGAAGGAGGAGAATCCAACGAAGTAATCTTGGCTTTGCATCCTGTTTAGCCATAAGATACTTGATAGCCGAATGATCCGTGTACACTATGCATTTTGTCAAGACGAGATAAGGTCGGAATTTCTCAAATGCATACACCACGGCAAGGAATTCCTTCTCCGTTGTAGTGTATTTTAGTTGAGCCTCGGTCATCGTCTTGCTAGCATAGTGAATAGGCAAGAAGTGCTTTTCATGACGTTGCCCCAATACGGCCCCAATAGCGTAATCACTAGCATCACACATGAGCTCAAAGGGGAGGTTCCAACTGGGAGCAACAAGAATGGGAGCTTCGGTAAGTTTCCTCTTAAGGATTTCAAAGGCTCGTACACAATCTTCGTCAAAGACAAAACGTGCATCTTTTTCAAGGAGATGTGTAATAGGTCGAGAGATCTTTAAAAAATCCTTGATGAAACGACGATAAAAGCCCGCGTGGCCTAGGAAACTCCTAACTCCCTTAACGGTTTTGGGATGTGGTAATTTGGCGATGATGTATACCTTAGCTTGATCTACCTCAATCACCGCTTTCCAAACCTTGTGCCCTAAGACGATTCCACTTTTAACCATAAAATGACATTTTTCCCAATTAAGCACAAGGTTGGTTTCCTCACAACACTTCAACATTCTCTCAAGATTCGACAAACACTAAGTGAACGAGCTACCAAACAGGGAAAAGTCATCCATGAATACTTCCATCGTCTTCTAGATCATATCATGAAAATAGCCATCATGAACCTTTGAAAGGTTCCCGGTGCATTGCAAAGTCCGAATGGCATTCTAGGATAGGCAAACGTTCCATATGGACACGTAAACGTAGTTTTTTCTTCATCACGAGGATCGATGGGGATTTGGAAGTAACCGGAAAAACCATCTAAAAAGCAACAGAAATCGTTTCCCGCAAGACGCTCCAACATTTGGTCCATGAAGGTCAAGGGAAAATGGTCTTTACGAGTGACGTCATTCAACTTACGATAGTCAATGCACACTCTTCATCCGGTTACGAGTCTAGTGGGAATTAACTCATTGGCATCGTTTGGCACAACGATCATTCCTCCCTTTTTAGGGACACAATGAATAGGACTCACCCAAGGGCCATCGGAAATAGGGTAAATCATTCCCGCGTCAAGGAGTTTTAGGACCTCCTTTTTGATGAAGTCGTTAATTTTGGGGTTCACCCTCCTTTGACATTGGATCGCGGGCTTGTAATCCTCCTCCATTAAGATTTTGTGGGTACAAAACTTGGGATCAATCCCCTTAATGTCGGATAACTTCCACGCAATTGCCCCTTATTGATCCTTTAGAACATCGACAAGTGCGGTTTTTTCATCATCTGAAAGTTCTTTAGCAATAATAACCGGCAACTTGTCGCCCTCCTCCAAAAATACATATTTGAGATGAGGAGGTAAATCTTTCAACTCAAGGATAGGTGGTTCCTCATTTGAAGATTTGGGCTCGATACTCATAACCTCCTCGGGTGGAGGAAATGGGAAATCGTTGAGAAAATCTTTGATAATCGAGAAGTCCTCATCATTGTCGAGGTCTTTGTTACAAGTACGTGGAACATCGAATTCTTCCAACGTAAAACCACCACCTTCAAATGGAGTGAAGGTTGGTGTAGAGTTATGAAGAATGGGATCTAACATAGTGGGATTGCCACTATTTTCATCATCACCAAAACCTAGAACTTCTTGTGAAAATTCCTCGCAAACAACGTCAATCATATCAACGAGGTTTATGGTTGCAACGTAATAAACATGAGAAATTTGAGAGTTTTGAGTTGCGTTTATAACAAATTCCTCGTCGTTGAAACGTAAGGTGATCTTTCTAGCATGAACATCGATCAAAGCCATAGACGTATCTAAAAATGAACGACCTTAAATGAGAGGAACTTGAGGATCCGTGGGAATATCGACAACGATAAAGTCTACCGAATAATAGAACTTTCCCACTTTCACAAAAACGTCTTCCGCCAATCCACATGCAGGAATCGTGGAATGGTCGGCCAACTATATAGACATTAGTGAAGGAGTAAGATTAGGAAGATTGAGCGACTTGAAGATTGCAAGTGGCATCAAGTTAATACTAGAACCAAGATCGGCCAAGGCATAGCATTCTTCCATATATTGGATTGCACAAGGGATCAAGAATTTACCAGGATCACCGACTTTTTGAGGTATGCGATTAAGATAAACCGATGAAAAACTAAAAAATTGTTGAAATTTCTCCTTGTTGTTCAACATACTATTAAAGTTAGTGGCAAATCGAGGCATCATGACCAAAGCATCGGCGAAACTCACATTAAAGTGCAAATCACGAAACATTTTCATAAAAAGCTCAAATTGGTAATTGTCGTGCTCTTAATCATTTATTGCTTAATTTCATGTTTCCCTTGTTCCATTTTTTGTTGGTTTTGTTGTAACCTAGTTACATTCCCTTCCATTTTGTTTGTATGGATTTTAAGCTCATTTGCTAACTCGTTTTTTAACTCCTTCTTCAAGTCGTTCTTAAACTCGGATCTTAGGCTAATGATTTCTCTTTGAATGTTGTCAAACCTAGCATCTTTTCCATTAGCGTATTCAACAAATTCATTTGGAAGATCTTTCAAAGTTTGCAAAGCTTTGTTGTTGTTTTGAAAATCACTTTGATTTTTGTTTGAAACTTGATTATTATTCCCTTGATTACCATAGTTTCCTTTGTAATTGTTTTTGAAACCAACTTGATTGTTTCGATAGTTGTTGTTAGCATTTAGATTTGAAGCAAAACCCGGTGGAGTCAATTGATTAGAGCGGGTAACTTGACCGTTTTGGTTGTAAGTTGACGTGGCCGCGTTGGCACTCGAAGTGTTACCACCGTTGGTAATGCACTCGGAGAAATCATGACCTCCATCACAATACATACATGAAGCCTCAATCGCTTTAGCCATAGAGGGAGCACTTTGTTCTCCAACTTTGAATTCAATTAAAAGTCCTTTAAGCTTATCAAAGATTTTGTTTTCCAAGTTCGCCTCAATTTGACAAGCATCGATGGTATTATACAAAGAAGGTGAAGCCGAAGACGAAGCCTTACGAACACTCAACGTGCTACGAGGACTACACACCTTAGATCTATTCTCAATTATCACCAAAGCTTCCTCAACCGTTTTACACAAAATATTACCGCCCGCGGCGGCATTTAGATAATCCCTTTCATGATCATTAAGACCATTGTAAAACGTGTCAATTTGAAGCAAATCGGAAAAACCGTGATGAGGAAACTCATGTAACATTTCCTTAAACCTATTCCAAGCCGTTCAAAAACTCTCATTAAATTCTTGTGAAAATTTTGAAATCTCGTTTTTCAAATGCGTGGTCTTAGAGGGCGGAAAAAATTGGTTCACAAACTTAGAAACGAGATCCTTCCACGTCAATATAGAATTGGGTGGCTCTTTCTCTAACCAAATTTTAGCGGGCCCGGCTAAGGAATACGGAAAAAGCATCATCTTAATCGAGTCATTAGCAACATCCTTAAATTTGCAAGTGGCGGTAAGACGATTGAATTGGCGGATATGGTTGTGCGGGTTGTCCTTTTCATCACCACGGAATTTGTTGTTTTGGATCATCGACAACAACCCCGTCTTAACCTAAAATTTCTCCGCAAGGATAGTGGGAATTACAATAGCCTCTCCATAACCCTCGGTGGGTGCTTGAAGTAACTCCATCATAATTCGATTATCCATGGTTGGTTCCTCTCTTACGATAGGTTCGTCAATAGGAGACTCCTCACTAGAAAGATTAGGACTAGGTGTTGACTCCTTTCGGTTTCTTCGTTTACGTGCACGTCTTGCTTGGTTGCGGGTTTGCATAAATGTCACGTACAACGAGGGGATGAGCAAAGAAGATTCTTTTCGGTGTTTTGTATTTTTCCAATTTTTTGTGGTTTTTGATTGTTTTTACTTTTTTTTGGATTTTTATGATTGTATTAAGTAGACCAAAATCTACAAATCTCCTCCTTAATCAAATCTCTTGATTAAAGAAGCCTCAAGGAATGAAAACGGTCACGTGAAGTGAACGCCTTCGTTGACTTTAGAACGTTGGTGGAACACCAAAACGTTCAAAAGGGTTTAATCAAATGAAACTAAGAAAGTATATATGATACTTAATAATACTTTGGCCGACAAAACCCTCGATTATCTTTCAATCTCAAAATACTCACAAGCAAGCGGGGAAACGAGGCGGCGCGAAGCACTTAAGAGCCTTTTTCCTTAGGTTATATTTTATAATACCCGCCTTATACCCACCTTATAGTTTGTATTTTTCAAAATCGAGCTTCACGAAAGTATTTATCTATTTTTGCCTTTTATTTATTGTTTGAGATTCGAATACAATGATTGGGTAATGACCTCCCAAGTCAAGGTTGTGTTTTCACACTTTTGGAGTACTTGTGAATTTATTGTTCTACGTATACAATATATTAATAATATTCACACAAAAAAAAAACGAAAAACCGATAATACGTTACAAATAGATATTATGGCTATATATAAAAACAACAATTGCCAAATCAAAACACAACACGCCTCCCGGCAGCGGCGCCAAAATGATAGATGTAGATTTACAACCTTGTTTAGGAAAACAAAGCGTAATTAGGGTAAGTATTAACAAGTGATTTAGGAAAACCACAAGTTAAGACCCAAAGTGGGGATCATTCTCAAAGAGGCTTGGTGTGTGTGTTAAGAGATGATTAATGATGTGATTATGCTTATGAAAATGAAAATAGAAATGAGGTAAGAAGAGAATGACGGTTACGATGACGAATTAAACTAAGACGAAATTGTCGTACACGTAAAACCGTAAAAGGTGACAAAATTAAAAATTTACCCTAAAAATTCCTAGAAAATTGCAATAAATCCTAATTAATGTAATTAGAGTTTACAAAAAATCAAAAATCACTCAAACCTTTTATTTAATTAAATAATAATTTTTTAATGCTAATTAAAGCCCAAAAAATAAATTTAATTAACAAAAAGCCCAAAATGATATTTTTTCAATTGTAAACCTCTAAAATGACCTAACTTAATTTTAAAATATTTTTGAAAATTTTAATATTAATTAAAACTATTTAAAAACAATTAAAAACTATTAAAACTTAAAATAATTATAAAAATTAATCTAAGGACAATAAAAATTTTCTAAAAATTGTAAAATTCCTAACTTAATGTATTTAACCTAAAAAAATAAAAAATATAGAAAAATCTAAATTTTAATTTTTAATAATAAAATAATAATAAAATAATAATAAAATAATATTAAAAATCCAAAATTTATAAAAAATTCTAAAAACTTGCAAACTAGCTTAAATTAACCTAATGAACACAGAAATGAAGTTGAAATTACAAAATACCCCTAATGGGCCTTCAAATGGGCCAAAGTCCAAAACAGACCCTTATTGGGCCAAAATAAGTCCAATAAGAAAAATATTTATAAAAATGGCCCAAAAGCTCCTATCTGACTCAAAATTTGATTCTAAACACAATTTTCCAAAGGCCCAAAAGCTGAAAATGCCCTTACGTTAGCTTATTTCACCACAGCTTATTCTTAATGGGCTTTTTGGCCCATTAAGCTATAAGCTGATGCCATAGGCTAAAATTAAACACACAAGCTTCTTTTGAGTTACCTAAGAGTTCTGTAAAAAGAAATTTGAAATAAGCACAAGGAATAAGCCTGAAAAAGCAATAAGCTATCTTCACAAAACGACAAAATAGTCGTTTTCGAGTTCTAAGCCACCCCATGAGCTGATTCAAGTTTCAAAAGGTTTTAAATGACTTAACTAAGCTTATTCAACAAAAAGTTTTCGAATACATTCACTCAATAAGCTGGAATAAGCAAATAAGCACTTAATTAAAAGTCAACTTTATGAGTTTTCTAGCAAAAAGTCAAAGCCAAGGTCTGAAAAGCTCTAGTTCAAACAAATGGGTCAAATGAGGAAGATTGATCACAAAAAGTAAGTCGTTGCAGGTCCAAATAAGCCAATATGGCTTATTAATAAGCTAACTAAAAAATTGCACTAGTGGGGGCTAGTTTTGGTGTCTGAGCAGTGGAAACTTTTCCCACTGCTTGATAATAAGTGTGAAAACACTTATCCTTTTACCACTTATTTCCAATAATGACAAGACCAAAACGTGGGATTTATGTCGTAAAAGTCGGAATTATGCGTGGTTTGTGTTTTTATTGTGTTTTAGGACCAAAATATGAAAAAGGAAGAAAACACGGGTTTTCACGGGCTTTTATCGAAGAAAACGGGAAAAGACGAAGTCAAAAGATCAAGAGTGCAAAAGAACGGAAGTCCAAGGCCTATTCTGAAGATTTATCGAAAAAAAAGTCTAAAGGCGGAAGTTTAACGAAGTCGAAGAACTTAAGTCTAATAGAAGAAGAAAATTAAAAGACAAGTTCAAATCCCGAGGCGACAAAGACAAAGAATTAAAGTCGAGTCGAGAAAACGTGAAGAAAGCAAGAAAGAAGATGCAACACATGCACTCCTTCCACCTTCCCTATAAATACCCTCCTAATAGTCATTAGGAGGGTAGTTAGCTAGTTAGTCTTAATTTTAGTTTTTCACTTTTTAGAGAGAGAAAGTCTTAAACTTTCTCTCACTAAGTTTCATCTTTTTCTTTTAATCTTTCAAGATTAAACATCTTTGTATTGCTTATTTACATTAATCAAGTTCTATTTTAAGCTTTTAATCCTTAATCTCATTCTACTTTTCTTTGATCTAGATTGATTTTGGTGCGATTATCATATGATCCGTGTTGTTCTAATTGATTTCGTGCTTAAAAATTTAGTCTTTTGATCATTTCATAAGTTTTCATTTGATTAAGCTTTAAGACTTTTGTGCTTATTGGCTTATTTTTATGATTAGCTTATTTACTTATAAAAGTTTTACTTAAAAAGTTTATGTTTTTATTGATTGATCCAAAAGTTTGATTATTTTCGAGTTAAATAAGTTGTGATAAGTACTTATTTGATTTGGTTTTGTATTGATTCGTTTTAGTTGGTGAAAAGCTTATCATAATAGCTTATTCTCTTGCTTTTGAACCGAATCCCATCATTTTCGGAAAGGGTATAAACCCCTTTCCGATTGCTGCCTATTCCGACCTGTCCACCCCTCTTTCCGATTGAGTTCAATCGGAAAAGGGTTTTGACTTTCCGATCACACCCACAATTATCCCGATCTAGCCTTTGTTACATATTCCGATTGTGGAGTCTTTGATCATTCCGATTGGGACTAAAGTTAGTATTCCGATTAGTCTTTTTATGGTATTCCGATTGGGTGAGTTCCCAACTTTCCGATTGTTTGCATTTGTTATACATTCCGATCAGGGCTCTTGTCCCACATTCCGATTGATCCCCTTTTCCATTTATTCCGATTGCATAACACACCCCTTATTCCGACCACCAGATCGGAATACATTCCGATCTAGGCTTGTTTTGGCTTATTCCGATTTATTCGTTTTGGTGTATTCCGATCTTACTTTCTTTTAGTACTTCCCAACCAAGTTCTTATTTTTAGAAAGTTTCCAAGTGTTAGTTTTATTTAGTGAGCTAGTACTTTTCCATTGTTACCTTTAAGTTTACATGCATTTATTTTTCGTCATTTTAGTATTAATCTTTATTCTTCCATTTTACTCAACGACACTTTAATTACTTGCTATTAGTTTAAATTAGATAAACAAACCAAACCATTCTCTTGATTCACCAAAAGACGATTGAGTCGCACTTTAGACCGGTTTTCAATTCGAAAGGATTCGGACGATAAGATTTTATACCTAGCCAAAAGCGAAGTATTAAATGGCGCCGCTGCCGGCTCTTTTCGTTACGATAAACGGTTTCTAGTGAGAGACGCATTGAATTTTGGGATCCGTTCTTTGAACGTTATTTTCCTTGTTTTAAAAAAATTTTCAAAAAATCCAAAAAAATATAAAACTCTTCAAAAATACAAAAACATTAAAAAATCATTAAAAAGCAATTCTTTTCCAAGGTTTTGCACCAAAAAGATTATATAGCTATTCTCTTTGTGTATATTTTTCTTTTGCAGGTGTATGCGTACTAGATCTTCGAACTATTCTGAGCCCGAGACTCGTGAAGATTTAGATATGGCTGGTGTTAATAACAACAATAATCACCCACCTCAACCCAATTTGAATAACAATAACAACAGCAACAATGTCCTCCTACCTGATTTACGAACAATGGAGGAATTGTGTCAACCAACCATGAACGGAAGCGGAGGCCCGATTGCGCCAATGCACGTCACGGCTCAGGAGTTTTCGTTGAAGCATCATATGATCCAGCAAGTGCAAACGAACCCATTTAGTGGAATTCCGGATGATGATGCCAACAAACACCTCGACAAATTCATTACCATTACCCAAAGCATGAAGTGCTCCGGTGTTTCTATGGATGACCTTCGCCTTCAACTCTTTCCCCACTCGCTTTCTCACCATGCCGAAAAATGGTTTGACCGTCTTCCTAAGAATTCTATTCATACGTGGAATGACATGACTCAACGCTTTTTATCGCGCTACTTTCCCCCATCCATGGTCACTAGCCTTCGTAACCAAATCAGTGGATTCATGCAAGAGAATGATGAATCACTTTTCGATGCTTGGGAACGGTACAATGATTTGATCGACCGTTGTCCAAATCACAATATGCTCCCCGTCACTCTCATTGACACCTTCTACAATGGTCTCACTTTTCGTGATCGTGACACGATCAATGCCGCCGCCTGTGGTACTTTTATGAAAAGGAGACCGGAGGAGTGTCGAGAGTTGATCGAAAACATGACTACTCACCACAAGAATTGGGATTCATCCGCATCCTCAAGATCTAATCAGAGAGTCACTGTTTCTTCTACTACTTCCAGTCCTGAGATATCCGAACTTACCCGACAAATCGCGAGTATGCACAAGGATTTCATGTCCATAGCCACAAACCAATTTCAACAAGCTAAAGCCGTTGCTATTTCTTGTGACACATGTGGTGGTCCTCATTCTTATAATGATTGTCCTTCTACTCAAGGGAATTATTCTGAAAACGTTAACGCAGCTTACGGCACTTTTAACAACCCCAAATTTACAAGCAGCGGAATACATCTTTGGGTGCTAAACAATGATACAACAACACATAATTTATAAAGAACGACTCGAAAAGAGACATTTTAGATTTATCGTTCCTAAAACAATTGTCAGAGTAGCGTAGTCCCAAGTAATCGTTACCAAAAGATAAGTTAAAACAACATATTAGTTTGTTTTAAAAATGGAACGATAAATAAATCAAAGAGTTTGAACAACATAGCAGTGCACAACTTCATTCTCGTGACCTCCAAGCTTCCACTTCTTGATTACCTGAAATACATGTGAGTAAAACAATCAGCAAAAATGCCGAGTGAATCTATAGGTTTATATAATCATTTTTGAACACAAGCAAAGATTATAAGTTCGTGGCATGCTTAAAGGCAACAAGCATCAAATAATAATTCGCATCAACAATAATTATTGTATATAGCATAAATTGCAATAAGCTCATGGAACCGAGCCCTTAGACATTCCCTTTAGAGGTCTGATAAGACAAGAGATTTATTAATTGTCGGTTACCTCTAGATTATTGGTACATTGCCGTATACCTAACTTCTCAATACAATATGCTCAAACAGTGTGGAGGTCGGGCCTAAGCTTCTATGACAAGTCCACAAAAACTGAACCGGGGCGGCTTCCCCCATAGATCTATTAATTGTACTAGCGGTTAACCCATCATAGGTTAATTAACGGTCCATAATTGAGGTTTTAACAAAGGCAATCACTTAATGCAATTTAAAGGCAACCACGGGTCCATTCATAGAGGGACAAAGAATACCATAAAAATCTTGTGTTCTAAGTTTATAAAAACATGTATTCCCCCTCGCGGGTTTAAAATCATTTAATAACTAGTATAAAGCGAGGCTATAGACTCACCTTAGCCGATAGTGGTAATGAGACGATCGCCGATGATAGATGATGCCTTTCAAACATGAGAACCACAACCTATCAAATGAGGTGCGTTCATTAATAATAGAGTCGAGAAATAAACCATACATAAGAATATAAAACTCGACTCATAAAATCACGACAAACTCGAGAGAAAATGATACAAGTGATACTATTACATTCTCCTATATATTCATTTTATTGTTCTATGCCTTTAACAAAAATCTACCGGAACATACCAAATGTCCAAGCCGTTTTCCCATACTTAAACATATTAAATTTTTATGATACTACTCAGATAACTCACTTACTATATGTAAAAAGTCCTCCCAAGAGCCCATCAAAAGATTTTACTTCTAAAGTTCCCTGCCCGACTCATCTTTGAATCACAAAATCCGAACAGTTTAGCGACTTGACTTACGAAACCATTTTGACCATTCTAAACAACTCCATTTGTAAAACCGCCACTTGATTCTAAAAATAGACTCAAAATACTAAACCTGGGGCCTGAGAACAGCCCTTGAATCATTTTGAAACTCATTTTATAGTCCCCGAGATTCGATCCAAATATCGACAACTATTTTTGGATTGTGTCGACACTCGTCTCTCGGTACACGAAAATCAAACTAGTGTATCTTCCACCTCGTTTGGAGTTGGAAGGCCTACTTTATATCAAATCGAAGCTAACGAAATTCTCTACAACCCTATCCAATTAGTTAAGTGATTATCATACAGTAAGACCCCCGAAAACAGCCTCTAACCTACTGCCCAAAATCACCTTTCAAAGTCTCCCACAAAATCATGTTTTTGATCAATTCTAACAATTTTCCTCATCATCCTACACCCCTAATATCATCCTATATTAATCCTAAC
This sequence comes from Glebionis coronaria, assembly GCA_025667525.1. Lineage (NCBI taxonomy): Eukaryota > Viridiplantae > Streptophyta > Magnoliopsida > Asterales > Asteraceae > Glebionis > Glebionis coronaria. Next base: position 208,634,550 of record CM046882.1, on the reverse strand, counting down.
ACTTGTATCATCATAAAAATCAAAAACTCAAAAATTAAAAATCAACTTTTTAACAAAAACATTGCAATAACATCATTTGATCATCACTAGTAACATATGCATGATCAAAATCTCCACCTAACAATAAAAAAAAAAAACTTGATGCATGTAGCTAAAACTAGTACCAAAATGTGCTCCTTTGAATTATAAGGATGGGACTTTGCTTGATTTTGGAAGATTCAAACTAGAATTTGAGAAAATTGGAAGAAAAGGAAGGGTGGGGTGTATGGCTAAAGAAAGAAAAGAGAGGAAGAAAATGGTTGATTTTGTTTTAGTGATTTTTAAATGAATTTTGCTAGTTGAAATTTTATATATAGTGTAAGGTTAGGGTAGTTTTTGCCAATTTGTGATAGTTTTGGTCCAAAATGTAATAAAATAGTTTAAAAGGGTAGAAAATGTAAATTGTAAATTTTGAAATATTTACGAGACTCGGGTTTCGTAAAAATACTTTTTAAAAGTTTAAACGCACACGAAAAATAATAATATAACGACTCGATACGTAATTAAAACGATATCGTCGAGAGTATTAAATATCGAAACGATCGATAATAAAATATAAAAATTTTGGCATCCGTCGGTATCGCGATCACTAGTAGTCCTCGTTGCTCGTCAAAATATTAAAATATAATATTTAATATTGGTTTCAACTTAAACCGTTAAACATAATAATATTTAACGTTATAAATACTACAAAATAATTGAAAATATAATTAAATTATGACCTTATTTTTACGGGTTTTACATCCTCACCACCTTAATTGAGCGACGTCCCAGCGCTCAACTCGCCTCATACACGAGTTGTTCACTACCCGGAAGGATGAGGGCATTCCTTATAAAGAAGTCTTCACGTTCCTACGTGAATCTTGATCCACGATCTCCACTGGTTCTTTTACAAAACGCAACTTGTCGTCAAGTGGTATCTCACCAATAAGGAATAAATAAATCCTTATCCACCAGTCACCCGTCAAGTTCGAGACATGAAAATTTTATGAATCACACGAAGCTCATTCGACGACAAGAATAGGTGACAGGATTTTCGGGTAAGTCCAGTTAAAAAGAATGTTGCAATTTAAAGGATAGCCACTGGCCGGATAGCCATGGACACACATCAAAAAGAATTAACAAGAAAAACATTTTCGTCATCGGAAGGTGCTCACACGCGGGTCCCCACTCAAAAGATAATACAAAGACACCATCTCACTTTCGCCAATGCGCATTAAAGTCTCAATAAACATCGTCGTTGAAAGTCAAAAAGATATTACATAATATATGTTCTACATGATCGGACGTCATCGGATGATGCCGTCTCAAGTTCTCACAACTTACGATCATTTGACTAGATCATATACCACATAAGTACATAAAAATAATAGGTCGAACAATAACATCAAGTATATATTTCCACCGTTAATCATCGAGAAAACCTTGAACGAACCCTTGATAATAACCACTTGATCGCTAGAGTCTTTCCACTTGCGGTGTCGGCTTCAACATACTCCTCGAGGTTGTAACGAATTTATTAACTCCATTCATTAAGAGATTCGTTCCTCAATCATTCCACAAGTACACGCATAAATCCTGGTGACACTTATCGTTTCTTCTTATACACTGCTTCCTGAGATTCATTTTAGACTCAAAAAATAAAATAGTGATCTTCAATACGAGGAACATAACGAGATAAAAATGACTTCAATAAACGCATAAACGAACAATATGTGGTAAAATGATTTAAGATTAACGATCGACGAGGGATCTCGAATCACGTAACCGTAAAACATAATAATTCGCAATACTAGAAAAATGAGAGCGAAGAATGAATTAAATATTAACATTAAAATAATGTTTGTCACAATTATCCGTCCTGGATTTGGTATTACCTTAAAACTCAGTTGAGGTACTTTATTGATAAAGATGATACATCAAAAATAGAAGTAAAATAGTTTCAAAATTTGTTTGGTCGTCGTAAGAAACTTTGAAAGAATGACATAAATTTATTAATTAAACTCATACTGATGGTTACAATTAGAGAATATAATTTCCAAATTAAATCACTATTAGGAATATAAATTAAACTAGAAATTTCATTATATTAAAAGTAAAGTATGATAAGTCAATTAGTTCAAAAGGTAGAACATAATTTTATTTTAAACATTAGTTTTAGTTATACAAAATATGGTGTATAAATTTGACCTTTTACTTGTGATGGTTATTTCGATAATTGAAAATCATTAGAAAATGTATAAAAGTTCTATAAAAAAAATTTATAATACGTTGTAGAAATACATAAAGGTGTTTATTATTTCAAAATAAACATGGGATATATTCGGGTTTCGAAATGTGACAAAATAACAAACGAATACGAATGGGGATAATGGTCAACAATTAGTACGAAATTAGCGGTACAAAACGGAACGAAACAAATGTCGTATGAATTCTTAAAGAGAATAATAAAATAAAGGCGTTGATGGTAAGACGACAAGAAATAATAGATTAAACAAGTTGTCACTTTTGTTAGTGCGGTCGATGGTTCACCAATATCAGCTCGTTAACTTAGCGGTGGTCGATACATGATCGGAAAGAAGATCCATACAAAAATTTTAATAAAATTAAATTCCTAATAATCACTTGTAATTAAAACAAATAAAATGAACGATATTAAGAGATAAGTCAAAGCACGGTTCACAATAGTGGATTTCGAGACAAACGAGAGTGACGGACGTCATCCCGGATATACGGAAATCACTCTAATGATAATTCATTATTCACGTGCGGAGACATTCCAAAGATCTATAAAATCGCATAAAGAACATTGGACGAGAAGGAAGGATAAAACATCGATACTTTCAAGTAATTTATCAACAGTCAGTAATTTGACGAACGGTCAAAAGAAATTAGTTATAAGATAAAATGAAGTAACAAGTGGAAAAACGATTGCCGAGTAAAAACGTATTCGTAAGCGCGTAATTCGTTCAAGAAAAGGTAAGAAAACGTATGCGGATGCTTAGAAAACGTATGCGGATGCATAGAAATTGTGCTACTTGCATAAAATATAAGGGTTTTCAAAACTTCTTTTCATTTTATTTCATTTTATTTCATTTTATTTTATTCTATTATGAATACAAGTAAAAAGTTCCTTATTATCAAGATTTTTAAGGTGACTACTATTCAGCCTAGCATGGCTCCTTCTAAATTAGACATAGGTGATCAGGCCATGTATAATTTAGGGCTAGCAATGCAGTGCTTCATTTCGTCGAAAAGTATTACGTTTCTTATGTTTATATAAACCATGCCATTTGTAAAATGGAATTTAAAAATAGTTTATAAATTTATAGGATACAAGTAATTTGTGAGATACTCAATAAGCAACTTTTAATGTTATGAAAAGTATTTTATAAGACCAAAGTAAAAGTCAATTGGTGAAAATAATCGTAAAACAATATCAGATTTATTTATAATATGACATTATGACAACGTATAAAGTAGTCAAAGTTTTGCAAAAAGTGGCAAATAGTAGCTCATAAAACAACCAATGAAATGGTTACAAGTTGTTAAGTTTTCAAAGGGTTATAAGGTTTAGACGAAAACGTCATGAGATACGCGATAAGAATGTCAACGAAGAATGTGAAGGCAAAACTTCAAAACTCAACTCAAATCAGTGGAAGGTTAGAAGAAAACGAAAATAAAATAACATCGAATGACAAATGAGTCATATATATGAAAAGAATAAAACAATCCACATGTGTATTCTTTGTAAGATACTCGACACAACATGCTTTTAAGAAAGTATGTTATTCGTTTTTAAATTACACCATTAATCCGATAATTGCTAATCATGTACTGTTTCTATTTTTAAATATTTTCACATGCAACTAGTATTCGTTAGTTGTAAAATAATATTTGTTAAAATTTTACGATCTCAAATGAAATCAAAACAGCTTCGAAACATTTAAAACTCATGTTCTGAATTTTCTATCAGATTTAACTTTTAAATATGAGCCGATTAATTGACCTGATAAACGACATCTCCAAGACTCAGAATCTAAAGCATTTTGATGCAAAACGACGTTTCAGACGACTTTCTAGTTTTACCCGAGACCTGAAAACCAATGTAAAATGACCAAAATACCCCTGCAAGTTCTGTACAGGTTTGACTATTTTATTTTAAAAACGCAGGTTTTACTTTTAAGTTTTGACCTGTTTATACTGCCCCTACAGTTTCTGCATAAAGTGTATTTTTCGAAACTTCTTAACGGCTCAAAATATATACATATATACACACATGTCTTGTGGATTTTATAACAACGAAAAATAAATCTCGTAATGAGTATCAAATAAAATATAGCATGATGAATGACAGAAAATGCTTCAAGGTATTCAACATGAAATTTAGGAAGCAAAACGATGAATGACGTTCATAATTTAAGTTTCAAGGTGTAAAGTAGGCAAATCTCCTTGGTGCCACGATTGTCAAAAACACAAAACATAACAAGAAAAGAATGGAACATTAAAGGGTTGCGTTCCGGGAGCAAGAAGGTTAATGAAAGAGGATAATACAAGTTTATAGATGTAAAATCGTATTCCAATCTAGCGCCACAATCTAGACGATGATTTATAAAATGACGATGACGTTACCGAGATATAAGCGAACAATACACTTCGGAGTCGATACATATAACTGTCAACGAATTAAATCTTCGCATGTCGTGTAAGACGATAATAAAAATCAACAAAATATTATGAAAAACCATGATATTATTCAACACGATTATAAGAAGTATTTCAAAATGTGTGACTCACACGATAGCGGTTAGTCTATTCCAAGGACACATTGAGCTACACAATGGTCTAGAGATTACGCTTCAAGACGTCCAAGCACAAACAGCCGGAAAACAATTTGGATATTTATAGATATCTCAAAGTGTTAAAAAAAATGAAAGTAACGCGCGCAGATGAAGGTATGTAAGGTCATAATATAAAAATTTTGCAATAAAAGCAATTTAAATACTTCAAAAATAAATACAGAAAGATCTTGAAATTCATTGTATTTATTTAAGTTAATCATTAATAAATGATAAACTTTTATCGAAAAGTTTAACGACATAAATATATATCGATAAAGGGATCCTAGATATAAATATATATCCATAAGTGGATCATAGTATTTATTTATAAATACTTGGCAATAAGGTATACGTAATAACGCATACTAAAGTGGTAATCCCAGAAGTAGCTTGAACCTGAACTCACGCGAAGTCCGGTGCACATGACTCTTTGAAAAATAAAAACTGACAGTTATAGTTTAGGTTTTTAAAATAAAGACCTAGTTCTCTATAACTCATGGCTCTGGTACCAATCTTTAACACCCCCAAATTTACACGCAGCGGAATACATCTTTGGGTGCTAAACAATGATACAACAACACATAATTTATAAAGAACGACTCGAAAAGAGACGTTTTAGATTTATCGTTCCTAAAGCAATTGTCAGAGTAGCGTAGTCCCAAGTAATCGTTACCAAAAGATAAGTTAAAACAACATATTAGTTTGTTTTAAAAATGGAACGATAAATAAATCAAAGAGTTTGAACAACATAGCAGTGCACAACTTCATTCTCGTGACCTCCAAGCTTCCACTTTTTGATTACTTGAAATACATGTGAGTAAAACAATCAGCAAAAATGCCGAGTGAATCTATAGGTTTATATAATCATTTTTGAACACAAGCAAAGATTATAAGTTCGTGGCATGCTTAAAGGCAAGAAGCATCAAATAATAATTCGCATCAACAATAATAATTGTATATAGCATAAATTGCAATAAGCTCATGGAACCGAGCCCTTAGACACTCCCTTTAGAGGTCTGATAAGACAGGAGATTTATTAATTGTCGGTTACCTCTAGATTATTGGTACATTGCCGTATACCTAACTTCTCAATACAATATGCTCAAACAGTGTGGAGGTCGGGCCTAAGCTTCTATGACAAGTCCACAAAAACTGAACCGGGGCGGCTTCCCCCATAGATCTATTAATTGTACTAGCGGTTAACCCATCATAGGTTAATTAACGGTCCATAATTGAGGTTTCAACAAAGGCAATCACTTAATGCAATTTAAAGGCAACCACGGGTCCATTCATAGAGGGACAAAGCATACCATAAAAATCTTGTGTTCTAAGTTTATAAAAATATGTATTCCCCCTCGCGGGTTTAAAATCATTTAATAACTAGTATAAAGCAAGGCTATAGACTCACCTTAGCCGATAGTGGTAATGAGACGATCGCCGACGATAGATGATGCCTTTCAAACACGAGAACCGCAACCTATCAAATGAGGTGCGTTCATTAATAATAGACTCGAGAAATAAACCATACATAAGAATATAAAACTCGACTCATAAAATCACGACAAACTCGAGAGAAAATGATACAAGTGATACTATTACATTCTCCTATATATTCATTTTATTGTTCTATGCCTTTAACAAAAATCTGCCGAAACATACCAAATGTCCAAGCCGTTTTCCCATACTTAAACATATTAAATTTTTATGATACTACTCAGAGAACTCACTTACTATATGTAGAAAGTCCTCCCAAGAGCCCATCAAAAGATTTTACTTCTAAAGTTCCCTGCCCGACTCATCTTTGAATCACAAAATCCGGACAGTTTAGCGACCTTGACTTACGAAACCATTTTGACCATTCTAAACAACTCCATTTGTAAAACCGCCACTTGATTCTAAAAATAGACTCAAAATACTAAACCTGGGGCCTGAGAACAGCCGTTGAATCATTTTGAAACTCATTTTATAGTCTCCGAGATTCGATCCAAATATCGACTACTATTTTTGGATTGTGTCGACACTCGTCTCTCGGTACACGAAAATCAAACTAGTGTATCTTCCACCTCGTTTGGAGTTGGAAGGCCTACTTTATATCAAATCGAAGCTAACGAAATTCTATACAACCCTATCCAATTAGTTAAGTGATTATCATACAGTAAGACCCCCGAAAACAGCCTCTAACCTACTGCCCAAAATCACCTTTCAAAGTCTCCCACAAAATCATGTTTTTGATCAATTCTAACAATTTTCCTCATCATCCTACACCCCTAATATCATCCTATATTAATCCTAACACTTGTATCATCATAAAAATCAAAAACTCAAAAATTAAAAATCAACTTTTTAACAAAAACATTGCAATAACATCATTTGATCATCACTAGTAACATATGCATGATCAAAATCTCCACCTAACAATAAAAAAAAATAAAACTTGATGCATGTAGCTAAAACTAGTACGAAAATGTGCTCCTTTGAATTATAAGGATGGGACTTTGCTTGATTTTGGAAGATTCAAACTAGAATTTGAGAAAATTGGAAGAAAAGGAAGGGTGGGGTGTATGGCTAAAGAAAGAAAAGAGAGGAAGAAAATGGTTGATTTTGTTTTAGTGATTTTTAAATGAATTTTGCTAGTTGAAATTTTATATATAGTGTAAGGTTAGGGTAGTTTTTGCCAATTTGTGATAGTTTTGGTCCAAAATGTAATAAAATAGTTTAAAAGGGTAGAAAATGTAAATTGTAAATTTTGAAATATTTACGAGACTCGGGTTTCGTAAAAATACTTTTTAAAATTTTAAACGCACACGAAAAATAATAATATAATGACTCGATACGTAATTAAAACGATATCGTCGAGAGTATTAAATATCGAAACGATCGATAATAAAATATAAAAATTTTGGCATCCGTCGGTATCGCGATCACTAGTAGTCCTCGTTGCTCGTCAAAATATTAAAATATAATATTTAATATTGGTTTCAACTTAAACAGTTAAACATAATAATATTTAACGTTATAAAATACTACAAAATAATTGAAAATATAATTAAATTATGACCTTATTTTTACGAGTTTTACAGCACTTATCCCACGGGAGGCTATCAAGCCCGCCCTCAAGGAGACTGTGGCTTGCTAAGTTATCGTTCCAACAATTATCTTGCTCCTCCCGGTTTCCCTCCTGCAAACCAAAACCAACAACAAAGCTATAACCGAAACAACCAATCCCAACCTCGTGCTCAAAATCAATATCAATCCCAAAGAAACCCATACCCAACTCAAGGAAATTCTCAAGCTTACCAAGCTCCACCTCTCAATCAACCGATGGCAGTAAACCAAGTCGTCGAGACGTTCATGAAGACTAATCGTGAGATGGTGACGAATCTTCAGAGTCAATTTGTCAACTTGAAGAATGACATGGTGAAACAAGGGAGTGATATTCGAGCCGAGCTAAGGAATGATATGGCAAAACACAGCAATGAAATTAATGCAAACATGCAAAACTCTTTTAATAATCAAGCGATTCACCTTCGTGATATGATTGGTTCGCTCATCCAAGGTAATCAACCCTCTTCTTCGGGTACTCTTCCGAGTAACATCGTTGCGAATCCAAGAGGGGAGATGAAAGCAATCACCACTCGTAGTGGAAAAGGTTATATGGAACCCGAGCTTCCTACACCTCCAGCCGTGATTGTGAACAAGGAAAAAGAGCAACTTTCCCCACCTCCTTCACCTTCTATCCCCATTTACCCACCACCCGTGGTTGTGAGTGATCCTATTCCCTTAAAGCCTTCTTCTTCATCCAATATACCTTATCCTTCAAGGTTGAGGAAAGAGACGCAAAAGAGCAAGGATGATATTCAGGTTTCAAACTTTCTAAAAATTTTTAAACAATTGAATTTTAACATCTCCTTCGCCGAGGCTCTCGCTCACATGCCCAAATACGCTAAGATGTTTAAAGATCTTCTAAGTGATAAGGAAAAGCTTCTTGACATCGCTCAGACCCAACTTAATGAGAACTGCTCCGCAGTGCTCTTAAGGAAATTGCCCACCAAACTTGGTGATCCGGGTCGCTTCTTGATTCCTTGCAACTTCCCGGGAGTAGAGAATTGCATGGCCCTAGCCGATCTAGGTGCCAGTATAAACTTAATGCCTTTAAGTGTTTGGAAGAAATTATCTCTCCCCGAGCTAGTCCCCACCAAAATGACTTTGGAATTAGCCAACCGTACGGTTGCTTATCCGGTGGGGATAGCCGAAGATGTCTTTGTTGGCGTTGATAAATTCACCTTCCCGACGGATTTTGTCGTCGTTGACTACGAGATGGATCCCCGTGTTCCATTAATCGTTGGACGTCCATTCCTGAGGACCGGTCGCACTCTCATTGATGTAGCCGCGGACGAAATAATCATGAGAGTTGGTGACGATAAAATTGTCTTCAACATGGGTAAGATTTCTAAGCAACCTTATTCATATGAGAGTGTTAATGCTATTGATGTTCTCGATGAGGCTTGTGAAGAACATTTTCATGATGCTTGCAAAAGTACTCTTTCTTCTCTACCCAATGTTGAGACCGTTGCCGCAATTGCTCCAACATTGACTCCTTTTGGAGAAAGTGACTTGGATAATTTCGAAGCTAGCTTGGGTCCTCTCGATATTAAGTATGATAATTTGTCCACTAATTGGGATGAAGACATTCGTACTATTGAGAGACTTCTCAATGAGGACCCGTTGTCTCCTCCTTCTCCTAAAGAGGTTGTTGTCCCATATATTTGTGATGATTAAGCAATGAATAAAGAAAGAAAATAGATGAAGAAGAGATGAATTCCTAGAGAGAGAAAGTAGTGAGAGAAAGTAGAGAGGAGATGATTAACTTGGTGAGATTAGATTAGAGAAAAGAATTTTTTACAAAATGACCATCCACCCTCCTAACATGCTAGGAGGGTAGTATATATAGTCCACCCACATGCGGGCTTTAATGGACTATATATTGGGCCGGGCTTGTCTTTTGGACTTTAATTAGTTTAAATCCAAGCCCGTGAACCACGACTAAATAACTACTTATTACAACGTTCTAATTAATATTACAATAGAAACCTATGACCGAACATTCTTGTTTGACTCAATATTTTGAGGCTAACAATCTCCCCCAATGTGAGGTCATTCCTCTTTGATATTTGGATTCCAATGGAGATTTATGAATTTCGTCATAAATGAGTCTTGAACGTGTAACAGTAGTTTTGTTCCTTCATGCTGTGATCTTTGAGCCTTTGTCGTTGTCTTTCGACTTTGTCTTTAAGTCTTGAGATCTTCAAATCATTCTTGACTTGTCTTTGCCATCTTGTGATCTTGTGTCTTTATCCACATGCTCACACTATCAATTGTTGGATATGTCTTTGGGCATGAATATGTGGTTGTGAATCTTTGACTTTGCTGAGTACACCGTGACGCCACCTTCTCGAGACAAAACATAAACACGGACTGAATGGCTTTGACATTCGTCCTAAATCGGTAGCGTTTTACCTCCGGTCGGTGAAGACCGTTATACGATATTAAATATCGTACCTGTGATCAGGTAGATTCAATTAAGAATCTCCTTGACAGGGTTTCGCGGCTGTACTAGCCGTTCTCTTTACTCGACCGTCTCAAAGCAAGACTGCGAACATAAAGAGTGAATCAATTGGATAAATATCCGCTTGATTAAAGTCGTCAATTCAAATTCCTGGAACAAGTTTGATTCATTAAGAATCTTACCATTGTTGCTTTCTAGTTGACACAAGTTTGATTCATAAGAATCTCACAAGTCACCTACCGTAGCGCTGTTTGATGTTGACGCTAGAAGGATTTCCATTCGTCACTGTGAATATTAATAAATATCACTCTGAATGTTCTGGCAAGACCATAAAGATATTGCGTAGAAACCTGAAACGAGTTTGAATCAATTCAGAATCAAACCACTGTTGCTTTTCAGTTTTACATATGTTCAATTCATAAAGAATCTTGCATATGACCTACCGCAGTGCTGTTTAATGTTAACACTGGAAGGATTTCCACTCATCATCGTGAATACTAAGTAGTATCACTCTGAGTGTTCTAGCAATATCACAAGGATATAGCGTAGGACTCTCTTGATCTTCATCCGTGTGTCCTAACGAGATTTGATTGATCTCTTGGCTCTAGACTCGATTTGTGCACTTTTAGTGGTCGGAGGCTGGAGCAGATGCCACCTATTCAATATCAACTATCTCGGGGTGAGAAAGTCAATAGAAGTCGTGTTGATCTCAGTGACAATAAAACAAACTTCTTTTGAGAGAAGCCTGAGTAGCTAGGAAAGGGTTGTGCTTCACATCACTGGGTCCATGATGAGTTTGTCTTCATGATGTGTTGACCCGGTTTCTGCCTAAGTTGTATGGAGGGCTTCTTTCTTTAGACCCTTTATCCTTACATTTCTTTTTCATTCTTCAACCCCTTCAATGCTTACCAAGACATCATTAATAGCACCTTGTTGTGATTGTTCCAGTGCTATCATCAGTACTTAGTCGGCATTCAGCTACGTTCACATTCTACTCCATCTTTCCTAAGGACTTCTAATAATCTATTGGATTGTCCCTGGGAAGATCCCTCCGGTTCTGGTTGGATCATAGGACTTAAACCTAAACACCCTTTTGACACCAATAACGTTGTGAATTAAAGATGTTGTGGGTATTTGATCGTAACCATGAAAACCACTTTAAATTCTAACAAAGTGTTTTAAAAACATTTAACACCTTGCTAGTTTTGTCGTTTCAGAAAAACTCCCCCTTCACGTGTGCATTTAAATGCGAAAGAATTTAAGTAAACATTTTGCCCATGTGGGTAAGAGTTAACGTGCTTGAGTCTTATAGATCACATTTTAATCACATTTTCTCCCCCTATCTCTAATATATAAAATCTTTTGATATTAGAGATACCAAATTTGATTAAAATATATTTTGAAAAATAGTCTTGAAAATCTTCGGGAGAAAAATGTGTCAAACTTAGCATGAATTTTGGAACGCTCCCCCTCAAAAATTGATCCAATGGAATTGTCATTTTGAGGATTTGATCCACATTAAACTTTTTGAGGATAGGAGTTGTTGAACACACAATTTTTGAAAGATTTTGAATATCATTGAGAAATTCTTGAAAAAATTGTGTTCAACGCTTTTTGAAAAATCAATTCTTTTTGTCGAAAAGGTTTTTCTTAAGCATAAACTTGAGTTCATAGACTTTGAATGTCTTGACGAATCCACTCAAGTGTAAGAAGATTTAACTTCTTTTGCTAAGGGTAAGAGTACAAAAGCGTACACTCCCCCGTGAATTTAGATCCGGGTTGCAATCTTGAAAGTGATTACAAGCCATTGTGTTGAGCTCAAAACGTTGAATGTTTTGTGACAAGCTCAAGCTCAACCCAAGATAGATTGCTCTACCCGTTGTTGGAAATATTGTCCAAAATAGACAATTTCCTTTTGAAAAGATAGAAATGACATGTTTTGAAAAATATTTACAACTTTCATTCGAGCTTTATGTACACACCCGTGTCGTTATTGAGCGACATTTCTAGGTACGTCCATATTATCGATACTGAAAGACATGTCGAGAAGAATATTTTTGGTATTTTGAAAGTTTTTCCATTTTTTAATTTGTTTTTCTATGGATATTTACGTTTTCAGCGTGTAGAACAGTAGCATTAGTGCTGGTGCAGGTGTCATCACTCTTCTCTATTGGAATCCACTTAAGACCAACTTCTGTGAAGATCCGTCCCGTTGGTTTCCACTGAAGACTAGATTTAGGAGTAGTTTTCTCTTGCACAGCGGAAGACTTCTTTGGAGAGAAACTATGTCCTTTTTGAATCCACGTCTCAGATTTGGTGTGGTTGCTTTTCTTTACGACGGGTTTGTATCTCCTTGTTGTCTTATGGGATTCTGTATTCGATCTCCGTTCAAAGGAACGAGATTTGACCTCATAGAGGTATTGCAAAATGCAATGGTAATGATTTCCATTGTGAATGCCCTTTTTGCAAGTGGGACATACAGGGAATTTTGGATTCACGAAAGTACTTGTATTCCTTTGTTTTCCAAATCGTTCAGGCGTAGTGTTTGAAACACGACTATTCATGGATGGTTTCCAATTCCTAGATTGTTGAAGAAGGATCCTAGGTTTTGGTTGACTACCATTAGGAGTGTGTGGAACTCTAGCGGGATTTGGTGAACTAGGTTTTTCATACACTGGTTTGTCTTTCTGAATCTTCCCTTTTTGTTTCGCATCCTCTAGGTTGTGGGTATGAACGAGGTCATTTGAACCTACAGATTCCTTTGTGGACGTGAATGTCACACGTTTTGGAGGAGTCCTAGAAGTGCTAGGTGCATTCACATGGTTGGGTTTAGCAACAGTGTGCTTTCTAAATGGAGGAACATAGGGTGATATGGATGGTTTTGGAACACTTGGTTGCACATCAGTCTTAGGGGGTAACCTAGATTTCATATGAGAAGAATTGGAGAACGGAGTCGGTTTTCCTAAGATAGACAGCTTTGAATCCTTGTAGGCATTGGGTTGTCGAACCACAGGTTTCTTAATGCTAGGTTCCACGATTTTCCCACCCATTTTAGCAACGAGTTTTTGCAACTCTGCTATTGCTCTGTCCCTGTCTTGTAATTGAGCTTTCAACCCTTTAATTTCCAAATTCTGTTCATTCATTTCTCGAAATGTTTGGGAAAGTTTTTCTTGCAATTTATTATCATGTGGAAAACTACCAACTTCTTTTTGCAGAGCAAGTTCAAGTGAATGACAATGTTTTTGAAGGAAATCAGTTTTGTGTTGAAGTAACTCAAAAGCCTTTTTGTCAACATTTTCTTTACGTTTCGAAAGCTCAATTTCAAGACGTTCACATTCTTTGATCTTATCAAGATATTGGCATGCAACTTCAGAATATTCATCAATATCAGCACAAGATGTAAAATAAGCACACATAACATCTTTAGAAACGCATTCTTGCAAGAGTAAATCATATTCATCTGAAAAATCAGACTTCTCCATTTGAAGATCATCAATGTGTTTCTCAAGAGATTCAACGTATTTTAAATCATCAAACATTTCAGTCTGAATGAACTCCTCAAGTTGAAGAACAGTTTCTTTAATCAACGCCGTGTTAGGAATTAAGAGTTCTTTCACAAGCAAGATAATATCTTGAGGAATTGGACGTGTCCACTCAGCATTTTCACGTTTGGCCCAGTCTCTTTCAACAATAGATTTAACATTATCTATGTGGTGTTTAAGAATACCTAATGTTTTCCTACTCTTGCTTTTAGATTCATCTAGAGGGAGGTAGTTTATGTATTTGTAAACATTAGATTTCTTAGGGGCAAATGCTTTCTTCCATTGAATTCTCTTTTGTTTGCATTCTAGAAACACTTCCTCACGAGTTTTCTGAGTTTGTTTGTTGAAAAGACCATAAAGACTATTCTCATAAGCATAATTATATGGTTTCACAAACTCCTTATTGACAAGTGGTTGACTATCATCATCCCAAAGGGCAGTCTCTTCACTATTGGCACTAACAGGCATGCAATCAAGATCTGTCCTTTCAGTCTCATCAAGATAAAGATGCGGGTTCGCAGCTTGAGCTTTGGCAAGGTACTCAGGACTTGCAAAGCTAGCTTGACCCTTAAACATCGAAGGAGGTGCTAGCATTCTTATGGATTGAATAGAATCATGCGTTTTATAAACAAGGTTCTTCAAAAAGTCGACTTGTGCTTCTAGTTTCGTAACTTTTTCGGTTTCTTTATCATATCTACTTTTGAAGTCTTGTTTTAACGCATCTACCTCTTGTTTCTTATCTTCTAGAATTTTAGCAGAATCAGTAGTGGTCATAGAGAGCTTTTGTTCAAGTTCATTAACTTTGGTATTGGCAAGGTACGTTTTTTGACGTTCATCCATTAAGAAAACATTATATTGACGCTTCTCTTTAGCTAATAACTCAAGAGTTGTATTATATTTGTTTTCAAAATCATCCTTTTGATTGTTTAACGCACTTCCCTTGTACCCCTCAAGCTCTTTGGTTTTCTGAAGAAGCTCAGCCCTATTATTTTCAAGGGTCTCATTAGATTAAATTAGAGCGGCTTTGCATTCTTCAAAGTTTTGAGTGAGCGTAGCGTTTGCCTTCTTTAATTGCTTTTGACTCTTTTTATTTTCAGTGACATCTTTTTGTAAAGTAGCAATTAAATTAGCAAGCGCAATACGTTCCTCTTCATCATATTCATTTGCATGTCGATCATCCTCAGACTCATTATTGCACATGTCTGATGAATCGGGTGTGGTATTGCTATCAACCGTTTCCATCATACACGTGTCATTAATGGCATTGGGTAGATCACTATGCTCAGGAATATCACCAAACACATTATATTCATCAGAGTGTACCTCTTCCAATGGCTCAGAATCGAAAACAGGACCATTATCATAGGAAGGTGTATTGTTGATGACATTCTCAGAGTCGATGTGTTGTTTGCCAGAGCTGCTGTTGTCTTTCCTAGAGTTGTTGTCGTCATTCCCTGAACTATGCGTTGGAGTCTCATATCTGCAGCTTGTATTCTCAACATCTGATGCGATACCACAACTGGTATGAAGTCTGTCATCAATCGTTTGTTGCGTCTGTATTGTGTGATTCACATAGGTTACAATGAAGTCGATGTTGCGGGTTATCCGATCTTTGTATGATAAAGCATCCATTCCATGATATCGCTTGAAGCACTCGTTGGTAAGCGAAGACTTGATGAAGTCAGAAGTAAACATCGTTTCAAGTGATGTCTTGAGATCAGTGAAAGTGATCTTGCATTCACTAGCAATGATTCTTTCGTTGACAAGTTGTGTTTGAAGTTTATCCATGGCATTGAATGTTTTGCTGAATGTGCCAGTGGATTCACGTAAGTCGAACAAGACTTTTGAAAGGTTCTGAAAAGAATCTTGAAGTACTCTAAAACCATCCATGGCATTTTTTCTCAAAAAACATATCTGTTGTTGTAGTCGTTCCATTTCGAGGTCTTTCACGTCTGAACTTTCAGTAACCACATTACTCGTTGGCATGATGATCGTCTCTCTCTGTTGATGAAATGACTTTGGATCTTAAGTAGATATGGTGTGATTGTGTTGTTGTTGAAATTCCGAAAATTTGAATTTTTTTTTTTCAGTCCGACAATAAATTCCTCAGTCCGACTAAAACGGTAAACCGAAAAATTTTGAATAACCAAATTTTGAAAATGAGTTAGAAATAGCCAATAACTAGTAGGGAAAAAATTTGAAAAATGAAAATTTTAACGAAAAATAAAACCTAAAAATGGCCTAAAAATTTGAATTTTGGTCCGAAAATTTGAATTTTTGGTCGAAAAATTTTTCGCATCACCAAAATTTGAAATTGAAGCTTAAATGGCCTAAAAATGGTCTAGGAAAAAATAAATTTTACTTTGGTTTTCCCGCCAAAAAACTTTTTTTTTTTTTTTTTATTTTTTTTTTTATTTTTTTGATATTCGTGTAAACGATATTCTGAAACTAGTCTAGATAGTGGCTAAGTCTAAAAAATTGTGACACCCTAGAATCGAGGTCATTAACGATACCCTAAATTACGCTAATTTTTGAAATTTTTATTAAATTTTAATGTCTATACTTATAAGTATTTTGGTTAGAGCCGATGTTCGAGGTTATAATTTTTACGTTTGACGTTTTGAGAAGGACGATGACGATTACGATCCCGAGAGATGCCCAATTTTATATAATTTTTGACGATTTATCGATAATGTAATTTTTCGAGAATTTTATTTACGGTACGTGTTAAGTTGAGTCGTGTGAGTTTTATAGCCTTCCAAGTACATTTAAAGTATCCCAAAAATATTTTGGAGCATTCGGGAAGATTTCCGACTCCCGTAAAATTTTCAAAATTGACAAATGAGTCAAACCCGCAAAGTTTTGAGGTTGTTTTCTATTTAAGGACAAAAGAAACCCAATATTGCACTTAGGTCCCTCCTAACTAACAAAAAGGGGCAAAGTGGACAAACACACAAACACATACAAAAATTTACAAGAAAAATCAAACACTCCCTCCCTTGTCTCTCTCAAAACCCACGGTCACACCTCAAACACACAAAAATCCACCTAAAATCTTTTCTACTTGATTTTTCAAAAATCTAAGGTTAGACCACGCTTAGTTTGGTCATTACCCACCTATTCATGTAATCAAATCCAACATGCATTGATAAAAATTTTTCAAGATTTTTCATATGATCCAAAATTCGTTTTTGTGGCTATTTGAGCTAATGCATGTTAATTTTGAGTGTTATGGAAGTATAAACACCATGAAAACCCACCAAAATTAATTTGGTTGTGGTGAATGGGTCACCCAAACCCCACGGCAAAGGGGTGTTTGGGGGAGCCATGGTGGTTGATGAATATGCATGTTATTATTGTGTTTGGTTATTTGTTTTATGATGATTTACATAGGTGTTACTACTTGCATGTGTATTTTTCTTTGATTTTGATATTGAGATTGGTTGATCAATAGGGGTAGGATGGAAGTTTGATGTTAGGATATGTTTGGGAAGTCTTAGGATGATGTTTAGTGTTGGTTAGAAGTCTTGGAATCGAGTCTAAGCATGTTTTTGGTATGGTCATTTTTAGGCAGAAACATTTGGTCTATTTTGGAAAAATGATTTTTGTTCCAGGTCTTGAAAACTAAATATAGTGATAGAGGGTTTTTCTAGCTTTAATTTGGTATAAGGTAGAGCCCGTGACTCAAAACGAGCTAAAAGTTATGACATTTTAAAGATCGGGTACCGGGAGACGAGGACTTTCACAATCCGGATTTGTGCAAAGTTTTAGTCAAATCCCGAGGGTCACAAGTATAATTTGGTGAATGATCAAGGGTCAAAACTTGGTCCCTAACCTGTACAAATGAGTCTATATGTTGACTTATGAGTCAAGGAAGTCAAAGGTATTTTTCATATAGGTCAAAGTGGTCAAAATTAGTCGAAGCGCAATTTCAGCCCGTAAAATGTAGTCGTGGAAATGAGTTGCGTGACGGGTCGTAAAAGTGAAAACTTTTGTTGGACTTAAAAACATGTTATCTACAGGTCATATAGGATTTTTGGAAATTTTGTCAAATTTTATAAGTGTGGTTTAATAAGGTAAAACAACCCGTACTTTAGTCAAGTACCGGCGAGAACGTGTAAAAATGGACAACGTAGGTTATAAGAACGAATGGAGTAAAATGAATGATACTTGTTATTTTTGTTTTTGGCGTGAGTTATATTTGTCTTAAGTGACTTGTATATATGTATTTTATACAGTACCGTAAGTATTTAAATGAGATTACTCATTACGCGTTATTTGTGATAGGTGTTGATTTACCCGGGCATCCGTTCCATCGTCAGTGAACACTCCTCGAACTACCGACTACTTAATATCTAAGGTGTGAATTTATAGCCTCGCTTATATTATTTCAAATTGTTTTACCCGCGAGGGAAATGCATGCTAGTTTTTAAAAAGGAACGTATATCATGAATGATTGTTAGACCCGAAAGTTGCCTTAGAAATTGTGTT
Source organism: Glebionis coronaria (assembly GCA_025667525.1). Classification (NCBI taxonomy): domain Eukaryota; kingdom Viridiplantae; phylum Streptophyta; class Magnoliopsida; order Asterales; family Asteraceae; genus Glebionis; species Glebionis coronaria. The sequence continues at coordinate 208,616,071 of CM046882.1, read as the reverse complement.
GAGTACCAAAGTTGCAAAAGTCCCTAAATTCATGAACTATTAACTATTGTCTTGCCCTTGCGAAGGGGGAAATAGCCGCTTATGCAATTTGTAGTACTACGGGGTTAACGACCCAATGCTAGCCGAGAAGCTGTACTTATAGTAAGTTCTGCGGTAGATTATTTTGTATGAGAGATAAGGTATAATTGCAACTGATGCCTTTAGAGGGGCACTGGTTTCATCTGAATCATGCCGGTATATTTACGCGGGTGATTGAGTTAACGGATTAGTGTCATGAGCTTAAACACAATTGTCAGTATCCTGATTATAGTTTGTTTGATCGACAAGACTATAAATGATCACGAATGGTTTTATTATATATACGTTCAAATGGATTGAAAAACCTATAAATTCCACTCAACGTTTTCGTTGACCAAATTTTTGGCATGTATTTCAGGTAACCGCTGAGCAGTAGGATGGAGCATGCATGGGATGGATGTTGTGTGATCGGCTTGGTGTCCGCTTGTTTTTCCCTCCTTTTCTACTTAAACAATTTTTATGTTTAATGTCATGTGGTTGTAAAACTGAAGTTTTTGGGGTTGAGATTCATGGGGACCGAAACGCTAAACTCTGTGCACTATTTGGGGTTGGGAAAACTGTGGACATGTATTATCTAACAATTTTAAATGTTGAATTTTTAAGATGACGTCTTTTTAGCGTCGTTTGATATCTCTTGTGTGCAATGAATACTGTGTAGCACCCATTGTTGTAGTTCCGCTGCGCATAACAATTGTGGGGGTGTTACAGATTGGTAATCAGAGCCACGAGTTATAGAGAACTAGGTCGTTTTTGAAAATCCTAAACTATAACTTTTGGTGTCGTAAGAAAAGGGTCCAAGCACACACAACTATCCTGCATGGCTCCGGTAAGATTTATTGTTGTATTTATGGCATTTGACGTATACTTTTGAGTAAAGTATATATGTGGGTAATTATTATATAAGTATGGAATTACTATATGTAGACGTTAAATTTTACGCGAAATATCCGACATCGTAATTTTCATATTTATCATGCATGAGCATCATATTATTGCATTTTGGGCATATGTACCACCTTTGCATTGCATTTGCATGCATATATTTATAATTATTGTATAATTACTTATGTACCCTCCGAAATTCGCTGTTATTGCAGGAATGGCCGAGGTACCGCCCAACGATAACGGTAACGATGTACGAGCCCAGGACCCCGACTCAAGGAGAACTACTTGTCCCACGCCTATGCGTACTTCCCATCTGGTTGGTGTACCAGATATTCCCAGAAGAGCCGAAGGTGCAATGAGCGCAAATTCTCTTCATCAAGGCATCCCAAGAATTTGCTGTCCCGGACCGAGGAATTATCATGACGTGCGACGGACTGTGAGAGGTTTGGAAGGATCGATGTGCATGAGGTATGTAGTGGAATCAAGGGTGGTCAGTAGATTCGACGAGAATGACAAGGCGGACGAAAGATTGTTGGAAAGGACTTCAAGGATTGCGTATGATGGGATGATGAACACAAGTGCCATCAACAGTTTGAAATCAATGGTTGCAAATTTGAGTGCTAGTCTTGATCGTGTGAGGGAAGATCAGATGAGGTTGTCGAGGATGCAGAGTTGGGAGCATCGTGTGAGGGATTCATTGCCCCCGGATTGGAGATTCGTGGACGATGTGGAGATGGAGGCGAATGACTTCATGGTTCAGCCGCCTACTGGAGGTGCTTGTATTTCGGTGGGAAGTCAAGGAGCGATTGAGCATGGATCCACATCAGGGACGAAAAAGGAAACAGAATGTGGGCCAGATGAGAAAGGAAAGGGAAAAGTGGATGATGTGGACGAGGACGTGAGTGATGAGGAAACCGAGGACGACGACGAGCCGCCATCCAAGAGGCCGTGTGGATCACCACATGCCTAGTTACTTGTTTTGTATTTTTCTTTGATCATTGTAATAGAACTATTTTAGACCTTTGTATGATGGTATTATGACGAGAAACTCAAGTACTTGATGTTTTGTGGTGAATGATTGTAGTGGCATTACTTGTCACGATTTTGGTTAATTATCAATACAATCTATGTTACCTTTCATGATCTGTGATATGTCTTAAATTTGATCTTTTGTGGTGTGAATTGATAAATATTAGTAACTCCGTAGGGATGTGTCGTTGTATGTATTTTATGTCTGGGAAACTTGATATGAATACTTACATTGTTTTTCTATTTTTCTTGTCTTGCAGAAAGAGATATTCGATAAAACAATGCCTCCAAAGTTGACTGCCGATCGTGTTAACAACATGATTCAGGAAGCGATAGCTAATGCGTTGGAAGCGGACCGAGCTGGGAGAAATCAGGATCCAGGAAGGAACGCGGGGAGACAACCAGCCCCGAGAGTGTGTACCTATTCAAGCTTTATGAAGTGCGGTCCTACGCAGTTCCGTGGAGCGGGTGGAGCACTAGAACTTAGGCGATGGTTGGAAAAAGTTGAGAGTACGTTTGAAATCAGTGGTTGTGCAGAGGCGGATAAAGTAAAGTTTGCAGCAGCTACATTTCTGGATGATGCGTTAAGCTGGTGGAATACCCAGGTAGCTACGGTGGGATTGGCTGTGGCAAATGCAAGAACGTGGAATGCGACCAAAGCTTTGTTGACAAAGAAGTTCTGCCCAGAGGAGGAATTGGGGCAATTGGAGGACGAATTGAGGCATTTGACCTTAAGGAACAACGATATAGCTGCTTACACCAGGAGATTCAATGAGTTAAGTCTTTTGTGTCCGGACATATTTGCCAATGATGCCAAGAAAATGAAGCAGTATATTAAGGGTTTATCTAGCAACATCAAGGGTGAAACAACTTCGTCGAAACCTGGAACGTTTGACGAAGCGGTTCAAATGGCACACGCTTTGATGGACGTTAAGCTTCAGGATAAGCAGAATTACATTGCTGAGGGTAACAAAAGGAAATGGGAGGCAGCACAAGGTAATCAATCCCAAGGCCAGAACCGAGGAGGAAACCGAAACAACCAAGGGCCGAACCGTAATCAGCAGTTTAATCAGAGAAGGAACGAAGGAATGAGGGCCGTGACAAACCCTAGAGGTGTAAAGGTGAATCCCCATTGTGGAAAGTGCAACTTGTATCATGTTGGAAACTGCCCGCAGGCATGCGGCAAGTGTGGAAAGGCAGGTCATAGGACTGCTAGTTGTCGAACGGGAGGAGTAGCCACTGGGGCTAATGCTATCAGGATGAGGGGATGTTATAGCTGTGGAGAAAGAGGGCATGTGCAAGCAAATTGCCCGAAGGCAGGGAACAGACGGGGAGGAAATAATGCGGCAGCTGTGTATCAAGTGGGAACTGCTGATAAACCACAAGGTCCCAATGTGGTTACCGGTACGTTTTTGCTAGACACTTGTTATGCTAGTATTTTATTTGATTCTGGCTCCGACAAGAGTTTTGTAGACGTTAGATTTAGTCGTCATATCGATAGAGAACCGGTGTTGTTAACGACTAGTTATAATGTTGAATTAGCCGATGGAAAAATTGTTAGTACGAATTCTATACTGAAAGGGTGTACCTTGAAGTTAGGAAACTACGCTTTTAAAATCGACTTGATGCCTATAGAGCTAGGATCGTTTGACGTGATTGTGGGAATGGATTGGCTAATGGCGCATAGTGCTACAATCGTCTGTGGTGAGAGATTGGTGCAGATTCCGCTGAGGAATAGGGTTTTGACGGTTAAGGGAGACGAATGCACTTCTCGTTTGAAGGTGATTTCGTGTTTGAAGATGATGAAGTACGTAGAGAGCGGATGCGATGTGTTTTTGGCACAGGTTTCGAGCGATGGTGATGTAGAGGCGAGGATTGAAGAGGTACCAATTATTCGCGAGTATCCGGACATTTTTCCAGATGAGTTGCCAGGTTTACCGCCTAATCGTGAGGTCGAATTTCGAATTGATTTAGTGCCAGGAGCTGCACCGGTTGCACGTGCACCTTATCGCTTAGCACCATCTGAGTTAAAGGAGTTATCCGATCAATTGAAGGAGTTGATGGACAAAGGATTTATTAGGCCGAGCTCATCACCTTGGGGAGCGCCAGTGTTGTTCGTAAAGAAGAAGGATGGTTCGTTTAGGATGTGTATCGACTATAGAGAACTCAATAAGCTGACGGTTAAGAATCGGTACCCATTACCGAGGATTGATGATTTGTTCGATCAATTGCAAGGGTCCAGTGTATACTCAAAGATCGATTTAAGATCAGGGTATCATCAACTGCGTGTAAGAGAGGAGGATATTCCTGTAACTGCCTTTCGTACGCGGTATGGACACTTTGAATTTCGAGTGATGCCGTTTGGGTTGACAAACGCGCCTGCTGTATTCATGGATCTTATGAATCGCGTGTGCAAGCCGTATCTAGATAAGTTTGTTATTGTTTTCATCGATGACATACTTATTTACTCTAAGAGTAAGGAGGAGCACGAGAAGCACCTGAGGAAGATTTTGGAGTTGTTAAGGAAGGAGAAGCTGTATGCAAAATTCTCTAAGTGTGAGTTTTGGTTGGAATCAGTGCAGTTTCTAGGTCATGTGATTGATAAGGAAGGAGTTCGTGTAGATCCTGCTAAGATCGTAGCGATCAGGGAATGGTCAGCACCGACAACGCCGACTGAAGTTCGACAATTTTTGGGTTTAGCTGGGTACTATAGAAGGTTTATTGAAGGATTTTCGTTGATTGCGAAACCATTGACGCGGCTTACCGAGAAGAATAAGGTGTATGAATGGGGAAATGAGGAAGAGCTTGCTTTCGAAACGCTCAAGGATAAGTTATGTTCCGCGCCGATTTTATCATTGCCTGAGGGAACCGAAGATTTCGTGGTGTATTGTGATGCGTCTCGTAAGGGTTATGGAGCAGTGTTAATGCAACGTGAGAAGGTGATAGCTTACGCGTCGAGGCAATTAAGGAAGAACGAGGAGAACTACACGACGCACGATTTGGAATTAGGAGCGGTAGTGTTTGCGTTGAAGTTGTGGAGACACTATCTGTATGGGACAAAGTGTGTTGTATTCACTGATCACAAGAGTTTGCAGCACATTTTAGATCAAAAGGAGTTGAATATGCGACAAAGACGATGGGTTGAACTACTGAGTGATTATGACTGCGAAATTCGCTATCACCCTGGGAAGGCAAATGTTGTAGCGGATGCATTGAGTAGGAAGGAACGGGAGAAACCTTTGAGGGTTAGAGCTTTAGTGATGAGTGAGAGCGTTGACTTAACCGAAACCATACTGAAGGCCCAGGAGAGAGGATTGATGAAAGGGAATGTTGAAGCCGAGAACTTGGGACGAATGTTGAAACCTATTTTTGTGATTAGATCTGACGGACTAAGATATTTTGAGAATCGAATTTGGTTACCATTGTGTCCATCTGAGGAAGGAAAGCCTGGAGTTCGAGAATTGGTTATGAATGAGTCGCATAAGTCGAAGTATTCGATACATCCTGGATCGGATAAGATGTACCACGACCTGAAGAAAGTTTATTGGTGGCCGAATATGAAGGCAGATATTGCTCGTTACGTCAGTAAGTGTTTGACTTGCGCAAAGGTTCAAGCAGAACATAAGAAACCATCTGGATTGTTGGTACAACCGGAAATCCCAGAATGGAAATGGGAGAAAATCGCAATGGATTTTGTGACGGGTTTACCTAGGACTCCTAGTGGATGCGATATGATATGGGTAATTGTGGACAGGTTAACGAAATCTGCTCATTTCTTACCTATGAAGAAGACGGACAGCATGGAAAGACTCGCCAGCGTGTACGTGAAAGAGATCGTCTGTAGACATGGAGTGCCGTTATCGATCATTTCGGATCGCGATAGTAGATTTACGTCGGAATTTTGGAGATCGCTTCAACGTGCGATGGGCACTGAACTGAGTTTAAGCACGGCTTATCACCCGGAAACTGACGGCCAGAGTGAACGAACGATTCAAACGATGGAGGACATGCTCCGAGCATGCGTGATTGATTTTGGAGGAAGTTGGGAACGCCACTTGCCTCTAGTGGAATTTTCGTACAATAATAGTTATCATGCGAGTATCAAAGCGGCACCGTTCGAAGCATTGTATGGAAGGAAGTGTAGATCGCCCGTGTGTTGGAGTGAAGTAGGGGAAAGTCAATTGACTGGACCCGAAATGGTTTTAGAAACGACAGAGAAGATCGTGCAGATCAAGAACCGACTACTTGCTGCGAGAAGCCGACAGAAAAGTTATGCTGATAACCGAAGGAAACCGTTGGAGTTTGACGTTGGAGATATGGTTATGCTCAAGGTATCGCCATGGAAGGGTGTAATTCGTTTTGGGAAGAAAGGAAAGTTGAGTCCGAGGTATATTGGACCGTTTAAGATCGTTGAACGAATTGGACCAGTAGCGTACAAGTTAGAATTGCCGACCGAACTTAGTGCTATTCATGACACGTTTCACGTATCGAACCTGAAGAAGAGTTTGGCGGACAAGGAATTGGTGATTCCTTTGGACGAGATTCGACTAGACGACAAAATGCACTTTGTGGAAGAACCTGTGGAAATCATGGACCGGGAGGTCAAGCGGTTGAAGCATAGTAGGATTCCCATTGTGAAGGTCCGATGGAATTCTAAGTGTGGACCGGAATACACCTGGGAACGTGAGGACTTTTTCAAGGAAAGGTATCCTCATTTGTTCCAGTAAGACGAAATGTGAGCCCAAGAAGAGGCGAGCGCCGGGACGTCGCTCTCTTTAAGGAGGGGTGGATGTGACACCCTAGAATCGAGGTCATTAACGATACCCTAAATTACGCTAATTTTTGAAATTTTTATTAAATTTTAATGTCTATACTTATAAGTATTTTGGTTAGAGCCGATGTTCGAGGTTATAATTTTTACGTTTGACGTTTTGAGAAGGACGATGACGATTACGATCCCGAGAGATGCCCAATTTTATATAATTTTTGACGATTTATCGATAATGTAATTTTTCGAGAATTTTATTTACGGTACGTGTTAAGTTGAGTCGTGTGAGTTTTATAGCCTTCCAAGTACATTTAAAGTATCCCAAAAATATTTTGGAGCATTCGGGAAGATTTCCGACTCCCGTAAAATTTTCAAAATTGACAAATGAGTCAAACCCGCAAAGTTTTGAGGTTGTTTTCTATTTAAGGACAAAAGAAACCCAATATTGCACTTAGGTCCCTCCTAACTAACAAAAAGGGGCAAAGTGGACAAACACACAAACACATACAAAAATTTACAAGAAAAATCAAACACTCCCTCCCTTGTCTCTCTCAAAACCCACGGTCACACCTCAAACACACAAAAATCCACCTAAAATCTTTTCTACTTGATTTTTCAAAAATCTAAGGTTAGACCACGCTTAGTTTGGTCATTACCCACCTATTCATGTAATCAAATCCAACATGCATTGATAAAAATTTTTCAAGATTTTTCATATGATCCAAAATTCGTTTTTGTGGCTATTTGAGCTAATGCATGTTAATTTTGAGTGTTATGGAAGTATAAACACCATGAAAACCCACCAAAATTAATTTGGTTGTGGTGAATGGGTCACCCAAACCCCACGGCAAAGGGGTGTTTGGGGGAGCCATGGTGGTTGATGAATATGCATGTTATTATTGTGTTTGGTTATTTGTTTTATGATGATTTACATAGGTGTTACTACTTGCATGTGTATTTTTCTTTGATTTTGATATTGAGATTGGTTGATCAATAGGGGTAGGATGGAAGTTTGATGTTAGGATATGTTTGGGAAGTCTTAGGATGATGTTTAGTGTTGGTTAGAAGTCTTGGAATCGAGTCTAAGCATGTTTTTGGTATGGTCATTTTTAGGCAGAAACATTTGGTCTATTTTGGAAAAATGATTTTTGTTCCAGGTCTTGAAAACTAAATATAGTGATAGAGGGTTTTTCTAGCTTTAATTTGGTATAAGGTAGAGCCCGTGACTCAAAACGAGCTAAAAGTTATGACATTTTAAAGATCGGGTACCGGGAGACGAGGACTTTCACAATCCGGATTTGTGCAAAGTTTTAGTCAAATCCCGAGGGTCACAAGTATAATTTGGTGAATGATCAAGGGTCAAAACTTGGTCCCTAACCTGTACAAATGAGTCTATATGTTGACTTATGAGTCAAGGAAGTCAAAGGTATTTTTCATATAGGTCAAAGTGGTCAAAATTAGTCGAAGCGCAATTTCAGCCCGTAAAATGTAGTCGTGGAAATGAGTTGCGTGACGGGTCGTAAAAGTGAAAACTTTTGTTGGACTTAAAAACATGTTATCTACAGGTCATATAGGATTTTTGGAAATTTTGTCAAATTTTATAAGTGTGGTTTAATAAGGTAAAACAACCCGTACTTTAGTCAAGTACCGGCGAGAACGTGTAAAAATGGACAACGTAGGTTATAAGAACGAATGGAGTAAAATGAATGATACTTGTTATTTTTGTTTTTGGCGTGAGTTATATTTGTCTTAAGTGACTTGTATATATGTATTTTATACAGTACCGTAAGTATTTAAATGAGATTACTCATTACGCGTTATTTGTGATAGGTGTTGATTTACCCGGGCATCCGTTCCATCGTCAGTGAACACTCCTCGAACTACCGACTACTTAATATCTAAGGTGTGAATTTATAGCCTCGCTTATATTATTTCAAATTGTTTTACCCGCGAGGGAAATGCATGCTAGTTTTTAAAAAGGAACGTATATCATGAATGATTGTTAGACCCGAAAGTTGCCTTAGAAATTGTGTTGAGTACCAAAGTTGCAAAAGTCCCTAAATTCATGAACTATTAACTATTGTCTTGCCCTTGCGAAGGGGGAAATAGCCGCTTATGCAATTTGTAGTACTACGGGGTTAACGACCCAATGCTAGCCGAGAAGCTGTACTTATAGTAAGTTCTGCGGTAGATTATTTTGTATGAGAGATAAGGTATAATTGCAACTGATGCCTTTAGAGGGGCACTGGTTTCATCTGAATCATGCCGGTATATTTACGCGGGTGATTGAGTTAACGGATTAGTGTCATGAGCTTAAACACAATTGTCAGTATCCTGATTATAGTTTGTTTGATCGACAAGACTATAAATGATCACGAATGGTTTTATTATATATACGTTCAAATGGATTGAAAAACCTATAAATTCCACTCAACGTTTTCGTTGACCAAATTTTTGGCATGTATTTCAGGTAACCGCTGAGCAGTAGGATGGAGCATGCATGGGATGGATGTTGTGTGATCGGCTTGGTGTCCGCTTGTTTTTCCCTCCTTTTCTACTTAAACAATTTTTATGTTTAATGTCATGTGGTTGTAAAACTGAAGTTTTTGGGGTTGAGATTCATGGGGACCGAAACGCTAAACTCTGTGCACTATTTGGGGTTGGGAAAACTGTGGACATGTATTATCTAACAATTTTAAATGTTGAATTTTTAAGATGACGTCTTTTTAGCGTCGTTTGATATCTCTTGTGTGCAATGAATACTGTGTAGCACCCATTGTTGTAGTTCCGCTGCGCATAACAATTGTGGGGGTGTTACAAAAATACCCAAACAAAATTTAGCAAAAACACATCATCGGAATAACCAATCGGAATGTTATCGGAATGCACCAATCGGAATGTTATCGGAATGTATGATCGGAATGTATGATCGGGATGTCCCCAATCGGAATAAACCTGTCGGAATGCAGATCGGAATGTTTTGTCTAATCGGAATGTTAGAAGTCCAATCGGAATGTTGATCGGAATCCCAATCGGAATCTATAAACCCTTTTCCGATTACACCAATCGGAATGTATCCCCCTTTTCTCGGACAAAACTCAACCAATACGTGATTTTAAGCCAAAAAATGATCAAAAAAACCCAAAAATTTTGTCCCATATATTTGTGATGATTAAGCAATGAATAAAGAAAGAAAATAGATGAAGAAGAGATGAATTCCTAGAGAGAGAAAGTAGTGAGAGAAAGTAGAGAGGAGATGATTAACTTGGTGAGATTAGATTAGAGAAAAGAATTTTTTACAAAATGACCATCCACCCTCCTAACATGCTAGGAGGGTAGTATATATAGTCCACCCACATGCGGGCTTTAATGGACTATATATTGGGCCGGGCTTGTCTTTTGGACTTTAATTAGTTTAAATCCAAGCCCGTGAACCACGACTAAATAACTACTTATTACAACGTTCTAATTAATATTACAATAGAAACCTATGACCGAACATTCTTGTTTGACTCAATATTTTGAGGCTAACAGAGGTGACTAATGATGATCCATCGTTAGTTTCACCATCTATTGAGGATCCTCCTACTCTTGAGCTTAAGGACCTACCTCCTCATCTTGAGTACGTTTTCTTGGAAGACAACGAGAAGTTACCGGTCATCATCGCAAAGGACCTGAAAGAAGACGAAAAAGCCCGACTTGTCGCCGTGTTGAAGAAGCATAAAAGAGCTATCGCTTATGTTGGGAATAAATCTATGCTTAGTTGTTTCCCCTGCTAGTTGATTATTCGTACCCCTGCTAGAGTAAGTTCCCCCTGCTAAATAACAAAGGCAGGGGGATTGGTTCCCCTGCTGAAGTCAAAGGCCCTGCTGTCAAAGATAAACATGGAATAGATTTTTACGCGTTTCAGTTATTATTCCTTAATACTTTCCATAGTTTGTTAGTAGTGATCTTGTACGTGAGTCTTTGTGCCTATAAAAGGACTCACTAGGTTAGCATGCAAAGTGTGTCTTTCTCATTTGTCTTTCATTATTATTACTTTAATGTTTTGTAAACCCTAATACCACTTTGGGTATTCGTATATCTTTGATATATTAAAGTTCAACGTTTGAATCACATTTGTTCTTGTGCTAAACACTACATTCCGCATCTTGTTTAGTTACTTTGCTTTGCAAAGTTTCTCTAGTGTTAGATTGAATTCTTTCTCTCTATCACAACCCTTAAACAAGCTATTAAGGTTTAAGATCTGACTTTGGGATCAACAAGTGGTATCAGAGCTTGTTGAGAAACTTTGTCTAAATCAAGAACAAAATCCTCATAGCAAACATATCTTCAGATTCATCCTCAAACAGCAACAACCACAATAACCTCAAGTTACCCATGTTGGATCCTGAAAACTTTGAATTATGGGAATTCAGAATCCAACAATACCTGAAAATGGAACACTATGTTCTCTGGGAGATCATAGAGTTTGGTGATCAATTCAACAAAATGGTGGCAGTTGAAGAGGGCAAGGAAGAAGGTGAAAGTTCCAAAGGTAAGAACAAGAAGAAATCTGCTGCTCTATGTGATAAGGAAATACTGGCTAGAAGGCATGATGTCAGGGATCACAGCTCATTGCTGTTGGCTCTACCTGATAGACATCAACTCAGATTCAAGAAATACAAAACAGCTAAGGATCTATGGGAAGCCATAGGCAAAACCTTTGGAGGAAATGAAGCCACAAAGAAGAAGAAGAAAAATCAAATGCTGAATGATTTTGCTTCTTTCAAAGCAATTGGTGATGAATCAATTGGAGCTATTTACAATAGGCTTCAAGATATGGTGGCCCAATTGGAATTCTTTGATATTGAGGTATCAAAAGAGCAGGTGAATACCAGGTTTCTTAACAGCCTCCAGAAAGAATGGTTTGTCTATAAGGCAATTTGGCAGAATAAGGATGACTTGGACGAAAAAGACATTGATGACATATACAATAATTAAAAGTTTTTGAACCTGTTGTCAATGAGATGAAGTCAATAGGAACAATTCCCACCAACTCAAGTGGATTCACTGATTCCCCTGCTAACATGGCATTCATATCACAAAGCAGTGGAATAGAAGTAGCCCCTGCTACCAGGTCTGGACCTTCCTATGATGAAGAAAGACCAGATACATTCAGCCTTGATACTGCGTGTGCTTTTATAGCATCTCAAGGGCCACAAGGATCTACAGTGTTACATGAAGATCTAAGTCAAATCAGTAAGCAAGGGCTAGAAGAATTGGATATCAAGTGGAATATGGCTTTGCTCAGCATGAGAGCCAACAGGTTCTACAAGAAGTATGGGAAGAAGATCATAATTAATCCCTCTAATGTGGCTGGGTTTGATAAAACAAAAGTTGAATGCTACAATTGTGGTAAGAAAGGTCATTTTGCCAGGGAATGCAGAGGACCTAACACTGGAAATAACTACAGAAAGGAAACAAGAGATGATGATTCTGGTGCTAAGGCCATGGTAGCTATGCAGGGGATAGATGGAGCAAGTGGATGGGACTGGAGTGCTATGACAGATAGTATGGAAAGAAATCAAGCTTTGATTGCTGAGGAAAAGAAAGAAGACTTTGCACTTATGGCCATGTCAAGTTCCAGCTCTGACAATGAGGTATATGATGACTCATACTGAACTAAAGCTTGTAGGAAAAATACTGAATCTTTGAATGATCAAATCAGAAAGGTAAAAGCTGACTATATCAATTGTGATAATGATCTTGATAATTATAAACGTGCTTTAGAACATTTAGAGTCCACCATAAGAGAATATAGGCAAAGAGAAAGTGATTATAGGGATCACATTGTGATTCTAGAAAGAGATGCTAAGGAGAATAACCAATCTATAAATGTATTGACTACTGAACTTGAAATTTTCAAAGCTAACCAAAAGATAGATGAGGAAACTGTTGAAAAATTTGGAAAAGCTTCAAAAGATTTAACCAAGGCAGTTGAAATTGGTCAATCTCCTAGGGACAAAACAGGGTTTGGGATTAAAAATATGAATGCTACCATACCACCACCCCCTGCTAACATCCATGCTCCTTCTCCTAGAAAAGACCTGTCCTGGACTGGTCTCCCTTGTTTTGAAAAACAGGATGACATTGAGTTTGACTTGAGTGCTTATATACCTAATAATCTTGATACAAAAGAGTCTCTAATTAAAACTAGTGTTATTAGGGATGTTGAAAAGGAACAGGTTGGTTTAAAGCAAATTGATAACCCTGTTAGATTTTCAAGAGAAGGAATTGTTGGCAGAAATTCGAGCTCTAAAAGTAGCTCCCCTAAGTCTACCATTAAATATGCTAGTATGTACAGGAATGTCAGAGGTAATCAAAGAAATTGGAATGACCAAAAGTCTCATCAATTAGGAGAAGACTTTGTGATTAATACCAAGCCCTGCTTCACATGTGGCAGCTTTGAACACACTTATCAAGAGTGTAAGGCACCAATGGAGATGGTGGCTGCAAATCCCTTAAAGGATATGCAACCTAAAACCATTCTTCTAAATGCAGGGGCAAAATCCTTTTCCCCTGCCAAGTATGTTGCCCCTGCCTTGAGAAATAGGGTGACTGATAAATATGTTGTTCCTGCCCTTAGGAAGGAGAATGATGTTCACCCAAAGCCCAACACTTCTGTGACCACCCCAATACCTTATACTGCATATAGATCTGGCTCTAGACCTTAACAACACATGAATAGAGGCCAAAACAAAAGGTGGGTTCCCTCTGCTAAGCATAGGGATTCCCCTGCTAAAACTGGGGCATCCCCTGCTAGAAAAGTTTTACATTCTAGGAACATGGGAAGATGGGGAAAAGCTGTGAAAGCCTCAGCTCGTTGGGTTTGGGCACCCAAAAGGGGTACTCAATCTAATGGTGTATCTCTAGTCTTTGATAAGCTATCCTACATTGATACACGAGGTAGATCCAAGTCTGTAATGGCTTGGGTCCCCAAGAAAAACTAATTTGTTTTTCTTTTTTCAGGTGACAAAGAAGACAAGGGATGATAGAGCATATTGGGATAGTGGATGCTCAAGAAGTATGACTGGACAAAAAGCTTACTTGTCTAACTTTGTGCCCCTGCATGACAATGATGGTGTTTCTTTTGGAGATGGGCATGGAACTATAACAGGAAAAGGAACTATTGTCACTAATGGGATGACCTTTGACAATGTGTACTTGGTGAAAGAACTCAAGTACAATCTCTTCAGTGTGTCACAGATGACTGATAACAAGAATTTTGTCTTGTTTACTGACACTGAATGCTTGGTATTAGGAAAGGAGTTTGTTGTGACAATCCGTCAATTTACGATTGATATTCTCAAAAATTATTTGAAAATATTATTTTAATGTTACAATATGAAATCACTTATTTTTGGGAAGAAATTTGGAATTACGTCTTGGAGTAGCATCGACTACGTCTAAACCAGAGGATTCTACGTTACGTGCTTACGTTTACATACACCGTCCTTGGTGACAGTCCGACATTTCAGAAAATAAATTTATTCGTGAATATTATTTTGGAGTTTTAAATTTGTGTTGGTTCATAAACTCACAAATTTACGAGAAGAGATTAGGACTTACGATTTTATTTTAACGTCCTTTACGACTAAACCGGAAACCTTAGGATTACGTATTTATGTTTTCGAACTCCGTTTTTGATGAAACAATTTTTATTGGATTCGTTTTGTGACGTTGATTCATAATTTATAAAAACGTTTTTCGTAAAACGACCCGAGGGCACGCAAATCAAGGAAACTAGAATCGAGGAGTACCCGTAAATAAATGGGGATGAGACAAGTGGGACACTTGTCCCACCCCCATCAAAACCGGCCTAACAAGCCACTACACCATTTGAGGTGTCAACACTTACACATAACAAGTTTACACTTGTAAACTTAAGCTTACTTTGTAAGCTAACAACTCATCAAAACCAACTAGCTAAAACCATTTCTTCATTTCCTACATGCAAAACCACTTCAACATCCTCTCTACTCTCTCTAGTTCGTCCCATATCCCTCAAAAAACATCCATCATTTGATCAAAATCAACCACAAAATCTCATGTTATTCATATACATGTTGATGCCCTTTTGAAGCCCTATTGATTGGTGCAAGTTATAACATCCAAGGAGGAGTTTTCATGGAGTAGTAGGGCTGATTTTCCACAAGGTATTCATGAAGAGTGGTGATTATGAAGATGGTCTTGGTGCATCACAAGTATCTCCATCAAAATCCATGTTTTGATCACAACCTACATCATCATGGTGGTATAAAGATTGTCCTCCTCATCTTCTTGTTATTTTGATTATGTAAACATGTATTTTATTTCCTATTGTATATATTTATGATGATTATATGATGATAAAAATGTTATGTGGGGATTTGTTGTTGATAATCATGGATAAAAAGGTGAAAAACTATAAGAAACAAGGTTAAAATCTTGATTAATTTACATGGCTGTATAAAACAGTAAAGAAAGATGTTATGAACTGATAAAATGATGAAGTAGAATGGATTTACAGTAATCTATGGGTCTTTTACACATGTGAGAGTTGGCCATGCAATGGAATCAAAATAATGAGTGAGATATGATCAAAACAAGTTTAGGGTATAAATCTGAGGTTACTGTTTTGGACGATTTTTAGAAAATATTTAGAAGATGATTCAACAGTAGCTATAGAAGAGTTAAATGTCGCACATATCATGTAGTTTATGTGATAAAAATTTGAGCTTCTATCTCCATATAGAACTCAAGATATGGCAGTTTTGGTGAAAGTGAACATAAAAATCAGATTTTTGGAAATTAAAGAATAATACTATTATATAAGCACTCAAAACTTTAATGTATAAAATATAAATTAAAACCCACTAACTCATGGATTCTATTTATATAAATATATAAAAGGTGGAATAAGTGTATAAATATTAAAAATGGAAACTTGTTAAATTTTATAAGTTATAAAACTATAAACATGATTTTTACGACTTTTTCGGCTATTGCCGTAAAATTAACGTTTTTCGCCAAATAAAACTTAGATGGTTGGACCCGTCTAATGAAAACTTTATAAAACTTATATACTGATATATAGACATGTATAACAAGTAAAAACCGATAAAACCCGAACTATAGGGCATACGGACATTAACGAGCTAAGTAAACATATTGGACTAATACTTGGGCTAATAATTGGACTAAATAAGATAAACACTCATAAAAAGAACTTATTGGGCTTAACCCATTTGGGCCCAACTTGAAAGTTTAAATACTGATAATATAAGTATGAAATGGATTAATACAATTTAATAAACTTATAATAGGCTTATTGGACATAAAACACGTAAAAAGGGTAAAACTAGTAAACTAGTATAAAAGTTATCGACATATAGCACTAAAATGAGTAAACGATAATATGTAAACCCACTTGATCATCATATATATATATAATTATCATATGTATACATAATTGATATTTTTATAAAGTCATTGGACAAACGTCTAAGACCGATTATTATTTATATAGGTTTCTGTGATTGAAGCACGTACCGTACGTCCGAATTGCCGATAACCCGCCTTCCCACATCAACGTGAGTTCATAGCCTCGCACTCTTTTAAATGTTTTTATAAATGTTTTATAAACCCGCGAGGGAGATAACATGTTAGTTTTTATAAAGTTAGGACACCATTTGTCCCGATTGTTTGTTTATTGATTTGGACCCGAATGAATGAATGACCCGATTGTATGACCCGATAAATGATTAAAGGACCCGATAGATGAAATTAAATGGATTATTAAAGTTAGGTGATGTCACTAAAAGTCCCATTAGCATGAATTGTGAACTACCGGGATTTGGTAGACGCTTATGCATTTAATAGTACTATTTGGGGACGATCACCCCAGTTCGCGCCTTGACGGTTGATCCCTGTCGTGCCACATTGATTGGTAAGCGAAATTATGTATGAGAAGATTCCATAGCGTGACCTTTGTGACGACACGCTACTTTAGATGGGCAAAATTGGTATCGGGTTAGCTACCCGTTGTTGGTTTAGTAAGGTAACAATGTCATGCGGCTTATAATAATCCGACTAACGAAATACTACTAGACGCTCAGAATTACGATGTATTGCCTGACTAGCAATACTGGGTCATACTATTGATATTATGTTTGTGTTTTGGTTTTCATAACCATACTCATATAACGGTTTTTATTTTCATACAACGTCGTAAGACGTATTGTATGACGTTTTTACGACATTGGCTCGTATAATGATTTTGAAGGCTTTTTATAACCATATTCATATAACGGTTTTTATTTAATCTATACAACGTTGCAAAACGTATTGTATGGTGTTTTTAACGACAATGATTCGTATAATGATTTTTAAGGCAAATGCCTATATTATGATTTTGATAAAGATTTGTATAAAATGATTTTGGCTATTTTATGGCCTATTACAATGGTTTGTATGAAATGATTTTTGGTAATAATTTTATACCAAAGTTATATTGATGGAATTTATTAAACTCTATGAATTCACTCGGCGTTATCGCTGACCTTTTCTTTTAACATGTTTTATCTCAGGTACTTGAAGGTAATTCTCGGGAAGACGATAAGAATTCATGGCCCGCACTTAAACAATATTTTTCCATTCAAACACTTTGTAAAACTTTTGTATGAAATGTAATGACTTGGGACCGATGTAACTTTGATGTTTATGAATGGAAATGCTTTTATTATAAAACGACGCGATTCTTATGCGTTGTCTATGATGTGAGTAATGTGCTATCCCGTAACACCAACTAGTCTTCCACTGTACTAAGTTGTATAAATTTGGGGGTGTTACAGTTTGGTATCAGAGCTCTCGTTATAGAGAACGAAAGATTTTTAAAACCAAGGTTTTGAATAAAACATTTAAAAATCTTTTAACTATAAACATTTTTCTAAAAATGTCTAAAAATCTTTTGACTATAACGGTGCCGAAGAATTCCCGAGTTACCGACAAGGCCAGACTGAGAAGTGTTATTTTAATATATATATAACTTGGATTATATATATATATGATGATGTAATTTTATTACACGGTTGTTTGATGATTATTTTGATTTTTATACGAGGTATTTATACGACGTAGATTGTCACAAGTAACCCTAAATCCCCTAGTAAATTAATCGAAGCTATTCTCGTAGGAATTCTAGCTATCCTAGATCTAAACCAAGTTGTGGATATCTATGATCCCAACAAAATGGTTAATATTCGTAGAAATATAGATATTAGTTGATTGTGATATTGAAAAAGAATTGGCGAGATTAAATCTGATATCGATGTCATGACAATCTTTCCTTATAGAGTGGAGTTTGACAAAACGTTATCACCTGGAGAGATGTCATCTGATTTGTTGTCATCCAATCCTTAAATTGAAATCGAAAGGGTGAATGTTGCACTTGAGGCTGTCATTGGAACCATTACCCAAAAGCCTCATGCCACTAATACCTTTCCGAGAAGTCTAATTGACTGATCGAGTCATTTAATATTAGTGACTCATTTGATAATTGTTGTTGTAAGAGCTAATAGGATTGGAAATTAAGTGTTGATTCATATTGAGATTGTATTGCCTTTACAAGGCCGAAGAATAAGGTTGTAAGTATTGGAAGAATAAGGTAGGATGTCGAATTGAGTATAAGTTGATTGAAACTTGAATAAAGTAAAATTTAACCCGTATGGAATATGAGATTATTAATAGAAGTCGTTAAGTTCTTTGATTGAATTATAAGGATTTATTGATTGTTGATTCGTGTTAAGGGTTATTCCTAGGCCATTGTCCACTGACGAGGATGCCTAGTGTCCAAGAAATAAATTGAAGAAATCTTCTTCTGAATTGAGACCGACAGAACTTCTGGGACATGTGGAACACCTAATAACTCTTGTAGATTAGTATTCATTGTGGTATCTTTTAAAAATCCCAAACTTAACTGAGATATCAGTTGGTAGGATGAGTTCTGAGAATTGTATGACATAGTGACGCGTAATGTGTTACGGTACAATTTTGACTTGTTTGTGATTAATGAAAAGACTACATTTGATTGCTAAATTCTACATGTATCGATGTTATCTATCTTTTCTTGCTTCATCCTAATGTTCGCATTAGTAATGCAACCATTTGAACGAGTACTCATCTTGATTTAAGTTACGTTGTGGATTATTCTTTTGAGTGCCATCGAGATCATGAACCTCATGATTATTTGGCTAAAGCTCATTTCCTATCATATTGTAGTTAATTCTTGGTGAACAAGCTTTCATCACTCTTTTGCAGATCACACATTGTTTTTATAAAGTTAAAACGATATCCTTTGAGAAAATTGAATTTTCATCACTATAAGGATTATTCATAGTGAGATTTATAAGTGATTGTTATTGAAATGAGGTTGTTTATAAAACACTTTGGAAAACCTAATTGTTTTCATAACGAAGAAAATCTTTGTAAATATATTTTTGATTCTTATTTAAGAATTAAGCATGAAAAATGTATTTATTATAAACATGATGATAACATTTTGACGAACTGAGTATTGCATCGTTGATCTTGAAATTGTATATAGTTGCGCGCCTACATACAATTTGGAATGGACTATGCAAGACTGATTAGTAGTCACCATAAAACTAATGAATAAACACTACATTTTCTTTGAATATTGTGAAAGATTAAAAAAAATTTATGAGATCTGCAAGAAGTGTAAAATGAGGACATAATGTTAGGGACACCTACATATGTGCCTGTAGAATCTATTCTTCTGAGTTGAATTTACTCATCTGTGGAAATTGTCTTATTTGACAATTGAAAATTCTTTCTTGTCCAATTCTCCCGTAGTGAGATTCTTAGGAAAAATATTTGATTACCGAGTGTTGATACCCGACTGGATGTATTGACGTTCTTATCTCAGGTACTTGAAGGTAATTCTCGGGAAGACGATAAGAATTCATGGCCCGCACTTAAACAATATTTTTCCATTCAAACACTTTGTAAAACTTTTGTATGAAATGTAATAACTTGGGACCGATGTAACTTTGATGTTTATGAATGGAAATGCTTTTATTATAAAACGACGCGATTCTTATGCGTTGTCTATGATGTGAGTAATGTGCTATCCCGTAACACCAACTAGTCTTCCACTGTACTAAGTTGTATAAATTTGGGGGTGTTACAGTTTGGTATCAGAGCTCTCGTTATAGAGAACGAAAGATTTTTAAAACCAAGGTTTTGAATAAAACATTTAAAAATCTTTTAACTATAAACATTTTTCTAAAAATGTCTAAAAATCTTTTGACTATAACGGTGCCGAAGAATTCCCGAGTTACCGACAAGGCCAGACTGAGAAGTGTTATTTTAATATATATATAACTTGGATTATATATATATATGATGATGTAATTTTATTACACGGTTGTTTGATGATTATTTTGATTTTTATACGAGGTATTTATACGACGTAGATTGTCACAAGTAACCCTAAATCCCCTAGTAAATTAATCGAAGCTATTCTCGTAGGAATGCTAGCTATCCTAGATCTAAACCAAGTTATGGATATCTATGATCCCAACAAAATGGTTAATATTCGTAGAAATATAGATATTAGTTGATTGTGATATTGAAAAAGAATTGGCGAGATTAAATCTAATATCGATGTCATGACAATCTTTCCTTATAGAGTAGAGTTTGACAAAACGTTATCACCTGGAGAGATGTCATCTGATTTGTTGTCATCCAATTCTTAAATTGAAATCGAAAGGGTGAATGTTGCACTTGAGGCTGTCACTGGAACCATTACCCAAAAGCCTCATGCCACTAATACCTTTCCGAGAAGTCTAATTGACTGATCGAGTCATTTAATATTAGTGACTCATTTGATAATTGTTGTTGTAAGAGCTAATAGGATTGGAAATTAAGTGTTGATTCATATTGAGATTGTATTGCCTTTACAAGGCCGAAGAATAAGGTTGTAAGTATTGGAAGAATAAGGTAGGATGTCGAATTGAGTATAAGTTTATTGAAACTTGAATAAAGTAAAATTTAACCCATATGGAATATGAGATTATTAATAGAAGTCGTTAAGTTCTTTGATTGAATTATAAGGATTTATTGATTGTTGATTCGTGTTAAGGGTTATTCCTAGGCCATTGTCCACTGACGAGGATGCCTAGTGTCCAAGAAATAAATTGAAGAAATCTTCTTCTGAATTGAGACCGACGGATCTTCTGGGACATGTGGAACACCTAATAACTCTTGTAGATTAGTATTCATTGTGGTATCTTTTAAAAATCCCAAACTTAACTGAGATATCAGTTGGTAGGATGAGTTCTGAGAATTGTATGACATAGTGACGCGTAATGTGTTACGGTACAATTTTGACTTGTTTGTGATTAATGAAAAGACTACATTTGATTGCTAAATTCTACATGTATCGATGTTATCTATCTTTTCTTGCTTCATCCTAATGTTCGCATTAGTAATGCAACCATTTGAACGAGTACTCATCTTGATTTAAGTTACGTTGTGGATTATTCTTTTGAGTGCCATCGAGATCATGAACCTCATGATTATTTGGCTAAAGCTCATTTCCTATCATATTGTAGTTAATTCTTGGTGAACAAGCTTTCATCACTCTTTTGCAGATCACACATTGTTTTTATAAAGTTAAAACGATATCCTTTGAGAAAATTGAATTTTCATCACTATAAGGATTATTCATAGTGAGATTTATAAGTGATTGTTATTGAAATGAGGTTGTTTATAAAACACTTTGGAAAACCTAATTGTTTTCATAACGAAGAAAATCTTTGTAAATATATTTTTGATTCTTATTTAAGAATTAAGCATGAAAAATGTATTTATTATAAACATGATGATAACATTTTGACGAACTGAGTATTGCATCGTTGATCTTGAAATTGTATATAGTTGCGCGCCTACATACAATTTGGAATGGACTATGCAAGACTGATTAGTAGTCACCATAAAACTAATGAATAAACACTACATTTTCTTTGAATATTGTGAAAGATTAAAAAAAATTTATGAGATCTGCAAGAAGTGTAAAATGAGGACATAATGTTAGGGACACCTACATATGTGCCTATAGAATCTATTCTTCTGAGTTGAATTTACTCATCTGTGGAAATTGTCTTATTTGACAATTGAAAATTCTTTCTTGTCCAATTCTCCCGTAGTGAGATTCTTAGGAAAAATATTTGATTACCGAGTGTTGATACCCGACTGGATGTATTGACGTTCTTATCTCAGGTACTTGAAGGTAATTCTCGGGAAGACGATAAGAATTCATGGCCCGCACTTAAACAATATTTTTCCATTCAAACACTTTGTAAAACTTTTGTATGAAATGTAATAACTTGGGACCGATGTAACTTTGATGTTTATGAATGGAAATGCTTTTATTATAAAACGACGCGATTCTTATGCGTTGTCTATGATGTGAGTAATGTGCTATCCCGTAACACCAACTAGTCTTCCACTGTACTAAGTTGTATAAATTTAGGGGTGTTACAGTTTGGTATCAGAGCTCTCGTTATAGAGAACGAAAGATTTTTAAAACCAAGGTTTTGAATAAAACATTTAAAAATCTTTTAACTATAAACATTTTTCTAAAAATGTCTAAAAATCTTTTGACTATAACGGTGCCGAAGAATTCCCGAGTTACCGACAAGGCCAGACTGAGAAGTGTTATTTTAATATATATATAACTTGGATTATATATATATATGATGATGTAATTTTATTACACGGTTGTTTGATGATTATTTTGATTTTTATACGAGGTATTTATACGACGTAGATTGTCACAAGTAACCCTAAATCCCCTAGTAAATTAATCGAAGCTATTCTCGTAGGAATGCTAGCTATCCTAGATCTAAACCAAGTTATGGATATCTATGATCCCAACAAAATGGTTAATATTCGTAGAAATATAGATATTAGTTGATTGTGATATTGAAAAAGAATTGGCGAGATTAAATCTAATATCGATGTCATGACAATCTTTCCTTATAGAGTAGAGTTTGACAAAACGTTATCACCTGGAGAGATGTCATCTGATTTGTTGTCATCCAATTCTTAAATTGAAATCGAAAGGGTGAATGTTGCACTTGAGGCTGTCACTGGAACCATTACCCAAAAGCCTCATGCCACTAATACCTTTCCGAGAAGTCTAATTGACTGATCGAGTCATTTAATATTAGTGACTCATTTGATAATTGTTGTTGTAAGAGCTAATAGGATTGGAAATTAAGTGTTGATTCATATTGAGATTGTATTGCCTTTACAAGGCCGAAGAATAAGGTTGTAAGTATTGGAAGAATAAGGTAGGATGTCGAATTGAGTATAAGTTTATTGAAACTTGAATAAAGTAAAATTTAACCCATATGGAATATGTGATTATTAATAGAAGTCGTTAAGTTCTTTGATTGAAATATAAGGATTTATTGATTGTTGATTCGTGTTAAGGGTTATTCCTAGGCCATTGTCCACTGACGAGGATGCCTAGTGTCCAAGAAATAAATTGAAGAAATCTTCTTCTGAATTGAGACCGACGGATCTTCTGGGACATGTGGAACACCTAATAACTCTTGTAGATTAGTATTCATTGTGGTATCTTTTAAAAATCCCAAACTTAACTGAGATATCAGTTGGTAGGATGAGTTCTGAGAATTGTATGACATAGTGACGCGTAATGTGTTACGGTACAATTTTGACTTGTTTGTGATTAATGAAAAGACTACCTTTGATTGCTAAATTCTACATGTATCGATGTTATCTATCTTTTCTTGCTTCATCCTAATGTTCGCATTAGTAATGCAACCATTTGAACGAGTACTCATCTTGATTTAAGTTACGTTGTGGATTATTCTTTTGAGTGCCATCGAGATCATGAACCTCATGATTATTTGGCTAAAGCTCATTTCCTATCATATTGTAGTTAATTCTTGGTGAACAAGCTTTCATCACTCTTTTGCAGATCACACATTGTTTTTATAAAGTTAAAACGATATCCTTTGAGAAAACTGAATTTTCATCACTATAAGGATTATTCATAGTGAGATTTATAAGTGATTGTTATTGAAATGAGGTTGTTTATAAAACACTTTGGAAAACCTAATTGTTTTCATAACGAAGAAAATCTTTGTAAATATATTTTTGATTCTTATTTAAGAATTAAGCATGAAAAATGTATTTATTATAAACATGATGATAACATTTTGACGAACTGAGTATTGCATCGTTGATCTTGAAATTGTATATAGTTGCGCGCCTACATACAATTTGGAATGGACTATGCAAGACTGATTAGTAGTCACCATAAAACTAATGAATAAACACTACATTTTCTTTGAAGATTGTGAAAGATTAAAAAAAATTTATGAGATCTGCAAGAAGTGTAAAATGAGGACATAATGTTAGGGACACCTACATATGTGCCTGTAGAATCTATTCTTCTGAGTTGAATTTACTCATCTGTGGAAATTGTCTTATTTGACAATTGAAAATTCTTTCTTGTCCAATTCTCCCATAGTGAGATTCTTAGGAAAAATATTTGATTACCGAGTGTTGATACCCGACTGGATGTATTGACGTTCTTATCATTTCTTTTGATTTGATTTCTTTTGATTTGATTTCATTCGAATGCGTACTCAAATTATGAAAACATGGGATATATTCATATTCATTAAATGTTTTCGTCCGTATCTGATTTGAAATTCTCTCGTATAGATTATGCGTTGACCTTACTCTTTTAAGATTAGTTATGTCTCCTGATATCCTTGAATTTGTGAAGAATTATGAATTATTATTAGTCTTTTGAGAATTTCACATCTTATCGACGGCAATGAAACTAAAAAGTTGATAGTGCCAGTAGAATGGATTGATTGATTATGACATGACGACATTGTCTTAATTGATGGGAAATCGAATAGAATTCCCCTAAACGATAAGATGTTGATTATCAAAAGTGAACTAAATAATTCTTGACGGATGATCATATCCTGTATTTAGACTTGAGATTATATTGTGATTGGTTGTGAATTAGTCATAGATATTATTATCTAGAAAGAACCTAATATGAATTTATTAAAAGATGTTTATCTTATCCGAAACTTTAGGAAGTATTTGTTGGTGAATTACCTAGACTTTTGCCATTAAGGCAAGTTGAAATTGGTATTGATTATATTCCCGGTGCTGCACCTGTGGCTTGTGCACTGTACGTCAGCACCATCTAAATTAAAGGAATTACCGTACAACTGAGAAAGTTGTCGGAGAAAGATTTTATTATACCAAGCCTGTCATCATGAAGAGCTATGGTGATATCATTCTTTATATTTATAGATTACTGTGAACTGAGTAAATTGACAATCGAAAACGATATCCATAACTCGAAATGGAAGATTTGTTCGATCGTTTACAAGGTTTTAGCGTTTGTTTTAAAGATTTGATCCATGGCATGGTTATCATCAACTTCGAATCCGCGAAGAAGATTATGTATTCCAATCACTACATCCGGTACTTGTAATGAACATTATGAGTTTCACATGATGTCGTTTGGATTGACCAATGCACATGTAGCATTCATAAATTTGGTGAATCACGTGTGTAGGCTGTAAATTGATAAATTCATGCTTGTGATCATTAAGGATCATTTGTTTGTTTATTAGAATAAGAATGGGTTAATAATTATTTATAGATCGCCCTGAATTGGCCGAACAATGAAAACATGTACCTTAAATATTTAACATAAGACTTAATCCTTTACATAAAATGACCGCTGGATTAATAATGGTAAGATGTATGCATATAGACTCTTCAAAAATTAAGAGCCCTTTTACGACTTTGGATTTTACCAAAAAGAAATGGAAATATGTTTTGACAAATGTTTTAACAAAGGATTTTAAGGGATTATTCCCTTATACACAAACCATTTAACTAAACTTCTGTTTAGGGGTAAATGTTTGTGTATACTTCAAGATAACCTAAGAAGGATTGAGGAAACCCATTTAAACCATAACTTGAAATTTGAAACGATAATTTTTACTTTTCAAACTAAGAAAACTTTGACCAAAGTATAAACAAAGGTTTTTATTCGAACATTTACGAATCCTATTAATTATTTTCGATAAATCAATAAAAATCGTGTTAATTAAATTCAAATTTATTTTTGAACATTTTATATAATTGGTCGAACTAAGAAACTTAAAACTTTTACGTTTACGCTTCATAAAAATTAACTAATAATTATTTAATTAATTATAATAATTATCGACGCTTTAGACGACGGATTTGAGTAAAACGGATAAAAATGATAGATGAGACAAAACTAAAACAGAGAAAATGTGAAGAAAGAATTTTGAATAAATACGGTTATGATACTTATTTCATCAGGAAAGTGAACGTAATTACTGACGCATAATATAAAAAGAATATCTGAGTGAATTGTGGACATGATAATTACATCATCATGAGAAGTGAATATAGATACTGACATATTATATAAAAAGGATAAAGAACCAATTAGGACATGCTCCATAATAATGAAGGTGCAAAATAAATTGCCGAACGATATAAAAATAAACGATGTTCGTAAAAAGGATAATATAGATATTAAAAGGGGTTCGCGGCTAATGTGAACCATTAAAATTGAGAAGCCAATAGCGTTAAATGTTTTAAAGCCCACTTGTGGTTGCCTAAATATGGAGATTGTGAGATATAGTTATGTTGGAATTTGTAAGTATAAGTATTATATGTATGTCATTTTTGACTAAAAGTATCTTTGTCTAAAGAAGTTGTACTGAAGGCAAATTATGAAGGCAGACATCGCCTCATACATTAATAAACGTCTAGCTATTGCAAAGGTCATCATCTGAATTTGATTCGATTTGGGTCATCGTCGACTGACTGACCAAATCTGCTAATATCATTCTCGTTAATGATAGAATCTTGATGAAGAAATAGACTCTTTTATTTAAAGGAAGTTATATAAACATAGTGTGCCTGTATCGATCATCTATATATCAAGATCCTCGCTTCGCATCGAATTTCTAGAGATTTGCTCAGAAGTCATTGAGAACGAACCTTGATGAGAGTACTATGTACCACCCCAATCGAAGGGACGAGGTAAAGTAACGATACAAAATACTATAAGCACTGTTCTATGTTTGAATGATTGACCTTTGGTTACAGACCGTATAATCGTTTTCCTTTGGAAAGATTACCACTGGTAATCATCGTGTTAGGAATAAGATCGAATCTTGTTAGGATCTAAATCTTAGAGCATCTGTAAGCAGGAGTGAGATAAAGACACTCGCCATACACCCACTGTGAGTTGGACATGTCTCTTAGGTTTAAGGTTTCCTATGATGGCGAACCTACCCTTGCAAAATACCCGACCCGCGAAATCTGAAATGATTGTTGAAATTAGGATTTGATTATTAACTGCCGATAGTGGGCAGGAGGTTATGTGAATATGAAATGTAGATCTTGAAGTGCCAAATGGGTAGCGAAGTTATGCCACAATTTTTAACCTTGGAAAAATGAATTCATGATCTGACAAATCATGGGATATAAGTCACCGTTGTTTGGGACCATTGAGATGATGAGAAAGATTGGTTTGAAAGGCATATAAGCGGATCTACCCTAGGACTTCAAGGACTGCGTAAATTATGTTTCGTATATCGAACTTGATGGAATATCTATCAAGTGAGAATCTGATTATTCTTAGTAGAGCTTAGATCGGCGAAAAGTTGCATTCATCAAAAACCCGTGAACATCATGGATAGAGAAAGTAAGTCAACATTAAGCCTGATCTTATTACCGTAGTTATGTCTGATGAAACTCGCGTATTATAATGGATTACACTTGTGAGAAAAGACCGAATATGGAGGAAATACCCACATGGCTTTAACTCTATAAGAAGCGAGTAGTAAGATGATCTTTGAGGACAAAGATCCTGTTTAGGGGTAAATGCTGTGACAATCCGTCAATTTACGATTGATATTTTATTCTCAAAAATTATTTGAAAATATAATTTTAATGTTACAATATGAAATCACTTATTTTTGGGAAGAAATTTGGAATTACGTCTTGGAGTAGCATCAACTACGTCTAAACCGGAGGATTCTACGTTACGTGCTTACGTTTACATACACCGTCCTTGGTGACAGTCCGACATTTCAGAAAATAAATTTATTCGTGAATATTATTTTGGAGTTTTAAATTTGTGTTGGTTCATAAACTCACAAATTTACGAGAAGAGATTAGGACTTATGATTTTATTTTAACGTCCTTTACGACTAAACCGGAAACCTTAGGATTACGTATTTACGTTTTCGAACTCCGTTTTTTATGAAACAATTTTTATTGGATTCGTTTTGTGACGTTGATTCATAATTTATAAAAACGTTTTTCGTAAAACGACCCGAGGGCACGCAAATCGAGGAAACTAGAATCGAGGAGTACCCGTAAATAAATGGGGATGAGACAAGTGGGACACTTGTCCCACCCCCATCAAAACCGGCCTAACAAGCCACTACACCATTTGAGGTGTCAACACTTACACATAACAAGTTTACACTTGTAAACTTAAGCTTACTTTGTAAGCTAACAACTCATCAAAACCAACTAGCTAAAACCATTTCTTCATTTCCTACATGCAAAACCACTTCAACATCCTCTCTACTCTCTCTAGTTCGTCCCATATCCCTCAAAAACATCCATCATTTGATCAAAATCAACCACAAAATCTCATGTTATTCATATACATGTTGATGCCCTTTTGAAGCCCTATTGATTGGTGCAAGTTATAACATCCAAGGAGGAGTTTTCATGGAGTAGTAGGGCTGATTTTCCACAAGGTATTCATGAAGAGTGGTGATTATGAAGATGGTCTTGGTGCATCACAAGTATCTCCATCAAAATCCATGTTTTGATCACAACCTACATCATCATGGTGGTATAAAGATTGTCCTCCTCATCTTCTTGTTATTTTGATTATGTAAACATGTATTTTATTTCCTATTGTATATATTTATGATGATTATATGATGATAAAAATGTTATGTGGGGATTTGTTGTTGATAATCATGGATAAAAAGGTGAAAAACTATAAGAAACAAGGTTAAAATCTTGATTAATTTACATGGCTGTATAAAACAGTAAAGAAACATGTTATGAACTGATAAAATGATGAATTAGAATGGATTTACAGTAATCTATGGGTCTTGTACACATGTGAGAGTTGGCCATGCAATGGAATCAAAATAATGAGTGAGATATGATCAAAACAAGTTTAGGGTATAAATCTGAGGTTACTGTTTTGGACGATTTTTAGAAAATATTCAGAAGATGATTCAACAGTAGCTATAGAAGAGTTAAATGTCGCACATATCATGTAGTTTATGTGATAAACATTTTAGCTTCTATCTCCATATAGAACTCAAGATATGGCAGTTTTGGTGAAAGTGAACATAAAAATCAGATTTTTGGAAATTAAAGAATAATACTATTATATAAGCACTCAAAACTTTAATGTATAAAATATAAATTAAAACCCAATAACTCATGGATTCTATTTATATAAGTATATAAAAGGTGGAATAAGTGTATAAATATTAAAAATGGAAACTTGTTAAATTTTATAAGTTATAAAACTATAAACATGATTTTTACGACTTTTTCGGCTATTGCCGTAAAATTAACGTTTTTCGCCAAATAAAACTTAGATGGTTGGACCCGTCTAATGAAAACTTTATAAAACTTATATGCTGATATATAGACATGTATAACAAGTAAAAACCAATAAAACCCGAACTATAGGGCATACGGACATTAACGAGCTAAGTAAACATATTGGACTAATACTTGGGCTAATAATTGGACTAAATAAGATAAACACTCATAAAAAGAACTTATTAGGCTTAACCCATTTGGGCCCAACTTGAAAGTTTAAATACTGATAATATAAGTATGAAATGGATTAATACAATTTAATAAACTTATAATAGGCTTATTGGACATAAAACACGTAAAAAGGGTAAAACTAGTAAACTAGTATAAAAGTTATCGACATATAGCACTAAAATGAGTAAACGATAATATGTAAACCCACTTGATCATCATATATATATAATTATCATATGTATACATAATTGATATTTTTATAAAGTCATTGGAAAAACGTCTAAGACCGATTATTATTTATATAGGTTTCTGTGATTGAAGCACGTACCGTACGTCCGAATTGCCGATAACCCGCCTTCCCACATCAACGTGAGTTCATAGCCTCGCACTCTTTTAAATGTTTTTATAAATGTTTTATAAACCCGCGAGGGAGATAACATGTTAGTTTTTATAAAGTTAGGACACCATTTGTCCCGATTGTTTGTTTATTGATTTGGACCCGAATGAATGAATGACCCGATTGTATGACCCGATAAATGATTAAAGGACCCGATAGATGAAATTAAATGGATTATTAAAGTTAGGTGATGTCACTAAAAGTCCCATTAGCATGAATTATGAACTACCGGGATTTGGTAGACGCTTATGCATTTAATAGTACTATTTGGGGACGATCACCCTAGTTCGCGCCTTGACGGTTGATCCATGTCGTGCCACATTGATTGGTAAGCGAATTTATGTATGAGAAGATTCCATAGCGTGACCTTTGTGATGACACGCTACTTTAGATGGGCAAAATTGGTATCGGGTTAGCTACCCGTTGTTGGTTTAGTAAGGTAACAATTTCATGCGGCTTATAATAATCCGACTAACGAAATACTACTAGACGCTCAGAATTACGATGTATTGCCTGACTAGCAATACTGGGTCATACTATTGATATTATGTTTGTGTTTTGGTTTTCATAACCATACTCATATAACGGTTTTTATTTTCATACAACGTCGTAAGACGTATTGTATGACGTTTTTACGACATTGGCTCGTATAATGATTTTGAAGGCTTTTTATAACCATATTCATATAACGGTTTTTATTTAATCTATACAACGTTGCAAAACGTATTGTATGGTGTTTTTAACGACAATGATTCGTATAATGATTTTTAAGGCAAATGCCTATATTATGATTTTGATAAAGATTTGTATAAAATGATTTTGGCTATTTTATGGCCTATTACAATGGTTTGTATGAAATGATTTTTGGTAATAATTTTATACCAAAGTTATATTGATGGAATTTATTAAACTCTATGAATTCACTCGGCGTTATCGCTGACCTTTTCTTTTAACATGTTTTATCTCAGGTACTTGAAGGTAATTCTCGGGAAGACGATAAGAATTCATGGCCCGCACTTAAACAATATTTTTCCATTCAAACACTTTGTAAAACTTTTGTATGAAATGTAATGACTTGGGACCGATGTAACTTTGATGTTTATGAATGGAAATGCTTTTATTATAAAACGACGCGATTCTTATGCGTTGTCTATGATGTGAGTAATGTGCTATCCCGTAACACCAACTAGTCTTCCGCTGTACTAAGTTGTATAAATTTGGGGGTGTTACAGTTTGGTATCTGAGCTCTCGTTATAGAGAACGAAAGATTTTTAAAACCAAGGTTTTGAATAAAACATTTAAAAATCTTTTAACTATAAACATTTTTCTAAAAATGTCTAAAAATCTTTTGACTATAACGGTGCCGAAGAATTCCCGAGTTACCGACAAGGCCAGACTGAGAAGTGTTATTTTAATATATATATAACTTGGATTATATATATATATGATGATGTAATTTTATTACACGGTTGTTTGATGATTATTTTGATTTTTATACGAGGTATTTATACGACGTAGATTGTCACAAGTAACCCTAAATCCCCTAGTAAATTAATCGAAGCTATTCTCGTAGGAATTCTAGCTATCCTAGATCTAAACCAAGTTGTGGATATCTATGATCCCAACAAAATGGTTAATATTCGTAGAAATATAGATATTAGTTGATTGTGATATTGAAAAAGAATTGGCGAGATTAAATCTGATATCGATGTCATGACAATCTTTCCTTATAGAGTGGAGTTTGACAAAACGTTATCACCTGGAGAGATGTCATCTGATTTGTTGTCATCTAATTCTTAAATTGAAATCGAAAGGGTGAATGTTGCACTTGAGGCTGTCATTGGAACCATTACCCAAAAGCCTCATGCCACTAATACCTTTCCGAGAAGTCTAATTGACTGATCGAGTCATTTAATATTAGTGACTCATTTGATAATTGTTGTTGTAAGAGCTAATAGGATTGGAAATTAAGTGTTGATTCATATTGAGATTGTATTGCCTTTACAAGGCCGAAGAATAAGGTTGTAAGTATTGGAAGAATAAGGTAGGATGTCGAATTGAGTATAAGTTGATTGAAACTTGAATAAAGTAAAATTTAACCCGTATGGAATATGAGATTATTAATAGAAGTCGTTAAGTTCTTTGATTGAATTATAAGGATTTATTGATTGTTGATTCGTGTTAAGGGTTATTCCTAGGCCATTGTCCACTGACGAGGATGCCTAGTGTCCAAGAAATAAATTGAAGAAATCTTCTTCTGAATTGAGACCGACGGATCTTCTGGGACATGTGGAACACCTAATAACTCTTGTAGATTAGTATTCATTGTGGTATCTTTTAAAAATCCCAAACTTAACTGAGATATCAGTTGGTAGGATGAGTTCTGAGAATTGTATGACATAGTGACGCGTAATGTGTTACGGTACAATTTTGACTTGTTTGTGATTAATGAAAACACTACCTTTGATTGCTAAATTCTACATGTATCGATGTTATCTATCTTTTCTTGCTTCATCCTAATGTTCGCATTAGTAATGCAACCATTTGAACGAGTACTCATCTTGATTTAAGTTACGTTGTGGATTATTCTTTTGAGTGCCATCGAGATCATGAACCTCGTGATTATTTGGCTAAAGCTCATTTCCTATCATATTGTAGTTAATTCTTGGTGAACAAGCTTTCATCACTCTTTTGCAGATCACACATTGTTTTTATAAAGTTAAAACGATATCCTTTGAGAAAATTGAATTTTCATCACTATAAGGATTATTCATAGTGAGATTTATAAGTGATTGTTATTGAAATGAGGTTGTTTATAAAACACTTTGGAAAACCTAATTGTTTTCATAACGAAGAAAATCTTTGTAAATATATTTTTGATTCTTATTTAAGAATTAAGCATGAAAAATGTATTTATTATAAACATGATGATAACATTTTGACGAACTGAGTATTGCATCGTTGATCTTGAAATTGTATATAGTTGCGCGCCTACATACAATTTGGAATGGACTATGCAAGACTGATTACTAGTCACCATAAAACTAATGAATAAACACTACATTTTCTTTGAAGATTGTGAAAGATTAAAAAAAATTTATGAGATCTGCAAGAAGTGTAAAATGAGGACATAATGTTAGGGACACCTACATATATGCCTGTAGAATCTATTCTTCTGAGTTGAATTTACTCATCTGTGGAAATTGTCTTATTTGACAATTGAAAATTCTTTCTTGTCCAATTCTCCCGTAGTGAGATTCTTAGGAAAAATATTTGATTACCGAGTGTTGATACCCGACTGGATGTATTGACGTTCTTATCTCAGGTACTTGAAGGTAATTCTCGGGAAGATGATAAGAATTCATGGCCCGCACTTAAACAATATTTTTCCATTCAAACACTTTGTAAAACTTTTGTATGAAATGTAATGACTTGGGACCGATGTAACTTTGATGTTTATGAATGGAAATGCTTTTATTATAAAACGACGCGATTCTTATGCGTTGTCTATGATGTGAGTAATGTGCTATCCCGTAACACCAACTAGTCTTCCACTGTACTAAGTTGTATAAATTTGGGGGTGTTACAGTTTGGTATCAGAGCTCTCGTTATAGAGAACGAAAGATTTTTAAAACCAAGGTTTTGAATAAAACATTTAAAAATCTTTTAACTATAAACATTTTTCTAAAAATGTCTAAAAATCTTTTGACTATAACGATGCCGAAGAATTCCCGAGTTACCGACAAGGCCAGACTGAGAAGTGTTATTTTAATATATATATATAACTTGGATTATATATATATATGATGATGTAATTTTATTACACGGTTGTTTGATGATTATTTTGATTTTTATACGAGGTATTTATACGACGTAGATTGTCACAAGTAACCCTAAATCCCCTAGTAAATTAATCGAAGCTATTCTCGTAGGAATTCTAGCTATCCTAGATCTAAACCAAGTTGTGGATATCTATGATCCCAACAAAATGGTTAATATTCGTAGAAATATAGATATTAGTTGATTGTGATATTGAAAAAGAATTGGCGAGATTAAATCTAATATCGATGTCATGACAATCTTTCCTTATAGAGTGGAGTTTGACAAAACGTTATCACCTGGAGAGATGTCATCTGATTTGTTGTCATCCAATTCTTAAATTGAAATCGAAAGGGTGAATGTTGCACTTGAGGCTGTCATTGGAACCATTACCCAAAAGCCTCATGCCACTAATACCTTTCCGAGAAGTCTAATTGACTGATCGAGTCATTTAATATTAGTGACTCATTTGATAATTGTTGTTGTAAGAGCTAATAGGATTGGAAATTAAGTGTTGATTCATATTGAGATTGTATTGCCTTTACAAGGCCGAAGAATAAGGTTGTAAGTATTGGAAGAATAAGGTAGGATGTCGAATTGAGTATAAGTTGATTGAAACTTGAATAAAGTAAAATTTAACCCGTATGGAATATGAGATTATTAATAGAAGTCGTTAAGTTCTTTGATTGAATTATAAGGATTTATTGATTGTTGATTCGTGTTAAGGGTTATTCCTAGGCCATTGTCCACTGACGAGGATGCCTAGTGTCCAAGAAATAAATTGAAGAAATCTTCTTCTGAATTGCGACCGACGGATCTTCTGGGACATGTGGAACACCTAATAACTCTTGTAGATTAGTATTCATTGTGGTATCTTTTAAAAATCCCAAACTTAACTGAGATATCAGTTGGTAGGATGAGTTCTGAGAATTGTATGACATAGTGACGCGTAATGTGTTACGGTACAATTTTGACTTGTTTGTGATTAATGAAAAGACTACCTTTGATTGCTAGATTCTACATGTATCGATGTTATCTATCTTTTCTTGCTTCATCCTAATGTTCGCATTAGTAATGCAACCATTTGAACGAGTACTCATCTTGATTTAAGTTACGTTGTGGATTATTCTTTTGAGTGCCATCGAGATCATGAACCTCATGATTATTTGGCTAAAGCTCATTTCCTATCATATTGTAGTTAATTCTTGGTGAACAAGCTTTCATCACTCTTTTGCAGATCACACATTGTTTTTATAAAGTTAAAACGATATCCTTTGAGAAAATTGAATTTTCATCACTATAAGGATTATTCATAGTGAGATTTATAAGTGATTGTTATTGAAATGAGGTTGTTTATAAAACACTTTGGAAAACCTAATTGTTTTCATAACGAAGAAAATATTTGTAAATATATTTTTGATTCTTATTTAAGAATTAAGCATGAAAAATGTATTTATTATAAACATGATGATAACATTTTGACGAACTGAGTATTGCATCGTTGATCTTGAAATTGTATATAGTTGCGTGCCTACATACAATTTGGAATGGACTATGCAAGACTGATTAGTAGTCACCATAAAACTAATGAATAAACACTACATTTTCTTTGAAGATTGTGAAAGATTAAAAAAAAATTATGAGATCTGCAAGAAGTGTAAAATGAGGACATAATGTTAGGGACACCTACATATGTGCCTGTAGAATCTATTCTTCTGAGTTGAATTTACTCATCTGTGGAAATTGTCTTATTTGACAATTGAAAATTCTTTCTTGTCCAATTCTCCCGTAGTGAGATTCTTAGGAAAAATATTTGATTACCGAGTGTTGATACCCGACTGGATGTATTGACGTTCTTATCATTTCTTTTGATTTGATTTCTTTTGATTTGATTTCTTTTGATTTGATTTCATTCGAATGCGTACTCAAATTATGAAAACATTGGATATATTCATATTCATTAAATGTTTTCGTCCGTATCTGATTTGAAATTCTCTCGCATAGATTATGCGTTGACCTTACTCTTTTAAGATTAGTTATGTCTCCTGATATCCTTGAATTTGTGAAGAATTATGAATTATTATTAGTCTTTTGAGAATTTCACATCTTATCGACGGCAATGAAACTAAAAAGTTGATAGTGCCAGTAGAATGGATTGATTGATTATGACATGACGACATTGTCTTAATTGATGGAAAATCGAATAGAATTCCCCTAAACGATAAGATGTTGATTATCAAAAGTGAACTAAATAATTCTTGACGGATGATCATATCCTGTAT
Organism: Glebionis coronaria; assembly: GCA_025667525.1. Taxonomy (NCBI): domain Eukaryota; kingdom Viridiplantae; phylum Streptophyta; class Magnoliopsida; order Asterales; family Asteraceae; genus Glebionis; species Glebionis coronaria. Next base: position 208,579,833 of record CM046882.1, on the reverse strand, counting down.
TTAGACTTGAGATTATATTGTGATTGGTTGTGAATTAGTCATAGATATTATAATCTAGAAAGAACCTAATATGAATTTATTAAAAGATGTTTATCTTATCCAAAACTTTAGGAAGTATTTGTTGGTGAATTACCTAGACTTTTGCCATTAAGGCAAGTTGAAATTGGTATTGATTATATTCCCGGTGCTGCACCTGTGGCTTGTGCACTGTACGTCAGCACCATCTAAATTAAAGGAATTACCGTACAACTGAGAAAGTTGTCGGAGAAAGATTTTATTTTACCAAGCCTGTCATCATGAAGAGCTATGGTGATATCATTCTTTATATTTATAGATTACTGTGAACTGAGTAAATTGACAATCGAAAACGATATCCATAACTCGAAATGGAAGATTTGTTCGATCATTTACAAGGTTTTAGCGTTTGTTTTAAAGATTTGATCCATGGCATGGTTATCATCAACTTCGAATCCGCGAAGAAGATTATGTATTCCAATCACTACATCCGGTACTTGTAATGAACATTATGAGTTTCACATGATGTCGTTTGGATTGACCAATGCACATGTAGCATTCATAAATTTGGTGAATCACGTGTGTAGGCTGTAAATTGATAAATTCATGCTTGTGATCATTAAGGATCATTTGTTTGTTTATAAGAATAAGAATGGGTTAATAATTATTTATAGATCGCCCTGAATTGGCCGAACAATGAAAACATGTACCTTAAATATTTAACATAAGACTTAATCCTTTACATAAAATGATCGCTGGATTAATAATGGTAAGATGTATGCATATAGACTCTTCAAAAATTAAGAGCCCTTTTACGACTTTGGATTTTACCAAAAAGAAATGGAAATATGTTTTGACAAATGTTTTAACAAAGGATTTTAAGGGATTATTCCCTTATACACAAACCATTTAACTAAACTTCTGTTTAGGGGTAAATGTTTGTGTATACTTCAAGATAACCTAAGAAGGATTGAGGAAACCCATTTAAACCATAACTTGAAATTTGAAACGATAATTTTTACTTTTCAAACTAAGAAAACTTTGACCAAAGTATAAACAAAGGTTTTTTTTCGAACATTTACGAATCCTATTAATTATTTTCGATAAATCAACAAAAATCGTGTTAATTAAATTCAAATTTATTTTTGAACATTTTATATAATTGGTCGAACTAAGAAACTTAAAACTTTTACGTTTACGCTTCATAAAAATTAACTAATAATTATTTAATTAATTATAATAATTATCGACGCTTTAGACGACGGATTTGAGTAAAACGGATAAAAATGATAGATGAGACAAAACTAAAACAGAGAAAATGTGAAGAAAGAATTTTGAATAAATACGGTTATGATACTTATTTCATCAGGAAAGTGAACGTAATTACTGACGCATAATATAAAAAGAATATCTGAGTGAATTGTGGACATGATAATTACATCATCATGAGAAGTGAATATAGATACTGACATATTATATAAAAAGGATAAAGAACCAATTAGGACATGCTCCATAATAATGAAGGTGCAAAATAAATTGCCGAACGATATAAAAATAAACGATGTTCGTAAAACGGATAATATAGATATTAAAAGGGGTTCGCGGCTAATGTGAACCATTAAAATTGAGAAGCCAATAGCGTTAAATGTTTTAAAGCCCACTTGTGGTTGCCTAAATATGGAGATTGTGAGATATAGTTATGTTGGAATTTGTAAGTATAAGTATTATATGTATGTCATTTTTGACTAAAAGTATCTTTGTCTAAAGAAGTTGTACTGAAGGCAAATTATGAAGGCAGACATCGCCTCATACATTAATAAACGTCTAGCTATTGCAAAGGTCATCATCTGAATTTGATTTGATTTGGGTCATCGTCGACTGACTGACCAAATCTGCTAATATCATTCTCGTTAATGATAGAATCTTGATGAAGAAATAGACTCTTTTATTTAAAGGAAGTTATATAAACATAGTGTGCCTGTATCGATCATCTATATATCAAGATCCTCGCTTCGCATCGAATTTCTAGAGATTTGCTCAGAAGTCATTGAGAACGAACCTTGATGAGAGTACTATGTACCACCCCAATCGAAGGGACGAGGTAAAGTAACGATACAAAATACTATAAGCACTGTTCTATGTTTGAATGATTGACCTTTGGTTACAGACCGTATAATCGTTTTCCTTTGGAAAGATTACCACTGGTAATCATCGTGTTAGGAATAAGATCGAATCTTGTTAGGATCTAAATCTTAGAGCATCTGTAAGCAAGAGTGAGATAAAGACACCCGACATACACCCACTGTGAGTTGGACATGTCTCTTAGGTTTAAGGTTTCCTATGATGGCGAACCTACCCTTGCAAAATACCCGACCCGCGAAATCTGAAATGATTGTTGAAATTAGGATTTGATTATTAACTGCCGATAGTGGGCAGGAGGTTATGTGAATATGAAATGTAGATCTTGAAGTGCCAAATGGGTAGCGAAGTTATGCCACAATTTTTAACCTTGGAAAAATGAATTCATGATCTGACAAATCATGGGATATAAGTCACCGTTGTTTGGGACCATTGAGATGATGAGAAAGATTGGTTTGAAAGGCATATAAGCGGATCTACCCTAGGACTTCAAGGACTGCGTAAATTATGTTTCGTATATCGAACTTGATGGAATATCTATCAAGTGAGAATCTGATTATTCTTAGTAGAGCTTAGATCGGCGAAAAGTTGCATTCATCAAAAACCCGTGAACATCATGGATAGAGAAAGTAAGTCAACATTAAGCCTGATCTTATTGCCGTAGTTATGTCTGATGAAACTCGCGTATTATAATGGATTACACTTGTGAGAAAAGACCGAATATGGAGGAAATACCCACATGGCTTTAACTCTATAAGAAGCGAGTAGTAAGATGATCTTTGAGGACAAAGATCCTGTTTAGGGGTAAATGCTGTGACAATCCGTCAATTTACGATTGATATTTTATTCTCAAAAATTATTTGAAATTATTACTTTAATGTTACAATATGAACTCACTTATTTTTGGGAAGAAATTTGGAATTACGTCTTGGAGTAGCATCGACTACGTCTAAACCGGAGGATTCTACGTTACGTGCTTACGTTTAGATACACCGTCCTTGGTGACAGTCCGACATTTCAGAAAATAAATTTATTCGTGAATATTATTTTAGAGTTTTAAATTTGTGTTGGTTCATAAACTCACAAATTTACGAGAAGAGATTAGGACTTACGATTTTATTTTAACGTCCTTTACGACTAAACCGGAAACCTTAGGATTACGTATTTACGTTTTCGAACTCCGTTTTTGATGAAACAATTTTTATTGGATTCGTTTTGTGACGTTGATTCATAATTTATAAAAACGTTTTTCGTAAAACGACCCGAGGGCACGCAAATTGAGGAAACTAGAATCGAGGAGTACCCGTAAATAAATGGGGATGAGACAAGTGGGGCACTTGTCCCACCCCCATCAAAACCGGCCTAACAAGCCACTACACCATTTGAGGTGTCAACACTTACACATAACAAGTTTACACTTGTAAACTTAAGCTTACTTTGTAAGCTAACAACTCATCAAAACCAACTAGATAAAACCATTTCTTCATTTCCTACATGCAAAACCACTTCAACATCCTCTCTACTCTCTCTAGTTCGTCCCATATCCCTCAAAAACATCCATCATTTGATCAAAATCAACCACAAAATCTCATGTTATTCATATACATGTTGATGCCCTTTTGAAGCCCTATTGATTGGTGCAAGTTATAACATCCAAGGAGGAGTTTTCATGGAGTAGTAGGGCTGATTTTCCACAAGGTATTCATGAAGAGTGGTGATTATGAAGATGGTCTTGGTGCATCACAAGTATCTCCATCAAAATCCATGTTTTTATCACAACCTACATCATCATGGTGGTATAAAGATTGTCCTCCTCATCTTCTTGTTATTTTGATTATGTAAACATGTATTTTATTTCCTATTGTATATATTTATGATGATTATATGATGATAAAAATGTTATGTGGGGATTTGTTGTTGATAATCATGGATAAAAAGGTGAAAAACTATAAGAAACAAGGTTAAAATCTTGATTAATTTACATGGCTGTATAAAACAGTAAAGAAACATGTTATGAACTGATAAAATGATGAATTGGAATGGATTTACAGTAAGCTATGGGTCTTGTACACATGTGAGAGTTGGCCATGCAATGGAATTAAAATAATGAGTGAGATATGATCAAAACAAGTTTAGGGTATAAATCTGAGGTTACTGTTTTGGACGATTTTTAGAAAATATTTAGAAGATGATTTAACAGTAGCTATAGAAGAGTTAAATGTAGCACATATCATGTAGTTTATGTGATAAAAGTTTAAGCTTCTATCTCCATATAGAACTCAAGATATGGCAGTTTTGGTGAAAGTGAAGATAAAAATCAGATTTTTGGAAATTAAAGAATAATACTATTATATAAGCACTCAAAACTTTAATGTATAAAATATAAATTAAAACCCACTAACTCATGGATTCTATTTATATAAATATATAAAAGGTGGAATAAGTGTATAAATATTAAAAATGGAAACTTGTTAAATTTTATAAGTTATAAAACTATAAACATGATTTTTACGACTTTTTCGGCTATTGCCGTAAAATTAACGTTTTTCGCCAAATAAAACTTAGATGGTTGGACCCGTCTAATGAAAACTTTATAAAACTTATATACTGATATATAGACATGTATAACAAGTAAAAACCGATAAAACCCGAACTATAGGGCATACGGACATTAACGAGCTAAGTAAACATATTGGACTAATACTTGGGCTAATAATTGGACTAAATAAGATAAACACTCATAAAAAGAACTATTGGCCTTAACCCATTTGGGCCCAAATTGAAAGTTTAAATACTGATAATATAAGTATGAAATGGATTAATACAATTTAATAAACTTATAATAGGCTTATTGGACATAAAACACGTAAAAAGGGTAAAACTAGTAAACTAGTATAAAAGTTATCGACATATAGCACTAAAATGAGTAAACGAGAATATGTAAACCCACTTGATCATCATATATATATAATCATCATATGTATACATAATTGATATTTTTATAAAGTCATTGGACAAACGTCTAAGACAGATTATTATTTATATAGGTTTCCGTGATTGAAGCACGTACCGTACGTCCGAATTGTCGATAACCCGCCTTCCCACATCAACGTGAGTTCATAGCCTCGCACTCTTTTAAATGTTTTTATAAATGTTTTATAAACCCTTGAGGGAGATAACATGTTAGTTTTTATAAAATTAGGACACCATTTGTCCCGATTGTTTGTTTATTGATTTGGACCCGAATGAATGAATGACCCGATTGTATGACCCGATAAATGATTAAAGGACCCGATAGATGAAATTAAATGGATTATTAAAGTTAGGTTATGTCACTAAAAGTCCCATTAGCATGAATTGTGAACTACCGGGATTTGGTAGACGCTTATGCATTTAATAGTACTATTTGGGGACGATCACCCCAGTTCGCGCCTTGACGGTTGATCCCCGTCGTGCCACATTGATTGATAAGCGAATTTATGTATGAGCAGATTCCATAGCGTGACCTTTGTGACGACACGCTACTTTAGATGGGCAAAATTGGTATCAGGTTAGCTACCCGTTGTTGGTTTAGTAAGGTAACAATGTCATGCGGCTTATAATAATCCGACTAACGAAAACTACTAGACGCTTAGAATTACGATGTATTGCCTGACTAGCAATACTGGGTCATAATATTGATATTATGTTTGTGTTTTGGTTTTCATAACCATACTCATATAACGGTTTTTATTTTCATACAACGTCGTAAGACGTATTGTATGACGTTTTTACGACATTGGCTCGTATAATGATTTTGAAGGCTTTTTATAACCATATTCATATAACGGTTTTTATTTAATCTATACAACGTTGCAAAACGTATTGTATGGTGTTTTTAACGACAATGATTCGTATAATGATTTTTAAGGCAAATGCCTATATTATGATTTTGATAAAGATTTGTATAAAATGATTTTGGCTATTTTATTGCCTATTACAATGGTTTGTATGAAATGATTTTTGGTAATAATTTTATACCAAAGTTATATTGATGGAATTTATTAAACTCTATGAATTCACTCGGCGTTATCGCTGACCTTTTCTTTTAACATGTTTTATCTCAGGTACTTGAAGGTAATTCTCGGGAAGACGATAAGAATTCATGGCCCGCACTTAAACAATTTTTTTCCATTCAAACACTTTGTAAAACTTTTGTATGAAATGTAATGACTTGGGACCGATGTAACTTTGATGTTTATGAATGGAAATGCTTTTATTATAAAACGACGCGATTCTTATGCGTTGTCTATGATGTGAGTAATGTGCTATCCCGTAACACCAAATAGTCTTCCGCTGTACTAAGTTGTATAAATTTGGGGGTGTTACATTTGTCTTGCCAAAAGACACTCCTATTGTTCTCAGAACACCAAGACAGAAGAATATGTACACAATTGATCTCAAGGACATATCTCTCCAAGACAATGAAACATGTTTCATTGCCAAAGCTTCAGCAGATGAATGTAAGAAATGGCATAGAAGACTTGGTCATCTTAATTTCAAGAACATGAACAAACTAGTAAAGCATAATCTGGTTCATGGTCTTCTTTCCAAGTCTTTTGCCAATGAACATACTTGTGCAGCATGTCTGAAAGGGAAGCAACACAGAGCATCTTGCAAATCAAAAACAAGTATGTCCACCACCAAGCCATTGGAACTACTGCATATGGATCTTTTTGGTCCTACTTCTGTGGCAAGCATAATGAAGAAATGGTACTGCTTAGTGATTACTGATGATTTTTCAAGGTTTACATGGACATTCTTTCTATTTGAAAAGAGTGACACAGCTGATGTACTCATTGGGTTCATCAATCAAATTGAACTATCAAAAAGCATGAAGGTAGTTACCATAAGATCAGACAATGGTGGTGAATTCAGAAATCAGAAACTGGACTCTTTCTATATAAACAAAGGCATCAAGAGGCAATTCAGCATTGCTAGAACACCTCAACAGAATAGAGTGGCAGAAAGAAGGAATAGGACACTCATTGAAGCTACAAGAACTATGCTGTCTGATTCCAAACTTCCAGTTATCTTTTAGGCTGAAGCTGTATCCACTGCTTGTTATGTACAAAACAGGGCCTTGGTAATTAAGGCACACAACAAGACCCCTTATCAGCTGTTCAATGGAAGACCTTCTTTAATTGACTTTTTCAGACCCTTTGGATGTCATGTGATCATCTTGAACACTATTGATAATCTAGGTAAATTCAGTGAAAAGGGTGATGATGGATACTTTGTGGGTTATTCATTAAACAGCAAGGGATATAGGGTCTTCAACAAGAAGACAAGCAAGATCACAGAAAATCTTCATGTGAACTTTCTTGAAGACAAACCTAAAGATGTTCAAACAGGTCCTGACTGGTTCTTTGATATAGATGTACTTTCAAAGTCCATGAATTATGTACCTGTTGTTTTGCAGAACACTAACATTTCAGGTACTCAAGAAACAACTGGTGCAGAGAAGTCACCCCTGAGGTACATGAATGTACCCTCATTGTTTCCTATTGAAGCTGATGTTCAAGAAGATAATTCTTCTCTAGGAAAAGAACAGCCAATCTCATCCCCTGCTATGGCTGAAGGCAGTGGAATGGCTGAAAGCAGTGGAATCCAGGATTCCCCTGCTAGACCAATTGATTCCTCTTTCACAAAGGATCATGATGCTAATGAGACTACTGATGCAGAAAGAGAATCCCCACTCATTTCATCATCTACACCCATAAATGATGGTCCTATTATATCCAGCAGCGGAAGCAGAATCATCAGGAGTGGAGGTCCTAGTTATTCAGAGCTTCATTCTGCTCACCAGCACCCATCTCTAGGTCATGCTGTCTCATTTGGGAGTTCCTTTGAGGACTTATTTCCTAATCAAAATAGCCCCATGAATTCTGATTTGGAAGAAGATGAAACAGAAGTCATCATGCAGCCTACCTACAGAATCTATAAGGATCATCCTATCTCTCAGATCATTGGCAATCCTGAAGCCCCCAGACATACAAGGTATACAGCAAAGGAGCACAGCTTCATTGCTAATATCACCATGAAGTTCAATCATGACAACATGCAATGTTGTCTGTTTACTGCATTTTTGTCACAAGAAGAGCCAAAGAAGATTTTTCAGGCTTTAAATGACCCAAGCTGGGTTGAATCCATGCAAGAGGAGCTCTTACAATTTGACATACAAGAGGTTTGGATTCTGGTTGATTGTCCCATATGGGCAAGGCCTATTGGGAAAAAGTGGGTACTTAGGAACAAAAAGGATGAAAGGGGAATAGTTGTCAGGAACAAAGCAAGATTAGTGGCACAAGGGTATACTCAGGAAGAAGGAATCGATTATGAAGAGGTGTTTGCTCCAGTAGCCAGGATTGAAGCTATTAGATTATTTCTTGCTTATGCCTCATTCATGGACTTCGCTGTTTTCCAGATGGATGTGAAAAGATCCTTCCTATATGGAACCATTGATGAAGAAGTCTATGTCATGCAACCTCCAGGGTTTGAAGATCCAGAACATCCTGACAAAGTATACAAAGTAAAAAAGGGCATGTATGGACTTCACCAAGCTCCCAGAGCCTGGTATGGTACTCTCTCTAAATATCTCTTAGACAATGGATTCAGCAGGGGGAAGATTGATCAGACCCTGTTTACCAAGAAACAAAAGGGTGACCTTCTGCTAGTACAAGTCTATGTGGATGACATCATTTTTGGATCAACTAACTCTATGCTTAGCAAAGAGTTTGCCAAATTGATGCAGGATAAAATCCAAATGAGTGCCATGGGAGAACTAAACTTCTTTTTGGGGTTACAAGTTCAGCAACGGAAAGATGGGATATTTATCTCACAAGACAAATATGTGGCTGAGATTGTAAAGAAGTTTGGCATGTCTGATGGAAAGAAGGTGTCCACTCCAATGGACAAGGATCATCCATGAGGCAAGGATGGTCCTGGAAAGCCTATAGATGTCAGGAATTACAGGTCTATGATTGGGTCTCTTATGTATCTCACTGCTTCAAGACCTGACATCATTGTAGTCTGCTTATGTGCAAGATACCAGGTGTCACCAACAGAGTGTCACTTATTTGCTGTGAAAAGGATTTTTAGGTATCTAAAATGTCATCCTACCTTAGGACTCTGGTATCCAAAGGAGTCACCATTTTAGCTGATAGCCTATTCAGATAGTGATTATGCTGGTGACAACAATGATAGGAAGTCTACAACAGGGGGATGCCAATTTTTGGGGAGCAGGCTTATACCTTGGCAATGTAAGAAGCAGACTATCATGGCAACATCCACAACTGAAGCTGAGTATGTAGCAGCTGCTGCATGCTGTGGTCAAGTTCTTTGGGTGCAAAATCAATTGCTTGATTATGGGTATAACTTTCTTAAAACCAAGATATTCATTGACAACAACAGCACTATTTGCATTATAAAGAACCCTGTTTTTCATAGCAAGACCAAACACATTGAAATTAGACATCACTTTATCAGAGATTGTTTTGAAAAAGGACTGATGTCCCTGAGAAAAATGATACAGAACTTAATGTTTCTGATCTTTTAACAAAAGCTTTTGATGTAGGGAGGTTTCAGTATCTGGTTGCAGGTATTGGAATGGTTAATCCTTAAAATCTGATGTCTATTTTGTCATGTATAATCAGGGTTACTTCACTGCTGTTGTTGTATAATTGTTAGTCCATTTTCCATCTCTTTCATTCCACTACTTTTTAACACTGATTCCCCTGCTGGGGGTTCATTCCCCTGCCAAGAGGATTTTTCTCTTAAGCTGGGTGTGTTCTTTTTACAAAAGTGGTTCTATGTGGTTTTAGACTAACAATGCAGAGGTTCATATGGTGCATACTATTCTCATTGGTGGATCAGGTATATACTCTATGTTTCAGGGGAGGTTAGGTCACACCTTTAGGACTCAGGGTATCCTTAGGATACTCATATATGATCTTAGATCATATCCACTGGTGAGTGAGGGTTCAGGATAATGATGACTTGCTGCAAAGCTTGTCAGAACTCTGAAACCTGAGGCACTGTAGTGTGTGCTTACATTTCTCTATTAAAACAGCTTGCTGTTCAAATACAGAAATGTGGCACACATTGCCAAGACTGACTGACCATAGGTAAGGGACAAGGTTGGGATGGTGACTGGGGTATGCATGTTTTCTTGGGATAACCTGGTGTAGGGGGACTTATGTATTAACTTTTTGTATTGGGACCATTGCTGAATAGAGGACTCTTGAGTTTCTATGTATCTATCTTGTGTATACAAGTGTGTGCATTAGAGCAGAGCTAGTTAGCATTAGTCTCTCCATGACTAGTTCAATACCCCTAGGAAAGTTTCCCCTGCTTTTATCTTTTATTCCCCTGCTTTCACAACATTCCCCTGTTTGACCGTTGACCGACAATACCGTTACCCTGTTCATAGCCGTTGGGCCTGCTTGCTTAAATTTTAGTTAGGGAATATTTTATTAATTTTAAAAGATATTTAAGGCGCTTTCTTCGCTGATTGGTAATCTTTTCCTTTTATTTCAAATAAATTAATTTTTTATCAAGATTTATCCTTGATATTTTTGCAATTTGAAAATTTTGGTCCAATCACAGCTCTTCAATTCGCCTATAAAAATTTAATTCCCTTTACCAGCAGGTCCATCTTTCTCTCTCGACTTAATCCCACTTACCTCTCATCTCTATAAACCTTCAAACTATTTTCAAAATTCATCATGGCTCTTAAAATTGCTCCTAATCATAACCATATTGCTTTGCTTCATGATGAACCAGCCGAGTTTGCTGATGTTGTGGCCTTTCTAAAGTCTTCGTACTTCAGAGTGGCCCTTCTCATCAATCCTCGAATCTTCAGAGTGGCCCTTCCATCAGGGAGAATCTTCTCCTTGATGATGAGGATGGGATAACCAACTTTTCTGAGGCTGAAATTTTTACAGGTCTTGTTAAATTGGGGTACAAACTTTCTGAAAATCAAAAATTAAGTTTGCTAAAGGCCAGTTTGCCCCTCATTGGAAATATTTGATTCATACTATTATGCAATGTTTGTCACCAAAAACCACTGCTTTTAATGAGGTTGGTAGTGAGATAGCTTCTGCCCTGATCTGCTTTGCAATAAGGAGGAAGTACTGTTTTTCTCAAATGATTTTTAAAGGCATGGTTAATAATGTTTCAAGCACCTCAAAGTTTTGTATGTATCCAAGGTTTATAGAAATTCTGCTGAATATGAGTGATCATGGTCCCATTAAACACAAAAACTATTTTTCAGCAACCCAACACACCACCAAACTCTTCACCACACTACTTGCACCATCACCTTTGTTTTCTGGAAAAAACATTCCACTCACTTCAATTATGATGGACCAAATTAGAAGGGAAGAAGCCAAAAATCAAACAGCCACAAATCAACCTTCTGATTCCCCTGCCAAGAACCTACCACCTGCTGATCCACAACAAGAAAGGCGTTCAAAATCTAGGTTTGCCAGGTCTCCCTTGCCTGGTGAATCTTCACAAGCAGCAGAAAGGAGAGTCTCCAAGAGTTTGGAGCAACCTGGGGGTTTGGCTGCCACTATTGTCTCATCCTCAAGGGGTGAGCAGGATAGTGACACCATCAATAAGTCCTCTCCCCTAATCCATGATATCCAAAAAGGGGAGAAATTACCTTCTAGGATTGAGAGCAGTATGAAACCTTTGACAAATTTGGAATTGACGAAAATGTGTATGGGTCTGAAAAGGCAGAATGCACAACTAGTACAAGATGTCAAAAAGCAAGGTCTGGTTATCTCTCACTTGGAAACCAGACTTGCTACTCTTGAGGGGAGGAGAAAGCCCAGACTGATTCTTTCAACAGATGAGGATGCTTCCAAAGGGGAGGAAATTCCACACACCGAAGGGTCTACTGAGTATTATTCATATCCTGGTGGGGAACATGGAAAGATAACAAGTGCTCAGAAAGGGATAGAGAAAGAAAGTGCTGATAAGGGAAGTGACAAGGGGAGTGTAACCAAAGATATTGCTCAAACATTGCTCACCATGGGCAATCCAGAAGAAGCCCCTGCTTCAAAAGTTTCCCCTGCCATTATTAATCCCATGCTGTAAGTTTATCCCCTGCTAAGAATATTACTCAATCATTTGTTAGGAAGAACAGAAAGCAACCAGTTCAGAAGGGGATTACAATCAAAGAACCTGCATCTAAAGCGAAACCAGCACCAGCAGTGGATCCAAAAGACAAAGGAAAAGGAATCATGGTGCAACAGCCCAAGAGAAAATACAAGCATCTAACTCCTGAACAGCAAAGGGCTCAAGAAGCACATGATGCACAAATAGCTCTCAGGCTACAACAAGAGGAGATGGATATGCAGGACCAAAGAATGGAGAAGATGAGGCCCAAAGATATGCTCAAGCAGGTTGAGATTATGCATAGAGAACTAGATGACAGGGTACCTCATGTTGGAGAGTTTCTTGATCAATGGGAGAAGGAGTTGAGGAATGCTCCTTTGGAGGACAGGTATGAGTTGACTTGCCTTGTTTACAAATATCAAACTGAGTATCTGGAAAGAAGGGCAATTCAAATTCAGAGTGAGAAGTATCTAACTTCAGAGAAAGGGCAACTTGAACACTACAAAGTTCTGCTTAAGAGACATAGAAAGTGGAAGGATGGTGACATCAGTGATATGAGTTTTGAAGCCATAAAAAGAGCAGTCAGACCAGTTCTAAAATTGTATGATGTGGAGGATTGGATGACTATCAACACTACTGAGGAAGCTGAGTATCTTAGGAGACAAAGTGAAATGCTACAGAAAGCTAGAGAATCAAAGAAAAGAAAAGGTAGAGAGACAACTTTGGAAACTACACAAGCAGGTGCGTCATCCCAAGCAGGTGCATCATCACAAGCAGGGGCATCACATCAAGCAGGTGGAAGTTTTCCAGAAGTACTTGAGAAGTCTGTACTTAATGTACAAAGAGCAGCAAAGAGACTCAAGAGAATGGAGAAAGTAGGCATAGTTACTAAAGAGTCTCAAAGGCCTTCAAATGATGAGATTGATAAACAGCTAATTCTGCAGGAAAATGATGATATCTCACCTAGTGAACTTGGAAAGAAGTTTGCTATCATAGAGTATGCCGTTTATGAACACAAAGGGATGACTTGGTGGAAGCTTACAAGAGCTGACAATACAGCACAGACATTTCTAAGTCTAGATGTCATGTTTCAAATTTTAGATAGTGAAGACTTAGAAGATCTGTGGAAAATATTGAAGAAAACGTTTGCTGCAAAACCTCCTACCATGGATGGTGTGGAGAAGGATTGGGTAATCTGGGAGTGCATGCATAGGATGTATGAGCATGAGTTATTTGATCCTATATTTGATGCAGTGAACAAAGGAGATTTGTTGTATTGGAAGCTATTTACTAATTCTGGGGTTTATGAGGTGGTGATGGAAGGTGTGAGTGTGTACTTGCTCAATCATAGGTATTATCCCTTCTCTCAGGACACCTTGAAGAAACTGGCACAGGCTAACCTAATTGTAGATGCTAAGAAGCCTATTGCTTATGATCTGGTAAGAATGGTTCATAGTCAGATTTGGCCAGAGAGTTTGTAAGCATCCTCATCAACTAGCATTTATTCAGAAACTTGTCTTTAGGGGAAAGCACAAGTTTAGGGGAGGATTGTTGGGAATAAATCTATGCTTAGTTGTTTCCCCTGTTAGTTGATTATTCGTACCCCTGCTAGAGTAAGTTCCCCCTGCTAAATAACAAAGGCAGGGGGATTGGTTCCCCTGCTGAAGTCAAAGGCCCTGCTGTCAAAGATAAACATGGAATAGAGTTTTACGCGTTTCAGTTATTATTCCTTAATACTTTCCATAGTTTGTTAGTAGTGATCTTGTACGTGAGTCCTTGTGCCTATAAAAGGACTCACTAGGTTAGCATGCAAAGTGTGTCTTTCTCATTTGTCTTTCATTATTATTACTTTAAGGTTTTGTAAACCCTAATACCACTTTGGGTATTCGTATATCTTTGATATATTAAAGTTCAACGTTTGAATCACATTTGTTCTTGTGCTAAACACTACATTCCGCATCTTGTTTAGTTACTTTGCTTTGCAAAGTTTATCTAGTGTTAGATTGAATTCTTTCTCTCTATCACAACCCTTAAACAAGCTATTAAGGTTTAAGATCTGACTTTGGGATCAACAGCTTGGAAAATCTCCGACATCCGTGGAATTGATCCTCACTTCTGCACACATAAAATTCTCATGGAGGACGACTTTAAGCCCACAATTCAAATCCAACGAAGGGTGAATCCTAAAATCCATGAAGTCATCAAAAAAGAGGTTATCAAACTTCTTGATGCGGGTATGATTTACCCTATTTCGGATTCACCATGGGTTAGTCCAGTTCATTGTGTGCCTAAAAAAGGAGGCATCACCGTTGTGCCCAATGCTAACAACGAGTTGATTCCTACCCGTCTTGTTACTGGGTGGAGAGTTTGTATAGAATACCGCAAACTCAATGATGCCACGAGAAAGGATCATTTCCCTCTACCTTTTATGGACCAAATGCTTGAACGTCTAGCGGGTAATTAATATTACTGCTTTCTTGATGGTTTCTCGGGTTATTTCCAAATACCCATCGATCCCCAAGATCAAAAGAAGACAACATTCACTTGTCCCTATGGCACATTTGCTTATAAAAGAATGCCTTTTGGCTTATGCAATGCCCCCGGGACTTTCCAAAGGTGCATGTTGGCTATCTTTCATGATATGGTTGAGCAAACCATGGAAGTCTTCATGGATGATTTCTCGGTCTTCGGGGATTCCTTCTCTTCTTGCCTTGCCAATGTGGAAAGTATGCTTAAGCGGTGCGAAGATACTCACCTTGTTCTGAATTGGGAAAATGCCATTTTATGGTAAAAGAAGGCATTGTGCTAGGACACAAAATCTCTAAAGCCGGTCTTGAAGTCGACCATGCTAAAGTAGATGTCATAGCCAAATTACCTCCACCTTCAACCGTGAAGGGTGTGAGAAGTTTTCTGGGTCATGCGGGCTTCTATCGTCGATTTATTCAGGATTTCTCTAAAATCGCTCGCCCGATGACCCACCTCTTGGAAAAAGATACTCCTTTTATCTTTTCTAAAGAGTGTCTCGAAGCCTTCAATCTTCTTAAGGATAAGCTAACTAAGGCACCAGTCTTGGTTACCCCTAATTGGGAGCTGCCTTTTGAATTGATGTGCGATGCTAGCGACTTTGCTATTGGTGCGGTTTTGGGCCAACGAGTGAATAAACACTTCCAACCAATCCACTATGCTAGCAAAACAATGACGGGGGCTCAATTGCAATATACGACAACCGAAAAAGAGCTTTTATCTATTGTCTATGCTTTTGAGAAATTTTGCCCCTATCTTGTTTTATCCCCCACCATCGTATACACGGACCATTCCGCGTTGAAGTACTTGATGACTAAGCATGATTCTAAGCCAAGACTTCTTCGCTGGGTTTTACTCCTTCAAGAATTCAACATTGAATTCGTGACAAGAAGGGAGCCGAAAACCTGGCCGCAGATCATCTGAGTCGACTTGAGGATCCATATCAAGGGGATCATCCGAACAAAGAGATCAATGACTCTTTCCCCCTGGAGACCTTAATGTCTATAAATCTCAATCTTGATGACACCCCGTGGTTTGTGGACATTGCAAACTACTTAGCGGGTGGTATTCTCATAAAAGGGTTAACATCCCAACAAAAGAAGAAGTTCTTGAATGATGTTAAGACTTACTTTTGGGATGACCCTTATCTATTCAAACAGTGTGTTGATCTGATTATTCGTCGATGTGTTGACGGACCGGCAGCTTTTGACATTCTCCAAGCTTGCCACAAAGGACCCACCGGTGGTCACTTTGGTCCCAACTACACCGCTAAAAAAGTGTTTGATTCTGGATTCTATTGGCCCACCATTTATCGTGACGCTCACGAAATGGTTAAGCATTGTGATGCTTGCCAACACCAAGGCAAGATCACACATAAGGATGAGATGCCTCAAAATTTCATACAGGAATGTGAAATCTTTGATGTATGGGGCATCGACTTTATGGGGCCATTTCCATCCTTCAAAGGGAACAAGTACATCCTCGTCGCCGTCGACTACGTTTCTAAATGGGTTGAAGCTAAGGCTCTTCCTACGAATGATGCGAGGGTGGTTGTGAACTTTTTGAAGCAGCTTTTCGCTCGATTCGGCGTTCCTCGTGCTATTATCAGTGACCACGGGACTCATTTTTGCAATGATCAATTTGCAAGAGTCATGGCTAAGTATGGTGTCACTCACCGTCTTTCCACCGCCTATCATCCCCAAACCAATGGGCAAGCCGAGATATCCAACCGTGGCTTGAAGAGAATTTTGGAGCGTACTGTGGGAGAGCATCGCGCCGCGTGGGCCGATAAGTTAGATGATGCTCTGTGGGCTTTCCGTACTGCTTACAAGACCCCGATCGGTTGTACACCATATCGTCTTGTGTACGGGAAAGCCTGCCACCTACCCATCGAGCTGGAACATAAGGCGCACTGGGCCTTGAAGTGGGCTAACTTCGACATCAACAAAGCCGGTGATCATCGCAAGGTTCAACTCAACGAGCTCATTGAACTGCGGAATGAAGCTTATGAGAACTCGCTGATCTACAAGGAGAAGACCAAGCTCATTCATGACGCTAAAATCAAGAACCAAGAGTTCCACGTTGGTGATCAAGTCTTACTCTTTAACTCTCGGTTGAAGATCTTCTCTAGCAAGTTGAAGAGCCTCTGGTATGGTCCATTCACCGTCGCCAAAGTCTTTCCGTATGGGACCATTGAGCTTTCTCAGCCGAATGGGCCCAACTCAAGGTGAATGGCCAGCGTCTGAAGCTGTACTTTGGTAAGGACATCTCCCATGAGATGATTCCATCCCTCACCACGTTCCCCATGAACTAAAATTGGGTCGAGTCAGGCTCGTGACTTGGTGAACAAAAACAAGCGCTTCTCGGGAGGCAAACCGTGTTCTAACCTTTACTGCCTTCATAATAAGTGTAGGGGGAGCCCCGTATGTGTTTGTTGTCTTGTTTCTTGTGTTGTGTAGGGATTAAAGCTTCAGAGAACATCTTGATGACTTTTGACGAACCGTGATACCGTGTTCCCATATTCCTGGTTTTATCCTAAACTCTTGTGATTCAATATTTCATATTTTATATATGTTCACATTGAATTCACTTTAGTTGTCCTTTCCTTAGCAAGATTTAAACAAAGTGCACAATGTCCTAAGTGTAGGGAAGTTTACTCCCACATGCTTAAACATTGAGGACAATGTTTATCTCAAGTGTAGGGGGGACTTCTATCGAAGTAAGTGGTCTTTTCCATGAATTTGCCCTCATTTTAACCGGAAAATTTGATTTTTCGACATTTTTCAAAATTTTAATCTATTTTGGCCTAGTTGTATAGTTGTATTTGCCTTTGTTATTATTATTTACTTTCCATTGCTAGAATAAATCTTTAATAAAGTGGTTTTAGATTTTTCTTAGTCGTGAACATTTTGACTCAACCCGAGTTTACTTACCTAAGTTTACTCTAGCTAGTATCCTTAACGTGTTTAAGTCAAGTTTTGCTAGGCTTTTATATAGGGAGCTATAAAACGCGAAAGTCTTAACTCTCACGGGTTAAGAACAAGAACTTTTCGAAAGTTCCTATAATTGATCCTAGAGAGTCGTTTATCAAGGGAACTTTAAAATGCGATTTCAAAACTTGAAAAAGTCTAAGAATTTTCAAGATCCTATAGGCGACTCGAAAACCCAAAACTTTGATTTAATAGGCTAAGCATCCACGAGTCTCATTTCTTGAGATTTTAAACTGTGGAGAACGAGAGATGATAGAGTCAATTATAAGTTCGGTATTCTTTCGTGAATTTATGTGAGTTAATTATAAGCCTATTCTCTCTCCTCTTGTTAATAAATTTATCTGCAATAAATAAGGTTGTACGATTTAAAAGGTTACTTAGCTTCTAGCCCCAGATCGTTTAAAAGTTGCTCGGTACGGATTAGAGTTCATAGCCAAGGCATAACTTATTGAAGCGGGATGTGAAGATTGGCGAGTCCGAAAAGGCCCTAACAAGGCATGAGGGCTACATTTTGTTGCTAAAGATCCAAAAGTGATGTGAAGAATCATTTATCGAAAATCAATATGAAGGATCGAGACACACGATGAAAAGCAAGAACTCCCCAAAAGTCATGGAGAAGTCTATCCGAAAAGACCCTAACAAGGTATGAGGATAAATAGATCCAAGTCCTAAAAGGAGGCGGATCGTTGTATATCAAAGTCCAAAATAAAGATTGGAGAAAAATGAAGAAGTCGTGGTCCAAAGATGAAGAATCTCTCAAAACTTCAAGTGAAGAAATTCCTATTATGAAGAGAAGACCATAATTTCAAGAACGTCTCTCGAAGATTCGAAGTATGAAGTCGCTGCCAAATATCGGTCCGAGAAAGGTCTCAAATCGTGAAGCGAGTTATGCCAAGATATGAACTTTATGAGGTCCCGAGAAGCAGTTTTAAAAGATTTGGTCCTTTAGCTAACTATTGATTAAATCGTTCACTTTATTTTCGGCCTAAATAACTATCGAAATAAGTCAACAATGCATCCTAGTGATCATTCAAGACAAAAATAAAATATAAGAGATACACCTAGGAATAAGGGAGTCTAAGTGAATAATTGGCCCACATGAGTTCGTGATAGTTTGCTAACTTATAATAACAATGATCTCGTTTTTAAGCTTGGTATGGGGAACGTGAAACTTGAGGATGATAAATGTTCATGGCCGCCAAAACCCAATGTAAGTTTTTAATTTCTTTACTTATTTCTATCTTTTATGTTTAGTAATTAATAAAGGCCAACGTGGGTTATTTATGATGGTAAATGTAAACCGTTCTTTAAAATTAATGCATTGCATGAGGGCATTGCAATGGTCAAGTGTAGGGGATTTAATAAGTGTGAAAACACTTATCCTTTTACCACTTATTTCCAATAATGACAAGACCAAAACGTGTGATTTATGTCGTAAAAGTCGGAATTATGCGTGATTTGTGTTTTTATTGTGTTTTAGGACCAAAATATGAAAAAGGAATAAAACACGGGTTTTCACGGGCTTTTATCGAAGAAAACGGGAAAAGACGAAGTCAAAAGATCAAGAGTGCAAAAGAACGGAAGTCCAAGGCCTATTCTGAAGATTTATCGAAGAAAAAGTCTAAAGGCGGAAGTTTAACGAAGTCGAAGAACTTAAGTCTAATAGAAGAAAAAAATTAAAAGACAAGTTCAAATCCCGAGGCGACAAAGACAAAGAATTAAAGTTGAGTCGAGAAAATGTGAAGAAAGCAAGAAAGAAGATGCAACACATGCACTCCTTCCACCTTCCCTATAAATACCCTCCTAATAGTCATTAGGAGGGTAGTTAGCTAGTTAGTCTTTAATTTTAGTTTTTCACTTTTTAGAGAGAGAAAGTCTTAAACTTTCTCTCACTAAGTTTCATCTTTTTCTTTTAATCTTTCAAGATTAAACATCTTTGTATTGCTTATTTCCATTAATCAAGTTCTATTTTAAGCTTTTAATCCTTAATCTCATTCTACTTTTCTTTGATCTAGATTGATTTTGGTGCGATTATCATATGATCCGTGTTGTTCTAATTGATTTCGTGCTTAAAAAGTTAGTCTTTTGATCATTTCATATGTTTTCATTTGTTTAAGATTTAAGACTTTTGTGCTTATTGGCTTATTTTTATGATTAGCTTATTTACTTATAAAAGTTTTCCTTAAAAAGTTTATGTTTTTATTGATTGATCCAAAAGTTTGATTATTTTCGAGTTAAATAAGTTGTGATAAGTGCTTATTTGATTTGGTTTAGTATTGATTCGTTTTAGTTGGTGAAAAGCTTATCATAATAGCTTATTCTCTTGCTTTTGAACCGAATCCCATCATTTTCGTAAAGGGTATAAACCCCTTTCCGATTGCTGCCTATTCCGACCTGTCCACCCCTCTTTCCGATTGAGTTCAATCGGAAAAGGGTTTTGACTTTCCGATCACACCCACAATTATTCCGATCTAGCTTTTGTTACATATTCCGATTGTGGAGTCTTTGATCATTCCGATTGGGACTAAAGTTAGTATTCCGATTAGTCTTTTTATGGTATTCCGATTGGGTGAGTTCCCAACTTTCCGATTGTTTGCATTTGTTATACATTCCGATCGGGGCTCTTGTCCCACATTCCGATTGATCCCCTTTTCCATTTATTCCGATTGCATAACACACCCCTTATTCCGACCACCAGATCGGAATACATTCCGATCTAGGCTTGTTTTGGCTTATTCCGATTTATTCGTTTTGGTGTATTCCGATCTTACTTTCTTTTAGTACTTCCTAACCAAGTTCTTATTTTTAGAAAGTTTCCAAGTGTTAGTTTTATTTAGTGAGCTAGTACTTTTCCATTGTTACCTTTAAGTTTACATGCATTTATTTTTCGTCATTTTAGTATTAATCTTTATTCTTCCATTTTACTCAACGACACTTTAATTACTTGCTATTAGTTTAAATTAGATAAACAAACCAAACCATTCTCTTGATTCACCAAAATACGATTGAGTCGCACTTTAGACCGGTTTTCAATTCGAAAGGATTCGGACGATAAGATTTTATACCTAGCCAAAAGCGAAGTATTACTTGACTTGTTTGACTATTTGTCTTTAGTGACTTTTTTGTGGATTCAAGTTTCACAAAGGCACCTAAATGATCAGTTAATCATAAGGGATCAATAGCAATCACAAAAACACAATCACAATCAGCCAATTAGTATAGTTAATTCAAAACATCACCAGATCTAGCCCAGACATGGACAAATAAGCAGTTAAGCACTTATAAGCTGTTTTAGCAAATTTCAGCCAACCAAATTGTACCAAAAGCATACACAAGCTATATTAAACTTAAATGAACAAGTTTAAACAGGTTTCATGCAATGGTTCAAAGCCAAAATCAAGATTCAAACACAATAAGGTTACTGATGAACACTAACACAAGCAGATTTTTACTTTGCTGATGCACTTGACCAACAAGCCAAATTCAAACACTTAGATCTATCACATATGTTGTATTATCAATGATTTAACAACTTTTAACCCTAAGAATGCATATATTCTAGATATTTCCAAAATCTTAGGTCAAAATCAGTCAAATTCAATGAGATATAGCACAATGTTTGATTCAAAGGTTTAAGACCAATAACTTGCAGAAACTAGTACTCAACAAAGCCAATAACAGATAACAAGCATAAACAACAACTTTCAACAACACAATAATACTCAATGATCTTAAACAGATAATCCCAAACACCCCTTATCTTTTTCAAATCCAATTTAAACAAGTATAAGTGTATTTCAAGACCACCCAAGCCCAATCAACCACATTAACAAGTATAATATGCAGTATTGAACAAGATTAGACCACAAAATCAGCAAGAACACAAGCAACACACAAATTCACCAAAAATCCAAATTTTTAACAGATTTGAGGTAGAATGGTGTAAACCTCATGGATGTACATTCACACCCACGAACTTTGAGCTTATGTGCTAGCAAGAACAAGCACAAGCTTCCACAATAAAGCCTTCTAAGATTCAACAAAGCTAGAAGCAAAGTATAAAAATTAGAAAAGTGACCAAGCCTTGATTATTGCAACTCTTGTACCCCACACTTGATTATCCCCAAGTTATAAGCTTCACAACACCTTGATATCATAATATCAGGATGCTATGATCAGCTTTATAGCCCAAGAATTCCAAGGTGTACCAAGAAACTTAGCAAAATATCAAGCTATAGGAAAATGTGCATACTTTTGCACACTCCTTGTGAAAACGTTTTGAGATTCAGATTTTAGCAAGCAATAAACAATATTAAGCAGGGAATAACAATGGCACTTGAGTTTTCTTCAAAGATTCAAACACATTTCATTACTTAGAACATGGATTTACAGAACTTTGAACAAAGGAAAATTCAAGATCAAAAACTAATGGACTGAGTCCTATGCCTTTTATAGGCTTACAATGATGTCTAAGAAAGCTAAAACACGTAACCCTAATTGCTGGTGAAGTCCCAAAAATACCCTTGAGTAGCTTGAACTTGCTTGAACATGTTATTTTGTTTTGGCAGTTTATGTGAGTTGGCAGTGGTGAAAACATATCCAAGGGATTCAAATAAGCTTAGAAAGTAAGCTGCAACGTAGGGCGTTGGATCCTCTTGGCTCCTTTGTCTTCTTCCTCAAGAGTGTAGCAGGGGAGTCACAAGGGGACAAATGTGGTGATGTGGCAAGTGATATTAAGGTTGGGATGTGATTAAGGGACCATTAATCACTAATATGGAGATTTATGGGGTCTATTTACAAGTAAATTAAGAAAGCCCAAAATTGTTCTTGAGGTGAATAGTTGCAAGTTTAATCCAGATTAGGGGTTATTAAGTTTAAATTTTGTGTTAAGGCGCCAAGATTAAAAAACTAATAAACCGGTTTTAGTGGATGGTGATGTGGAGGAAGGGAGAGTGGTGATTGGTTGGTTTTGGTAGTGGGGCACGTGTCATGTGGAGAGTGGTCTAGGTGTCTTAGGTTGTCTGCCAGCTTTAGCCCCCAATCTTTCACACTTCTTTCACTTTGTAAATAAACAACCCAAAATATGGTTTCCTTTGTTATGGAAGTTTTGGTTTTCACACTTTTGCCCCAAAAACTTTTCCAAAGTATTTCCAGGGGTATTTCTTGCCATTTCATGATTCTTGAAGGGTTGTTTTGGCATTTTCTTCATTGATAATGGTCTTGACTTTTTTGTTTGATTTCTTGGAGGACTGAATTTGCCAAGGCATGATTTATGAGGGACCATTTTTGCTATTTCTTCAAAGTCAAGGGTCCTTTTGGTAATTTTGACATTTTTAAAGGACCAAACTTGTAATTTCTTGTTACTTGAAGTCCTTCATGGTATATTTGACTTTGATTAGGATTAATATTGACAATTTAGTTTTGTTGAGGGACTAAAATTGCCATTTCTTCAAAGTAGAGGGCCCTTTTTGCAATATTGACAAACTTTAGGGACCAATCTTGTAATTATGAAGATACAAGGGTTTAAAGTGTCAATTCTTCAATATTTGAGGACCCTTCTTGCATAATCTTCAAATCTTCAAGGGTTTGTCTTGGAAAATATTTATTAGGGCTTGTGCGGCTTCGTTTCCCATGTTCGTTTTTGCATGATTCTTGTGATCTTTTGTCATTTTCTCAATATCCGTTCCTAAAATACACTAGCAACAAACACCAGCATATATTTGGCCAATTTCATGATATTTTATGCATTTAAAGCCCTTTTTGGACGATGAGACTATGTATAAAAGCAGTCTCATCATTGACCCACAGCCCACCATCCAAAATTCACCGTAGCCCAAACCAACTACTTAGATACCAAGAACGTTTTTTTATTAATGACATTTTAAAATGTGTTTTTTATGTTAAACGCGCTTAACACCTAAAATCCCCAAACCAAGATCATAAAACTGTTCTTTATCACCCATAAACCCTAGAACACCCCAGGTCCAATTAACCCTCCCCATCACTTAAAACTTAATTCACCTTAGGTAAAATACTATTTACCCAATCCCCAACACTTCCTTACACCCAGAAAATGACCCCTCACCTTTGTGTCCCTCCCCTACTACTTCAAGACAAACATGTATAGTGATCCCATGGCTAAAACTGCATTACTTGTTCCCAAAGATAAAAAGAACGTTTGTGATGCATATCAAACAGCTTGCATTCACATGGGGGTGCTCAGAATCACATGAGGCCACCTTTTGACCAAGGAAAATTCAAACAACAAAGGGCATTGATGGGAGATCACTACAATTAGGGTTAGCACTTGTTTCTTTCTAGAATTTTCTTGTAAGCCATATATAAGGCGCATAGGACCTTCATTTTTGTTTTGTTCCATATTTTCTTCAAAAGAATTGTAATTCATTTTCATTGATAAAAGTTGTTGTTTTCTGAATTGAATTGTAATCCTTTTTTATCTATGACAGTTGGTATATTCCAAATTTAATCTGTGTTCTATAATACCTTATTCTAGTGTTTGTTTCATTTCTTGTTTGCAAGCGTAATTCCTTTTTTATCTTATATAAAAAGTTGGTAGTTTTGTTTCTTGAATCCCAAAAAAATTGGTTTCTTTTAACCCATTTTCTTTACTTATGTTTCATAAAGTTGTGTTTAAGAAAGTTTTGGTCTAAGTTTTAAAAAAATATAATTCTTTTTCTTATTCTAAGAAAAGCAGGTGTTTTGTTTTGAAAACTGTGACTTAAACTTTGGTTTCAAGATTTTAGTGTTTCAAGTTGTTGGTTTTCATTCTCAAAAGGTTGTTACTGTCTCAAAGTTGTGATAAAGTTTAGAAGAAAATCCTTTTGGTTTCAAGAAGTTTGTTTACAAAATATTTAACTCAAAATTTATGGGAAAAATAGTTTTCTTTTGGTCTCTTTTGTCATTTTTATTCTAATAGCTCACCCCTCGTAAACCCTTTATTAGCTTATTTAACCTCAGTTTTTGAAAGAGTTTTGGGTCTTTTCATTTGGTGTTGTGATATTAACACGTCCCAAAAGATATGAGTCCAATTTGACTGTTGTAGTCATTGGACAAGGATTGTGGTAGTCCTTCATTCCCATTCTCATTTGCATAATATCCAAAAACCCTTTAAATCGGAAAACCCGTAGCTCTATCACTCTCTTTGGTGTTATTAGGTCTGAACAAGACCTAATGGTGTAACTTCTTGAGCTTTATTCTTGATTTTCTTTTTCTGTCAAAATATGTGATGCTATGTGAGATTGTGTTTTTTTTATTTATTTTGTTCATTATTAAGTGTAATCTGTTGTTTAACCTGAATTTTGAGCCAAATCTTTTAAAAATTGATTTCTTATTATGTTTTAAAGTAAAGTCCTTTGAAAAAGTTGGTTTTTCTAGAACTAAAAGGTGTTTGGGAAAGTTAGAATTAGGGTAGTGAATTCTGTCCTAAGGATTGCAAAGCTCTGCACTTGTTTGTTGGGGATAGGATTACTAGTTTTTGTCAAAAGATTTGATGTTTGTTGTAAGAACCCTCATATAAATACCATGAACAGTACATCACGTAAACCTACGAACCAATTTAAACTTTCAATTTATGTTATGTACACGTGTCATGAATATCAATTACGAGAAACTACGTACGTAATAATACACGATAATTATTAAGTACGTAATAATGCACGATAATTATTAAGTATAATAATGATAATCACGAACATATAATCACGAACAATTATAAACACGATAATTATTAAGTATAATAATTATAACAACGAATAATAGAACATAACATACACGGAGTATAATAAAAACGAGTATTAAGACACGAACTAGAACGAATAATTAACACGAGTGTACACGGAAAATACTTAAACATGAAAACGCCTGCTTTGGCTTGTGGGCCTTTGGTGTCCTCGGCAATCAAAGAAAGGAGGGGGACCAAGCCTATTTTTATACTTAAATGGTAAAAGTAAAAACACAAGAAACATTTACAGAGTTTTAACAAAGAAATATAAAACCCTAGCCCCTTTTTGGTCCCCATAGTCGCGGCATCCACAAGAAGAAAAGGAGAGATCGTGTTGATTTTTGATCTTTGGTTTATTGGTATTCGTGTTCGTGTTCTTTTCAATCACGCATTAGGGAAAAAACGTCAAACCTTCCTCTTTTTAATTCCTTCTAAATTATATATGAACACATGATTAGATCTCAAAACAATTAATATAAACATCTTATGGGATTAAATTAAAACAAGTAAAGGGTTCGTTTGGGTTGGGTTATGGATCGGCATCCCCTAACCGAGAGTCCTAAGACTCTTGGTGCACCCATTGTACATAGTCGAGACCCACATGGGGCTTGGTGTGTGTCTTGGTCGAGCAGCAGGAACCACCAGCTCAAGCCGGTGGCTAAGTTGTTCAAGCTGGGGGAACGCAGCGAGGGCAGGGGGTACCACCGGCTGTAGCCGGTGAGAACCTTGTTCCTGGCAGTGGCAAGCTACAGCGCAGCAGCAGTAGCTGCCGTCGTTGTCTGCGCAGCCACCAGCCACCACCACAGCCGCGGATGTGAGTGGTGGTTGGTGTTTGGGTTTTGGTTTTGTCTCGGGTTTCGGGCTCGGGATTGTTTTGGTAATTTTTACAAGATTAATTAAATTAATTAACATGTCTAATAATTAATTTAATTAAAACATGGACTTAGGTTATATTATTTTTATAAACAATACATGTTTAAGCCTAAGTATATTTTGTCAATAATTTTATACTATAGTTTTATTAATTAATTATTTAATACATGAACTTATAATTGATTAATAATGCATGACTTAGGTTGATTAATTAAAATTACTAATATATATTAACCTAAGTATTTTATTAGACTTAAGTTAGTTAAACCATGACTTAATTAAATTTTTATAACCTATAGTTTATTAATTAACCATGATATGTTATTAATTAATAAAACATTTACTATCCTTATTAATTAATAATCAGATATAACCTATACTATTCAATTAATAAACTACGCTATTAATTCCATGACTTATAACTTTTAACCAGTTACACTAGCTTATATTATTAGCTTATTAATCTAGCTTATTTCTATTTTTAGAAACTGGTCTACTTTTGGAAACTTTCTATTTTTAAAAACTTTCTATTTTTGGGAACTTTGTTTTTTTTGGAAACCTGCTATGTTTAGAAAGTTAATTATTATTACACTATAAGTATAATAGTACAAGAATACAAGATAATACATAATTAGAGACATGAAATACATGAATAATACAGTATATCATTTAAAATAGTAAAATAAGACAAGAACATATAAAACAAGCTAAGAACCTACAAGAACCAGTAACATACTCAGATATCAGACAACTCATACATGTCCCTTATTTATTTAGCAATAGTGAGGTCAGAGTTGGACTTCGCATCCTTTCATCTTTCCTCTTTCACTGGACATAAGGTACGGCTATTCCGTCCTTCAGTATGGACATTCTCTCTCCTTATTAGGAATCCTCGTTTGCAGCCAACTGTTTTCCCATGTATTTGTTTTATATTTTTTGATCTGCTTATGTTAGTTTTAAATGCCTAAGCGATATACATGCATGACCATGTCACCTAGTTATTGAGGTACCATAACCATAACACTGGAGGCACCAGTGTTATGACTTCCCCACTGCGGAGTGATTGCTCGTGGCGTCCCTTTACAGTTTTGGCCATATATTTATATTATCATCTGGGGCGTATGGGTGCATCCTAGTTACATGTTTTTACAGGATTTTCATGATGAATGTGGTGTGTGCCTTGCATCCTTCACAAGGAGTTGATCCCTCCAACCCAGACTAATTAATTAGAGAGATCCCCTCTAATTACATGATGAGGTCTCCCCTCCAAGTATTCATGCACGGTGGAACCTAATGACCTATATGGGCTATTGGCTAATTAATACAGTTTTCATATGAAAACATAAGTTTTTTCAAACTATAAAACCAGTTTTATGAACATGTTCCAGGTTATCTAGGACTTACACATTTCAGCTGCTATTAGTCTTATTATGCTTATGTCATTTCATGCTATGCTTGTATATCCATTCACTGGACTTTATGCTCAGCTGTTTTCCTTTCATGTTCCCAAACGGCAGGTACTCAAGGACGCAACTAGGACCTGAGAGTATGTGCATACGAATGGAAGCTATCTAGCCTTCACTTCTTTATGAATTTTTCCATAAATTACATAACTTCATTTCTTTGGACATTGTTTAGTCCTTTTCCATTTCAGTACTTATATTCATGTGTGTGAGCTTATACTTGGACTACCGATGTTTGTTTCTGGTATTTCCTTTTATGGTCATTTAATGTTTTTGGACATTTACCTTGCATGCTTTGATGACACGCCATAATTATCCTTTGATATTCTATTGATCAAAATGAGGTGTTACAATTATGGTATCAGAGCCAAGGTTTCGACATATAGGCTCTAAAAACATGACTTGTGATTAGTGGGTAATCACCATGGACTTCCTAGAACTGACAGTATGTTTTCATGCATTTGTTTCATGCATCATTGTTTGTAGAAATTTTGACCAAGTAATGGTTGTTACATGATTGGCCATATTTAGTCGCATGTGCTTTTAATCGAATCATTTTGTTTTGATGAACCGAACCATAGGCGTTCATCCTCGTCATGTCATTTTTTTTTGGTGAACCGACCTATATGCTTTCAACCAAACCCATGTCATTTTCATTGGCCATTCATTCATACACTATTTTCATGCATAAATGTTTTTCATGTTAATTTGCATAAAAAAATTCATGTTTGTATATTATGTTCTAATCAGCTTAATCATTGCATATTGTTTAGTACTGTCAGATGGTTCTCACACGTGAACAAGAGCAACTGAATGCAGCAGTCTAAGCTACTATGCAAGCAATGCTTCCTAAACTAAGGAATGAGATTCGGGCTGTAACACCCCATTTGTTAAGATGGAATGCTATAGTAAAATATGGCGTGTCATCAAAGCATGCAAGGTAATGTCTAAACATTCATGACCATAAATAGAAATATAGGAATCAAACATCGGTAGTCTAAGTAACTCACACACAAACAATATTAAGTATTGTAAATGGAAGGACTAAGCAATGTCCAAATTAACTTAAGTATGAGAAAGTATGAATAAACGCATAAGGTAAAAGAGGTTAGATAGCTTCCATCCGAATGCACATACTCTAGAGATCCTACTTGCGACCTTGAGTACCTGCCATTTGGGAACATGGAAATGGAAAATGGCTGAGAATAACGCTCAGTGCACGGATATATATCATAACATAAAGACATAAAGGAATGAAAGCATATAAAGCATGAATTGCAGCGGAAATCAATAATTCCTGGAAAACCTAGATGTATGTCATGTTTACTGGTTTTAGTTCTACAAACATAGCTTATGTTAGTTATGAAAATTTGTATCAATTTAATATACCAAAAGCCAATATAGGTCATGAGGTCAACAACATGCATGAATACTTGGAGGGGTGACCTCGTCTTGCAAATTAGAGGGGACGCCTCTAATTAATTGGTAATGGGTAGGAGGGATCAGCTCCTTGTGAAGGATGCAAGGCACACACCACATTCACCATGAAATCCTGACAGAAACTGAACCTAGGATGCACCCATACGCCCCACATGATAATATAATAATAAAGGCCAAATAACTGAAAGGGACGCCACGAGCTATCACTCAACTGTGGTGAAGTCATAACACTAGTGCCTCTAGTGTTATGGTTGCGGTACCTCCATAACTAGGTGAAACTGGCATGCATGTATATGGCTAAGGTAACTAATAAACATAAGCATTTGAATCTGTAACTACTGGGGAAAACAGTTGGCTACATACGGGAAATCCTAATAAAGGAAGAGGTTGTCCTTACGGAAGGACGGGAAATCCGTACCTTGTGTCGAGTAGAAGCTAACGGAAACGCTAAAGAACCTACTCCACCTTGACGGATAACACTACATAAGAATGGGAACGTGTATGAGTTCTCTGAATTACATGTGTTTTACTGGTTCTGTGTGTTCTTAGCTTATTATTCATGTTATGTCATGTTGTAACTGATTTAAGTGTTAATTTGTAGTTATTCTTATATTCTGTTGTTTATTATTCATGTAGTATGGTATTATAATACTTGTATTGTAATACTAAGTAACTTTCTAAAAATAGCAGGTTTCCATAAATAGTAAGTTTCTAACAATAGAAAGTTTCTAAAAATAGTAAGTTTCCATAATTAGAAATAAGCTTGATTATCAATAATAAGTAAAGTTTAATTAGTATAATACAAGTCATGCTTTAATTAAATAACTTGGTTAATTAATTAAACTATACATTATAAGAATTTAATTAAAATACATGTTTTAATTAAATTAAGCTAAGTAAAATACTTTAGGTTATACATGAAATATTAATTTTAATATTTAACCTAAGTCATGAATTTAATTAAATTAAATAGCCTAAGAAATACTTTAATTAAACATATCTCTGATTTTAATATTTTTCTCGAATCTCGAACCCGTGTTTTAAAAATTAACCCGAGCCCGAACCCGTGGTCACATATAAGCCAAGCCAAACAGCCCTACCAGTGGCTAGACCGGCTAGCCGGTTGCCACTGGTGGCTCTCGGTACCCACTGCCGAGCCACGACAGCCACTGCCGAGCCTGGTTCACACTAGTTTCCACCGGTTCGTAACTGGTATCCCATGTTTTGTTGTTCGGTTCCCACTGTTAGCACAAAAGCCCCACCGAGACCCTATTAGTGTCGGTTGGCACTCGATCCAAGCCCAAAACTATACCCCGACCTCGAGTCGGGGTCCCTTGCCTTCATCCGAGCACAAACCAACCAAGCCGAGACCGTTTGCGGTCTCGGTGGTGGAAATGAAGATAAGCCGAGAGCCCCTTGGCTCTCGGTGGTATCTCGGTCGAACCAAAACACGAACCAAACACCCCCTTTTTCATGTTTTTAATTAATCCCACATGTTTCTTGATTTGTTTTTATGATTAATTAAATAATAATCATGAATTCACAAAAGAATTAAAAAGAAAAGTAAGTGTTTGATTATACCTAATTCGTGGAAGAAAAGGTTAAGATCACGATCACGTACACAAAAAAAAATCAATAAGCAAAAATCTTCCGGATCGTCCTTGTTGGTGATCTATGGCCGGCGGCAAGAGAGGACAAAGGGAGGCAAGGAAAACTTTTCTGTGCCCTAAAAATTATGTTAAAAATTTCCTGGAGTTTTTGCTTAACATAGGTTTAAGTTGGGTCATGGGCCAAGCCCATCTTCTCCTTTCTCTTGTCTTAGCCGCGGCCTAAAGGGAGCCCACGGGGAAACCCGTAGCTTTTCCCGAGTTATAATTTACGTGATCGTTCATGTTTAATTATTATGGATTTCATACTTCATGGACTTAACACATTTATAATATATACGTAACTACATGTTATTAAATATCATGACACATGAATTATATTATAAATGCAAAGTTTTAATTTTACCGTATTTTTTTATGTTCACTGTTCATATGTACTGTTCATGCTATTTTAATGCGGGTTTTACAACTCTTCCCCTCTAAAAGAACAATTCGTCCCCGAATTGGAGAAAATATAAACTAAAAGAAAACATCCCCGAATTAGAACTGGAAATGAGGGTAAGAAGCCCGTATAGACTCCTCCGTCTCCCAAGTGGCTTCCCGCTCAAGATGATCCCTCCAGAGGATTTTGACGAAAGGGATCGTCTTCTTCCGCATGGCACGATCTTGTCGTTCAAGAACTCTCTCGGGTTCTTCATCTATGAAAGTTCCTCTCGAATTTGATCAAGCGGATATTGGACAACATGAACTGGATGATAGTTGTATCCTCTGAGTAACGACACATGGAACACGTTGTGAACGTACGATAGCTTACTCGGTAACGCTAAACGATATGACACTTCACCAACGCGTTCTATGATGTCTAACGATCCGATGAAGCGAGGACTGAGCTTCCCTCTGTTTCCAAAACGTTTAACTCCTCGTGCTGGTGATACCTTGAGGAAAACGTGATCACCTACATTGAAAGATACATATCTACGACGTTTATCATCATAGCTCTTCTGATGAGCATGAGCTTCCTGAAGCTTTGCCTTGGCGACGGCGACCTTCTCGTTAGTCACCTCAATCATCTTTGGACCCTCAAGCAGTCGTTCGCCCACCTGATCCCAGCAGATTGGGGCGCGACACTTCCTACCATACAACATCTCAAAAGGAGCACATTTGATGCTAGCGTGCCACCTGTTGTTGTATGCAAACTCCACTAGAAATATATAATCATCCCAGCTTCCTGACCATTCTAGAGCACACGCCTGCAGCATGTCATCCAATGTCTGAATGGTACGTTCCGACTATCCGTCGGTCTGAGGATGAAACGCAGTGCTGAGCTTAAGTCTGGTGCCCCAAGCATTCTCCAGACTCTGCCAGAAACGTGATGTGAAACGGAGATCTCTGTCAGAGATGATTTCTGATGGAGTACCATGCAGTCTCATGATCTCGTTCTAAAAAGTGTCTGCTAGTTTGCTAACCGGATGCTCCTCGTGGATCGGCAGAAAATGAGCAGATTTAGTCAATCTAACAACAATAACCCATATAGCGTATTTCTTCCTCTGAGTCACAGGAAGACCAATTACAAAATCCATGGCGATTTTGTCCCACTTCCATGCTGGAATATCTATTGGTTGTAGTAAACCACTAGCTCGCTGATGTTCGATCTTAACCTGTTGGCAGATCATGCATTCAGAAACGAAGGTGGTAACATCCTACTTCATACCACTCCACCAAAAGTGTTGCTTGATGTCGTGGTACATCTTGGTAGAACCAGGATATAGTAAATGGAGAGCTGTGAGCTTCAGTCAGCACAATTTCCCTGAGTGTAGAGTCATCAGGAACCACTAGTCTAGCGCCCTGCCATAAGATACCGTCATTGTCAACACGAAACTCTGTCTGCTGATCAAGGTGTTGAATGATAGCCCAAATCTAACAATCGTCCTTTTGAGCTTCCTTTGTAAAACCCGCATGCTTTTACCATGCATAGTACACTTAGGATCGTACGTACTAGTTAAAAACTTTCCTAATATAGCATGATTACGATTACGTGTTAGGAGTTTACGTATTACGTACGTGTTAGAACACGATAAGTATTTTATATGCACGATCACGTAACAATTATTTAACAATAATTAATAACGAACATGCGATCTTGAAATCATGAACGTAATTAAAACACGAACTATTATTAATTACGTATATATACCTATTACGAGCGTAATTAAATATATTGGATCACGGTATTTATGTAACGAGAACAATTAAAACACGAACATAAATAAACACATATGAGTAACTAAATAACGAGACACGGAAAAAGGTACGAGAACCCCATGTGGGGTCCCTACCCGCGACCAAACAAGGGCAATGGGCCAAGCCCATTGTCAAATTTTACTAAAGGGGGTTATGTTTATTTTTCACTACACAAATTAAGTTACAGAAGATTTTTAAGAAAAACCTAAAAACCCTCCTTCCTCCTTCTCTTTGTGCCGCCACCCATAAATCACCATACAAGGTGATTTGTTGATCTTTGATCTTGAAGAATTGGTGATTGATCGTGTTTATTCTTCGTTCTCTTGATCTACGAATTCGGTAAAACATTTTTAAACCTTTTCTTTTAATTTAATCTTTCTATTAATTATGAACATGTGATGTTTTTATAAAAACATAATAATTAATCATATATCTAACATGTTTTGGTGATTAATTAAATAAAAGGGTCGTTTTAAGGGGTGTTTTGTTTTGGCCGCAGGCTGCAACCGACCCCGAGGGGGTTTCGGTTTGCCAAGCCGACCACCACCAAGACCATATGGCCTTGGTTGGTGCGTGTGGGTCCCACGGCAGCAAGGGGAACACGGGGTACCCCGAGTTGGTTCGAGGTACGGTGTCGATTCATGTCCGGTTCATGTTTTCTAGCCTAGAGCCGGTTCATGGTTTATGTTAGTTTTTTTTATGTTATGAACTTATGTTAAAATTAAATTAATAAAAGATGTGATTAATTTAATAACATGACTTAGGTTATTTAATTATTAATGAACATGAAATTATTTTAACCTAAGTATTTATATTTTTAAGACTTATAATTAATTAATTATTTTAAAACCATGGATATAATTAATTAATTAACATGACTTAGGTTATATTATTAATATATAATAATACATATTTTAACCTAAGTATTTAACTTATTTAATTAAAAACATGTTATACTTTAATTAAATATTATAACCTATTGTTTAATTAAATTACATGAAATAATTATTAAACTATACAATATACCATATGACTTAGAAAATAATCATGAAAAACACTTAGGCTTATATACTTAGCTTATTTAACAAGCTTATTTCTAATTATGGAAACTTTCTATTTTTAGAAACTTATCTATTTTAAGCAGTAAATCTATTTTTGGAAACTTTCTATTTTTGGAAACTTTCTATTTTTGGAAACTTTCTATATTTTGAAACATTCTATTTTTGGAAACTTTCTATTTTTGGTAACTTTCTATTTTTGGAAACTTTCTATTTTAGGAAACCGGATATTTTTGGAAAGTTACTTATTATTACACAGTAAGTATAATAACACATGAAATACCAGAAATACTTAATCAGATTAAACAGAATATAAGATTTAATACAGTTTAAGGCTTTTAAACAGTAAAACATAGTAAGAACACATAAAATAAGCTAAGACATGATATAAAACCAGCTATGCATTTAGTTAGCAGATACTTATTCATGTACGTATTTATGTAGCACTAGTGATTCGGAAGTAGGATTCTCGCAGTTCATCTTTCTCGTTCACTGGACATAAGGTACGGATTCTCGTCCTTTCAGTATGGACATTCTTTCCTTATTACGATTCCCTGTATGCAGCCAACTGTTTTCTCATAGTATAAGTTACGTGTTTGATTGCTTATGTTTAATTATGATTACCTCTAGCCATATACATGCATGACCAGTTTCACCTAGTTATGGAGGTACCATAACCATAACATTAGAGGCACTGATGTTATGACTTCACCACGGCGGAGTGATTGCTCGTGTTGTCCCTTCATCTTTTGGCCATTTATTTATATTTATCATGTGGGGTGTATGGGTGCATCCTAGTTACATGTTTTTATTCAGGATTACATGGTGAATGTGGTGTGTGCCTTGCATCCTTCACAAGGAGCTGATCCCTCCTACCCATAAACCAGTATATTAAATTAGAGGCAGCCCCTCTAATTTGCATGATGAGGTCACCCCTCCAATTATTCATGCACGGTGGATTTTCATGACCTATATTGGCTAATGGTAAAATATGACAAACATATTTTATAAGAAAAACATAAGACTTTCAAACTATAAACCAGTTTTATTAAGACTTAACCAGGTTATTCGGGACTTAGTTTTCTTCCGATGTTATATGTTATATGCTTATCCTATTCATGCTTTATTGTACATCCGTGCACTGAGCGTATTGCTCAGCCGTTTTCCTTTTCTATGTTCCCAAAACGGCAGGTACTCAGGGACACTCGTAGACACTAAGAGTACGTGCATATGGACTGGAAGCTGTCTAGCCTTCTTTACATTATGCATTTACTTTCTATTGATACTTATGCTTTGGACATTGTTTAGTCCTTTCCTTTATTATACTATGTTTGTGTGTGATGAGCTTTACTTTTGGACTACCGATGTTTGATTCCGGTATTTTCCTTTTTATGGTCAAGTAATGTTTAGACATTTTACCTTGTATGCTTTGATGACACGCCATAATTACTATGATATTTCCATTTCCAAAATGGGGTGTTACAATTATGGTATCAGAGCCAAGGCTTCGACCTGTAGGCTCTCAAATATGACCTGTGATTAGTGGGTAGTCACTACGGTCTTCCTAGAACTGGCAGTTGTTTTCATGCATTCATCATTTTTAAGCATACATATACATGTCATTGTTGCAGGGTTTTTGACTAAGTAATGGTTGGTACAGGACTGGCCCTATTTAGTCGCATGTGTTTTATCGAAACTTTTAGATTTGGGACCGACCCATAGGCGTCCCCTCGCAATGTCTTTGTTTTGGGTGAACTGACCAGAGGCGTTCACTCTCGAGTATACAAAAGTTTTCATAAAACTGCATCATGCATTCATACACAAAATTTTCTTGCATAAATTTTTTCTCGTGAAATTTTTGTATAAATTTTTTTTCATGTATATATTTTTATTTCATGTTTTGAACTGTTTAATCATATGTTTTATGTTATACTGTCAGATGGTTCTCACACGCGAAAAGGAGCAGCTCAATGCTGCAATTCAGGCTGCCATGCAAGCCTTGCTTCCTCAACTGAGGAATGACATCCGGGCTGAAGTTCAAGCTGCCAACAATCAGCAGCACAATCAGCCACCTCTTCCTCCTCCTCTAGTGACATTACCAGTATGGCTGGAGAGATTCAGCAAGCTCCGCCCTCGAGCTTTTGAGAAGACAGATAGCCCCAGCGATGCTGAAAGCTAGTTGGCTCACATCGAGAAGATTTTCAACGCTATGGGCTGTGACCCCGCATAAAAGGCGAGGTTGGCATGCTATCGGTTCGAAGGCGATGTACTCAACTGGTGGTTAGCATTGATGCAATCTGAAGGTGGTGATGAGTGGGTTGCTAATTTGACTTGGGCTCAGTTCAAGGACAGGGTGATGGAGCAGTTCTTTCCCAAGGCTGAGCAGGACAAGCTCAAGGGAGAGTACCATGGGATCCGTCAGAGAGCTGGGGAGAATAGCAATGAGTTTATGCAGCGCTTTCTTCGCTTGGCTGGTTTCCTTGTTGCGGCAGCAGGTACTCCTGAAGAGCAGGCACATCACTTCAGATGGGCTCTTTGCAACATCGGTCGCAAAAAATCTAGTGTGTGCTACGTTCAACACTGTAGCACAAGTGGCCGATGCAGCACGAAAACTGGAAATGCTGCAGGAGAGAGATGAGTTCGGGGAAGCTGAAAGACCCGACAAGAGGTAAACATTCGTATTCAAGCGGTGACCAATCCGTATACTTTCCATATGTCAATTATTCATCTCTTTAAATGTATCTTCCAGGCAGAAAACTGGGGACCGGTCTCAGCCGGCTACTCAGTAGCAGCCTCATCACCCCAAGGGAAATGGTCAGACTAATGATCGTTCTGCTACGGATAGGCGTGGCGATAATGACAATTACCGTAACAACGCCGGGCACTACAACAACAGCAGGTCCTAATACTTACGAAATTCCTTATGTTTTATGTTATAAATCATATTCTGACACTTTAGCAAACTTCTACTAGGAACCATGGAAACGGTAGGGACCAGAACCAGAGAGAGCCGTCCAGCTATCACTGGTATTCAATCTTACGATTATCCGCTTCGTCCTTTGTACCCAACTATCATGTCTTATGTAAAATGTTTTATCAGGTCCTCAGCCAGCCAGAGCACCTGCTGGAGGATACACTCATCCTCTTTGCTCTACTTGCCACCGTAGGCACCCAGGACCATGTCGTCGTAATACTGATGTGTGCTTCAAGTGTGGTCTTCCTGGCCATATTATGAAGGATTGCCGTAAGGGCGAGATGGTGGGTACATCAGGACATGCTGGTACCAAGCCGCCTCCTACTGCCGGGCGTGTCTACACGACATCTCGAGACCTGGCCAACAAGTCTACAGGTACCATCACTGGAATCTTGTATATGTATGGTCGCGCTGCATGTGTTCTTTTCGATACGAGTGCTACTCACTCGGTTATTTCTACTGCTTATGCTAAGAACATTAGGATGCCTCCCTTGCCACTAGAAAATAGGCTTACTATTTCCACGCCTTTGAGGGACTCTGTATTAATCACCCATGTATACATGAGTCTTCCCCTAGAATTTGATGATAAGGTTCGACCTATCGACGCACTTCCGCTGGACATGAATGACTTCGACATGATTTTGGGCATGGACTGGCTATCCAAGTATCATGCTACCATAGACTGCCATTCATATCGAGTTATCTTCGGTGATGTCAATGCACCAGAGTACATTCATAATGGGTTCGTACCCGGACGGTATGTACAAGTCATATCCACCCAGCAAGCGCGTGCACTACTGTCACATGGCTGCGAGGGTTATCTAGCTACGGTTCACGACATGGATGCTGAATCTCCATCGATTCAGGATCAACCAATATTGTCGGAATTCCAAGATGTGTTTCCAGTAGAACTTCCGGGCATACCACCTGCACGAGAAGTGGAATTCAGTATCGAGCTGGTTCCAGGAGCTGAACCAATCTCCAAGGCTCCTTATCGCATGGCTCCCATAGAGCTGAAGGAGCTGAAGGATCAACTGCAAGAACTTCTTGAACGAGGTTTCATTCGACCGAGCGCATATCCATGGGGCGCACCGGTTTTGTTTGTTAAGAAGAAGGACGGCAGTATGCGTCTTTGCATATACTATCGCGAGCTCAACAAGATTACCATTCGGAATAGGTATCCACTGCCACGCATTGACGATCTGTTTGACCAACTCCAAGGGGCCAAACACTTCTCCAAGATCGATCTTAGTTCGGGCTATCATCAGCTACGGGTCAAGGAGCAGGACATCGCTAAGACTGCCTTTCGTACCCGCTATGGCCACTACGAGTTTGTAGTTATGCCATTTGGGCTGACAAATGCTCTAGCAGTGTTCATGGATCTGATGAACAGAATCTTCCATGAATTTCTGGACAAATTCGTCATTGTTTTCATCGATGACATCCTGATTTTCTCAAAGTCCAAGGAGGAACACGAAGACCATCTTCGTACAGTACTACAGATTCTTCGCCAGAAGCAGCTGTATGCTAAATTCTCCAAGTGTGAGTTCTGGTTAGACAAGGTGGCATTCTTAGGTCACATTGTATCAGCAGAAGGAATCACTATGGATCCAACGAAGGTTGAGGCCATTACTAAGTGGCCAAGGCCGACATCGGCGACGGAAGTCCGCAGTTTCTTAGGCTTAGCTGGCTATTACCGTAGGTTCGTAGAGAACTTTTCCTGCCTAGCACTACCATTGACCAAACTGATGCGGAAAGGGGAGAAATTCTTCTGGACTGAAGATCGAGAGAAGAGCTTTGAAGACCTGAAGCAGAAGCTAGTATCTGCACCTATTCTTACTCTACCATCTGGTACGGGTGCATTTCAAATCAACAGCGATGCATCAGGTAAGGGACTTGGCTGTGTTCTCATGCAACATGTGAAAGTGATCGCGTACGCTTCACGGCAGCTTAAGCCTTATGAAGAA
Source organism: Glebionis coronaria (assembly GCA_025667525.1). Classification (NCBI taxonomy): domain Eukaryota; kingdom Viridiplantae; phylum Streptophyta; class Magnoliopsida; order Asterales; family Asteraceae; genus Glebionis; species Glebionis coronaria. Next base: position 208,540,641 of record CM046882.1, on the reverse strand, counting down.
AATTACCCCACGCACGATCTGGAACTTGCTGCAGTCGTGTTTGCATTAAAGATATGGAGACACTACTTATATGGAGAATCATGTGACATTTTCACGGACCACAAGAGCTTGAAGTATAACTTCACTCAGCGTGAATTGAACATGAGGCAGAGGAGATGGTTAGAGCTGTTGAAGGATTATGATATTAATCTACTGTATCATCCCGGAAAGGCAAATGTAGTAGCAGATGCCCTTAGCAGGAAGTCCGGAATGATCAACGGCATTAGAATCGAAGAAGAAATCATAAGAGACTTGGAGCGACTAGATATCGAGTACATGGTACGTGGACAGCACGGTTACTGGGCTAATCTTAGAGTAGAACCCGAGTTACTATCTAAGATCAAGGAAGCTCAGAAGGATGACGGAGAAATCTGGGCGATAGTACAGAATTTGGTGAAGCAGACAGAATTCAGAGTAGATGCAGATGGTATCGTATGGCAGGGCACGAAACTTTGTGTTCCTGATGACCATGAACTCCGGGAAGCTTTGTTAGCTGAAGCTCATAGCTCCCCATTCTCGATACATCCTGGTTCGACTAAGATGTACCATGACATCAAACAGTACTTTTGGTGGAGTGGTATGAAACAGGATGTGGCCACTTACGTCTCCAAATGTCTTACCTGTCAGCAGGTTAAGATCGAGCATCAGCGATCTGGCGGTCTCCTTCAACCGTTAGATATTCCAGAGTGGAAGTGGGACAAAATCACCATGGATTTTGTTACTGGTCTTCCGCCTACCAAAAGGAAGCACGATGACATTTGGGTTATCGTTGATCGACTTACCAAATCAGCTCATTTCTTACCGATCCGCAAGGAAGATCCGGTAAGTAAACTCGCAGATACGTATAGACGAGAGATCATGAGACTCCACGGTGCACCATCCAGCATCGTCTCAGACAGAGATCCTCGATTCACTTCGCGCTTTTGGAAAAGTCTGCAGAAAGCTTGGGGTACACAACTTAAGCTGAGCATGGCTTTTCATCCTCAAACGGACGGACAGTCAGAGCGAACCATTCAGACATTGGAAGATATGTTGAGGTCATGTGCGTTGGAATGGACGGGTGATTGGGACGAATACATCTTTTTGGTGAAGTTTGCATACAACAACAGCTGGCACGCAAGCATCAAATGTGCTCCATTTGAGATGTTGTATGGCAGAAAGTGTCGCGCCCCAATCTGCTGGGATCAGGTTGGCGAGCGAACACTCGAAGGACCGGAAATCATAGAGATGACAAATGAGAAGATCGCAGTAGCTAAGCAGAAGATTCAGGAGGTACGGTCACGTCAGAAGAGTAACACCGATAAGCATCGTAGGGATTTACACTTTAACGTAGGAGTTCACGTCTTCCTTAAGGTTTCGCCGGCACGTGGTGTTAGACGCTTTGGGATTAAAGGGAAGCTAAGTCCTCGTTTCATCGGACCGTTTGATATCATTGAACGAGTCGGTGAAGTATCTTACCGATTGGCGTTACCTCTGCAGCTTTCGCATGTGCACAATGTGTTTCATGTGTCCTTACTCAGAGGGTACCAGTATCATCCCCTTCACATGGTTCAGTATCCACTGGAACAGATACGTGAAGATCTCACTTTCATAGAAGAACCCGAACGAGTTCTTGACAGAAAAGAACGAGTCATGAGAAAGAAGACGATTCCATTCGTTAAAATTCTATGGAGGGATCATACCGAGCGGGAAGCCACTTGGGAAACGGAGGAGTCTATCCGGGCTTCTTACCCTCATTTCATATTTTAAATTCGGGTATGTTCTTCTTTTCCAGTTTACTTTATCTATAATTCGGGGACGAATTATTCTTTTTAGGGGGGAAGAGTTGTAAAACCCGCATGCTTTTACCATGCATAGTACACTTAGGATCGTACGTACTAGTTAAAAACTTTCCTAATATAGCATGATTACGATTACGTGTTAGGAGTTTACGTATTACGTACGTGTTAGAACACGATAAGTATTTTATATGCACGATCACGTAACAATTATTTAACAATAATTAATCACGAACATGCGATCATGAAATCATGAACGTAATTAAAACACGAACTATTATTAATTACGTATATATATTTATTACGAGCGTAATTAAATATATTGGATCACGGTATTTATGTAACGAGAACAATTAAAACACGAACATAAATAAACACAAACGAGTAACTAAATAACGAGATACGGAAAAAGGTACGGGAACCCCATGTGGGGTCCCTACCCACGGCCAAACAAGGGCAATGGGCCAAGCCCATTGTCAAATTTTACTAAAGGGGGTTATGTTTATTTTTCACTACACAAATTAAGTTACAGAAGATTTTTAAGAAAAACCTAAAAACCCTCCTTCCTCCTTCTCTTTGTGCCGCCACCCATAAATCACCATACAAGGTGATTTGTTGATCTTTGATCTTGAAGAATTGGTGATTGATCGTGTTTATTCTTCGTTCTCTTGATCCACGAATTCGGTAAAACCTTTTTAAACCTTTTCTTTTAATTTAATCTTTCTATTAATTATGAACATGTGATGTTTTTATAAAAAACATAATAATTAATCATAGATCTAACATGTTTTGGTGATTAATTAAATCAAAGGGTCGTTTTAAGGGGTGTTTTGTTTTGGTCGCAGGCTGCAACCGACCCCGAGGGGGTTTCGGTTTGCCAAGCCGACCACCACCAAGACCATATGGCCTTGGTTGGTGCGTGTGGGTCCCACGGCAGCAAGGGGAACACGGGTACCCCGAGTTGGTTCGGGGTACTGTGTCGATTCATGTCCGGTTCATGTTTTCTAGCCTAGATCCGGTTCATGGTTTATGTTAGTTTTTTTTATGTTATGAACTTATGTTAAAATTAAATTAATAAAAGATGTGATTAATTTAATAACATGACTTAGGTTATTTAACTATTAATGAACATGAAATTATTTTAACCTAAATATTTATATTTTTAACACTTATAATTAATTAATTATTTTAAAACCATGGATATAATTAATTAATTAACATGACTTAGGTTATATTATTAATATAGAATAATACATATTTTAACCTAAGTATTTAACTTATTTAATTAAAAACATGTTATAGTTTAATTAAATATTATAACCTATAGTTTAATTAAATTACATGAAATAATTATTAAACTATACAATATACCATATGATTTAGAAAATAATTATGAAAAACACTTAGGCTTATATACTTAGCTTATTTAACCAGCTTATTTCTAATTATGGAAACTTTCTATTATTAGAAACTTATCTATTTTAAGCAGTAAATCTATTTTTGGAAACTTTCTATTTTTGGAAACTTTCTATTTTTGGAAACTTTCTATTTTTGGAAACTTTCTACTTTTGGTAACTTTCTATTTTTGGAAACTTTCTATTTTAGGAAACCTGCTATTTTTGGAAAGTTACTTATTATTACACAGTAAGTATAATAACACATGAAATACCAGAAATACTTAATCAGATTAAACAGAATATAAGATTTAATACAGTTTAAGGCTTTTAAACAGTAAAACATAGTAAGAACACATAAAATAAGCTAAGACATGACATAAAACCAGCTATGTATTTAGTTAGCAGATACTTATTCATGTACGTATTTATGTAGCACTAGTGATTCGGAAGTAGGATTCTCGCAGTTCATCTTTCTCGTTCACTGTACATAAGGTACGGATTCCCGTCCTTTCAGTATGTACATTCTTTCCTAATTAGGATTCCCCGTATGCAGCCAACTGTTTTCCCGTAGTATAAGTTACGTGTTTGATTGCTTATGTTTAATTATGATTACCTCTAGCCATATACATGCATGACCAGTTTCACCTAGTTATGGAGGTACCATAACCATAACATTAGAGGCACTGATGTTATGACTTCACCACGGCGGAGTGATTGCTCGTGGCGTCCCTTCAGCTTTTGGCCATTTATTTATATTTATCATGTGGGGCATATGGGTGCATACTAGTTACATGTTTTTATTCAGGATTACATGGTGAATGTGGTGTGTGCCTTGCATCCTTCACAAGGAGCTGATCCCTCCTACCCATAAACCAGTATATTAAATTAGAGGCAGCCCCTCTAATTTGCATGATGAGGTCGCCCCTCCAATTATTCATGCACGATGGATTTTCATGACCTATATTGGCTAATGGTAAAATATGACAAACAGATTTTATAAGATAAACATAAGACTTTCAAACTATAAACCAGTTTTATTAAGACTTAACCAGGTTATTCGGGACTTAGTTTTCTTCCGTTGTTATATGTTATATGCTTATCCTATTCATGCTTTATTGTACATCCGTGAACTGAGCGTATTGCTCTGCCGTTTTCCTTTTCTATGTTCCCAAAACGGCAGGTACTCAGGGACGCTCGTAGACACTAAGAGTACGTGCATATGGACTGGAAGTTGTCTAGCCTTCTTTACATTATGCATTTCCTTTCTATTGATACTTATGCTTTGAACATTGTTTAGTCCTTTCCTTTATTATACTATGTTTGTGTGGGATGAGCTTTACTTTTGGACTACCGATGTTTGATTCCGGTATTTTCCTTTTTATGGTCAAGTAATGTTTAGACATTTTACCTTGTATGCTTTGATGACACGCCATAATTACTGTGATATTTCCATTTCCAAAATGGGGTGTTACATCCTTGATCCTAGAATGTAAGTATGGTTCCACTCTAAGATTTGCCGAGTAACCATGCTGTCCTCATACACAAAACTCAATATCAGTCATCTCTAGGTCACGGATGATCTCCTTTGCAATCCAGATGCCATCAATCATACCCGACTTTTGGCTTAGATCATCTGTCATCGCATTCGCCTTACTAGGATGGTACTGAATGTTGGTGTCGTAGTATTTCAATAGCTCTGACCATCTCCTCTTTCTCATGTTCAGTTCCTTCTGGGTGAAGATGTACTTGAGACTCTTGTAATCAGTGAATATGTCACATGATTCACCATAAAAATAATGTCTCTAGATCTTCAATGTAAAAACAACTGCTACAATCTCCAAATCACGAGTAGGATAGTTTTCCTCATAAGGTTTCAGCTTTCGTGATGCGTATGCAATAACCTTCCAATGTTGCATGAGAACGCAGCCTAAACCCTTTCTTGAAGCGTCACTATATATCTGAAATCCACCTGAGCCAGATGGGAGAGTAAGAATAGCTGCAGTCACTAACTTCAGCTTAAGATCTTCGAAGCTCTTCTCTCGTTCTTCTATCCAGCCGAATTTCTCTCCTTTCCTCATCAGCTTAGTCAAAGGTAAGTCTAACTGTGAAAAGTTCTCTACAAACCTGTGGTAGTAGACAGCTAAACCCAAAAAACATCCGACCTCTGTTGCAGATGTAGGTTTCGGCCATTTGGTGATAGCTTCAACCTTTGCAGGATCCATGGTAATCCCTTCTCAATTATAGACCAAATCTCACCATCGTCCTTCTGAACTTCCTTGATCCTAGAATGTGAGTCTGGTTCCACTCTAAGATTCGCTGAGTAACCATGTTGTCCTCATACACAAAACTCAATATCAGTCATCTTTAGGTCACAGATGATCTCCTTTGCAATCCAGATGACAGCAATCATACACGACCTTCGGCTTAGAGCATCTGCCACCACATTCGCCTTACCAGGATGGTACTGAATGTTGGTGTCGTAGTCTTTCAATAGCTCTAACCATCTCCTCTGTCTCATGTTCAGTTGCTTCTGGGTGAAGATGTACTTGAGACTCTTGTGATCGATGAATATGTCACATGATTCACCATACAAATAATGTCTCCAGATCTTCAATGCGAAACAATTGCTGCAAGCTCCAAATCATGAGTAGGATAGTTTTCCTCATAAGGTTTCAGATGTCGTGATGCGTATGCTATAACCTTCCCATGTTGCATGAGAACGCAGCCTAAACCCTTTCCTGAAGCGTCACTATATATCTGAAATCCACCTGAGCCAGATGGGAGAGTAAGAATAAGTGCAGTCACTAACTTCTGCTTAAGATCTTCGAAGCTCTTCTCTCGTTATTCCGTCCAGACGAATTTCTCTCCTTTCCTCATCATCTTAGTCAAAGGTAAGGCTAACCGTGAAAAGTTATCTACAAACTTGCGGTATTAGCCTTCCAAACCCAGAAAACTTCTGACCTCTATTGCAGATGTAGGTCTCGGCCATTTGGTGATTGCTTCAACCTTTGCAGGATCCATGGTAATCCCTGCTGCAGATACAATATGGCCCAGAAATGCCACCTTGCTTAACCAGAACTCACACTTGGAGAACTTGGCATACAACTGCTTATGACGAAGAATATGCAAGACTATACGAAGGTGTTCCTCATGTTTCTCCTTAGATTTGGAGAAAGTCAGGACGTCATCTATGAACACGATAACGAACTTGTCCAGAAACTCATGGAAGACACGGTTCATCAAATCCATGAAGACTACTGGTGCATTTGTGAGTCCGAATGACATGACTACGAACTCGTAGTGCCCATAACGTGTACAGAAAGCAGTCTTAGAGATATCCTGCTCTTTAACCCGTAACTGATGGTAGTCGGACCTCAGATCGATCTTGTAGAAATACTTGGCGCCCTGAAGTTTATCAAAAAGGCCATCAATTCGCGGAAAAGGATAATGATACATGATCGTGATCTTGTTCACCTCATGATAGTCTATACACAAACGCATGCTGCCGTCTTTCTTCTCCACTAACAGTACTGGTGACCCCATGGCGATGCACTGGGATGGATGAAACCTCCTTCTAGAAGTTCCTGCAACTGATGTTTTAATTCTTTAAGCTCTATTGGAGCCATGCGATAAGGAGCTTTGGAAATTGGCTCTACACCTGGAATGAGCTCAAATTCAAACTCGACTTCACGAACAGGTGGTATTCCCGGAAGTTCATCTAGAAGAACGTCAGGAAATTCGGACACAATAGGCTGATCTTGGATCGATGGAGACTCAGAAGTAATGTCATGAATATTGGCTATGAAGCCCTGACATCCGTATGATATTAAAGCACGCGCATCCATGGATGAAATAATTTGTACTGACCTCCCTGGCAGAAAACCACGGTGTATGTACTCTGTTGATTTAAGATCACTGAAGATACCCTGATAAGTGTGGCAGTCAATCGTAGCCTGGTGTTTGGATAACCAGTCCATGCCCAAAATCAAGTCAAAATCGCACATGTTCAAAGGAAGTGCGTCAACTCTGCGGATCTTATCATCAAATTCTAGGGGAAGATCTATGTACACCTGGGTGATTCGTACAGAGTCCCTAAGTGGCATGGAAATGGATAAGGCATTATCTAATGGCATAGGGGAAATCTGACATGTACAGCAAAAGTAGTGGATATGACTGAATGAGTCGCTCTAGTATCAAATATAACACATGCTTCCAAACCATTCATAAAGAGGTTCCCAGTGATGGTACCTGATGTCTTGTTCGTCTGATTTCTAGTAGTAGTGAACACGCGACCAGAAGAAGGAGGTGGTTTGGTGTCGGCATGTCCAGAGGTGCCTTCTATCTCACCGTGGCGACAATCCTTCTGCTGGTGGACTTGTTGGCCATACTTGAAACAACCACCAGTACATCGGCGACAAACACCAGATTGTCTGCGTGAACAAGTAGGACAGATAGGATGCGTGAATCCTCCAGTAGGCGTCCTAGCTAGCTGAGAGCCTGTTTCAGAATTACATGCATGAGACATGATCGTGGAACATTAACATGATTACCTAGAAGGTTAGAATTTTACCAAATAAGGTAGAACGGTTAGGCTATGAACCTCTATGGTCCTGGTCCCTGCCGTTGTTGTTGTTCCTGAATTTGAATCGTTGGAGTGTCAGAATACCATAGCATAAGATAGTTTAACATGAAAGAAGGTTATTATCGGGACCTGCTGTTGTTCGAGTTATTGGCATTGTTACGGTAATTATCATTACCGCCACGCCTCTCTGAACCAAAACGGTCGTTGGTCTGACCGTTTCCCTTATATGCTTGCTGCTGAACGGCCGCAAGCTTACGGTCTTCAGTCTTCTGTCTGAAATATAAGATTGAACAGAGGATGATATGAAAATGGAAATACTGAAAGAAATGAATGGTTTACTATTGGTGATTGAAGATACCTCTTCACGGCCCGATCATCACCAAACTCCTCTCTTTCCTGAAGCATCTCAAGCTTTCAGGCTACATCGGCCACCTGTGCTACTGTAGTGAACATAGCACAAACCAAATTGTTGGCAACCGAAGTGCGAAGAGCAGTGAAACTTCTCAGCTTGCTTCTCAGCAGTACTAGTTGCTGCTCCCAAGAAACCAGCAAAACGGAGAAACCTATGCATGAATTCGTTGCTATTCTCCCCAGCAACCTATCGGATATTATGATAGTCCCGCTTAAGTTTTTCATGTTCAGCATGTGGAAAGTACTTATTAAGGAAGAGCTCCTTAAACTGGTCCCTTGTCAAAAGTGCAACCCAATTATCACCACCATTGGACTACTTGACAGACTTCCACCACTGTAGCACATCACCTTCAAACTTATAGCAAGCAAGTCTTGCCTTGAAAACGCCATCACAACCTATCGCATTGAATATCTTCTCGATGTGAGAAATCCAAGCCTCAGCCTCATTGGGGCTGTCAGTCTGCTCAAACGAACGGGGTCGCTGTTTGTTGAATCGCTCCAACCAAGTCATACGATTAACAGGTTGTGGTGGTGGAGGATTGTTGTTGTAGTGGTTTTCAGGTTGAGGGCCATATTGAACGCCCTGAGCTTGAATTTCAGCATGAACTTTGTCCCTGATTTCAATGCAAAGTTGGGGAAGGATGGCTTGCAAAGCTGCATTGACAGCTGCACACAACTCTTGAGCATTGCGTGTGTTCACCATCTGACAGTTTAAAAACAAAATGCAACGTAAATGATAAGTGTGAAATGAGATGAACATAAAATGCATGAACAATGTATAAATCAATGAAGCAGTTTATAATGCATGAAACAGTGTAGAATGCATGATGCAGTTTATAAAAACTTTTATATGCGCGAGGGTAAACGCCTATGGTCAGTTCACCCAAAACAAAAGACATGGCGAAGGGACGCCTATGGATCGGTCCTAAAGTGAAAAGTTTCGATAAAAGCACATGCGACAAAACAGAGCCAGTCTTGTACCAACCATTACTTAGTCATAAACCTACGACAATGATATGAATGCATGAATATATAAATGAAAATGAATGAATGCATGAAAACCAATTGTCAGTTTTAGGAAGACGCTGGTGACTACTCATAAGTCACAGATCATGTTTTACAGAGCTACAGGTCGAAACCTTGGCTCTGATACCATAATTGTAACACCCCATTTGTTAAAATGGAATGCTACAGTAAAATATGGAGTGTCATCAAAGCATGCAAGGTAATGTCTAAACATTCATGACCATAAATAGAAATACCAGAATCAAACATCGGTAGTCTAAGTAACTTACACACAAGCAATATTAAGTACTGTAAATGGAAGGACTAAACAATGTCCAAATGAAGTAATGTATGAGAAAGTAGGAATAAATGCATAAGGTAAAAAAGGTTGGATAGCTTCCATCTGAATGCTCATATCTGGAGATCCTACTTGCGACCTTGGGTACATGCCGTTTGGGAACATGGAAATGGAAAACGGCTGAGCATAACGCTCAGCGCATGGATATATAGCATAACATAAAGACATAAAGGAATGAAATAATATAAAGCATATAAAGCATGAGTTGCAGCGGAAATGAATAAGTCTTGGAAAACCTAGATGTATGTCATGTTTACTGGTTTTAGTTCTAAAAACATAGCTTATGTTACTTATGAAAATCTGTATCAATTTAATATACCAAAAGCCAATATAGGTCATGAGGTCAACAACGTCCATGAATACTTGGAGGGGTGACCTCGTCATGCAAATTAGAGGGGATGCCTCTAATTAATTGGCAATGGGTAGGAGGGATCAGCTCCTTGTGAAAGATACAAGGCAAACACCACATTCACCATGAAATCCTGACTGAAACTGAACCTAGGATGCACCCATACGCCCACATGATAATATAATAATAAAGGCAAAATAACTGAAAGGGACCCCACGAGATATCACTCCGCCGTGGTGAAGTCATAATACTAGTGCCTCTAGTGTTATGGTTATGGTACCTCTATAACTAGGTGAAACTGGCATGCATGTATATGGCTAAGGTAACGAATAAACATAAGCATTTAAATCTGTAACTACTAGGGAAAACAGTTGGCTGCATACGGGAAATCCTAATAAAGGAAGAGGTTGTCCTTACTGAAGGACGGGAAATCCGTACCTTGTGTTCAGTAGAAGCTAACGAAAACGCTGAAGAACCTACTCCGCCTTGACGGATAATACTACATAAGAATGGGAACGTGTATGAGTTGTCTGAATTACATGTGTTTTATTGGTTTTGTTTTTCTTAGCTTATTATTCATATTAAGTCATGTTGTAACTGATTTAAGTGCTAATCTGTAGTTATTCTTGTATTTTGTTGTTTATTATTCATGTAGTATGGTATTATAATACTTGTATTGTAATACTAAGTAACTTTCTAAAAATAGCAGGTTTCCATAAATAGTAAGTTTCTAAGAATAGAAAGTTTCCAAAAATAGTAAGTTTCCATAAATAGAAATAAGCTGGATTATCAATAATAAGTAAAGTTTAATTAGTATAATACAAGTCATGGTTTAAAGGTAATAGCTTATTAATTAAATAACTTGGTTTCCACCGGTTCGTGACCGATTCCCCTTGTTTTGTTGTTCGGTTCCCACTATTAGCACAAAAGCCCCACCGAGACCCTTTTGGTCTCGGTTGGCACTTGATCCAAGCCCAAAACCATACCCCGACCTCGAGTCAGGGTCCCTTGCCTTCGTCCGAGCACAAACCAACCAAGCCGAGACCCCTTGTGGTCTCGGTGGTGGTGATGAAGACGAGCCGAGAGCCCCTTGGCTCTCGGTGGTATCTCGGTCGAATAAAAACACGAACCAAACACCCCTTTTCATGTTTTTAATTAATCCCACATGTTTCTTGATTTGTTTTTAAGATTAATTAAATTATAATCATGAATTCATAAAAGAATTAAAAAGAAAAGTAAGTGTTTGATTATACATAACTCGTGGAAGAAAAGGTTAAGATCACGATCACGTACACAAAAAAATCAATAAGCAAAAATCGTCCGGATCGTCCTTGTTGGTGATCTATGACCGGCGGCAAGAGAGCACAAAGGGAGGCAAGGAAAACTTTTCTATACCCTAAAAATTATGTTAAAAGTTTCTTGGAGTTTTTACTTAACAAAGGTTTAAGTTGGGTCATGGGCCAAGCCCATCTTCTCGTTTCTCTTGTCTTAGCCGCGGCCTAAAGGGAGCTCGCTGGGAAACCCGTAGCTTTTCCCGAGTTATAATTTACGTGATAGTTCATGTTTAATTATTGTGGATTTCATACGTCATGGACTTAACACATTTATAATATATACGTAATTACATGTTATTAAATATCGTGACACGTGAATTATATTATAAATGGAAAGTTTTAATTTTACCGTATTTTTGTATGTTCAATGTTCATGTGTATTGTTTATGGTATTTTAATGCGGGTTTTACACGGGCCAAGGTGCAAGCCGCTAACAATCAGCATCATCACCAGAATCAGAATCCTCCTCCTCCACCTCTAGCTACCCTGATCACATGGCTAGAGTGGTTCAATAAGCAGCGTCCAAAATCTTTCGAGCAGATTGACAGCCCCGTTGAGGCTGAGTGTTAGATAGCTCACATTAAGAGGATCTTTGACGCTATGGGATGCGACCCTGTCTTTAACGCAAGGTTAGCTTACTACAAGTTTGAAGGAAACGTGCTTGCATGGTGGAAGGCACTTAAGCTTTCGAATGGGGCGATGACTAGGTGACTGGCTTGACTTGGGCATAGTTTAAGGAGTTGGTTATGGGGCAGTTCTTCCCGAAAGTTGAGCAGGATAAGCTCAAGAGGGAGTATCATGAAATTAGGCAGAGAGCGGGGGAAAACAACAATGAGTTTATGCAGAGGTTCCTTCGACTGGCTGGATTCCTTGATGCAGCAGCCGGGACTACAGAGGAGCAAGCGTATCCCATTCGATGGTCTCTTCGTACATCTGTCGCCAATAACTTGGTGTGTGCTACTTTTAATACTATGGCACAGGTGGCAGATGCAGCCCGCAAGTTGGAGATGTTTCAAGAGAGGGATAAGTTTGGAGAGGCAGAAAGACCTTACAAGAGGTATATTTCGCCATCAGCGGTGATCATTTCATTTCATTCAGTACTATCCAAATATTTATCTTTCTCTTTACAATTGCATCTTTCAGGCAGAAGACTGGGGATCGGTGCCAACCGGCCACTCAGCACCAAAATCAGCCTAAGGGTAACGGTCAGATTCAGGACCGTTTTGCTTCGGATTGGCGTGATAGTAAAGACAATTACCGTAACAACGCCAACAACTCCAACAGCAACAGGTCCCTAAACTTACTTATTTCTATGTTATGTATTTTATGATTCATAAATTATGACACTTCAGCATCTACTACCAGGAATAATGGCAACGTACGGGAGCAGGACAGCAGAGGTTCAAAACCCAACCGTACAACTACATCTGGTATTACGTCTTAATATTTTTTGCATTGTCCTGTTTGTACCCGATAAACAAGTCTCACGTATACTTTTCTGAAAAAAGGCTCCCAACCAGCTAGGGCACCGGTTGGAGGGTATACTCACCCTCTTTGCACTACGTGCAACCGCAGACAACAAGGGCCATGTCGTCGTGATAGCGATGCTTGCTTCAAGTGTGGCCAGCCAGGCCATCGCATGAAGGACTACCGTAAGTGTGAGATTGAGGGTACTTCTGGACATGCTGACTCCAAGCCATCTCCTACTATTGGACGTGTGTACACTACCTCTTGTGACCAGGCCAACAAGTCATCAGGTACCATCACTGGAATCTTGTATATGTATGGTCAAGCTGCATACACATTATTTGACACGAGTGCTACTCATTTGGTCATATCCACTGCTTATGCCAATCGTGTTAGGATATCCCCTATGCCACTAGAAAATGTCTTAAACATTTCCACGCCCTTAAGAGACTCTGTACGCATCACACATGGGTACAGAGATCTTCCCCTTAAGTTTGATGACAAAATTCGTTCAATTGACGCACTTCCATTGAACATGTGCGATTTCGACATGATATTATGCATGGAGTGGTTATCCAAACACCATGCCACTATAGACTGCCATTTATATCGGGTCATTTTTGGTGATGTAAACACACCAGAGTACATTTACAACGGTTTTATACCATGGAGGTCTGTACAAATAATTTCAACCTTACAAGCACATGCATTACTATCACATGGTTGCGAGGGCTTCTTAGCTATTGTTCATGATATGGAGGTTGAATCTCCATCCATCCAGAATCAGCCTATCGTGTCAGAATTTATCGACGTGTTTCCTGAAGAACTCCCGGTCATACCACCTGCTCGTGAGGTAGAGTTTAATATTGAGCTCATCCCAGGCGTTGAGGAAATTTCCAAGGCTCCTTACCGCATGGCTCCTATCGAGCTTAAGGAGTTAAAGGAATAGCTACAGGAACTTTTGGAGCGAGGTTTCATCCGACCTAGTGCATCTCTATGGGGTGCACCAGTGTTATTCGTGAAGAAGAAGGACGGCAGTATGCGTCTCTGCATTGATTATCGTGAGCTTAATAAGATCACCATAAGAAATCGATATCCTTTTTCATGCATTAACGATCTGTTTGACCAACTACAAGGTGCCAAACATTTCTCTAAGTTCAATCTGAGGTCTGGCTACCATCAGCTACGGGTGAAAGAGCAGGATATCGCCAAGACTGCTTTCCGTACACGCTATGGACACTACTAATTTGTAGTCATGCCATTTGACCTTACCAATGCTCCAACAGTTTTCATGGATGTGATGAACCGTATCTTCCATGAGTTTCTGGTCAAGTTCGTCATTGTCTTCATTGACGATATTCTGATTTTCACTAAATCAAAGGAAGAACATGAAGACCATCTTCGTACAGTATTAAAGATACTTCGCCAGAAGCAGTTGTATGCTAAATTCTCGAAATACGAATTCTAGTTGAGTAAAGTGGCGTTTCTAGGTCACATATTATCCGCAGAAGGAATAACCATGGATCCTACGAAGGTTGAGGCTATTAACAAGTGGCCAAGACCGACGTCAGCAACTGAAGTTCGCAGCTTTCTAGGCTTAGCTGGTTACTACCGTAGGTTCGTAGAGAACTTTTCCCGATTAGCACTGCCATTGACCAAACTGATGCGGAAAGGGGAGAAATTCGTCTGGACTGAAGAAAGAGAGAAGAGCTTTGAAGACCTAAAGCAGAGGCTGTTATCTACACCTATTCTTACTCTCCCATCTGGTACGGTTGGATTTCAGATCTATAGTGATGCTTTAGGGAAGGGCTTGGCTGTGTTCTCATGCAACATGGGAAAGTGATTGCTTACGCATCACGCCAGCTTAAGCCTTATGAGGAGAACTATCCTACGCATGACTTGGAACTTGTAGTTGTTGTGTTTGCACTGAAGATTTGGAAGCATTACTTGTATGGTGAATCATGTAATATCTTCACGGATCACAAGAGCCTGAAATATATCTTCACTTAGCGTGAACTGAACATGAGGCAAAGAAGGTGGTTAGAGCTGTTGAAGGACTACGACATTAATCTGCAGTATCAGCCTGGCAATGCGAATGTAGTGGTAGATGCTCTTAGTAGAAAGTCGGGTATAATCAACGCCATTATGATAGAGGAAGAGATTATACTAGTCTTGGAGCGACTTGATATTGAGATCATGGTACGTGGACAACATGGCTACTGGGCTAATCTTAGAGTTGAACCGGACTTACTCTCTAGGATCACGGAAGCTCAGAAGGATGATGGTGATATCTGGGCGATTATTCAGAACCTAGATCAACAGACGGAGTTTCGGGTAGATGGCGACGATATCTTATGGCAGGACACTAGACTTTGTGTTCCTGATGATATTACACTCAGGGAGGTATTATTCGCTGAAGCTCATAGCTCCCCATTCTCTATTCATCCTGGTTCCCCCAAGATGTACCACGACATCAAACAGTATTTCTAGTGGAGTGGTATGAAACAGGATGTTGCTACCTATGTCTCCAAATGTCTTACCTGCCAGCAGGTTAAGATCGAGCATCAACGATCTAGTGGTCTACTACAACCATTAAACATTCCATAGTGGAAGTGGGACAAGATCTCCATGGATTTTGTAACCGGACTTCCGTAGACCAAGAGGAAGCATGATGCCATTTGGGTTATCGTTGACCGGCTTACCAAATCAGCTCATTTCTTACCGAGCTACAAGGATGACGCGGTTAGAAAACTCGCAAACTTATATCAGAAGGAGATCATGAGACTTCATGGTGCTCCATCCAGTATCATCTCGGACAAAGATCCTCGGTTTACTTTGAGATTTTGGAGGAGTCTGCGGAAAGCTTGGGCACCAGACTTAAGCTTAGCACGGCTTTTCATCATCAGACAGACGGACAATCTGAGTGTAACATTCGGACATTAGAGGATATACTTCGAGCGTGTGCTTTGGAATGGACAGGAAGTTGGGACGACTATATCTGCTTGGTAGAATGTGCATACAACAATAGTTGACAGCCAGCATCAATTGTGCACCGTTCGAGATGTTGTATGGCAGAAAGTGTCGCTCCCCAATCTGCTGGGATCAGGTTGGTGAGCGAACACTTGAAGGTCCAGAGATGATAGAGATGACCAACGAGAGAGTCGTTGTAGCTAAGGCGAAACAGCAAGAGGCTCGAGCACGTCAAAAGAGTTACGCCGACAAGCATTGTAGGAATTTGCATTTCAACATGGGAGATCATGTCTTTCTCAAGGTATCATCGGCGCGTGGAGTTAGGCGTTTTGGAATCAAGGGAAAACTCAGTCCTCGATTATCATCCCCTCCACATGGTTCATTATCCAAGGAGTCGATGAAGTATCGTATCTTTTAGCGCTACCTCTGCAGCTTTCTCGCGTTCATAACGTTTTCCATGTGTCCTTACTCAGAGGATACAATTATCATCCCCTTCACATGGTTCATTATCCACTCGAACAGATTCGTGAGGATCTTACTTTCATTGAGGAGCGCGAACGAGTTCTTGATCGTCAAGAGCGAGTCATGAGGAAGAAGACGATTCCATTCGTCAAAATCCTTTGGAGGGACAATTCTAAGAGAGAAGCCACTTGGGAGACTGAGGAGTCTATCCGGACATCTTACTCTCATTTCAAGTTTTGATTCGGGTATGTTTCTCTTTCAGCTTACGTTATCTATAATTCGGGGACGAATTATTCTTTTAGGGGGGAAGAGTTGTAAAACCTGCATATAAATACCATGAGTACATCACGTAAACCTATGAACCAATTAAAACTTTCCATTTATGATATGTACACGTGTCACGAATATTAATTACGAGAAACTACGTACGTGATAATACACGATAGTTATTAAGTACGTAATAATGCCCGATAATTATTAATTATAATAATTATAATCACGAACATATAATTACGAACAATTATAAGCACGATAATTATTAAGTATAATAATTATAACAATGAATATTAGAACATGACATATACAGATTATAATTAAAACGAGTATTAAGACACGAACTAGAACGAATAATAAACACGAGTGTACACGGAAAATACTTAAACATGAAAAAGCCCGGTTTGGCCTTGTGGGCTTTTGGTGTCCGCGGCTATCAAAGAAAGGAGGGGGCCCAAGCCCATTTTTGTACTTAAATTATACAAGTAAAAACGCATGAAACCATTTACAGAGTTTTAACAAAAAAGGATAAAACCCTAGCCCCTTTTTGGTTCCCATAGCCGTGGCATCCACAAGAAGAAAAGGAGAGATCGTGTTGATTTTTGATCTTTGGTTTATTGGTATTCGTGTTTGTGTTCGTGTTCGTGTTCTTTTCAATCAAGCATTGGGGTAAACACATCAAACCTTCATCTTTTTAATTCCTTCTAAATTATTTATGAACACATGATTAGATCTTAAAAACAATTAATATAAACATGTTATGGGATAATATTAAAACAAGTAAAGGGTTCGTGGATTGGGTTATGGATTGACAGCCCCTAACCGAGAGTCCTAAGACTCTCGGTGCACCTATTGTCCACAGCCGAGACCCCCATGGGGCTCGGTGTGTGTCTTTGTCGAGCAGCAGGATCTACCGGCTCAAGCCGGTTGCTAAGTTGTTCAAGAAGGGGGAACTCTGCAAGAGCAAGGGGTACCACCGGCTGCAGCCGGTGGGAACCTTGTTCCTGGCAGTGGCAAGGTACGGCACAACAACAGCAGTAGCTGTCAACGTTTGTTGCGCAGCCACCAGCCGCCACCACAGCCGCGGCTGTGAGTGGTGGTTGGTGTTTGGGTTTTGGTTTTGTCTCGGGTTTTGGGCTCGGGATTGTTTTGCTAATTTTTATAAGATTAATTAAATTAATTAACATGTCTAATAATCAATCTAATTAAAACATGGACTTAGGTTATATTTTTTTATAAATAATACATGTTTAAGCCTAATTATATTTTGTCATTAATTTTAGTCTATAGTTTTATTAATTAATTATTTAATACATGAACTTATAATTAATTAATAATGCATGACTTAAGTTTATTAATTAAAATTAATAATACATGTAAACCTAAGTATTTATTAGACTTAATTTAATTAAACCATGACTTAATTAAATTTGTATAACCTATAGTTTATTAATTAACCATTATATGTTATTAATTAATAAAACATGTACTATCATTATTAACTAATAATCAGATATAACCTATACTATTTAATTAATAAACTATGCTATTAATTCGATGACTTATAACTTTTAACCAGTTAACACTAGCTTATATTATTAGCTTATTAATCCAGCTTATTTCTATTTTTAGAAATTTTTATTTTTAGAAAATGATCTATTTTTAAAAACTTTCTATTTTTGGAAACTTTTTATTTTAGGAAACTTTCTATTTTTGGAAACATTCTATTTTTGGAAACCTAATATTTTTAGAAAGTTACTTATTATTACACCATAAGTATAATAATACAAGAATACAAGATAATACATAATCAGAGACATAAAATACATGAATAATACAGTATATCATTTAAAAAAGTAAAATAAGACAAGAACATATAAAACAAGCTAAGAAATACAAGAACCAGTAACATACTCAGATATCAGACAACTCATACATGTCCCTTATTTATGTAGCAATAGTGAGGCCGGAGTAGGACTTTGCATCCTTTCATCTTTCCTCGTTCACTGGACATAAGGTACGTATATTCCGTCCTACAGTATAGACATTCTCTTTCCTTATTAGGATTCCCCGTTTGCAGCCAACTGTTTTCCCATGTATTTGTTTAATATGTTTTGATCTGCTTATGTTAGTTTTAAATGCCTAAGCCATATACATGCATGACCATGTCACCTAGTTATAGAGGTACCATAACCATAACACTAGAGGCACCAGTGTTATGACTTCCCCACGGCGGAGTGATTGCTCATGGCGTCCCTTTACAGTTTTGGCCATATATTTATATTATCATGTGGGGCGTATGGGTGCATCCTAGTTACATGTTTTTACAGGATGTTCATGGTGAATGTGGTGTATGCCTTGCATCCTTCACAAGGAGTTGATCTCGCCTACTCAGACTAATTAATTAGAGGCATCCCTTCTAATTGCATGATGAGGTCTCCCCTCCAAGTATTCATGCACGATGGAACCTCATGACCTATATGGGCTATTGGCTAATTAATACAGTTTTCATATAAAAACATAAGTATTTTCAAACTATAAAACCAGTTTTATGAACATGTTCCAGGTTATCTAGGACTTATACATTTTCGCTGCTATTAGTATTATTATGCTTATGTCATTTCATGCTATGCGTGTATATCCATTCACTGGGAGTTATGCTCAACTGGTTTCCTTTCATGTTCCTAAACGGCAGGTACTCAGGGACGCAACTAGGACTTGAGAGTATGTGCATACGGATGGAAGCTATCTAGCCTTCATTTCTTTATGCATTTTTTCATACATTACATTACTTCATTTCTTTGGACATTTTTTAGTCCTTTTCCATTTCTACTTATATTCATGTGTATGAGCTTATTCTTGGACTACCGATGTTTGTTTCTAGTATTTCCTTTTATGGTCATTTAATGTTTTTGGACATGTACCTTGCATGCTTTGATGACACGCCATAATTATCTTGTGATATTCCATTTATCAAAATGGGGTGTTACATTTGCCTTTGAAAGTTTCATCTTGCTTGTATATGTGATAATCTGCCGAGTTCATTAAGATTGGTATTGAATTGTGAGTTTTCTATCTTAGAGTGTTATAAGCCATGCTTGTTTGAAGTTGTGGACTGATTTGACGTGTTTCAAGGCGTTAAGATAGATGGTCTTGAGTTTGTGTGTACCACTGTGTGTGTGTGTGTGTGTGTGTCATGCTTCGACTTGCTGTCATTAGCACCAACCACCAGTTAGTTAATTTAGGTGTTAGAATTTGAATTCTTTTAGAGTTAACATTTGGCAATCCACTAGTTTTAATTTGTACTTAGGACTTCTAGTGGTTAGGTTTTAGTTTTAAGGCTCATCTTGGTTTATAGCATAGAAACACGTTCATAAAAAAGTCGTTTTAGGCCACTATTTGAACGAAGGTTTAAGGGAGATAGAGTTTGCCTATTGTTCTTTTGATTTACGCTGATTTCTTGGCTTATAGATTTTGTTTCTGCTTATTTGTGACTCCCCATAAGCAAAACGCTTGTGAGTGGTGCCCTATTGTCCATAACAGCAACCCATTGAATCCAAGTGAACACCAAAGAAAAAAAGAAATTGAGTGCCTCCAAGTTTTTGTACACATAAAAACGTTCAGATTTGAGGTGTGATTTTTAAATATCGGGGTTGTGTGATAGTTTTGGGTGCCTTGTGTCCATTAACCAAACAGAAAGTAATCCAAAACTTAACGATAACAACCAACAGATATTGAGAGCATGCTTGGCTTTGCACTCACTGTTTGAAAAAAACTGTTCATAACTGAGGTTTAATTTCGTGCTTAGATAGGGTTTTTGGTTTTGCACTTGTGTTTTGTGTTTGTTATTTAACTGTGTAGAACACCAAGAAAAACTAAAGAAAAAGAAGTAAAAAATAGTGCCTGTTGTGTTCATAAGGGCATCAAAATTCGTGGCTTGATTATGTTTTTGGATTGTGTTCTATTATTTGTGTCTTTGAAAAGTTATTGATAATCCTTGAATCCAAGAAAAAGAAAACAAAAAGAATCACATGGAGGTCAAGGGGATCCGTGATGTTCGAACCCTTGACCTCTACCTATGATCAACCCTCCAACGCCTCAACACACACACTCCATACCAACTGCCCTAGGGACTTAATAGTTAAAACTCTCTCATATTTGATATTTAAGGGGTGTTTTACTTTGCTAATAAAAAACATTTCGAGACTAAATAAGCTGTTTACAGCTTATTTTAATCTTGTTTTTGCATCATTCCATTTTCCCCCCATTTTCATCATAGTTTAGTATTTTTCTTCATAAAAACTTTATTTTTGACGTTCATAATTAATTTTCTAGGATTAATTCTATTTTAAAATTTGTAAAAGTCATAAAAAATAGAAAAAGGTTTATAAAAATTTTCAAATTTTTTTTTTAACTTTTATTTTATATAGTTAAGGTTTACAAATAATAAAGTTTTGATTTTGACTTTTCTTTAATTACTTTTATTTTTAGGATTTTTAACTAGCTATAAAAATTAATAATAATTAATTAAAACGTTTTCAAATTTTTGGGTTTGTGTATTTTTTAGTTAGACTTTTTAGGTATTTTTAATAATTTTTTTAGGTAAAAATTTTTATTTGGTCGTGTTTTGACGTTCACGCGTTGAAGCGTTTTCGTCCGTTTTTAGAATAATTCGTTTCCGTTTTCTTTTCTTTCCTTCTTTCCAAAAGCCCAATACTCATTCAATATCGTGTATTTATTTGATTGTCGGTTTTTACGTTTCCTAACGTATTTACTTAATACTTATCGTAGTTACTCGTTTTTCCTAAAACGTGTACAAAAAGACTACATCACAAAACCTACCAGTACTAATTTTATTCCCAACAGTTTATTACAATAAACATACATATCAAGATCTATGAATTGGGTTCTTTTATCACGAGGTTCAACATTTTATGTTCATTCTCATTATGACATTCACTAGTATATTTAGAAGGTTGAGTATTTTGTTATTTTATCTCTTAAAGATCTACGATTCCTCCCATTTGCTTTTAGTAATCAAAGACTATTCTTCAAGTATTTGCATGTAGAGAAACAACAAACTGTTATCTTTTGGGACACACCATAAAATACCTTGATAGTTCTTGAAAAATTCATAACTTCAATTTTAAGACTCAATGTGATTCATCACATTCCATAGCTTGATGGTGTCTTAGTTTATTTCTAGGTCGGAGTAATAAATCAGTATATACTTTGTATACTGAATTTCCAAACCTTGACAACTTTTGAGGTAACGTATTTCAAGTCATCAACATCAAACAATTCTAAAGAATTTGATTTGTCACTCAAGACAAACCAAACTATGTGGATTCTATGAGTATTGAGATTGTGAGACTGTATCACAATTTCTAAATAACTTAATACTCTTTAGGTTACATACTTATCAATTTTGTCAAAATAAAACTGAAAATATAGATTATCTAAAACCTATTGCATGTTCTATTGTATATATCTTTAAATAGTTCAATAACTCTATATACATTATTTATCATTTGACTAATTCACAGACTTCATGTTCATTAACAAGAAGACATAACAAATTAGATATTTGCTTATGTTATAAGTCTTTTAGCAATTAAAGGATTTTATGCTTATGCCTATGCTTTTACAAGAGACATAAACATTCATAACCAAATTAACTATAAACAATTTCGATAGTTGTTTCAAGTTAATTTCTTACTTTATTATTTATTTATTTATATTTCAATAAACATTATATGAAACATTCAAAGAAAGTATAAACAAATTAATTGAAGTAGCTTGTTATTCATATATTGACATTTTCTAAACAAGGCAACATACATTGACAATTAGATGTATAAGTATTAATAGAATATTAAATTCTTATCTCACGGTCAAAAGAAACATTTGTCATATTCTATGTGTTGTACCTTGCACACAATAAAGATTTATTCCAATTGTGTATGACACAACATCATGTATACAGATCAACAATCACGAAATTCATTTGTTTATGTGAACAATACGATACTGTCATATATACTTGAATAACTAGTAGGATGTCAACCATATAGATTTAGAAGTAATCGTGCATAATTATTATATGAAATATACTTTAAAAGTGATTATCATATAAAATAGTACGCAGTTATCCTTAAACTATGGTTCTTCATATTGTGAGAGTAAGTTATTATTTCAAGTTAAATTAGAAATAAAATGGATTACTACCAAGGTAAACAAGCTTGTAGCTCTCACTGAATTAGAAAACATTATATTAATGTATTTTCAGTAGTAAAACGCAATGCTTCCACTGGATTTGAAAATATTACAAATGTTAGTTCACCAGCGAAAAGTAAATAGCGATTTGTTTACTTTCCTACCCGCTTTAAATGCTCATAAGTAACAATTACTAATGTGTTATAGTGAGAGTATTAACTTCTACCATGTATATGAGGGACTATCCATCATGTTTTCATTTACTTGAAAAATAGCAAGCAATTTTCTCCATATTAGGCATGTCATTTAATAAGGGTGTTTAGTGACTACTTTTGTTTAAGAACATAATAACTAGGGTAAATAAAGCTAGTTATTATAATCACAATAAGCAAAGAAAACACTTGTTTTGTTCAATTAATTATAGCCTTAAAGGGTATCGATATATAAAGAACAAAGGAAACATTGCTTGTCTAGAGATTGCTAAGTGACTTACTAGTTTGAAAGATTCTCAAAAACTCAAATAAGAGTAATGGGATCTACTTTAAACAATAAGTTGTGCAAATCAGCTTAAACATTTAAGTTTGTTTATTGATTGATAATAACGATAATCCAATCGAACATATTAATATCTTTTTATAACAAGGAAAAGATTAGGTATATGTCTCTTTTTTATAAGTAAATGAGACTTTGTTTGTCGAACAAACATAAGTTTATGAAACTTCGTTGCAATAATACTTTAAAAGAATCACAAAATTTAATTTTAGTATTTTCGATAATACTATCTTTATAGAAAATTAAATACCCATGTTTATAAATAAACAATTAATTTTTTAAAAGCTAGAATCCACCAAGACATACCACCATTGCATCAGTTGATCTGCTAGTGATGATAGTATTTAAGGAGTTATTGACGGTCAATAATTGCATCCAATTCAACTTCTAGAATTACGGGACTCAACTTTATGTACATCAATTGTGACAATTCAAAAGTGAAAATGTGAGAATGTTTATCCCATAAATTGCCACGAGTTAAGGTCTCACCTATCTTAACTTGCTTAAGTCGTCCCAACCAAAAACTGTGATTATATAGCATCAAAGTCTCACAATTAAGTGTATTATATCACCTTGGGTTACAAAATCACCACAGTCTCACATATGGTGAAAGAGTTAGTGCAAGTGTTTTTACTAGTAAGATGGCAAAAAACTTATTTCAATGGGTATTTTTGAAAATCTCAAAACATGTACAAATAAGCATGCAACATCTATGTATCATGAAGTTTTAAAAAAATTACTCAATCACATTAATTATTGACATCGGTTATTTAACTCACAAATAAACTTTATAAATAATGATATCATTAAAATTGACGATTTAACATGTTTTCTATTTTAAAGAAGTATAATTTTATTTTGGGAAAAGATTAAAGAATGATTAAAACCATTCAAACCTTAGACCATTTGCGGCTTCCTAAATAGTATGTAGGGTAAGGAAACTGCAAGTAGTCTAATATTATAGGGTAATGGTATCTACAAGACCGAAGTATTGATGAGTCTCCCCTAACCTTATCCTTGCAATTAAATAGTACTTTTGCAAATTACATCATTAGTAAAATTTTACATAGTTAAAATAGAAAACACATTATAAACTTAATTCTTGCTAATCTCGTGTGAGTTAGATTTAAAACCATGTAAGGGCGACTCATTTGTTGCCACATAAGAACTTGCAAGGATAAGCTTATAATAAATCTAGTTCCCTATAGTTTTAGTCCAGTTTATTTTAATTTTCGGAAAACCCTTTGCCTGAAACATGATTCATACAATTATAATCAGAAGCAAACAAATAAACATTGATGACATATAGTCCCCAACCGGGTCATAGACCCGGCCCACGGGTATTACCTGCATCCGGCCCGTGGGACCCTACACTAAACTCAATCTCTCCCAATGACGAAGGGACACTTTCAGTGAAACCTAAGGAACACGAATCCTGGAAATCGGAAGTCTAGGGTGATGGGATAGTCACCTCAACCCCGCTTCCTGGTGGCCAAACAGGAGGACCGAATAATTGAAACACGTTTCAATATCTCAGTGGGGCAGGCACGTCTGATAATACCCCACCACCAACCCTCACTCTGGATAATCCCAACCCAGGAGCTGCGCTAAAGGCCCCTACTAAGGAGCCACAAAAGCCACTAGTCGTCGAGGCGGAATTGGAAATTGGTTTACTCGATGATGAGGACCTTGAATGCGTACTCACGCAAAATTTCGACAGAATCATTCCGGGCATCTCGGCAAAGTTAAATCTGGGAAGGAACCTCCAATTCAGACTTAACTTCAGCAGCGTCGCGCACGGTACTCCCCCTCAAGTTCGAAAGAGGGGAAGGAAGCCGCGGGCTCAGGAACAGCCTCCATTCGAGGAACCACCTCGAGCACGAAATGTGTTTGAACGCATAGGGGATCACATCATGCAAGAATTGCAAGAATCCCGGGGGAGATGGGGATAAATCTGACGGCTCCACTGGACGCGCGGTGTTGGAAACTCATGTGGATAATCGCTGCACCAGTGTGTGGCGTAGGATAAACTCGGGGGGGGGGGGGGGGGGGGGGGGAAGGGAGCTCCTTCTCACAAAAGTGGTTATCATAACCAATCAAAAGGTGGGGGAAAACCCCCTATCAAACCCTTCAAGGTCTGACTCGGATGATCATCACCCTAGACGCCGCCAACCTAGGTATTCCACCCCTGAACCATCGGATGACGAAGGACGCTACAGCGATACCTACTACCGTGCTAAAGAGGAGGAAGATCTCTCCCTCAAATGGTGTAGCGAGAGGGAGGATGCCTTCACTCTTCGTATACGGAATTACTCCGAGGAAAAGAAGCGTCGAATGCCGACGAGCGTAAAAACCTACGACGGATCTGGTGATCCGGGGGATCACCTAAAGGTATTTGACACACAGGCTAAAATTGAACGATGGCTGATGCCCATATGGTGCCAGATGTTTAA
This sequence comes from Glebionis coronaria, assembly GCA_025667525.1. Classification (NCBI taxonomy): domain Eukaryota; kingdom Viridiplantae; phylum Streptophyta; class Magnoliopsida; order Asterales; family Asteraceae; genus Glebionis; species Glebionis coronaria. Next base: position 208,514,995 of record CM046882.1, on the reverse strand, counting down.
CTTAACTTTGATTGGAAATGCATGCGACTGGTTTGAAAAGCTCCCCCATCGAAGAATCAACATCTTCGATGAGTTACGCACAACATTTCAAAACAATTATACTCAGAGAAAGAAGTATAATAGAGATCCGGTCTCATTGGCAACAGTCAAACAAAGGTCAGAGAGTCTACAGAAGACTTCACGGAGCGTTTAATGACAAATGTACGCGCAAAAAAGCGTGCCCAGAGCTCCTTCAAATTTCCGACTACATGCACGCCATAACGGACAAGGAGCTAATTAGGCGCCTCAACGGTATACGTCCGGAGAAGTTTGATGAACTCATTGAAAGGGTTCGAAACTTTATGGAAGGAGACACCACGGTTGTTGCGGCTTACCCCGCAAAAGGGAACCATGGCTATCGATCTAACGATCAGCCTAGAAGGCAATCAGGGGGCCAAGGTAACCACGGCAATGGGAGGAGCTTGGATTACAAAAATTAGGCAAAAGGAGGACGGTCGGATGACAAGTTCACCCCTCTAAAGATGACTTATCGAGATATCTTGTTAACAGAAGGAGCAAATTTTCCAAGAACTCCGCTAATGACAACCCCAGTTGATCGTCGTCAAGGCACTTGCTTCTGCGAGTTCCATAACGATAAAGGTTACGACACGGAGGAGTGCATTTAGCTCAAGAAGCATATAGAGTCGTTGATTAAATCAGGAAACCTCAAACATCTGGTTAATGAATGGAGGATGTGAAGGATAACAAAAATTATGACAAAAAAGATTCCCAAAAGTATAAGCCTACGACCATATACATGGTTCAATCATGGCAGCACCGGACGAAGCAGAAAGTTAGTCAAAAAATTTCACGCGCCAAGGAAATCTCATTCCCTCCCATCACGGCGAGCAACGTGGCTGATGCACGTCTCATGATTGAGGTAAGCATTGGAACTCATAACGTTCGTCGTATTTATGTGGATGGAGGGTCATCGGCGGAAGTACTCTACGAACACTGCTTCGTACAGCTACGACCAGAAATAAAAAGCCAATTGATGCCGGCCACGTCGCCGCTTATTGACTTCAACGGAGACACTGTCTGGCCGATAGGGCAATTACGTTTGTTGGTAACCATTGGAGATAAATAGCATTCAACTACGGCGTGGATGAACTTTATGGTGATATGTTCACATTATCCGTACAATGGTATTATTGGAAGACCAGGCATCCTAGCCATACGGGCAGTCCCGTCCATGGCACACGGCATGATTAAATTCACGGTGGAAGGGGGAATTGTCACTATTTACAATTCAATCGTGCCAGCATCGGAGTGTCACGCCGTGACAACACTAATCCAGCTAGCTCCTATAAAGGAAGGATCACCACCCCCTAATTGGAAAGTGGTAATCCACCCTGAATATCCAGAACAAGAGGTGGCTATTAGGGGAACCCTCTCCGAGAAAGGGAAGAAGGCCATGTGCTCTCTCGTAAAAGCAAACCTTGATATATTCGCATGGGAACCAAAGCATACAACGGGCGTACCGCGTTCGATCGTATAACATAAGTTTCAAATCTGCCTTGGATATCCCCCTGTTAAAGAAAAGAGCGCGGTCAAGCACTAGAACGCAGCCAAAGAATACTGGATGAGGTACGGAAACTGGTAGACGCAGGAATTATGCGGGAGGTCTATTACCATGAGGGGCTCTCTAATCCGGTCATGGTCAAGAAGCATGATGGAAGTTGGCGCATGTGTGTGGACTTCACAGACTTGAACAAAGCTTGTCCACAAGATTGCTATCCGTTACCAGAAATCGATTGGAAGGTGGAATCCTTATGCGGGTACTCTTTTAAATGTTTCTTAGACGCATATAAAGGATAACATCATATCCAAATGGCGGAGGAAGACGAGGAGATAACGACGTTCCATACGAGCTAGGGCGTGTATTGTTACACAAAAATTTCGTTCGGACTCAAGAACGCAGATGCGACATATCAACAACTTGTTGAAAAAGCCTTCGACTCACATATAGGTCGTAACCTTGAAGTCTACATGGACGACTTGGTTATCAAAAGCCATACGGAGGATGAACTCCTCCGTGATATCCAAGAGACATTCAACACATTGAGGAAAAACAACATGAAACTGAATCCCAAAAAATGCACGTTTTGAGCAACTGAAGGAATGTTCCTTGGATATATGATTAATCCAAACGGCATCAAGCCTTGTCCAGAGAAAGACGGGCGCTGTGATACAGCTACCATCCCCTCGGACACTAAAAGAGGTGCAATCACTTATGGAAAGCTGGTCGGGCTTAATAGGTTCTTATCAAAGTCAGCAGAGAAGTCACTCCCTTTATTCAAAACACTCAAGAAGTGCTTAAAGAAAGGATACTTTAGCTGGACGAGAGAGGCGGAGGAAGCGTTCAGGCAGCCCAAGCAGCATCTAGCGGCTCTTCCCATGTTAGTCGCCCCGCGACCTAAGGAGGAACTATCATGTACTTATCCGCTACATATGGAGTAATAAGTGCAGTTCTCATGACTGATCGGGATTCAATCCAGACTCCGATCTACTTCATAAGCAGAGAGCTGCAAGGGTCAGAGCTGTATTACTCACCAATGGAGAAATTGGTCTTATCCTTGGTTTACGCCGCAAAAAGGTTACGCCGGTACATCTAGGCGCACCCAATAGTGGCGGTCACGGATCAACCAATAAAACAGGTTATCTCTGAACTAGACGTGGCAGGAAGACTACCGAAGTGGAGCGTTCTGATGGGGGAATACAACATCTCCTATAGACCAAGGACAGCCATAAAAGGCCAAATCTTGGCAGATTTCATAATTGAGAAGCCCGAGGAGGACGAGCCAATGGTACCAAAGCAAGAGATCCCAATGGAACCATGGGGTTTGTTGACAGATGCATCTTCTTGCACGGACGGATCAGGAGCGGTCCTTATACTCACAAATCTGGAAGGCATGGAGTTCACCTACGCCATGCGTTTTGAATTCACAACTACGAATAATGAGGCGGAATATGAAGCATTGATGGCGGGTTTGAAAATCTCTGCTAGGATGGGATTACGCAACCTTGAAGCCTACGTGGATTACGGCTTGTCGCGAATCACATCCTAGGAGGGTACGAAGCCAAGGAGGAAAACATGATCCAATATCTGGAGAAAGTCAAGTCATTTATCGCTAGTTTTGGCAAGTTCTCTAGCAAGCAGGTACCGAGAGGCGAGAACAAGAAGACGGACGCTCTTAGCAAAATCGCGTCTACAAGTTTTACCCATCTATCCAAACAAGTGTTAGTGCAAATACTCAAGAATAAATCCATTGCAGGAGAGGGGGTCACAACAATAGTTGATGAGGAGGGGCCTACGTGGATGACCCCAATCATAAACTATCTGATGGACGAAACCCTTCCTGATGATGAAACAAAGGCGCATCGCGTCAAAAGGAAGTCACAACACTTTGAACTCCGAGATGCTGCCTTATACAAACGATCATTCCTACAGTTGTGGTTGCGATGTGTCGGACCACGTCAATCTAGTTATGTGATTAGTGAAGTTCATGAAGGGTCGTGCGGCATGCACCCGGCCCCAGATCGGTATTATCACGGGTTCTACACAAAGGATACTATTGGCCAACTATGCATCGAGACGCACGAGATATGATTCTTAAATGCAATGATTGCCAAGTGCACAGGCCAGTACCGCGACATCCACAACAAGAGCTGTCACCCATCACATCCCCATGGCCATTCTACAAATGGGCATTGATATGAGTGATTTTACTCATATCATTTATATCTAAAAACAAGGAATAAATGCATAAAATGTTTAAATATGGCAATGTATATGTTTTTTTGTCGTTTCATGTGTGTCGGTACTGATGATCACGAAAAACCGACAAATTAGACACGAGTTTGAAGAAAAGATCGAGAAGCCAAAATCAAGTTCGTTTTTAAAGGATTTTATCAAAAGTCAAACGACAAATCATTTTAAGACGGGATTCGAGTTTTATCAAAATTATTGGGCTTTGTGGGTCCCACTTATACTTCAAGGGGCTTATGAGCCCATGAAATAAAGAAGACTTGTTTAAAGCCCATTTTTAAGTTTAAGTTAAGTAATAAACAAATGAAGGCCCAAAACATATATAATTTGCACGAGATGTATGTAAATGTTCTTGGTTTTTGGAGCCCAATAGGGTTTCGTCTATCAAAACAAACGAATAAAAAGAGAAGTTTTATATAACTCTTTTTGGTCAAATCTTATTCACCCATTCACACGTTGATAAACTCACACACACAACACACACTTTATTTTCTTTCGTTAAAACCAAAGTTATCCACCCTTCTCTTTTACCTTCACCCAACCTATAAATCTATTATTCCCCAAACCCTAGAGTTGATAATATTGGGGCTTTTTCACTCGCGTAAATGCACACGAGTGGGGAATTAATTCCCCACTTTTTCGGATGATGAAAGATGGAAGCCCAAGCGCGTGAATACACGAATATTCGAGTTCTATGTTGTGACGTGGATGAAAGGATTCGTCACCAAAGATCCCTGATTGGTCCAATTACTGTAAACCTGACAAGAGGCCAATCACTTCCATCCACCTCAGCTCCAAAGAAACACAACAAGCACAAGATTGCGCCAAGTTGGCAATCCGTGTGAGGGTTAAGGATTATCTACTGTAGGATCAAAACAGAGAAGAAAGAGAATGTTTAGATGCTTAATCAAGGGCTGAAGATTGCTCATCTCCAACAAACACCTCACCCCAACCTCTCGGGTTCAACTATAAAAACCCCCTTTCTCATAGTAATTTTCATCCCTTTCTTTAGTTTACAGTTGATGAGATGGCATTTATACATGATCTCATCGTTCTTTTCGGGCTTTAAATACATAAAAATGTCATAAAATACCATATATATGCTTGTGTTTGTTTACTTGTGTATTTTAGGTATGGATATCGTGAAAAAGACAAAAGATCACAAGTTACAAGGAAAAACGGACACGAGAAACGAAGCCGTACAAAGAACCAGGCCCTAATCATGGAATTCTCAACAAAATACCTTGAAGACTTGAAGACAAACAAGATTGATCATCATTTATTGAAGAAATGACACTTAAAACCCTTGTATATTTATAATTACAAGTTTGGTCCCTTAAGTTTGTCAAAATTACACAAAAGGTCCTTCAACTTTGAAGAAATGGCAAGATTAGTCCCTCAACAAATCCAAACTGCCAATAATGGTCCCTCATGAAGATTAAGATACATTGAAGACCTTGGAAGATCAACATTGTCCAAAATCAGCCCTTGCAATATTCAAAAATGTCAAATATAACCCTTGAAGCACTTTTTATAAAGTTTGTGCCAAAAGTGACAAATGGTGAAACGTTGATACATGTAAAATGGGCGCTGATAGAAGTTTGCATCTAAGTGACAAAAGAAAGGAAAGAGGAGGGCTAAATGTGTGCATATTGAAACATTTAAACTGAAAATGTGCCAAACACCTTTCCACCCTACAAAAACGGATCAAACAAGAGTACTATTCACCTTTTACAGCCCAGATTTTACATAACTTAAATCAAAGGGTAAAATGAAATTACCTTGGCACACGTTTGATTCACCTCACCTTAAACACATCCCACACATAAAACCCTCACTCCCACTCACAAAGGACCCCACCCCCAATTCCCTTTCCACCAATCATCAAGCAACTTAGCCTCCAAGCAAAGTGACGTGTCCAAATCAACAGCCAAGGATCATTGCTTCATAACAAAGCAGAAATAAACGTCCATGATCATTTTAAACAGCTCACACCAAGGATTCGTCTAGAAGGACTTAGGGCATTTAGGGAATTTCACTTCTAGGGTTTGTGAACAGTGTAGCCTTGGCATTTGCCTATATAAAGACTCCTCAACATGTGAGAGAGCTTTTGTTCCAGATTTTAGCTTTTAATCTTTGTAATTCCTTTTTATGAAATAAAATTTGATTTTCAGAAATTTTGAGAAATCTTGTTCTTGTTTATAAAAGTTTGGTGTTTGAGAAGCTAAAATCTGAGTTCCATTTATATGTTTGAAGGTTTTTGAGGCAAGGTTTTAAGTGATAAAACTTGTGCATCAAAAATCAGAAAGTCCTTGTTTATTTGATCTCACCCTTGTGTTTGTTCATCTTAGCAGCATTGGAAGCTGGTACTTGTTTTGCTAGTACCTCAGCTCAAACAATCCAGGGCCTGGATGTAGGTTTTGGAGGTTTGCACCTTCTTCCCTTTTCATTTTCTCTTTAAGTTTCTGAATATTTGTGATTTTTGTGGATTTTTGCTTGAATCTGTGTTATTGTGGATGTTTATTGTTGATTTGGCTTGGTTTGATGTTTATGAGGTGTTATTGATCTGATTTGTGGGTTGAATCTTAATGATCCTTTGAAAATTTGTGAAAATAAGTTTTAAAAGGGTGTTTGGGATTACTGCATAAGTTGGATTTGTGGTTTGTTAAGTGCTTGTGTGTTGTATGCAAGTATTGGTATCTGTTATTTGGGAGTATTTGTGCATCTGTTTGCAGGTTTTGTGGTCTTAAACACATTGATTCATAGATTGGCTATAAAATCTTCATAACTTGGTAAAATTGGCTAGGATTTTGAGGACACCTAGATCTAAGCATAGGTTAAGGGTAACAAGTGCTAAATCATAGCTAATCACACCAGGGTAGAAGGATTTGAGGCTTGAAATTGGATCAAGTGTCAAGTATATCAGCAAACTTGTTTCTGCATTTGTTCTTTGTTCATCAGTAACTTTTTGTGCTTTGATCTTGCTATTTACTTTGATTCAGTGTTTGATTCTTGTTGCTTTGTGTTCATTGTTAGTTTATATAGCTTGTATGTGCATCTGGTTAAGTTTGGCTGGCTTATTTTGTTTAAAACTGCTTATTAAGTGCTTAACTGCTTATTTGCATATCTAGAGCATATCTGTGGACTGTTTGGCTTATTGTGGCTTATTGTGTGGATCATTTTGTGATTTTATTGTTGCTATTGACTCCTTGTGGTTCACTGATCACAAGGGTGCCTTTGTTTCCAATTGAATCAAACCAGAACTCTCAAATAAGCTTGGTCAATTAGTCAAAGCAGTGGGAACTCCTTTCCCCTGCTGGTTGCCACTGATAGTGCATTTTTGGTGTCAGCTTATCAATAAGCTATAATAGCTTATTTTAACCAGCAACAACTTTGTTTTTGTAATAGGTGCTCATATTTTGACCCATTTGTTCATCCTGGAGCATTTGGGTGGTTGACTTTTAGGTTTGACTAGAAAACCAAGTCCTTTGACTTTTACAAAAGTTCATTTGTTCTAATTCTGGCTTATTTCTTGTGCTTATTGGATTTTTGTTGATTGATATTGCTTATTGAGTCCATTTGAAAGCTTTTGCAAGTTAAATCAGCTTCTGAGGTTGAGTATTTCTCAAAAACGACTATTTTGTCGTTTTGTGGAATTTTGCTTTTCTATTTTCTGGCTTATTGAGTGAGCTTATTGGAAGTTTCTTTTGACAGATCTCTTAAGCATCCAAAAAGAGGGTTGTGTGTCAAATTAGAGCTTATGGCATTAGCTTATGGCTTAATGGGCTGAAAAGCCCAATAAGAATAAGATTTGTGTTCAATAAGCTGTGATAAGCACATTTTCAGCTTTTGGGCCTTTAGAGTTTTGTTCTTAGAATTAAATTTTAAGTCAGACAGGGCTTTTCCAAGTCAATTGGGTCAAGTTTGACTTTTTGGGCCCAAAAGCCTATTTGAGTTGACTGTTTTTGGATTTGGCCCATTTGAGGGCCCATTAGGGGTATTTTGGTAATTTCACTTTCATTTTCTGATTATTTAGGTTAAAATAAACTAGTTTGCAAGTTTTTAGAATTTTTTATAATTTTTGGATTTTTAATATTATTTTATTATTATTTTATTATTATTTTTAAAATTTCACTTTTTCCAACTTTTTACATTTTTCTTAGGTTAAATACATTAAAATAAGAATTTAGCAATTTTTAGAATAATTTTATCACTTTTAGATTAATTTTTATAATTATTTTAAGTTTTAATAGTTTTTAAATCATTTTAAATAGTTTTTATTAGTTTTAAAATTTCTAAAAATAGTTTTTAATCATTTTAGGTCATTTTAGAGGTTTACCAATTGAAAAACCTTTATTTGGGCTTTTTGATAATTTATTTGATTTTTAGGGCTTTAATTAGCATTTAAAAATTAAATATTTAATTATTTAAAAGGTTTGAAAAAGTTTTGATCATTGGTAAACTCTTAATTTATTATTTTTGATTTTTGGTAATTTTTAGAATTTATTTTTATTTTTTGTGGTTTTTAAGCTTCTACGTTTTAACTTTCTAATAGTGATTTTTAGTTAATTTTTTTTTTTTACGACTTCGTCATTTTCTCTTCTAATCCCCTTCTAAACCAAATATTAATCTCAAATATTGTACATCTTAGTCACACACATATACCTCCTTGGGAAACGAACTTAATCGGGTCATTAACACTTGATTTTTCCTAAAGTCATTTGTTCAATACTTACCGCTTTTACGCCTTTTTCCTAAAAGGTGTAATTTACTACAATCAACAGTTATAATGTTAAATTAGTTTTAGGAATTTATTTTAAATCTTGTAATGTTTTTGTAATGAATTTTAGGTTTAATAAATAAAGATTGAGTTCTATTATTGTTACGTCCTGTTTTCTTTCTTAACTGCTCTTGAATCAATTTATTTATATTATTTTCCTAGTCTGCTGATTACGGCATAATAACATTAAGTTGACTTTAAAGCTTCGTAATAGCTTTTAAAGTTTAATTTAGACTAAAGTTTGGGAACTGATTTATCATCGTGATAAATTGAGAAAGAAGATAAGGATTTACTGATAAATCGATTAAATAATAACTGTCAGTTCGATTTATCTCATAAATCGAGAAATAAATGGTGATAATGTGATTTGAGTGGTGGTTCGATAATGGTGGCTCGTTTAGTTTTGGTGTCGATTTAGATAAGTCAGCTCAGCGCTCGACTTCGCATCAATGGTTCTTCAAATATTGGTTAAGCACATTTACTCTCTAAGTTCTAGTTTAATTCGATTATATGCTAAATTTGTGTTTTAAATCTGTCAATGCTTATGTTTTTATGGTTCTGATTTATATTTAATTATCTGTTTGGATTTAATTTGTTAATGTTGGAGTTTGGATTCGTTAATGTTGCGTAAACTGTATGTTAAGTTTTAGTTCTACTAAATATTGGTTATCAGTTTTTTTTAGTATTCTGATAGTATTGTTTCTTTCAATATAATATGATGATTCGGATGATTATTTGTTTAAATCTGATATAGAGGTCTGATATAGTTTGTTTTGCACTATTTTCCGTTATTTAATATGCATATCGAGTTTGATTGAAGCTGCTATAGATTTGGAGCATGATAGGACTGTTGTATTCTTTTTATCTGTTCTACTGTTTATTTAACTCATAATTGTCCAACAGAATTATTGGATTTGCATTTGCTTGATTGGAGTTAGTTTTCTTACGAATCTGTTACTTGTCGTGTAACTTGAACCCTTTGAGATCTGCTTAGTTAAGAATCTGCTAGGTTGCTTGAATGTTTTCTGAACTGAATCTGTCCTTTGTATTAGATGCTAGTTGAGTACAGTGTTTTTCTTTCTTATTTTGTTATTATGATTAAGTATACGACTTATGTTTACATTTGGTATTCAGAGTCGGAATTTGTTTAATAGTTGTGATTTCGAAATTTGAATCGAATGTCTGAGACTACTGGTCTTGTCTAGATTCTTTGTAGTTGGAAATTGATTTTACTATAATAGCTTGTTTTAACTAAAAAGCATGCTCAAGAATTGAATTATGCTTGATTTTAGGTTTGCCTTAGTTGATTTCTATAAGTTTTCAAACTGCTGGGTGATTTGTAAGCGAATGTGGATATTATTTGGAAATTTCAATTTGCTGATTTTCAATCGCTTTTAATGGATACTTTCTTTCTGCTTGTCTGCTTAATATGGTAGAAACTGTCTAGTTATATGTGCTTTGCATGCTGTCTAATTTCCTTTTAAAGTTTAATTTTACTGATTGGTAATAATCTGTTATTTATACTGTATTTAGTTTCATTATCATGTTGTGTAATTGGACTTTGAGCACTGTTGCTTTATTTTTATCTATAGTGAATTATGATTTGAGTATTTTTAGGTTTCTCTGTGATGTTTACTGATTTATTGTGGATCTGTGCGTTTGTAATATTGTTTTGTCCGTTATTTTTGCAATCTGTCATTTGATTTACCAAAAAGGAAAAATTAAAATAAAAATGATCACTGTAGGTCTCGAACTCGAGACCTGCCCCTCACAAGTCCAACATGATAACCAACTGATCTGATGGGTGATTTATTATTACTATGTAATCTACATTTTAAATACCTATAATTGTAACATTATTTCTTTGTTAGATAAACGCTTTTTATAACATTTGAAGAGTTTAAATAAAAAGTTTTTAATATAATGAAAAAAAAATATAAAAAATAATTACTTTTTATAAAATTGTTAATTTTAAAATAATTTTTGTTTAATTAAAAAGTAAAAGTATTATTTTTAAATAGATAAATTTAGGTGTTAATTTTATATAGTTTTAAAAGTTGTTTTTAATTAATTTAGGTTTTAAACAAATTTTGTATTAAGATAAATCTTATTTTAAATATTTTTTGTTAAAATATTTTGTTTAATTAAAAATTAGTTAAAGTATAGTAGAATTTAAATTTAAATAGTTTAAATAATTGTCTTTTAGAATTTATTGGGTACGATTAATGCACTTTAGATTTAAAAATTGTAGGAGTAATTTTAGTTTAAAACCCGAAAACCCATTCAAATCAATTGTCCATTTCAAAACAAAACGTCTCAAATTCACTCGATCTTCGTGTACAACGAACTTGGTTCATCATCGTGTTTAATTAAATCCGTCTTTGGTAATTTTAGTCTATTACTTTTTCCTAAAGGTAATTTTCTATTTTACCCTATAACGTATCTAATTAATATATACATTCCACGACACATCAGAAATTTTGGCGCCGCTGCCGGGGATCTTGTGTACGATTCGTTTCGTGGAGATTTGTTGATCGTCGATTTCAAGTACCTTTCCGTCCTCGGAAAGTTTTGTTATTTTTCTATTATTAAAGTATGTATCGTTTTTCTCGTTTTTTGTGATTACTATATTGTATTACGTACAACAATAAATTTACCTATTTCCAAATAAGACCTTAGTTGGGATTACATCACCTAGGTATTGTATTCGAATCCAAAACGAAAAAAAGGCAAAATAGATAAATACTAATAAAAAGTTTGAACTCGATGTATACAAACTATAAGGTGGGTATAAGGCGACGAGCTATAAAAGGCCGTCTAAGGAAAAAGGTTTTTAAGTGCTTTGTGCCACCTCGTTTCCCCGCTTGCTTGTGCGTATATTTAGAGGGACGACCGATTATTGGTTTGCCGACTTAAGTAGTATTAAATCTTATTTTTGTTGTTTACTTATTCAACCTCGAGACGTTTAGGTTTTCACCTATCGTTTCAAAGTCGATCGAGGGTAATTTACTTCCATCGTAATTATCTTTACTCCTTGTTTTTATCAATCTTTGATTGATTTATGAAAAATACCAAAACTAATCTTCTTAATCCTCTATCATGTTTAATTCTTTTTCTCCTCACCCTCCAATTTTTAATTCTTCCATGAATTCCTTCATCAATTTTGTAGGGTGTGGATAACCGTTATATGGTCTTTTACCATGTCGGTGGTGTACGTGTGAGCGTTGTGGAAATGATTTACGTCACGATATACGAGTTGGATTTTGTCCTTCTTGTAATGAAATTACTTCATGTGGAAACGCGAATTTTTCAAATAATTCTCTCGATTTTTACCCACCTCCACACCCTATATACGAGACACCCTCGTGTGAGTTTTGTCGAAATAATTCTCATTTTGGATTTAGTTGTTCGCATCGATTCTCGCTTAATTACGAGCAAGAACCGGGCTACAATCAAAACTTTAATGATAATTGTTATTCACAAGATTTACCGAGTTTATCGCAACAATATCTTTGTTGTGAGTATTGTGGAGGTCCTCACGAGAGCTTTAATTGTCAACCAAAGGATAAGAATTTTTATGAGCCCTTTTTTCTCGAGAGTGAAAATTTTAAACGACTTGAAACAATGTTCCAACAAGTAATGAATCAAAGAAATGTTGAAATTGTTGAAAAACGTATTGAAGATATGTTACTTGAAAAGAGACAAATTAATAAAGAGATTAATGATATAAGTAATGAATTGGGAAGTCGAAGATTTCATGGAGAAATAATTGATGAGGGATTTAAAAGAGGATGTGAAATTAAGATTAGACAACTTTCGCAAGATTATAATAGATTAAGCGTTGAAATTCGAAAGAGAGAACAAGCTCAAGAGGATGCAAAATATCTTGCCACTCGTGAATTCTAGCGTTCTCTTATTATTGACGATGACGAGGAGAGTACTATTTCTTTGCGAGATCTTATCGCTCTACATCCTTCGTCTAGTGCAATCGTACTTCCTTTTCGTGTCTTTCCGGCTAAGGAGCCTGAGAATTCACCCATCCTAGATGATGAGGATGTTTATGATCTCACTCCATCTCATGACATCACCACTGCTATTGATGATTCTTCCACCGTGGATCCCGAAAATTCTCTAAGCAAGGGGGACAAGCTTATTAGCACTATTCCGGACACAGAATCGGACGAAGTAATAAAGTCTTGTGTTGAGATTCTTGTCCAAAATCCAAGAGAGTTCGATGGTATTTCTAATGAAATGTGTGATTTGCCACAATGTGATGACTCTACTTCTTCCAATCACTTTGAAATTTTCTCCAATTCTAATGATGAAAATTGTGATGGAAATGAAGATTTTGAGAATGATTCGACTTCTAGTTAATTTTCTAATGAGGAGTTCTCTGATGAACTTTCTTATAAAGATGACATTCACGACTCGTATTTTGAGGGGTTTACCGATGAACCTACTCTTCTTCACCCACTTCCACCGGGAAATAAGGATGATAGTGATACGTTTTTTGAGAGGTTCACCTTTGAACTTGCTCCTTTAGACTCATTTCCTCCGGGAAATAAGGTTGATTTGACTACTCCTATCTTTGAGAAGTTCTCCGATGAACTTACTCATTTAGATGTGGAAGACGTGGTTCTTCAAGAAAAAATATCCAACGTCTATCTTCTCATTTCTAAGATCGAGACTTTGAATTCTAAGCCTAATGCCAAGTCTTTCTCTCCATCTCCTATTCCCGTTGAGGATGCTTATGGAGGAGATTGACATGTTTATTGCTTCTAATGATTCGATACCACCGGGTGTTGATGAACTTGACCCAGAGGGGGACGCTCTCTTTTTAGAGAATTTACTTGATGATGATTTCGTCCCAAGTCCTCCTCCCACCCACTTTGACCTTAATGTGCGGGTTTTTCATGTGTCTCGTATTGAGTACCATGACCCGATTGATCACATTTCTAAGGGTGAAATGGTCGTTAAAGATAAGCATGATTCCGCTACGGATGAAACTTTTATTCCACCTTTACCATTTGCTTTCTATGATCATGGATTAGCATGGGGGGACGACACCGTGTTGTCTATTCTTTTCTCTCCCGAGGACGAGGTATTCGACCCCGGAATCATTGATTTAGGGAAATCTCGGCCTTTCACCGATGCAATATTTGAAAGACTTTTCGATCATCTTGGTGCGAGTTTATTTCGGGGAGCATGCTATATCCATTTTATAATTTGTGACTACCATCTCTTGTTAGAGATTTATGTTGGAGTTTCATCCTTTCGTTTGTCATCCGACAACGAGGATCTAATATTTGACCCTGACATCGTACTTTATTATGGATTTTATTCCAATTTGCTGGTTTTCACCATTTTCCCTAAGGACCAATGAATGTGGGGATCGAGTCGAGCTCATGACTCGGTTAACAAAAACGAGGTGCCTTGTGGGGGAGTCCCATACATTCTATCTTCTATCTATTTTCTAATAACTAATAATGCTTGATCTTTCAAGCTCGTGCTCGTGTTTTGTTGTGTTGTGAATCTTAGGTATGACCCTAATCATTAAAGACTCTCGTGTTCGGTTTTTGCCGGTCCACTTGATCTTCCATTCTTTGATTGCCAAAAAGGGGCACACTCTCTATCCTTTGATTTATCGACTAACGTTTTATCTTGAGGCAAAATTAATAAAATGGCTTATAGATTTGCGTGATCTTTCCATGTTAGGATTTTGCATTAGACTCTTCGTGTTTTAGCAAGGGGTTGTTACTCTTGAGCTAAGAAACATTGAGGACAATGTTTGGTTTTAGCATGGGGGAGTCAATCGATAAAATCGCTTGCAATTTCTTTTGACGTGTCTAAACGTAATCGTTTTTCTTGTTTTTCATAAAAAATTTAAAAATTTTAGTGTTATTTTTAAGTTTTAATTAATAAAATAAGTGCTTTCGACACAAATGTAGGCTTTCTGTTGGTGAAAATGAAAATAGTTTTTGACTCGACTCGGTTTTTACCTTAGCTTTTTCCTTAACGTGTTTGAATCAAGTTTTGCTAGGCCTTTATGTAGGGAACTTTAAAACGCGAAAGTCTTAACTCATACGGGTTAAGAACAAGAACTTTTCGCAAGTTCCTATAATTGATCCTAGAAAGTCGTTTATCAAGGGAACTTTAAAACGCAAATTCTAAAACATGAAAAAGTATAAGAAGATGCAAGATCCTATAGATGACTTGAAAACCGAAAACTTTGATTTAATAGGCTAAGTATCCATTGATTTTACATTTTTGAAATTTTACAATATGGAGAACAAGAGATGATAGAGTTTAGTCATAAGTTTCTAAAGTTAACTCTTCTTTGTGTAAGTATTTTTGTGTTTGATTTAATCTCCTAGTATTTATTTTCCACGCTTGAATAATAATTGCTTAATAAATGAAGTTTTTAGCGGTTTAAGCTTGATATCTTAACTCGTAACTCCTTCTTTTTCTTCCCTTGTAATTAAAGTGAGAACACATTAAGGGTGTCAGTGTCATGGACTTTTGATCATGGGATTCCGGAAATTTGGCTTACTATAAATATCATACTAATAAAGAAGAATAAATAAAAACATGTTCTCTAAGAGCCTTCGGGTGGGAGTCATGTAGCACTAACCTTGTCATTAGAGCCTTAGGGTGTATGGCAAGGGGACGTGTTGAATAAAAATTGATTCATCATCATGAGCCATAAGGTGGGATGGTGAATGTCAATTCCCTTATTTTTGTCCAAGGAGCCTTCGGGTGTGGATTTTAAATAAGGAGCACAATTGCATCTTAAAGAGCCACAAGGTGATATGATGTAGTTGTTGCTAACTCCATTAATAAGGTCATAATTAAGTTTGGAGGTTTTATTGTTGCTTTTAAGTAGTCCTATTAGCCAAATTTCGTGTCCGGGGAATTATCCCTCAAATCGTGTTAAGTTATCCTTGATGTGGACTCTCTTTAGTGACAACGGTTTTTGAAGTCGAGGTTAGGTTTTGAGTGTTGAGTTTACACCGTTTTTGCCTTCATTTTTGGACTAATAAATATCAAATAAGTCAAATGAGCCTTCGGGTGAATGACAAATAAAATCTAGAGATACAATTAGGATTAATAGGAGATTGAGTTTAACACAAATTACTTGTATGAGTTGTTTTAATTTTGGGGTTTATGATTGACAATGATCTTGTTTTTACACTTAGCATGGAAAAGTGAAAAGTCGGGGATGATAAATCTATTTGAGTTTTATGATCCTAAAAAATATTTTTCAAATAATGAAAGCAATACATTATGTCTTTGCAAAAAAAAGTCAAAAGTTGAATAAAAGTGTAGTTAGTGTTTTACTTTATCATTGCGTAAGGACACGGCAATTGCTTAGCAAGGGGGAGTTTGATATGATTGATTTTACTCATATCATTTATATCTAAAACAATGAATAAATGCATAAAATGTTTAAATATGGCATTGTATATGTTTGTTTGTCGTTTCATGTGTGTAGGTACCGATGATCACGGAAAACCGGCAAATTCGACACGAGTTTGAAGAAAAGATCGAGAAGCCAAAATCAAGTTCGTTTTTAAAGGATTTTATCAAAAGTCAAACGACAAATCATTTTAAGACGGAATCGAGTTTTATCAAAGTTATTGGGCTTTGTGGTTCCCACTTATACTTCAAGGGGCTTATGAGCCCATGAAATAAAGAAGACTTGTTTAAAGCCCATTTTTAAGTTTAAGTTAAGTAATAAACAAATGAAGGCCCAAAACATATATAATTTGCAAGAGATGTATGTAAAAGTTCTTGGGTTTTTTGGAGCCCAATAGGGTTTCGTCTGTCAAAACAAACGAATAAAAAGAGAAGTTATATTTAACTCTTTTTGGTCAACTCTTATTCACCCATTCACACGTTGATAAACTCACACACACAACAAACACTTTGTTTTCTTTCGTTAAAACCAAAGTTATCCACCTATCTCTTTCACCTTCACCCAACCTGTAAATCTACTATTCCCCAAACCCTAGAGTTGATAAAATTGGGGCTATTTCACTCGCGTGAATGCACACGAGTGGGGAATTAAATTCCCACTTTTTCGGATGATGAAAGATGGAAGCCTAAGCGCGTGAATACACGAATATTCGAGTTCTATGTTGTGACGTGGATGAAAGGATTCGTCACCAAAGATCCCTGATTGGTCCAATTACTATAAACCGGACAAGAGGCCAATCACTACCATACACCTCAGCTCCAAAGAAACACAACAAGCACAAGATTGCGCCAGGTTGGCAATCCGTGTGAGGGTTAAGGATTATCCACTGTAGGATCAAAACAGAGAAGAAAGAGAATGTTTAGATGCTTAATCAAGGGATGAAGATTGCTCATCTCCAACAAACACCTCACCCCAACCTCTCGGGTTCAACTATAAGAACCCCCTTTCTCATTGTAATTTTCATCCCTTTCTTTAGTTTATAGTGATAATGTTAAATTAGTTTTAGGAATTTATTTTAAATCTGGTAATGTTTTTGTAATGAATTTTAGTTTTAATAAATAAAGATTGAGTTCTATTATTGCTACTTCCTGTTTTCTTTCTTAACTGCTCTTGAATCAATTTCTTTATATTATTTTCCTAGTCTGATGATTACGGCATAATAACATTAAGTTGACTTTAAAGCTTCGTAATATCTTTTAAAGATTAATTTAGACTAAAGATTGGGAACCGATTTATCATAGTGATAAATTGAGAAAGAAGATAAGGATTTACTGATAAATCAATTAAATAATAACTGTCAGTTAGATTTATCTCATAAATCAAGAAATAAATGGTGATAATGTGATTTAAGTGGTGGTTCGATAATGGTGGGTCGTTTAGTTTTGGTGTCGATTTAGATAAGTCAGTTCAGCGCTCGACTTCGCATCAACGGTTCTTCAAATATTGGTTAAGCACATTTACTCTCTAAGTTCTAGTTTAATTCGATTATATGCTAAATTTGTGTTTTAAATCTGTTAATGCTTATGTTTTATGGTTCTGATTTAGATTTAATTATCTGTTTGGAATTAATTTGTTAATGTTGGAGTTTGGATTCATTAATGCTGGGTAAACTGTATGTTAAGTTTTTGTTCTACTGAATATTGGTTATCAGTTTTTTTTAGTATTCTGATAGTATTGTTTCTTTCAATATAATATGATGATTCTGATGATTATTTGTTTAAATCTGATATAGAGGTCTGATATAGTTTGTTTTGCACTGTTTTCGGTTATTTAATATGCATATCGAGTTTGATTGAAGCTGCTATAGATTCGGAGCATGATAGGACTGTTGTATTCTTTTTATCTCTTCTACTGTTTATTTAACTGATAATTTTCCAACTGAATTGTTGGATTTGAATTTGCTTTATTGGAGTTAGTTTTTCTTATGAATCTATTACTTGTCGGGTAACTTGAACCCTTTGAGATCTGCTTAGTTAAGAATCTGCTAGGTTGCTTGAATGTTTTCTGAACTGAATATGTCCTTTGTATTAGCTGCTAGTTGTGTACACTATTTTTCTTTCTTATTCTGTTATTATGATTAAGTATACGACTTATGTTTACATTTGGTATTTAGAGTCGGAATTTGTTTAATAGTTGTGATTTCGAAATTTGAATCGAATGTCTGAGACTACTTGTCTTGTCTAGATTCTTTGTAGTTGGAAATTGATTTTACTGTAATAGCTTGTTTTAACTAAAAATAATGCTCGGGAATTGAATTCTGCTTGATTTTAGGTTTGCCTTAGTTGGTTTCTATAAGTTTTCAAACTGCTGGGTGATTTGTAAGCGAATGCGGATCTTATTTGGAAATTTCAGTTTGTTGATTTTCAATCGCTTTTAATGGATACTTTTTCTGCTTGTCTACTTAATATGGTAGAAACTGTCTAGTTATATGTGCTTTGCTTGCTGTCTAATTTCCTTTTAAAGTTTAATTTTACTGATTGGTAATAATTTGTTATTTATACTGGATTTAGTTTCATTATCATGTTGTGTAATTGGACTTTGAGCACTATTGCTTTATTTTTATCTATAGTGAATTGTGATTTGAGTATTTTTTTGGTTTCTCTGTGATGTTTACTGATTTATTGTGGATCTGTGCGTTTGTAATATTGTTTTGTCTGTTATTTTTGCAATCTGTCATTTGTTTTACCAAAAAGGAAAAATTAAAATAAAAAATGATCACTGCAGTTCTCGAACTCGAGACCTGCCCCTCACAAGTCCAACATGAGAACCAACTGATCTGATGGGTGATTTATTATTACTATGTAATCTACATTTTAAATACCTATAACTGTAACTTTATATCTTTGATAGATAAACATTTTTTTATAACATTTGAAGATTTTAAATAAAAAGTTTTAAATATAATAGAAAAAAGTTACTTTTTATTAAATTGTTAATTTTAAAATAATTTTTGTTTAATTAAAAAGTAAAAGTATAATTTTTAAATAGATAAATTTAGGTATTAATTTTATATAGTTTTAAAAGTTGTTTTTAATTAATTTAGTTTTTAAATAAATTTTGTTTTAAGGTAAATCTTATTTTAAATAATTTTTGTTAAAATATTTTGTTTAATTAAAAATTAGTTAAAGTAGAGTAGAATTTAAATTTAAATAGTTTAAATAATTGTCTTTTAGAATTTATTGGGTACGATTAATGCACTTTAGATTTAAAAATTATAGGAGTAATTTTAGTTTAAAAACCGAAAACCCATTCAAAACAATTATCCATTACAAAACCAAACGTCTCAAATTCACTCGATCTTCGTGTACAACGAACTTGGTTCATCATCGTGTTTAATTAAATCCGTCTTTGGTAATTTTAGTCTATTACTTTTTCCTAAAGGTAATTTTCTATTTTACCCTATAACGTATCTAATTAATATATACATTCCACGACACATCAGGCATTGACATAGCAGGTCCTTTTCCTATTGCAGCTGGAGGCGTTAAGTTCTTGATCGTGGATATGGACTACTTCACTCGCTGGATAGAAGCTAAGGCAATCGCAACAATCACGGGAAAACAGGTAAAAAAAAATTTTGGGAAAATATTGTATGTCGTTTTGGTTTGCTAGGTGAGATTATCTTGGATAACGGAAAGCAGTTTGCGGACAATCCGTTCAAGGATTGGTGCGCAGCGCTGAACATCAAACGGTACTTCGCATCAGTTAAACACCCACAGACTAATGGTCTAGTAGAGCGAGCGAATAGAAGCCTAGGTGAAGGAATAAAGGCGCGCTTAGATGAGAGAAGCGGCAAATGGGTGGACGAACTACCACATGTCCTATGGGCACATAAAACAACGATCAAAACGGCTAATGGGGACACTCCATTCGCGCTGGCCTATGGAACCGAGGCTGTCATCCCAGGAGAAATTGGGATGGAAACAATCCGCACGGCGGAATTTAACGTCGGCACAAACTATGAGGAACTTCGGGTCAATCTAGACCTACTCGAGGAAAAAAGGGAGATAGCATCTATCAACGAAGCTAAATCTAAGGCATGGATGAAATCTTATTACGACTCCAAAGTCAAGGGTGTTTCCTTTCGGCCGGGGGATTTTGTCTATCGTGCTAATGAGGCAAGTCGCGCAGAGAACACGGGAAAACTTGGTCCAAAGTGGGAAGGGTCGTATGAGGTCACATAAGCTTTGGGGCTAGGCGCGTACAAGTTGCGTGATACGGAGGGCCGTGACTTGGATCGTACATGTAATATTTGCAACCTCAAAAGATGCTATCTATAAAAGGCTACGGCCTCCGCATGGACACTTCATTGTAGACAGCTTCAATAAAGATCCATGTATTTTTGCTTTCATGTTTTCTAGGTTCTATTTGTCTTAGGATTTTATTATTATGTAAAAAAAATTGTAATAAAACGCCGTGGTGCCTAGCTAGCTCCACGGCTTGTTCTTGTGCAAATTATTGTCTTTGGTTTCCTTGGAATTATTATTTTTTTATAATCTTACGTGTTATTTCTTATTCATATGCATTCATTCAGCCGTACAAGTACTATTCGCTCCCAGGTGGAGTAAGAGGATTAAGTGAACCTAATAATTCAACTTGTCGTATAAGAGGGATGCAACCCCCGTGACGCGGATCACGTATCCTTACTAGACACATTATTCACAAGACGTTGTAATAAGTTTCCAGATGTCGTACTTATATACTGACGGACATGATAAAGACACACAGTGCACGTCTAGTAAATTATAGACTTAGTTTTATTCTTAAACAGTCGTGACACGTCATGAAAAAGATACACGATATCTAAGAATAAATACAAGTTTCAAATATACAAACAAAAGACGCCGTGATCATCACGGACACATATATTAATAACTATTCTAAGTGTTCGAAATTAAATTATAGAATAAAGTCGTGGACATCCACGACGAATATGCATTACAAAGAGAGAAGTGCAAGTGTTCAAAAGTTACAACTACTACAAAGGAGGAAGGAATTCACCTACCTCTTTCCTTCCTTCGGCTATCAATCAAAAGGAGTGCCTCACCACGAGCCTCTTTCATGCTACGAGCCTAGGCTAGGCTTGCTTCAAGTGCCTCACCCAACGCCTTATCTCCCTTCACGCTCTTCGAGTTAGCATCATAAGTTGGAAGGGTAAGCTACTTGGGGTCCGGTATTAAATGTGCACGGGGGTCCACTCCACTTTCTGGCCATACGTCTGGGCGGAGCTTCGCCATGATATCTTCGTTTGACGCATTCTTCATAGCTTCAAGTTCGGACAGGAAGGGATACTCTAAGTCTCCCAGGACACCCATGGACGCGGTCATTTTTTCCTCGGCCCCCGGGTTGAAGTAGGCGTGCCTAGTGATATCTTCTTTTTGTCTTATTAGCTCGGAACCCTTGGTCATACCTTTATGACAGCTGCGGTCAATACCATCTGACACGACATCGGCAAAGGACTGCACAAACCAAGGTGACTCCATAACCCTCATCACTGTTAGGCGCGTCCCATGGTCCACCATACACCTACGACCAGCAATGGCCATAAGTAGTCGGGGGTACAACACTTCATCACAATCCATAGCTAGCGCGCCTAGTTCAGTGTTCACCCTCTCCAAGGTATCAAACATTTGACTTTCCATTTCAGCCCTCTCCTTGACGAAATATTCTTTCAAAGCTTCTTCGCCCTTAACCAACATTCACGTCTTCTCTAGTTCCTATTTGAGGGCGGATGCTTGGTCAGCCGCGGTCTTTGCAGAGGCCTCGGCTGCGGCTACCTGTGATTAAAAGGTGATGTGTCGTGGATAGTATAGTGATAATCAGATACGCTATAGGGTAAATTAGAAAATTACCTTTTGGAAAAAGTAATAGTCCAATAATACCAATGACGAATTCAATTAAACACGTGAGTGAGTCGAGTTCGTTGTACACGAAGATCTTATGAATTTGAGACGTTTTGCTTTGATTTGGACAATCGATTTGAATTGGTTTGTGGTTTTTAAAACTAAAATTAAGTCTACTAATTTTAAGCTATTTAAATTTATCCTAAAGTGCATGAATCGTAAACCCCGCCTATTTAAAACAAATCTAAACAATTAATTACTTAAAAAAAATAAAACACTATTTAAACCTTAACCTATTTAAAGTCTAATTAAACTTTAAAAAAAAACTAATTAAACTTTATTAAAATTACTTTTTAAACTAATCTATTTAAAAGCTTTATTTATTTAAATCTAGAGTTATAAAAATTAAACTAATTTAAATTTAAACTAATTAAACTTTTTAAATAAAAACATTTTTTTTTTAATATATATTATTTAAACTACTTTTTTAATAAAGAATTTACTTTAATTTAAAGAATTAAAAAGTTATTTTAAAAAAAATACGTGACAATGAAGCTTAAACTAAAACAAAAGCAGCCAGACGAGAACCACTATATAAGAGAAATAAATGAGAATAGAATCAAAAGAGCCTATAGCTCGACTGGTTAACACGTTGAACTGGTGAAGGGGAGGTCTCGAGTTCGAACCCCCCCCCCCCCCCCCCCAATGACAATATTTTTGGAATTAAAACCTTTTTTGATAGATTGAATAAATTAAGTCTCAGGAAAGACTTGTGAGCTTATATTGTTAAGCTGTTTAGGCAAACAACTTTTGAGCTTATCAGATAAGGTGAATCTGATAAGCTAATAACTGAACAATATAGAAATAAAGCAGATCAATCAAAATTAAACCAATAAAATAGCAAACAAGTATCAAAATATTAACTAAGCAGATAAATCAACAAAGCATAACCAAAATCGAACTGATATAAACTCAATCTTCATACAGCAAAATGCAGGCATACAGAAATTATAAATCAGTTAACAACTCTACATGAATCTGATAATCAACTAATAATTATGCAGCAGTTAAGTACACACTTTAAACCTGATAAAAAAAATCAGCAAAGCTTAACAAACTTAAACTAATCCATTTAAACTCAAGCTTAAACTGATAACAACCTAATTAAAACTATACTACGTTTCAAAAACCAAGTCACTCAGTTTTCAGTCAAGTAAAACAAGCAGAAATATCAATCCATAATAACGATTCAAACTTTCATATAAATCAGTCCAAGTTAAACAGAATAACCAAAACTTAAACTCACATTCTCAGTTTATGCATATCAAGTAAATAACTCAAATCTCTATGCAGTTTACTGAACATCTAAGCAGACTAACAATCATCATGTAACCAACAGCTTACAATCATTATCACATTCAAATCAAACAAGCAGATTATAAAACAAATAAAAAAAACTGTAAATTCACAAAAAGTAAAAAGAAATTAGCACCTTATGGGATAACCATTGGGGAGAAGGTGTGCGCTGTGCAACCTTTGAACTGAAACGATAACACCATCTTTTACACGAACCATCAAATATCATCAATCGAACCCCCAACCAAACATCATCAAACCGAGCATATTTTATTCATTTTTCCAGTGGGGAAAAATGTTATCCAAACTTCTCTTTAAATATTAAACATAAACTATTGAAAAGCTTATATTTAATATTCAAACATTATTATATAAAATATTAATAAAAGATGATTCGCATAGCAATTTATAACAGTAAGTAATTTTAAGAGAAACGATTGAGAAAAAGAAACAACTGCTCTTTTATTAATCTCAGATATATTACAAGATTTAAATAAAAATAAATACAAATTACCCTAAAACAAATTCTACATAATAACTTTAAAGAAAAAGTAAGGATGCATTACACAAGAAAAATGGGGGTATTTATAGCCTCCCAAGGCTTGATGAGCAGCGAATATCCGCATCTTCAAATGGATATTCCTTTTAAATTGTAGCCTTTGGATCAATCTTTGCTCTTCTCTCTCTTGTTTGATGGCTGAGATGACTCCAAATAGCACACGGATCGCCAACGTGGCATCCGTGTGCTAGTTGTGTTTCTTTTAAGCGTTTTGATTGGTGGATTAGGAGATGTGAGGTGTTTCCTCCACTGAGATGTAGCCACGTATCAAGTCTTCCTCAAACTCTCTTCCTTTAAATTTGGGGGTTTTATTTCTTTTTGGGTGAATTAATAGAATAAGTAAAAAGCCCTAAAAATTAAGAACTTTTTACTATCCTAGGGTTTATAACAGTAAACTTTATTCACTGGTTTTGGGAGTGAGAAGTTTGGGGAAGATGAGTACATTGTTTCTATCGAAATATTTAATTGAGAGAAAAAGTGGGATGGTTTGTATATGGAAAGTGACGTGTGAGAAAGTAAATGAATGGTTGAGGTGTCGTTTCTTTGTGTGTGAATATAGAATGTGGTAAGTAATATAATATGGAAAAACGTGTAAGGGTAGTAATGGGTAAAGTAAATGATTTCCTACGTTTATAAACGTATTTCTTGACAAAGAAAAACCCTAAGGCCCATTAAGCTCTCCTTTATTCATTCGCTTTGTTTTTTCATTGACTTGGGCTTTTGGCCCAAATAGTGAAAACTTTTCAAGCCGTGAATTTATTTCCATATTGGGCCAGTAGTTGGGCTTGTTCCAAAATTAATTCATCTTATGTCCAAAATTGGGTTTTTAAGCCCAATTGCTCCAATGTGGGACCAACTTGGCTTGTTTATTCGACAAATGATTAAATCCTCTAAAGTCGAGCTTGATTTTGGCTCCTTTGATCTTTTTCATCAATCTCGTGTCGATTTTTGCCGATTTTCGCGAACTTGGTACCTACACACATTCAAACAAGAAACAAGCATATACAAGGCATATTTGATATATTTTGTACAATATTTCATTGTTATTTGATACAAATGATATGAGTAATTACACTCATATCAAATTCCCCCATGCTAAGCAATTGCCGTGTCCTCACGCAATGATGAAATAAAACTATATCTACACCATTATTCAAACTTTCGACATTTATTTTTGTAAAGACATAAAATAACTTTAAGGATCTTAAAAACTCAAATAGATTCATCGTCCCCGACTTTTCACTTTTCCACGCCAAGTGCAAAAACAAGATCATTGTTATTATAAGTTGGTAGACTAACACGAACTCATGTGGGCCAATTAATCACTTAGACTCCCTTATTCCTATGTGTATCTCTTATATTTTATTGTTGTCATGAATGATCACGAGGATGCATTGTTGACTTATTTCGATTATTTATTAGGCCAAAAATAAAGTGAACGATTTAATCAATAGTTAGCTAAAGGACAAACTCTTTTAAAACTGCTTCTCGGGCTCTCATAAAGTTCATATCTTGGTATAACTTGCTTCGCGATTTGAGACCTTTCTCGGATCGATATTTGGCAATGACTTAATACTTCCAACCTTGAGAGACGTTCACGAAATAATGGTCTTCTCTTCATAATATCTCTTCACTTGAATTATTGAGAGATTCATACTTGGACCACGACTTCTTCATTTTTCTCCAATCTTTACTTGGGATTTTGATTAACAATGATCCGCCTCCTTTTTGGACTTGGCTTCATTTATCCTCATACCTTATTTTGGTCTTTTTGGATAGACTTCTCCATGACTTTTTGGGAGTATTTTGCTTTTCGTCGTGTGTCTTGATCCTTCATATTGATTTTTGATAAATGAGTCTTCACATCACTTGAGATCTTTAGCAATAAAACATAGCCCTCATGTCTTGTTAGGACCTTTTTGGACTCGCCAATCTTCGCATCCCGCTTCAATAAGTTATGCCTTGGCTATGAACTCTAATCCATACCGAGCAACTTCTAAACGATCTTGGGCTAGAAGCTAAGTAACTTTTCAAATCGTTCAACATTATTTATTGCAAATAAAATTTATTAACAAGCGATGGGAGAATAGGCTTATAAATAACTCACATAAATTCCCGAAAGAATACCACACTTATAATTGGCTCTATCATCTCTTGTTCTCCATATTGTAAAATTCCAAGAATGAAATCAATGGATACTTAGCCTATTAAATCAAAGTTTTGGGTTTTCAAGTCATCTATAGGATCTTGCAACTTCTTATACTCTTGCAAGTTTTAGAATTTGCGTTTTAAAGTTCCCTTGATAAACGACTTTCTCGGATCAATTATAGGAGCTTGCGAAAAGTTCTTGTTCTTAACTCGTATGAATTAAGACTTTCGCGTTTTAAATCTCCCTATATAAAAGCCTAGCAAAACTTAATCCAAATACGTTAAGGAAAAGCTAAGGTTAAAAACCGAGTCGAGTCAAAAACTATTCTTATTGAAAACTTTCATTTGTGTCAAAACACTTATTTTCTTTATTAAAACTTAAAAATAACACAAAAGATTTAAAATTTTATTGAAAAATGAGAAAACTATACGTTTGGACACGACAAAAGCAATTGCAAGCGATTATATCGATTGACTCCCCCATGCTAAAACCAAACATTGTCCTCAATGTTTCTTAGCTCAAGAGTAACACCCCCTTGCTAAGACACGAAGAGTCTAATGCAATCTCCTAGCATGGAAAGAGCACGCAAATCTATAAGCCGTTTATTAATTATGCCTCAAGATTAAACGTTAGTCGATAAAAATCAAGGGTAAGAAAGTGTGCCCCTATTTGGCATTCAATGAATGGAAGATCAAGTGGACTGGCAAAAACCGAACACGAGAGTCTTCAAATATTAGGGTCGTACCTAAGATCACAACACAACAATTCACGAACACGAGCTTGAAAGATCAAGCCTTATTAGGTGTTAGAAAATAGAAAGAAGATAGAATGTATGGGACTCCCCCACAAGGCACCTCGTTTTTGTTAACCGAGTCATGAGCTCGACTCGATCCCCGCATTCATTGGTCCTTAGGGAAAGTTTGAAGATCCGGGACAACCTCCGTAGGTATGTCCCCTCCAAAGTAATGTTTCACACGATGACCATTCACCTTAAAGTTAGGCCCGTCTTTTTGAGCTAGCTCAACGGTGCCATAAAGGAAAACTTGTGTAATGGTGAATGGTCCGGACCAACGGGATTTAAGCTTCCCCGAGAAAATCTTAAGTCTAGAGTTGAATAAGAGGACTTGATCACCAACATTGAAAATGCGGTTTTTGATCTTAGAGTCATGAATCCTCTTAGTCTTCTCTTTGTAGATCAAAAGAATTTTCATAAGCTTGATCCCTTAATTCACTTAGTTCATTCAATTGAACCTTGCGATGATCACCCGCGGTCCCCAAATCAAAGTTACAATGCTTAAGAGCCCAATACGCCTTATGTTCGAGTTCAATTGGCAAGTGGCATGCTTTTCCGTAGACCAACCTAAATGGTGTACAACCAATTGGCGTCTTGTGAGCCGTACGGAAAGCCCACAATGCATCATCCAATTTATCCGACCATGAAGTACGATTCTCTCCAATAGAACGCTCCAAAATCCTTTTAAGAGCTCGGTTTGAAACCTCCACTTGACCACTCGTTTGAGGGTGATAAGCCGTAGAAAGTCGATGAGTGACACCATATTTCTTTAGAACCTTTGCAAATTGTTCATTACAAAAATCGGTCCCACGATCACTTATAATAGCCCGCGGAGTTCCAAACCTAGCAAAGAGTTGTTTCAAAAATTTCACCACAACTCGAGCATCATTCGTGGGCAAAGCCTTAGCTTCAACCCATTTAGACAAATAGTCCACGGCTACGAGAATGTATTTGTTTCCTACCGAAGATGGAAACGGCCCCATAAAATCGATCCCCCACATGTCAAAGATTTCACAAACTTGGATAATGTTTTGAGGCATTTCATCCCTTTGTGAGTTCTTTCCTTGACGTTGACAAGCATCACAAGTCTTGATCAAGTCTTGGGCATCACGATATATGGAAGGCCAAAAGAAGCCGGCATCAAAGACTTTCTTCGCGGTGGCGTTGGCACCATGATGTCCCCCGGTGGGTCCCTCGTGACAAGATTTAAGAATATCTTGAGCTTCCTTGCCAAACACGCACCTACAAATCACTTGATCCGCGCACACACGAAACAAATAGGGGTCGTCCCAAAAGTAGTAGGAAATATCCTTGAAAAACTTTCGTTTTTTTTGGGACGACATACCCTTGATCACAAACTTCCCCACATGGTAATTTGCGATGTCCGCAAACCATGGGGTACTATCATCACCACGAAAAGCAATCATACCAAGCGTCTCGAGAGGAAATGTTTCATTGATTTCCTTGTTCTCTCGATCACTTTGGTGAGGATTCTCAAGTCGAGATAAATGATCGGCCGCGAGATTCTCGGCTCCTTTCTTGTCTAGAATTTTGACATTAAATTCTTGAAGGAGGAGAGTCCACCGGAGCAACCTCGGCTTAGCATCTTGTTTATTAAGAAGATATTTGATAGCCGAGTGGTCCGTATACACTATGGTTTGAGACAAGACGAGATATGGTCTAAACTTTTCAAAAGCATACACAACGGCAAGTAACTCCTTTTCCGTTGTAGTGTACTTTGTTTGAGCATCCGTCATAGTCTTACTTGCATAGTGTATAGGCAAGAAGTGTTTTAGCTTACGTTGCCCCAAAACCGCACCTACCGCATAATCACTAGCATCACACATAATTTCAAAAGGTAGATCCCAATCCGGGGCAACCAAGATTGGAGATTCGGTTAACTTTCTTTTAAGCATCTCAAAGGCTTGAATACACTCATCCGAAAAGATGAAAGGAGTCTCTTTTTCCAAAATATGGGTCATAGGCCGAGCTATCTTAAAGAAGTCTTGTATAAAACGACGATAGAAGCCGGCATGGCCGAGAAAACTCCTTACTCCCTTAACGGTGGTGGGTGGAGGCAATTTGGCAATCACGTCGATTTTAGCCCTATCAACCTCAATACCGGCCTTAGAGATCTTATGTCCTAACACAATTCCCTCTTTGCACATGAAGTGACATTTCTCATAATTAAGCACAAGATTTGTTTCCTCACAACGTTGTAACATTCTTTCAAGGTTAGAGAGACATGAAGTGAAAGATTCCCCAAAAACCGAAAAGTCATCCATGAAGACTTCCATGGTTTTCTCGATCATATCATGGAAAATGGCCATCATGCACCTTTGGAACGTCCCCGGAGCATTGCATAGTCCAAAAGGCATGCGACGATAGGCAAATGTTCCATAAGGACAAGTGAATGTGGTCTTTTCTTGATCACGAGGGTCAATGGGGATTTGGAAATAGCCAGAAAAGCCATCCAAAAAGCAATAGAATTCATTCCCCGCTAGTCGCTCTAACATTTGATCCATAAAAGGTAATGGAAAATGATCCTTCCTAGTGGCATCATTAAGTTTCCTATAATCAATACAAACACGCCAACCGGTCACAAGTCTAGTAGGAATCAATTCATTATCCTCATTAGTAACAACCGTCATCCCCCCTTTCTTTGGAACACAATGCAAGAGGCTAACCCATGGACTATCCGAGATAGGGTAGATCATTCCGACGTCTAGAAGTTTAGTGACTTCCTTTTTGATCACCTCATGAATCTTTGGATTGACCCTTCTTTGATTTTGGATAGCGGGTTTATAATCAGCCTCCATTAGAATTTTATGAGTACAAAATTTGGGATCTATACCCTTAATGTCGGAGATTTTCCATGCAATGGCCCGTTTATGTTTCTTAAGCACTTTAATAAGCTCATCCTTTTCATTTTCCTTTAATCCCTTAGCAATAATCAACGGTAACTTATCCCTTCCCTCAAGAAAAGCATACTCCAAATGAGTGGGTAATTCCTTAAGTTCTAATTCGGGTGCTTCCTCAATAGATGTTTTCACTTTAGTCTCATTTTCATTCACAACTTTTAAGTCCATAGGTGGTGACTCAAAAGGATCCATATTCAAAAATTTCTCAATTAACGCAATATCTCCCTCGGGATCAAAATTCTCACTATCAAACTCACTAGGATCAAACGGTGTGCTAAGGTAATCATCAATTTCCTTCTCGATTTTTGAATATCCATTATTCTCAAGCTCTTCAAGAACGAAGTCACCTCCCTCAATTGGAGTGAGTAAAGGCTTAGCCGAAGAGACAATAGGATTCGAAGAAGTGGGATTGCCACTCTTAGAAGAAGCCGAGAATCCTAGAACATCTTGAGAATATTCTTCACAAGTAACATCAATCAAATCGATTTGATTAATTGATTCCTCGTAGTACTTGGAAGAAAATTTCGAGATATGACCAATATCAAACGTGATATGTTCCTCATCAACTCTTAAAGTCAATTTCCCCGCTTTAATGTCAACTAAAGCACTAGCCGTCATCAAAAACAGTCTTCCCAAAATTAGTGGTACACGAGAATCTTCGGGATAATCGCAAACCACAAAGTCCGTTGGAAAGACGAGTTTCCCTACCTTGACAAACACGTCCTCGGCTATACCTTTTGGTAAGGCAATCGATCGATCCGCTAGCTCGAGATTCATCTTAGTAGGTATAAGCTCGAGAAGTGATAACCTTTTCCACACGGAAAGAGGCATCAAATTAATGCTAGCACCAAGATCGGCTAAAGCTAAGCATTCTTCCATATTAGGGAAATCACATGGTATCACATACTTGCCCGGGTCTCCAAGCTTTTTGGGAAGCTTTTGTGTAAGAACCGTGGAACAATTAGCATCTAAAGATGTAGACACTTCAACCAATTTCCCTTTATCATTCATTAATCTCTTAATAGTCGAAGCAAACTTAGGCATGTAAAGCAATGCATCCGCGAAACTAACATTAATATGAAGATTCTTAAACATCTCTAAAAAAGTAGCCATTTGAGCATTGGATTTTTCGCGGAGCTTCTCTTTGGTAAGTCTCGAAGGGTAGGGTAGGGTGGGTTTAGTCTTCAGAAGCTCGGGTTCCAGAATAGGCAATTGGTCTACCTTTGGTGGAATAGGAATTTCCTTTTCTTTAACCACCTCGGGTTCTTGCTCCACTTCCCTCACCGTAGAGGTACTCACATGTGGAAGCAAAGGTCCGTCTAAAGCTTTCCCACTACGTGTGGTTATAGCTTTCATCTCACCCTTCGGGTTTGGAATGGTGTTACTAGGTAAGCCACCCGAAGACAAGGAAGGTTGACTCATGAAAGATTCAAACATCGAAAGCAATTTGTTTTGACCTTGTTCCAAATTTTGATGCATACGATTTTGGTTTTGCTCTAGCCTTTGTTTATTAAGCTCAATCTTATTGTTTTGCCCTTTAATCGTATTTTGAAAATCAAGTTTCAAAGTATTAATTTGCCCTTGAATGTTATTTTGGAAAGCTTTCATATTTGCCTCATTTGACTTCATGTAGCTTGACAAATCATTTTGATTAATCACTTGAAAACCTTGATTGTTTTGATTAGCATTAAACCCATTTCCTTGATTATAATTCCCTTGGTTACCACGGTTAAAATTATTCCCATTATTACCATTGTTGTACCTATTTTGAACCGGTGGAAAACCCGGTGGAGCAACATGATTTTGACGAGGAACTTGACCGTTGGAGCCATAAGTTCCTGTCGCGGCAAAAGCACTAGCTTGATCAAACCCCGTGTTCAAACAAGCATAATTAGGATGTGCTCCACCACATGATACACAAACATTCTCAAAAATATTAATCGATCCATGAGGATTCTTCCTAATCTCATTCAACAAAGTCGCAAATCCACTATCAATCTTAGAGTCCAATCTAGAAATCTCGGCATTAGATGAATTCACATTGGAAACACCCGGTGTGTTTCTTGAATATTGTGCTCTAGACTTATCCTCAATTATTCTCCACGCGTCTCTCGGTGTTTTTCTTAAAAGATTACCACCCACGGCGGCATTTAAAGAATCTTGTTCAATCATATTTAGCCCATTATAAAAAGTATTTATTTGATGCAATTCCGAGAAACCGTGGTGTGGACATTGTCTTAACAAATCTTTAAATCTCTCCCAAGAAACCCCAAACGATTCATGCACTTTTTGTTCGAATCTAGTGATCTCATTTTTAAAATGTGTTGTCTTGGACGGTGGAAAGAAATAATTCATAAACTTTGACACTAAATCATCCCAAGTTAGAATCGAACCCGGTGGTTCTTTCTCATACCAAAGCTTAGCATTACCCTCGAGCGAGTACGGAAAAAGCATAAGCTTAATCCCGTCATTCGGCACATCTCTAAACTTGAGAGTCGAGGTAATTCGATTAAAATTCCTAACGTGAGAATGCGGGCTATCGGTCTCAT
Organism: Glebionis coronaria; assembly: GCA_025667525.1. NCBI lineage: Eukaryota > Viridiplantae > Streptophyta > Magnoliopsida > Asterales > Asteraceae > Glebionis > Glebionis coronaria. The sequence continues at coordinate 208,482,760 of CM046882.1, read as the reverse complement.
TGCCACGAAATTGGTCGGCACGAATGAGCGATAAAAGACCCGTCTTAATCTCAAAATGATCCGCCAAAATAGCCGGCACAACGATTGCTTCCACATACCCTTCGGTGGGTGCACGGAGCAATTCCTCCATTGTACGGTTATCGGCCATCTCTACAACAATAGGTGGAATCTCGGGTTCCACTATTCGTTGTTGACGATTTTTATTTCTACGAGGAATATTTTCAAGCCTATTAAAATCAATCACAAGACGAGAAGAACGTAATTGCATACACTACAAAGAAGAGAATTTAGAGGATTGAAGAAAAGAAATTAGACAAGAAGAAGATTATTTTTGGTATTTTATTTGGTATTGCTCAATAAAAAATGATCGATAAAAAAAAGGAATAAGGATAACTACTATGGAAGTAAATTACCCTCGGTAGACTTTGAAACGATAGGTGAAAACCTAAACGTCTCGAGGTTTAATAAGTAAACAACAAAAATAAGATTTATTACTACTTGAGTCGGCAAACCAATAATAGGTTGTCCCTCTCAATATACGCACAAGCAAGCGGGGAAACGAGGTGGCACTAAGCACTTAAAAACCTTTTTCCTTAGACGGCCTTTTATAGCACGTCGCCTTATACCCACCTTATAGTTTGTATAAATCGAGTTCAAACTTCTTATTAGTATTTATCTATTTTGCCTTTATTTTTGTTTTGGGTTCGAATACAATAGCTAGGTGATGAAATCCCAACTAAGGCTTATTTGAAAAGTATTTAAAATTATTGTTCTACGTAATACAATATATTATTCACAAAAAATGAGAAAAATGATACATACTATATATAATAGAAAAATAACAAAACTTTCCGAGGACGGAAAGGGTCTTCAAATCCACGATAACAAATCTCCACAAAGACGAATCGTACGCAAGATCCCCGGCAGCGGCGCCAAAATTTTTGATGTGTCGTGGATAGTATAGTGATAATTAGATACGCTATATGGTAAATTAGAAAATTACCTTTAGGAAAAAGTAGTAGTCCAATAATACCAATGACGAATTCAATTAAACACGTGAGTGAGTCGAGTTCGTTGTACACGAAGATCTTATGAATTTGAGACGTTTTGCTTTGATTTGGACAATCGATTTGAATTGGTTTGTGGTTTTTAAAACTAAAATTAAGTCTACTAATTTTAAGCTATTTAAATTTATCCTAAAGTGCATGAATCGTAAACCCCGCCTATTTAAAACAAATCTAAACAATTAATTACTTAAAAAAAAACACTATTTAAAATTTAACCTATTTAAAGTCTAATTAAACTTTAAAAAAAACTAATTAAACTTTATTAAAATTACTTTTTAAACTAATCTATTTAAAAGCTTTATTTATTTAAATCTAGAGTTATAAAAATTAAACTCATTAAAATTTAAACTAATTAAACTTTTTAAATAAAAACATTTTTTTTATTTTATTTATTTATTTTTTTTAATATATATTATTTAAACTACTTTTTTAATTTAAAGAATTAAAAAGTTATTTTAAAAAAAACGTGACAATGAAGCTTAAACTAAAACAAAAGCAGTCAGACGAGAACCACTATATAAGAGAAATAAATGAGAATAGAATCAAAAGAGCCTATAGCTCGACTGGTTAACACGTTGAACTGGTGAAGGGGAGGTCTCGAGTTCGAACCCCCCCAATGACAATATTTTTGGAATTAAAACCTTTTTTGACAGATTGAATAAATTAAGTCTCAAGAAAGACTTGTGAGCTTATATTGTTAAGCTGTTTAGGCAAACAACTTTTGAGCTTATCAGATAAGGTGAATCTGATAAGCTAATAACTGAACAATATAGAAATAAAGCAGATCAATCAAAATTAAACCAATAAAATAGCAAACAAGTATCAAAATATTAACTAAGCAGATAAATCAACAAAGCATAACCAAAATCGAACTGATATAAACTCAATCTTCATACAGCAAAATGCAGGCATACAGAAATTATAAATCAGTTAACAACTCTACATGAATCTGATAATCAACTAATAATTATGCAGCAGTTAAGTACACACTTTAAACCTGATAAAAAAAATCAGCAAAGCTTAACAAACTTAAACTAATCCATTTAAACTCAAGCTTAAACTGATAACAACCTAATTAAAACTATACTACGTTTAAAAAACCAAGTCACTCAGTTTTCAGTCAAGTAAAACAAGCAGAAATATCAATCCACAATAACGATTCAAACTTTCATATAAATCAGTCCAAGTTAAACAGAATAACCAAAACTTAAACTCACATTCTCAGTTTATGCATATCAAGTAAATAACTCAAATCTCTATGCAGTTTACTGAACATCTAAGCAGACTAACAATCATCATGTAACCAACAGCTTACAATCATTATCACATTCAAATCAAACAAGCAGATTATAAAACAAATAAAAAAAACTGTAAATTCATAAAAAGTAAAAGAAATTAGCACCTTATGGGATAACCATTGGGGAGAAGGTGTGCGCTATGCAACCTTTGAACCGAAACGATAACACCATCTTTTACACGAACCATCAAATATCATCAATCGAACCCCCAACCAAACATCATCAAACCGAGCATATTTTATTCATTTTTCCAGTGGGGAAAATGTTATCCAAACTTCTCTTTAAATATTAAACATATACTATTGAAAAGCTTATATTTAATATTCAAACATTATTATATAAAATATTAATAAAGGAAGATTCGCATAGCAATTTATAACAGTAAGTAAATTTAAGAGAAACGATTGAGAAAAAGAAACAACTGCTCTTTTATTAATCTCAGATATATTACAAGATTTAAATAAAAAGAAATACAAATTACCCTAAAACAAATTCTACATAATAACTTTAAAGAAAAAGTAAGGATGCATTACACAAGAAAATGGGGGTATTTATAGCCTCCCAAGGCTTGATGAGCAGCGAATATCCACATCTTCAAATGGATATTCCTTTTAAACTGTAGCCTTTGGATCAATCTTTGCTCTTCTCTCTCTTGTTTGATGGCTGAGATGACTCCAAATAGCACACGGATCGCCAACGTGGCATCCGTGTGCTAGTTGTGTTTCTTTTAAGCGTTTTGATTGGTGGATTAGGAGATGTGAGGTGTTTCCTCCACTGAGATGTAGCCACGTATCAAGTCTTCCTCAAACTCTCTTCCTTTAAATTTGGGGGTTTTATTTCTTTTTGGGTAAATTAATATAATAAGTAAAAAGCCCTAAAAATTAAGAACTTTTTACTATCCTAGGGTTTATAACAGTAAACTTTATTCACTGGTTTTAGGAGTGAGAAGTTTGGGGAAGATGAGTACATTGTTTCTATCGAAATATTTAATTGATAGAAAAAGTGGGATGGTTTGTATATGGAAAGTGACGTGTGAGAAAGTAAATGAATGGTTGAGGTGTCGTTTCTTTGTGTGTGAATATAGAATGTGGTAAGTAATATAATATGGAAAAATGTGTAAGGGTAGTAATGGGTAAAGTAAATGATTTCCTACGTTTATAAACGTATTTCTTGACAAAGAAAAACCCTAAGGCCCATTAAGCTCTCCTTTATTCATTCGCTTTGTTTTTTTCATTGACTTGGTCTTTTGGCCCAAATAGTGAAAACTTTTCAAGCCGTGAATTTATTTCCATATTGGGCCAGTACTTGGGCTTGTTCCAAAATTAATTCATCTTATGTCCAAAATTGGGTTTTTAAGCCCAATTGCTCCAATGTGGGACCCACTTGGCTTGTTTATTCGACAAATGATTAAATCCTCTAAAGTCGAGCTTGATTTTGGCTCCTTTGATCTTTTTCATCAATCTCGTGTCGATTTTTGCCGATTTTCGCGAACTTGGTACCTACACACATTCAAACAAGAAAAAAGCATATACAAGGCATATTTGATATATTTTGTACAATATTTCATTTTTATTTGATACAAATGATATGAGTAATTACACTCATATCAAAAGGACATGGTTAAAATGGAATGGATAGACAAGCATGGTTTCGCAAAAAAAGAGACAAAATATATATAAGTGTATAAGGATACGTACCTTGCCGTTGGAAGCCTCAAGAAGAGCTTCCAGCTCAACAATGCGCTCGTCACGGGCAGTGGCATGGCTTGTCTGTTCTTTTATTGTAGCCTCAGCCATGGCCAAATCCGCCTGCATGGTAGAAATTGTTTGCTCATGCTTCTCTACAAGCTCCTCCCTGTGGGTCATTCTCCTATCGGCACGACGTACATTGCCTAAGGCCTCCTCAAAATGACATCGTAGGGCCGCACCAACCGTCATCTGGTGCGACGTAGCCACATTAAACTGCTCAAGGAGGGTCCCATGGTTGAGCTCATCCAGATCTTGCGCCAGGGTCGGAGGAGTCAAGTGATCCACAAATTCTTTGCATTCCTCCTCCGACTCTAGCCTTGTCAGCTTGGACAAGTTCCATGCTGGGCAGAGGTAGGACTCTGGCCCTTCAGATTGGGGCTCTTCCACATGGGTGGGAGGAGGAGTTGGTAGGCGGTCTTGTATCACGGCTGATGGATCTTTGGCAGCGTCTCCCTCGTGTAGCACGACTGTCGAGTCCACCCTGTTGTGCACTTATTAGTCTTTTGAAGTTTGTACTTAACAATTACAAATTACAGGAAAATAGATGATAACAAGTAAAGAGGGACACTTACGTTGTGGCTATCGTAGGCTCCTTGAGGGTAGGGGCCACGGTGGTGACAGGAGTGGTGGCTTGCCACACAATCTTCTCCGCCTGGCTACTAGTCACAGAGGGAGGAGGAAGTGTGTTGCTTTCTGGCACGGTATCGCTGCTGCTTTCCTTGTATTATGGATGGTCTTTGCGTAACCTCTTGACAAGCGTATTGGACGCGCCCACCTCTTCCTCTGTTGGCCTCACAATTCTCCTCTTAGATGTAAGCCTTTTTCTGGCGGTTTGGGTTGTGTGGTGGAGTTGGTTGGTCTTCTCCTTCCTCCTCGAATTCAAGCATCCGGTCGACTTGCTTAGACAATTTCTCTTGATCAACCTCTTGGTTTTCTGGGTGAGGGGTCATAGTGTATGTCGGCGTTCCCTCACCACCTTCTCGCAAGAGGTTGTTACCGTCTTCGTTCAAGATATCCAACGGCGATTTCTATATTCCTTCCCCCATGTCTGAGTGGGGCTCCGACACGACTTCCAAGGGCATGGTCATGTGTTGAGTAGCCACGAGAAGTGGTACCTCGTCCTGACGCAGTGGGCGTGAGCCTTCGGCGACTTTCTTTGGGTCTCCTTGGCGTAGCAATCCGAAGAGCCTCATCTCTGTGGATACATGCAAACAAAGGTGTTAGTTACATACAAGGCTTATTCAAATATGCATACAGTTGTGTTTGTTCAGTATACCCACCCTGTCTACGGTCATTTAGGAAGCACGGATATATGTCCTCCCTACCAAAGTAGTTGCGGCTAATCCCTACTAAGCATAGGAAATTCTCCGAAAAATCCCTATGAAAATCAGTGCGGTTGGTGTCTAACGTTCTAACATCTCAACTGCTATATTCATTGGTTGGGGGTGGATAATGATGTCGCACCCTGTTTTTAAGGACAAAATGTGTGGGGAAGACTTTGGCATCTACAAAGAAATAATGGTCATACCAATTCTTGAGCGAGTCTAGGGTTTTCCTATAGCACATAGGAGCATTCGCGGATCACTTTTTGAATGACAGCCACCCATTTAGCATTTGGGGGGCGTTGAAAACCCTAAATAAAGTCACGGTGGGGGCTACCTAACAAGTATAACATGATATCTCAAACTGATTAATCTTACTCGCCCGTATGCAATGTAGTTGGTTTATGTGAAAATCAAAATAGTTTAGAACATCTACAAGGAACCTAGATAAAGGGATACGGTAGTTGGCTGAGTCGAATAGGTGTGTATACACACCTATCTTCCCAGCCGGAGCATCCGTGATCGCTTCACCATCACCCGGATAGGTGGGGTGTACGCTCTCAGGAATGTAATAAGCAGACAGGAAATCCATAGACTTCTCCGCCGATATCACATTCAATACGGTCGTGATTATGGGGTTGTCCTTCACCAGGATTTATAAATATGAGAAGAAGGGCGCGGTGATCTAACCTGGTATGGTGGATTTCTGTAGAAAGTAAGAAGAAGGAATGAAGGAGTGAAAGGAAATTCAACAATGGTGGTAGAAGGTGTGAATTGTGTGTGTGCACAGTCACACGCACAAACCTTTTATAGGGTTGCCACGGTTTACGAGGGAGCCTGGATGATTGCCACGTGTAATCCACTACGCCCATCTAATGGATGGGGTTACTGACACAATTGTAACGTCAGAGGGGCCCACGGGTCACCTCTTAAACAGTTTTGAGTAGCTCGAGGGTGGGCCCATGTGGTGCACTTTTGTAGAGAAATATCTGAACCGTTCTCTCGACCTCACCTACCATTAATGCATTCATTAATGTTGTCCCGATCAACAGTATTGTGTGTGCGGCCGTGCTTTCGTAACCATCTAATAAGGGACATTGGTTAGTCTAGAGGTTATGCCTATTGTCGTAACAACTAGACTGGGGGACATGATGACGTATAGTCTCCAAACGGGTCATGGACCCGTCCCACGGGTACTACCCGTATCCGGCCCGTCACGGACGGGTTGGATTAATGTCATTCAAGCTTATGGGCTTCGAATGAATAGTGGCCGCATAGATGTGTGCGGCCCACGGCCGGTACATGGTTAGACATAATAACAATCTTATTAGGATAGGGATTTACCCTAAAGTAGAGGATATACACTAACCATAATTAGAAGATAACAATCAAACTAATTATGGCACTTATCCTTTGCTTGGGGCCGAAGCATCGGTGACAGCCCATTAGGGTTTCACCGCCTATATAAGGAACCCCCAAGAGTTCCACAAAGGTATCACATTCTTCATACTCTAAATCTACAACCGATTCATAACCCTAAACCGATTACTTACTCTCACGCTGGAGTCTAATCGTGAGATACGTTCCCACGGTAAGCTTAACGCCTGTTGTTTTAGTGTGCATGATCTCAACAAGAAGTTCACTTGGTGCAGGAGCATGCGCCCAAGCACCAGAATTAAGCCTGATTCGGGTCAAGCTAGGATCATCCAACTTTTGTATCAACAAACATTAACCTAAAACATATATCCAATTAACAATTAACCACATACGACATGCATATAAATTGATGATGAATCCAAGCCAATTAAATTAAATTAAATGCACATACATGAATAATACTTTCTTTTAATGAAAGTGAGCCACATGCATCAAAAATCGACTGCGTAAGTCAAATTCAAGTATACACAACATACGTAAACTGTCTTACAATTTAAGTTAACTTTAGGATTCCTATATATCCACCCATGTGTTACTTCATTATACCATATATATATATATATATATATATATATATATATATATATATATATATATATATATATATATATATATATATATATATATATATATATATATATATATATATATATATATATATATATATATATATATATATATATATATATATATATATATATATATATATATATATATATATATATATATATATATATATATATATATATATAAGATCCATCTGTATAGATATCACCATCTACATCCACGTCATAGCATAGCTCGGATCTTCCCCAGCCTTAGCTCAAAACTACAAAGTTGTACACCTTTGAGTCATCGACCTCCTACAAACATTTCATATTTTTTGATATCGTATGAATTTATTATGAATTTTTTAGTGACGGATGTCCAAACAAACCTTCTTAAAAATACACAATAACTATACCAAGATTCATTATAAACCATCAATTAAGCATGTATAAACCATTAACAATTAATTTATAGCGATATATCTAATATCAAAAACTTATAATCCATGGTAAACTTGCATGATTACCATGTATCTATCATATTAACGATTAATAAAATGATAAATAACGACTAATTAACAATTAACAACATACTTATCACTACAAATTGCATACAACTTAGGATTTTTCTAGTTTATTTTATTAACCCTAATTAGATTTTATGAAAACCTAATCATTAAATAAGATAATTATACAACATCATATTAAGTTTACACAATTTTATATATTTTGATTTTAATGTAATTAAAAGCTATATGAACGGCCCATGATGCCACTGTTGGAATTTATAATAACCCTTAGCCATATCAACACATTAAGAAACACGAGTACGTAACGGAATAAATACAAGATCACGTATAGACACTTAATTAACAAACCGTGAAGAAAACGTACCTCTTTGCAATAGATTAACCCACCTTCGTTTACCATTAAATGAATCAACAAGATCAAACGAATAAACCCTACGCCTTAGGGTTTAGATCTAACCTTCAAGAACACCAAGAAACTTGTAGAGATTCAAAGCATGAATCCTCTATGGTTTCACACACACGTTTGTTAGCAATTCAATTATAATGATAGTTCTCGATAAATAATAAGCAAAGCAAAATCACTTGATCCTAGGTTGATCAAACCGAAACCCTAGTACGAAGGGTATTCGATCGACTCCAAGAGAGTAAAGGGGAAAATAAAGCTTTGCTTAGGGTTTTTTCACACATAAGATTAACCAAATAATGAATCCTAGAATTCATTATATAGGCATAGTTACTTGGTGACCAAGTAAGTGCATACAAACCAAAGGGGAAAAAGCAAAACTTTCTTTTCTTTAATTTATTATTTAGTCCCTTAACAATTAACGATCATTAAATAAATTCCATTAAGTAACTAATAATTAACTTTCGTTAGCTTATTGTTATATAATTAAGTAATACGATTTCATTTAATTATATATAACTGAATTTAAACGTATTGTGTGCGTCTCCATAGGTTCGAGACATGTTTGGACATATATTATTTATGTATACATATTCTTTCATATGTTGTCATGTGAAATTGTTAACTTGAATGTATATTCATTTTCTCCTTAGATTAATAAATAGGGATCTCATTAAATCATCCTAACACGAATAAGCTTTTCGAGTTCCACCTTAACTCTTATGTTAACCTAACTCGCTAGCCTAGTTCTTTCATCACATTATATATCTAATTAATAAGAGTTTATATATGAAAGATTGTATAGTTATTGTTGGAAACTCACTTTATGTGACGACATTTAAGAATTCCCATTAGTTATCATAGTCATACACGCTTAGACTAGACTAGGTACAATGTATAGTTTAAGGGTCGTGTGTGACTATATATACCCCTCCTTAGCTTCCAAGGAGGGGTGTTGCTTGTGTTTTTCATTTGCTTTCATTTTGTTCAATACGCATTTTCTTAACCTTTAACACACAACCTCTCTTCTCTCTCTCTCAACAATGGCTTCCATCTTCCACCACCCACCTAGACCACCGGATTAGCAAATAGCAAATCCTCAATTGGTATCAGAGCATGGTTAATTCTTCGGATTTAGGCGTTTTTTTTTTATCTATTGATTTGGTGGTAAAGTTTCCTTCTTTCACTATTTCTTTCTTTCGTCTATTTTTTTAAGCTTACGTTGTTAAAATTTTCTTTTATAAAATCTTCGATAAAATTTTATCAAATCTTTCTTCTAATAATTTCTTCTATTTTTATCCATTTTCAAAACTTTAATCCATTTTTATTAGTTTTTATACTTTTCTATTTTTATCTTTCTTTTTATCCAATTTCAATTTTAAAATTAAAGATATCATATAAGATTTAATTATCCAATTTTAATCCATATTTTTATTAGTTTTTACAGTTTTCTGTTATTGTCCCTTTTTTCTGTTTTGTTTTTTCTATCATCGTTTTATATCGGAAAAAGGTTTATAGATTCCGATGGTTATTCCGATGCATTTCTTTTTCGTCCTATTCCGATAGAATGTTGCCTTTTTCAGATCAGTTTTCCGATTGTAACGTCCCAAGTTTGTACATCGATCGCAATAACCCGAGGGTTCTACTTTGCGATCATGTATTCCGATACCTTATTCCGACGTGGATTCCGATACCTTATTGCGATCGTGGATTCCGACGGGCTTAAGGGAAATTGAGTCGAAACTCTGCTCAAATGTTTAATACACATTCTGATGGTTTATTGTTGAAATTGCGATGGAATTGTAAAAAAAATTTGAACATTCCGATAGAAGTGATTTAAACATTACGATGGAAATTTTTTTAACTATTATTGCGATGGAATGAAGATATTGCGATGGAATTTTGAATCTTGCGATGACGGTTTTTTTTGTTTAAATATTGCGACACAAACACTTGACTCAGACAAAACTTGGACCTAAAACATTTTTGACCAAAATCAAATATCACCCTCGTCTCATCACGACTCCACCACTTTCTCGACTTGACCCTCGACTCGACTTACACACACACACAAACCCACACCTATCGAACAACCCAAAGACCTCTCGTACTCTCACCTCTTGTCCAACAAAAACACTCACACCAAGACTCTCTCGTCACACCCTCGCATAACTTCGAACACCACAACCCACACCCAAACACCTAAAACACACTCATCTCTCGACAACATAACATCTCTCGTCCATCTTAACCAAATTGACAAGACTCATCTCGAACCCCACACCCTCATCAGACTCAACAACAAAAATAGCCTCAACAAAACAACAATCAAGACTCACCCATCATCAGATTCAAACCAAACTCTTCAACCCATCGAACTCGACTCACCCGACTCGTCACCCACACACACACAACAAGATCTCAGTCACACCAAACCTTCATCGATCCAAAACACAAAAAAAAATATAACATAAATCGAAAACCTACCCGAGACCATCTGTATGATCTTGATGACGACATTTTGGTTCTTCATTCTTAATGGGTTTTAATTCGTGGGTTTCATATCATTTTTTTGAGATTTAATTTCGTGGGTTTGAGATTTAGACACGAAGGTTTATAGCTTGATCTGGTTGTATGATAAACTAGTGTGAGATTGGGATAATATTTGTTTGGTTCAGTTATAGATTTGTTTTTTAGGTTGAGACTGAAGGATGAGAAGAATATAATATGGGGGCCGGAGATAACTGAGTGGAAGATTAGGTGTAACTGTGAGAGTGATTAGGGGTGTTTGACAAGCTTGGATTTTTTTTATATTAATCCAAGAAATCAAGCGGAGTATACAATGTTATAGCCACGTGTGTGGATTTAATCTCGCTGATCAATGTTTTGTGAGTGGAGGCTGCCACGTCTTTTTTTTAGTTTTACAAGCCCAAGTTTTTTTTTGTTTTTTTTTGGATTGTGTTAAATTGGAATATATCCATATTTTAGTCGTTATACAAAATTTTATTTTTTTTACTATTTTATTTTTTTATTTTTTTATTTTTTTTATATTAAGTTATAGTCGTTATAAAGACAACATGACAAAGCGACGGGATAAAGTGACAAGGTTTATTTTGCCGACGAATTTTTTGATCGGGTACTTGTAAGTGAAGACGGATTTTATCATCCATCGAGGAGTTTTCAGATTTATTTTCGGATCGTTTCGTTGGTTTTGTCATATTCCGTGACTTTCTGTTTCTAAGTGTCTTCACAAATTGTTTACTTCCGAAAACAACCACATCCATAATTACCTTTCATCGTCATTCAATGGATTCGTTGACTTCAACAGTTCACGTGGGAGAACTGCAACACATGCAACTAAAAGAGATCAAATTGCGTCAAAAATCATTGGAAATCTTTCACGAGCTCAAGACACATCTTGCACTTCTTTATCCGCACAACATGCCTGAACTTCTACCCACGGTTCAAATATTCTTTGGCAAAGTGGATAATTTTAAATAGAAGATTTTTAATAATTTGAATGAGTTACGGTTGCAACTTGAAAGGGAAAATCTTCATGAGGTTAAAGTAAAGTTATGTCTAGAAATTATTCGTACACAGTTTAAGGATTTCTTTGCTTCAACAATGGTACCTCCTTTTGATTATTCGACTCCAATCCTTCACCAGCTTTTCAACGCGCATACGGGTTGTCAGACTGAAACCTTTAGAAGTGGTTTACTCAATCACATCAATATACTTGAGATGTGTATTGAGGTCAGGTTTGTTAATTACAACGAGATACGGTTGAAAAAGGGTCAGCTTCAAAGAATCAAGGAGTCGTCTAAGTCATTGAATGCAGCAATACCTCATGAACATGAGAGAGAGACATGCTTCAAGTTGTCGTCAAAAGATGATTACATCTGCCCCGAGCAAGAAATAGGTGCCAGTCTTGTCGTCAAGGTAAGCAATGGCAAGGAATCAGGAGGAAGGCATGAAACAAGCAACAAGTCACAAGCACCAACTGTTCAGGTGCCAAGTTCCAACAATATACAGCATGTTGAGCTTTCTGAACCTAATTATGCCAAACATGGGATGGAAAAGAGTGATAGCGATACCACTTCTGATTCATCCGATGTGAGTCATAATGGGGGAGAAAGTGTTCAAAATGCTAAACATCATGATAAGTGCTTTATGACTGCTACGTTAACCAATTCTGCTTCTAGGATTAAAGAGCTTGAAATGATTTTAGCTCAGCAATCAAAAGAGCTTGAGGATGCCAAAATTGAATTTTCGAAGAAAACGGAGAAATTTGAAACATATTTTGAAAAACTTGAAAAGTCAAACGTTGTTCTTGAACGAAAATTGGATCAAACAGTTCTAGATTCTAAAGCTGAAAAGGATAATCTTTTGAAACAAATTAAGTTGCTTGAATCTAAGTTGGCATCCCAAGATGAATTGGTCAAAGAAAATGATACCTTAAAGGCTCAAGTACAGGAAAAGGTCTTTGCTATAGCTGCGTTGAAAAACGATTTGAGGAAAACTAAAGGACCTAGTGTGGACACTAAGCTTGAAAAACCATCAATCTTGGGGAAACCGCCTACAAATCAGTTCGTCAGACAACCGACTGTCAGACAACCTACTGCAGTTAGATCCGAGCGACCATAATCCTCGAGACCGCGGTTTTCCTCCCAAGTTGATTTGGTTCATTTTCCTAGACCAGTCACTCCACCATCTAGGCCCAATGTGACTAAAACAGTTTTTGCAAGACCTAATCACATGATTGCATCTAATCTCCCTAGACATAGTCCAAAGAATACGTCTCGAACTAGTTCAAATGACGTTCGCCATACATTTGGTCTAAGGGAAGCTAAGCAAAAGACACAAGTAAGAAATAGGAATTTCAAACCAAGTCAGATGCCTTCTAGATTACCCAACACTGCTAACCATAGCATGTCAAATCCTAGGAGCATCAATCAATCGTCCAGGAATTCTAGATCTTACTCAAACATTAAATATGCTACTTGTAAAACATGTAGAAAATGTGTCTTTACGGCTAATCATGATTCTTGTATCAAGAAACTACTTAATGAGGTGAACTCCCGTGCAAGACTTAACTCCCAGTGGGTGGCTAAAATCAAACCCGTTGGTAAAATGTGGCGCCCCACTGGTAGAACTTTCACTATTGTAGGAAACGAGTGCCCTTTAACTAGGATAGTCTCTGATTCTACTAAGACTACTAGGGAGGAAATTGAAATGGAGGATACATCACTTAAGCCTGAACTTAAGGTTTTCTATAAAAGGAAACGTTTACCAGCTAAGACAAGTGAATCATCTCCTCAGGTCACCTCTAGCACAAGAAAAGAAAACTGTGAACCCCCACTTGCTTCTAAGATAGATATCGCTAACCCATATCAAAGCATGCAAATTCGAAATGAGAATGCATGTACCAAAGAGGATGTTCCAAAAGAACGAAGCGGTCCAATCATTGTATACAATTCAATTAAGGACACTCTCATAGTTTGGTTGCTGAAGAAGCTGATATCTAAGAAACAAGTGTCTCAGGGGATTTGCAGTTAAGCCTACAGTGTAAAATGATTTATAGTCACATAACAAACTGTAACTCGATCATCAAAGAAAGGAAAATTTATCGCTAATGATAAATTTATCCTAACAACGAGAAATTAAGTTTTCTCGGGCATGAGCTTATATAAAAAACATTCCAAGTTTTTAAGCTCATGCACATTGGCTCACATTCAAATCACAGTCTGTGACCCGAACTTCAGAGAAAGGGAAGTTTATCTCGTCGATGATAAACTTATCCTTACAACGAGAAATTAATTTTTCTCGGGCATGAGCTAATATTAAAATTATTCAAAGATTTTAAGCTCGTGTAAAATGGCTCCGCGTTAAATGACAGACGATGACCCGGACTTCAGAGACAGGGAAATTAATTTTTCTCGGACATGAGCTAAATTTAAAACTATCCTAAGGTTTTAAACTAGTGTATATGGCTCCTTGTTAAATATCAGACGATGACACGATCTTCAGAGAAAGGAAAGTTAGCACCGATGATAAAATTATCCTCACAACGAGAAATTAATTTTTTCGGGCATGAGCTTATGTTAAAAACATTCGAAGTTTTTTAAGCTCATGCACAATGACTTATAGTTAAATATCAGACTGTAACTCGGACTTCAATTTTAGGAAAGCTTATCTTTAAAGATAGCTTATCCTCGTAACGGGAAATTAAATTTTCTCGGTCATGAGCTTGTATTAAAACATTCCAAGTTTTAAGCTTAGAAAGGAAAGTGTATCTTTTAAATAAGAGAACTTTTCCTCATAACGAGAAATTCATCTTTCTCGGTCATGAGCTTTCCGTTAAAACATTCAAAGTTTTCAAGCTCATGAACACGACTTCTAAGTAAATGTCAACTTAGGACTCGTTCCTCAGTTAAAAGGAAAGTTTATCGCCGATGATAAACTTATCCTTAATAACGGGAAGTTTACAACTTCTCGGACTTGAGCTCGTTAAGTAAGATATTCAACATCTTAAGCTCAAGTAATTGGTTTTCAAAACATTGAACACAATTTTTCTAGAATTTCTCAAAAGGTTTTTCTAAATCTTTCAAAATTGTGTGTTCAAAAATGTTTTGATAAAAAGAGCATGTCTTCTGGAATCGATAATATTTACGATACTAGAAATGTCATTCAATAATGACACGGGGTTGTAAATAAAGTTCGAGTAGAAGTTCAAATGTTTTAAAACATGCTCAAAATGGTTTGCTATTATTTCAGATAGTAACTCGCTTTTCATATTCAAGTCAAGCATTTCACCGGAAAGCTTTGACTCAACAACGGGAATTAATTTTCTTGGGCATGGTTTACTTTATAACCATGTAAGGGATTGTGTTTACGTTATAACACAATCTAACACGAATATATGTACGATTCAGTGCATTTATTTGTTAAAACAAGAGAAGTCTTGTTTTTTATGAAGTTATCATCTCCACCAACCGTAGCAATTTACAATTGATATCTACATACTCGACGATGCGACTACTCAAACGGTGAATACAGCTCTTTCAATAGAACACGGGTCAACAATTGAGGGGGAGCAACTGTCCAGCATTCAGAATCATTGACGCCGAAAGTGCCAAGTTCACATGTTGGTGTCAAGACAACGATATCAATCAAATGGAGTCAACAGATAACTTCAGACATGATGAGGCGACCAACATTCGTGAACAAGAACCATGTGCTTCTTTCATATGATGTTCTCCATCATTCAGGTCCAACCTCATAAACCGCAAATCTTGTGAATACATTATCATATATGATCTTTGCACGTGATAAATACCTTACACTTGTGTTTAAAAGGTATTTAATTTACGTTTCAGCACACCCTCATTAATTTGAGAGGGAGCTTGTGTAATTCATAAAGATAATTGGATTTGCATTTTTCTTCCCAAATCTTCTTAAAATACTATTAATTCAGTTGATATTAAAAACATCGATTGGCTTAATATTTTTAATATGGGGGAGAAAATGTGATTTAATATGGGATATGATTAATCATAAATGGTTTGACTTAACGTGATAGCTCATCCGACATGTGCGAAATGTTTTCGGATATCGTGGCATATGTTAAGGGGGAGAAAAATGGATTTGCACTTAAGAATGGATTTCATGGTGACATACACTTACCCAAAACATCTCTATTCACGACGGTGAAGATTGTGGTGACATAAGGATGGTAGGATAGGTTAAAGTCCAATGATTTCTCTAGAACCGGAGGAATCTTCCCAAGGACATTCCATAGCTAGAAATAGTAGTCCTTAGGAAAGATGGAGAAAGATTGTGAACGTAGCTGAATGCCGACCAAGTACTTAAGTTAGCACTGGAACAATCACAACAAGGTGCTAGTGATGACGTATTGGAAAGCATTGAAGGGGTTGAAGAATGAAAAAGAATTGTAAAGATAAAGGGTGTAAGAAAGAAGCCCTCCTTACAACCTTAGGCAGAAACCGGGTCAATTCATATGCTATTGAGATCCTTTTTAATGATTCTTGATATTGAAGATAGACATCATGGACCCAGTGATGCAAGACACAATCCATCCCAGCTAACTCAGATATCTCTCAAAAGATATTTGTTTTAATCACACGGAGACAACATATTATCTATTGATTTATTCACTCCGAATAAATTGGTATTGAAAAGGTGGCACTCCTCTCCAGACTCCGATCACTAAAATCCAAAATGCACGATCGAGTCTAGAGCCATTTGAGATCATCAAATATCTCATTAGGACACACTTTCATATTTCCTTGCTTCTTCACACACTGTGAAAAGTAAGAAAGATCTTAAGAGTCCTACGCAAAATCTTCATGATCTTGCTTTAACATCCGAGTAATACGAAAGTATTTACAATGAAGATGGAAATCCTTGTTGAGCGAATATCAAAAAGCTCATGGTAGGTGACTTGTGCGATTCTTTATGAATCAAACTTGTGATAATTGGAAAGCAACAGTGGTTTAATTCTTAAATGAATTTAAACACGTTCTAGGCCTCTATGCAATATCTTAGTGATCTTGCCAGAACACTCAGAGTGATACCTTAGTGTTCACAGTCATGAGTGGAAATCCTTCTAGTGTTAACCTCAAACAGCACTTGATAGGTAACTTGCAAGCTTCTATACGAATCAAGCTCGTGACAACTGGAAAGCAACGATGGTGCGGTTCTTAATTGAATTTCACTTGTTCCATGAACATGAATTGACGGCTTCAAATCATGCGGATATTATTATCCAAATGATTCACTCTTTACGTTCGCAGTCAGCTTTGGACGGTAGAGTAAAGAGAACGGGTTTACCCGCGAAATCTTGTCAAGGAGGTTCTTTATTGAAACTACCTGCAACAAGTATGATATTTAATATCGTCCAACGGTCTTCACCGACCGGAGGTAAAATGCTACCAAATAAGAATGAAATGTTCAAGGCCATTTCATCCGTGTATATGGTTTGTTGCTAACTGTCTTATGCAGCGTAACAAGAAGGTGGCATTGCGGTGTACAATCCAGAAGAAGTCGTCACCACATGCTTATACTGCATACACTCAGTACTTCAACGAATTCAAGAAAGTCTGAAGGTCAAGTCTTCCGCTGTATCAATCTCTAAAGCTTTCAAGAATTATAAAGGTATAAGTATGTTGAACATGAAGTCATGAAGAGGCGAATATCACAAGTGATGAATGCACAAGATCAAGGCAAGGAAACATGCTCAAGGCTAAAGTTAAAGATCACATCAAGCATATTCACAAGAACAAGATCGAAGACTCAAGCATAGTATGCTAGATTTAAGATTTTGTAAAATGGTGTGACCTCCCTTTGGGGGAGATTGTTGGAAATACGTTTTTCCAAGGAAAGTCTCGGTCACATCATTACTATCATAGATCACGAGCTATAGACTATTTAGGACATTGTAACTTGGAGTGACCTCCCTTTGGGGGAGATTGTTGGAAATACGTTTTTACGTATTTAGAAAGGATCGATCACTCCAATGATATTGGGCTCGTGATCCAATATAGCCCATATAGCCCACATGTTGGGTGGGCTATATAAAACCCCCTCCTAGCATGTTAGGAGGGGTTGAACACTTACATTTCCATAATCAATCTTTCTTCTTCTTTCTCTCCTTTCTCTCTCTTCTTTCTCTCTCTAGGTTCTTCCATTTCTCATCCATCTTAATAGATAATCCAACAATGCCTAATCCTTAGAAAATATGGACCTACAATTATGCTTAAAATAGGTTTAATGTTGCAATTATTTTAAGTTTTTGAATCCTGTTATAAAATGTGTAATTGTATAAACAACATTGTTTAAGTGGATAATTTACAAGATCTTTTTAAACTTTTTTGTGTTCTTTAATATTGATGATTACAATATATTTGTATTACTTATAAAGGGTAAAAGTTCATTTTTAATCGTTTTAGTAACACCCCTCTTTAACAAGTTAGATTTTTAGTGAGTTTTACACTTATACAATTATACTTATGAACCGATAAAATCCTATATGTGATATTCATATTAATTGGTATCAAAAGCTAGCTTGTAAGAGTAGAGGAAATTTATACTTTATAAACCACCAAGCAATTTCATGCTTGGTCGATGTGGGATCGTAACAATACCTCATGTTTCAAAGAGTCAAAGTCCTCGTTGGTCACGGTTGACACTCCAAGACACCACTTGATATGCCACCATTTCGAGCTCATTGGTTACGCTTGGCACCCTTTGTGGCCGGGTCCAAGCCACCGCTCCATAGGCTACCATTCCAAGTGTTGGGATCGACCTCGAAAGATATGGCTTGCTCTAATTTCAATTGATACAACCTATATCATTATGCTCATGTCGATACATAAGTAAGTGTAGAACTGACTTAAAAAGGAATATTAAAACTTAAATTATTGCCTAAATTAACTCTAAGTACCCCTTAATACACTTTAAGCTTGATCAAATCTAAATTTAGCAAATTTTCAAAAACACACATTATATTAATTCTAAAATGCATACACTTTGTATTTAAAAAAACACACACACGCTTTGCATTAAGAGTCAAACCATGACTATAATTTCACGGGTGTAATTAATTACGCTATACACGATCACTTTTCACATCTAATCAATTTACCGTATTAAATGAAGTTTAAACCGTCAAATATTTCATACTTAATATTTAAAAAGATGCAAGTTTAAAAACTATAAATCTCTGAATATAAAGAGTAAACTGAAAAATATATCTATGTGGTTACATTTGTTATATCGTACATCTATGTCTAAAACAATTAACACCTTACATCCTTCGTTGGCCAAAAGATAGAGATAATATGTAAAATCCGAATCTTTAGTTTATTTTTTTTATTTTATTATTTTGAATATAACATAAATTTAAATAATAAGAATTTGATATTAAAAACTTATGTTATAATTATTTGTGTATTATTAATATTTAATATAAGATATTTAGTTTTATGAAAAGAAAATTAAAATATTCTAGTAATATTTATGCACAAATTTTAGTGGAAAAAATGAGTCCGCCGAGTCGTTTACATTGTTTTGCTAGCTATGTATTATTTTATTATTTGATATAATTTTAAAAGACAAACATTATTTTAAAATGTGGTAAAATTATAATACCCAATATTTTTATATAACGCTCAAATTGTTTGGCGGTAAAAAAAGGATGAAAACTAATAAAAATATTTTTTTTAAGTTTAAATTAATTGGTCATTTATTTTTACATTTGACGTAGCCAAAATTTTAAGATAGAAACTGACATCTTGAACATCATTTCTTTTTAAATATTCTTTTGGTTGAATCGTATATATAGCAATTCATTGCCAATTTAGAAACTGTTTGACAGACATTTATACAATTTGTTAAATTGAGCGTTTCTTTCGTTACACGCGTTTGTTACGAAATATCGTTTACCATTGTTATATATATATATATATATATATATATATATATATATATATATATATATATATATATATATATATATATATATATATATATATATATATATATATATATATATATATATATATATATATATATATATATATATATATATATATATATATATATATATATATATATATATATATATATATGTAATATATATATATATATATGTATATATATATATGTATATCTTTACATTATATATAAGAGGAATGATATGCCACATAAGTATCCATTAATCCACGTCATCATTATTTTTAAATAAATCAATTTTTAAAAAAATCCAGCTATTAGTTTTTATAGATAACTGTTGAAAATATTTTTAATTAAACCGGCTATTAATTATTTATAGATACTGTTGAAATATTTTTAATATTTTCTTAAAAAAATCCGGCTATTAATTATTTATAGATAACTATTGAAAATATTTTAAATTTTTAAAAAATCCGGCTATTGATTATTTATAGATAACTGTTGAAAATATTTTTAAAAGATTCATATTCCAAAAAAAACTCCTATTTCTTCTATATTCCTGAACACCTATGTTCTTCTCAACATCCAGGTTCATGCATTCTTTTGTTTTGAATGACAGACTTTAAAAACATCATTGTTTGAATTTATGCTATTAGAGTGCTTATTAATAGGATAGTTGATAAGGTTGTGCAATAGAAAGATTTGACGATTACATAAGTATCCATTAATCCACGTCATCATTATTTTTAAATAAATCAATTTTAAAAAAAAATCCGGCTATTAGTTATTTATAGATAACTGTTGAAAATATTTTTAATTAATCTGGCTATTAATTATTTATAGATACTGTTGAAATATTTTTAATATTTTCTTAAAAAATCCGGCAATTAATTATTTATAGATAACTGTTGAAAATATTTTAAATTTTTAAAAAAATCCGGCTATTAATTATTTATAGATAACTGTTGAAAATATTTTTAAAAGATTCATATTCCAAAAAAAACTCCTATTTCTTCTGTATTCCTGAAGACATATGTTCTTCTCAACATCCAGGTTCAAGCATTCTTTTGTTTTGAATGACAGACTTTAAAAACATCATTGTTCGAATTTATGCTATTAGAGTGCTTATTAATAGGGTAGTTGGTAAGGTTGTGCAATAGAAAGAGTTGACGATTCAGAAGTGCAATCAAGGTATTCGAATTTGAGTTTTTAATGGGATTTAAAGTTTAAACATATGATTATCAACGAATATAACAATGATTATAACAGGTATGCATTATGAGTGCTATTAGAGTTTTATTAATATGTCTATTTGATTCTTGAAAATATTGTGTTTAAGAAATTTGCGTTTATTAATTATTTATGAATGTTCTTATAATTACTAGCAGCCTTACAGGTTCTAAGACTTTGGAAAAAGAACAAACATCAGCTCATTAAAGAACAAACTTCAGCTCATTAAAACAGCACACGAGTGTGTATGAATAGGTTTGAAAGATTTGCTCGAGGAAACTTGATTACTCTTTTCTCTTTAGTATTCTCTGTTTTGAAGGTTCGTATATATGACTTTCAAAAAGCTATATTATCGGTGTTCATCCCTTCGGTAAAACGGTAATATAATTTAATGGTGATATGTTCTAATGGTATCTGAAAGATGATCGTTATAGGTAATATTTTGTGGTCCTTTTACTAAGCTATTTTTTCCTTGTGCAGAACTTCAAACGTGATCGAGACGTCGAGGTTGGACAAGCTAGAGATGCTTGATCTCATTTCCAGTTATGATGTTGACAATGATATCGTTCCTTCTCTGACTACACTAACTTCACTTAAGAGTATTTGATCTTAGCTACACTAGGTTTGAAGTGCAATTCCCTACCACTGCCGTGTGTTCTGTCTTATGTTCTTATCTTCGGTTATCTTGCATAAATGCATAGTTCAAAGATACTTAATGCCCTTTTTACATATATTTCAGAATTTGCGGCTTTGGAAAACTTGGAAATTTCAAAATAAGAGTTGGTTTGTTAGCAATGAGCATATTTAGAATAAATAGTCAAACATAGATGATAACTTATGGAATATGCTCCCTCTTCACTTGAGAGTGAAGCTTGAGGGCCATAAAGAATGCATAATGGGTCTTGCTTTCGTACCTAAAGTGCTGGTGTCTTCTGGCACTGATTCTCGGGTAAGAGAAGTTCGATAATATTTTGTTTGTGATTTTTAATGATTCTCAACAGATGGTTTTTTGTTTTATGCATAATTTAATAAACTACATTTAGCTATGTCTAATGAAGAGATGTCATGGTTAGTTGATACTGTGCATTTTACTCTATTTGTAGTTGTGTGTTTTGGAATACAAGTGAATGGGAAAAGCAAACAAATAAACATTTCCAAATTCTATTTGCAGCAGGGTACTTCCCATGAATGCTATTATACGTCGCCACCTGGAAAGCATTTTCATCCGACTGAACTTTATAATGTTATCATGTTCAGTAGAAGATTCAACAATACAAGCTGATTCCAGCTCTCTTACTACATTGTTATTAATCCGCGATATCCAAGTATGTGGCTATTTCTTAATAACATCGTGGAGTATATTTTTGTGTTGAATATGTTAACTTTCTAGGCTACGCGCCTTACATATAGAGAAGCCAAAGTTTCTTATGATTGTAAAGGTAACTTTTCATAAGGCTTAAATACATATTGTTCTAATATGGCTCAGCTTCGTGACATGCTTGCAGAATAATTCATTCATATTTAATTTGCTCAGCTTCGTCACGAGGCTTAAATATATTATCAAACTGAGATAATACAACTATTGTCTACTATGTTATTTAGTTTGTTGTATTTTCTTTGGTTGAATGAGCACTGATCTTTCTGTTATTTTTTCTCTCTGAGGATCAAAACTGTATCTTGCTTCTTAAAACCAAACAGGATAAAATAATGTTGGTGAGTTTACACCTTTAAGCTTGGTTTTGAGGAAAAATTACTGCAATTATATAACAAAAAATAAAAGGATTATGTAATTCCAAACTATCCAAATTAAACATGATGTATAGCTCAGTTGTGTTTATGGCTTATGATAGGAATCCAAACCTGCTCCAAAGACGCCAGCAATAGCTGCTGCTAAGAAAAAGTAGCCATTTCATCCGAAGACAATTCTCAAGATGATGGTGGTCAAGTAAGAGGTATTGTGATTCATTTTTCTTGCTTGATATTTAAGTTAGATGAGTCATAAGAAAAGTTTTCAACAAGATTTATAATAGACCTTTTGGCAATGCTTTGGGTATCATTTTAGAGAAGTATCGCTCCATTAATTTTTTTGAAGAAACAAAATTTAGAGTTTGTTATTTGCCTTTATATCTGATATATTAAAATATATTTATTTGCAAACATCTTCTTCTAATTGAAGATTTTGGAGGCGATTACAATAAAGAGTTGGATGTTAATGCCCAAATTATCCAGGATTATAATGAAGAACTGACTGAGTTTCTTCTGGTTTCAAGTCATTTTACTACTACTTACAGAAATCATGTCGTGCAAATTACATAAAGCATGTCCGCACACCGCATACAGGCAATATTTTTTACCTCATCACGTTGTTTAAAATATTAGCTCTAAAGTTCGTTTATTAAAAGGTGAATCTAATTAAAATTCTTTGTGATATTTTTACCGACTTGAAAATGATATTATTCAATCTGATATAAAGCAACATAAATTTCGTATATAATTTTGTATGTCCTTCAGTTGTTTGAACCAACTATTTTACTTTAAAGTCTTTTTCTAATGTCTTGCAGATAACAATCCATTTGCGCCTCCTAAGATGAGGTGGCTCAGAATCAATGACTTCTTAAAGGTATCTTTGTTGTCTCTCAATGAAAAGTATACTACTTTAGAAGGATGTTGTCTCGACCTTTATAGAATGATAGATATGTTATACGTCCTTGTCCATCATAAATTCTTAATTTTCCCGGTCTTCGGATTTAGATATAATCTTTTATATGCTGTGAGATTATCCTTTTTGTTCATCTACATTTGGTTGTAAAATCACAACAGCTTTTCAAGTGCCACAGTTGATAGATGCATTCACAATACCCTTATTGTTTATTTATTGACATTATTTCGTCCATATAGTAGCCTTAGAAATAAAAATTTTCCCTTGAAGTTCATATTGTGATTTTCGAGAAAGTTGCACACTAGAAAAGATTAATAGTATGTATTAAAAAATATTATTTGATTTACTGTTGTTAAGTAAAATCAAGTTAATATGATGAGATCTTTCGTAATAACATATGTTCAGTTTGTCTTACATTCAGATTCAATGGCGGGAGAAGTTTTTCTTACAACCCATCAATTTAAGATTGTTGATAAAGATTACAATCAACTTACAAATCACGTTTTTATGTCCATAATCTAAATTATTATTTGTGAAATTTCAGCTTGAAAAATGAGCTAAAATGACGCCTATGACGCCAATCCCAGAAACAAGATCGATTATCACATAATGGATTAAAAAAATCATTTGGATCTATTAATACAACTTTGTGTTTTTAAATGGCTTCTTGAATCAATTGATTGTGACTTGAAATATGGCTATAGTGTAGTATTACGGTATCCCTGTTTTTAGTTTTCCCTAATCTTAGGCCATATGCACTATAAGTTCAATTTGGACTGTAGTACAATCACAAGTATTTGTTATTTTGTTGTGTAGGTATAAGCTGTAAAGAAGATTGTAAAAAAATCGAATCTAAATGTTTTGTGTTGGTTTACGGGATCCATTATCTGCCAAGTTTCCTAAATCAGGTTAGCTTAAACAGGGTAATCAAATTTTATGATATACTTTTATCTCATATATGTGAGTTTAGATGTTCAAAATTGTGTGTATGGGGTGCTTATTAATTCCAAGAAACGTACACTAAACATTTTTCGTTAGAAATAACTTTTGTGAACAAACGTCAGATAACAGTTGAACTACCTATTTCCAATATGTTAGTTGTTAGGACCAAGGATTATACAGTTTTACTACCTACAATGGGTTGGTGCCACTTAGTTTAGTAAATATAGGCGGCGCTACACAAATAATTTCAACTTTATTTGATTGAGGCTCATGTAAGTGGTAAATTCAGTAAATATACCTATAATATTATGGTTTATATGTTTCCTTAATAAAGTTAATTACATGTGTATCTAATTACTCAATGTAGAAAACTGGACACCAGGACTTCTGCAACCTTGAGAGCGAATTTGGATATTATCCTCTATGTGGGGAAAAGTGTCAACCACATATGTTATTTTCAACCGATAGTATTTATATATCTAAAAAAGAACGCATAAGTTTAAACATACAATTTGTACAACCAACATTGGCTCTTTATGTAACACCCCCAAATTTATACAACTCAATACAGCGGAAGACTAGTTGGTGTTACGGGATAGCACATTACTAATAAGTGTGTAAACACTTATCCTTTTGCCACTAAAATCATGGAAAAACAAGACCTAATCATATGTTTTATATCTTAAATGTCGGAATTACGCGTGGTTTTCTGTTTTGTGTGATAAATAGGTACAAATGATAGAAGAGAAAACACGGGATTTCACGATCAAATGTCGAAGAAAAATCAAGAAAAAGTCAAAGACAGTATCAAAAGACCAAAAGTGTGCCAAGTTCACGAAAACCGGCAATAATCAACACGAGAATGAAGAAAGAGATCTTAGAAGCCAAAATCGAGCTCGACATGAGTGGATTTAATTATTTGTCGAATAAACAAGACAAGTGGGTCCCACATGTGCTAAATGGGCCTGAAAAGCCCATTAATATTGGAAGAGTTTACTTGGGTCAAAGTTTGGGTCAAAGCCCAAAAGAAAGAGGAGACGGATGGGAGTAATAACATTGGGCCCAAGCCCATTTCAAATAAACGGAAGGAAAGTGGTTATTCGATTTTGGGCCAAATAAAGAAAAAAAAAAAAAAAATCATGGGACGGATTAAAGTGAAGTTTTATTCACTTATTTGGATTGACCAGTCAACCCTCTCATCACACGCTCCCCAGCTCGCTCCCACGTGTCCCAACACCCCACACTTTACCCACTCACGTTAAAACAAATAATTTACCCTACCCATTTCATTTGTGACGTTACAAACAAAGAAAAACCTTCTTCCACCCACTACTTCTTCCCTCTCAAACAAGCAGCCACCACCATTTTTACTATTACCCAAACCCTAGTAACAAAAAAATTGGGGCTTTTGAGATAAAGGAGCGTGAAACACACGCAGTTTAATTAAACCCCAAGAAAATCGGAGCAGCACGATGGGGGAATCAGCTACGTGGCATCCCAATCTCATCTCTGATTGGTCCTCACACATCACACCCCATCAATCATCCAATAAGATGAATCCACCTCATCACCAAACTAGCACAAACAAACACAATTATCAACAGGCTGGCGATCCGCGTGATAAGGACTTCATATCCACCGTTTGATCAAGAATGAAGAAAGAGAGAACAAATCAAGGGCCAAGATCTCTCACCGTGCTCACCAAGGAGCCCTAGAAGGTTCGGGGGATCCTTATATAAACCCCCCTGTTCACATGTAATTGTTTCAAGCTTTTCTTTATTTTTAATTTCAGTTTTTTTTAATTAAATTAGGAGTAGGGTTTAGATTAGTTTTAATTTCAGCAAATTAGTTTAGGGTTATTGTAATTTTTTAAATTCCAGTCTTTGTAATCTTTGAATCAATTAATGAAAAGTTATTTTTTTTATTTATTAAATTTCATCTCCAATTTAAATATCTTGTTTCTGTTAATCTTTAATTTTTTTTATTTTTACTGTTTCGAATTATTATAATTGATACTGTTCATAGTTTTGTTAATTCGAGATATATATTAAAAAAAAAATAAATAAATAAAAAAAAATAAATAAATAAATAAATAAAGAAAAGTAAATTTATTTTCCCCCATTGGGAAAATATTTAAGCTACTGTTCATCCAGATAGTTTGTTTGGTTCGGGAATTGTTACTGTGCTTGGTTCGGTTCGAGTATTGTTTTTTGGATTTGATTAATTTTGGAACGAAGATGATGATGAAGTTGATGATTACGGGGGTGTTTATACTCGGTGACAAAGGGGGTTCAGCGCCTTTCCTTCGGCTCAACGGACTCAACATCGGGTTCTCAATCTCTTTTTACTTTTATAAGTTTAGTTTAATTTGATAATCTGTTTAGTTTTATTGGTTCTATTTTGCTTTCTGTTTAGTTTTAATCTATCTTTATTTTTATATTAGTTACTATTTGGTTTTGAAGTTTATGTGTCTGCTTAAGTTTGATTAGTTTAGCTTATATAAGTTTCTGTTTGGGTTTAAAGAGTTGAATCTGCTCGTTTGATTATCGTTTGCCTAGGTCTAGTTCGTTTTGGATCTGCTTATTTGTTTCAGCTTATTTCTTTCATAACTTAATAGCTTTTCTGTTTTTGTAGCTTATTTTGTATTTGATTTATTTGCTTTTTTTTTAGATATAGCTTATTGGTTTTTAAAATCTGTCTTAAATACTTTAGCTTATTTATTCTGAACTGCTTATTGGTTTCCTTATTTACGTTTATTTACTGTTCTGCTATTGCCGTGCTGAAACAAAAAGGTCCCATTTGGTCTGTTTGCAAAAATTCCAAAAAATAAATATCTGGCAAAAATTTGTCTGTCGTGGGGTTCGAACCAGCGACCTTTTGTTCCCCAGTCCAGCGCCGCAACCAGTAGACTAACACCTCTTTTGTGTTCTTTTATGCTTCAAGTAGTTAATATAGGTTTTTTTTAATACTGCCAGTTTTTAGGTTTAATTAATTGTTTTAAGTTTATTTAAAGTTTAGTTAAAAAGTTTTTAAATAGAATTTTCTTTTAATATGTTTTTATAAAAAAAATAAAAAGAAAAAAAAAACTTTATTTACTTTTATAATTATAAATTACTTTTCATTTTATTTTGTTTATTTAAAAATAGTACTTTTATTTAAAAGTCTTTAAAATAGTTTTTAATTAGTTTTTAAATAGTTAATTTTATTTTTCTTTTAAAAATAGTAAAACATTAGTTTAAATTTTGGTTTAAGTTTTAAATAGTTTTTATTAAAATTAGTTAAAATTAGATTATTTAAATTAGTTTAAAATAGTTTTCTTTTAATTAAATAGTTTTTTTTTAATTAGTTTAAAATCTACAAAAATATTATTTACCAAAAACAAGTTAAGTCGATACGTTAAAACGGAAATCAATTCGAGTGAGTCGAGGAACGAATAAAAGAAATAAAAAAAAGGGTAACAAAATCTCTTTTTCAAAATGGCGCCGCTGCCGCTTCGCTCGTACGATTGACGATTTTTCGTGAAGACGTTTGGATTTTGGGATCCGTTCGATTTTGAACGTTACGTTTCTTGCACCAAAAATCAAAAATACAAAAAAATCAAAAACTTAAAAATACAAAAAAAATTAAAAAATCACAAAAGCAATTTCTTTCCTAAGAATTGCACAAAAAAAATAATAAATAAAAATCAAAAGTAATACATTTTCCTAAAAGTATTACACCAAAAATATTACGTATTAGTGTTAATTTTTAGTTCGATTTCTTTCGATTTTTCTTGTATATATATTTTTTCTCTAAAAAATACAAAAATATTCTTCTTTATCCTCTATTGTGTTTAATTCTTTTTCTCAACCCCTCTTATTTATAATTCTTCATGGACTTGTCTTGCGTTCGGTGTGGGAGACCA